>OX421935.2:2500000-3750000 GCA_949128155.2 Xanthia icteritia | reverse complement strand
ATTGCTTGATGGAATTCCAACGACTATTTCGTCAGGAAGCTCAAAAAGGCGAACCTGATAATGTTACCTAATGAATTACTTCTAATGCATATATCAAATTTGAGCAAAGATAAAGAAGTAGAGACCCTGTTCATTACAAAAGCATGTGGTAATACGCGGAACTACTAACGGTCGATACCTTTCAAAGCTCTGCATGATCCATAATGGTAAAACCAGTAATCAAGAGCATACCTGGATAATGTTTTATAAAAAGAGGCCTACAGTAGAGGTACTATGTGTCTGAACAAGTGGAACTGGTTTAATACTTGTTGGTTTCTTTGTTACGATAATTTTAGAGTATCTAGTAAATGACCATGGAATAAAGACATAGTAAGGCCTGACAACACGTGAATCTCGAATACTCCAGAAACCTATTCTAACAAATCTGATGTTAAATACTACGTAGATAACACATTTTGGTAAGCACGCTGTAACTACTAACATGAAATTTTGCAGTAGATAAACAAATCAGAGACAAAGATTTAAGAAACTGAGGGAAGATTTGAGAACTATCATCGAAGCTGTTGCTAATGTATTAGGCATAATCCCTTATAGTTCGATATACTAAACCGACGACGAGACGTTTTGTGTCGTTTTGTTTAGCAATAAAATCTAAGCAACAGCAAACAGCTTAGATGTTGTTAAAAGCAACAAGATTTACTTGCATTAAGTAACTGACATCATGAACATAAAGACAATCAGCAAAACAGTGGACAAAAAGAACAAAAGCACATGTTAAAGTATTAATACAACAAGACGTGTAGTGGTAAGATTAAGATTGACAGCAGCATCTGCGATGAAGCAATTTGCCTGACAGGCGCAGAGATTATAGAACGAGTTTATGACCCCTCGATTGTTATAATAACAATTTACAGGGCAACGTTCGCGAGTGATCTTGAAAAAGATACTTAATTTTTTTTGAAGATTTTGGTATGTTGTAGGTACTCTAGTTCTAAGTAGCATGTTGTCAGTTAACGTTACTAATGTGTGTAAATCTTTTTTTTTTGAGGTAAAAGATGAAAAATTTTGCTATTTTCAGTATCTCGTTTATCCAATTTAAGTTACAAGTTCAACGAGATACACTTAACCATATTTTTTTTTTAAATTTCTGTATACGAAGTTACCTACCTATAATTTTCCTACTCATCATAAATCAGTTTGGTATTTTAACCCTGAAAACGTAATAAGCTGTTTAACAGACTCAGGTTTTGGCATTTCTATTAATTTATTTTGTCCTATTTTCATTTGACAATGCGATATGCATTGTATTATATTGTTACACGTTGCATCCCACACCGCGATGTGAAGCCACATACCAACAAATATAGACTTCCGTAAATACAAACTATAAACACGTGTTAACGAATCCAAACGCTTTAAGCTTCACGCCCATTAACAATAATCCTTTTTATTTCCCTGTGAAAATTAACAACGTAGGTCAAAATGACCCCCATCGTTATCATTTTAGGGTTGAGTTTTGTCTGACCAATGATGACTGCAAGAAGTGTGGGGTCGTTTATAAAGATTTCAAGTTGGTTAGTCTGTGTGTATTAAAAATAAAATTGCTATTATTCAAGTCATAATCTTAAAGGAAAAAATAATAAGTATGGGAAGTGCTTAAGGGGTTGTTATAACGTGCTTTATTTATTTTTTGCGGATGTTCAGGATCTTATTCCTTAGGGTTTTAGCGGTTGAAAATTTATATTTATTTTTTAGTTTTTTTTAGTTTTAAAGATTTTTTTTGTTATACGCATACGCTTTTAAGTATTGACCAAGATGTCATTTAATATACTAAAATCACACGATTCTCAAAAGAAATTATCGTTTTGGCACTACGACATCGACAGTCCGAACTAGGAAAATGGACCAAAAACCATATCATCTAGGACATATTATAAATTAAAGTCGCTTTTCGAGTCTGTCTGTGTGACCGCGTTATTCTTCTAAACTAGGCGATTTTCATCATAATAACAAGAATTTGCCCTGGGAGGTTGATGTGTATAATTAATTATTATTAAGAGTCCATAATACCTCAGCTCCAATTCATTCTTTATCTCGCTCGCACACTACTGCTCGTGGACTGAGTGAGAGCGAGATACTTAGCGGCGGGCAGAAGGCTCAAAGACGCAGTTTAGGTAATTTCTTTTTACGGTGAAAATAATGGTAATTTAAAAAAAAAACATAGTATCCGCTTTATAGTTAGTTCAGTTATTATACAAAGTTTCATGATCTAATTTGAAGTATTTTTTTAATACCAGCGGTTTATTGTTCGGTCTGGAGGTAACTTTGTACATTTTATTTCTCGAGATATTTTTATGAAATCGTTTTATCGTCAAACTTATAGTACTTAACATTAATCCTTAACTTTAATATATTTATTTCAAAATTAATGCTGCAATATTTTCGATATAACGGAGGATCATGTTTAGCAATTTAAGGTATTGTAGGTAGGACTCTTAAACTTATATATTATATTTAATAAAGAAATCTTAATGTTTTGTCAAGTCGTAGAAACCGTGCAAAGCAGGGCCGCGTCGCTAGCACTTTTAGATGTTAACTTTATAAAGTATGTACTTCACTCTTAACAGTAGCTTGCAGTTAAATCCAAAGATAAATTAAGTATTAGAAAGAGCACTTTAGCTCTTAATAACTGCGGCGCACCGACAGAACGATTAATATCAAACAATTAAATATGTCGCTTTGAAAATAAAATGCTTTGAGCTTGAGAATGTAATGTATCGGTAGCTATTCTTGTGGTGATTGAGGAATAAAATAAGTGCAATGAAAGTTATGTCTATTTACGAAAGAAGAAATGGTGGATTGTGATTAGAGAATTTACAACAGTGAGTACATTATTACTTCACGCGTGATGCGGTTAAGTATGAATTCCTATTACATTAACTATGTAAAATCGGGATATTAATTGTTAAGTAAATTGAAACATTTCGACAAATTGCTGTGTTAAAGCTATTTCAAATGACAACTGTCAAAGAATGACACTTGTGATTTGAATAAACGAACAATTTTTAAGTTGGTAGTGAATTTGCTGAACAACGAATTTTCTTGACAGTATATAAATAGAATATCGCAGTTTATTATTGGGGGAACGCCTACACTCTTAACACTACATTTTATTATTTATTTATTGCTTTGTACGACACGGGTAAGATATAGACAGGGGTGAACTATTGTTCATTTATATATTTACTATTACCTATTTTTTTTATAGGTAAGTTAATACAACAATGTAGCAGAGACGTCACCCAAAAACCAATTAGACACCACCATCAACAAAAACGAAATGTTTAAAAACTGTCCTATTTTGACTGAAAGGGCCTATGTTGTCAGTTTCGAATCTCAATTTGTTGGGTCCCTGTAAAAGCTCGATATTGTTTATTGATTCTCAAGCATGCAATCTTGATTCAAATCTGTCAGTACCCTAATCCCAACTCAAATCTTACTTAAACTTCAAAGATGGCTAAGTTCAACTATATTCAGCACTGACCAACACCTGACTAAAGTCTTAGCGATTAAAACGGCGAATTTTTCCCGACCAAGTAACAGCTCGCGCGTGTCTAAGCTTCGTTCACGAACAACACGAAATTCTTCGTTCAGTCATGTTCACTCAAATTATTTTCCAAACTTAGGTACTTACTTAAGCTTATAAAAGTTTGCAACGTAATTGCTCGATGTATGGCGAGATAATTGATTTTTGAAGGTTTTTTAAGAGGTTGTTAACCCATAAAAACAGTAGGTAGGAGAAATTATTTTATTAAAATATTGGGAAAATTATTTTTAACTATATTATATTTTTTCTGCCATTGAAAAACAGGATGCTTATCTCTATTTTTTAAATAGGGAGTTAAGAGCTCAGGAAAAGAATAATTGTAAATTAATTTAGCAGATTAAAGGACAATTAAATCATTGATTGATTGTTTTTTTTTTTTTCGTAAATTGATTGGTTGTCTTCAAAAGATTGCTTTTAGGCATGAGAACGCCCTTTGTGTCACCCTATGTAAAATTTCTAAATTAATCTGTGTTCCACATGGTGTAGATAACAAGGAGTATTCAAGCATACCACTACCTATTGCGTTCATTTTTAATACAGAATAAAAGTAACTGTTGCTGTGCTTTAAACTAAATTCCATGATATCAGAAGAAGAACATATCGATATCATAGCAAAAGAGAGAGTAAACTGAACTCTTGGTAAGGATTCTCTAATTTAAAATAACAACGTTTTAAAATACAGGAACGTAATAAAAGTATAACGACCATTAGTTTTCAAACTTGCGTTGAAATAAAACAAACAGACAGTCACACGCTCATACGTTAATAATTTAGTGAACACGATACACGTGCATTGTGTCGTAATGGTGCCACGTGTCACGTTTCGACAGAAATAATCGTGAAAAAGTAAAGACAAACAATTATAGAGATTAATGATGACCGCACAAACGTGTGGTGGTTTAGTGAGGGTCTATCGAATTAAAAGAAAGTATATACACACATCAACACGGTCTAGGGATATTTCATACTCAATTAAATAACTCGAAAAGTACTGGCCGCATTGTAATCTTTCATACACCGATTTGTTTGTAATTTATCTCAGACTAATTCCAAATTCAAATTTTTGAAAATTCTTTTGTTTCGGTGGCATAAAAATGTCTTGATGTGTAGGAGAGGGAATTTTCATTTGTGCGAAATTTAGAAAACAATACGAATTACGTTTAGTTACAGTTTTTTTTCATTTTTAAACGAAAGATAAAGTTAAAATTGAGGTATTGTAGCCATGCAACGCCAACATTTGACGAGGGCGGAGATGTTACGAGCTGTGGGAATGCTGGAAGCTGGGTCTGTTCAGCATAATGTTTCTGAGGCCATAGGGACCCACCAAAATGTAATTTCAAGATTGTGGACACGCTATCGTGCCACAGGTGAAGTAGCGGAGAGGCACCGGGGGCCAAGTCGCATCACTATCGATTTTTGCAAATTACTGCGCGAGCTCAACCAAATGCAACGGCGACTCAATTGGTCCAAAGGCTGCGAGTGGAACACCAAGTGCTTGTGAGTGACCAAACTGTAAAAAGGCGACTGCATGAAAGCAATCTACGCTCTCGTAGACCACTCCGGGTCCCACCTTTACGGAGAGGCAATCGTGGACGACGATTAGAATGGGTTCGGAACCACGTGGACTGGGGCCGTGAGCAATGGTCCAATGTGCTGTTCACGGATGAATCCAGGTTCGGCTTCCATCCAGATTCACGAAGGACGCGTGTTTGGCGAGTTCCTGGACGATGGAGCCGTCTTCAGAACCCTCAGGAAGTTCACCCATACCAAGGAGGAACAATTATGGTTTGGGCAGGAATTCGTCTTGGAGGACGGACGGATCTCGTTTGGGTGCGGGGCAATATGACGGCAGAACGATACGTCCAACAGGTGCTGGGGCCCGTAATCTTGCCCCACAGAACACAAATGGGGCAAGATTTCCTGCTCATGCACGACAATGCCCGGGCACACACGGCGAGAACGGTAGCAGCTTGGTTACATACACACAATGTTAGGGCCTTAGACTGGCCTGCTCAATCGCCAGATCTAAATCCCATTGAGCATGCGTGGGATATGCTGCAAAGAAGAGCTCTGAAGGAAGTTCCTGAAAATCTGGCTACAGAAGATCAACTTTTTGCGCACCTCAGAAGGACATGGGACAATATTCCGCAGCAAGACATTGACAACCTTGTTCTGAGCATGCCGAATCGTTGCCGATGTGTTATGAACATCATGGGCACTTTCTCAGACTACTAACTTCAAGTTTATAAACACAAATTAAATGACTTTTCTATTTTTTTTCAGTTTTTACTCATAAATTAAAAGTTAATTCATATACGGTTTCCGTCTATGCTTCATTTTTTTTCCATAAAATCCTGAACTTTTAATCGAAGTACCTTAACCATTATTAAAAAATGGTAGAATATTAAATAACGTATCTTTTAAATATATACATGTCATATAAATAATTAACACATTGATAGTAATTCGCTTTTTTTAAAATATCCCTAGACCGTGTTGATGTGTGTATTTACCAGTAGTAACAAAATTAAGAGACGTGTATCCTTGAGCTCAAAATATAACGTACCTTGTACGTATTTAAATCAACATCAAAATATTTCACTTCACATAAATCTACAAGGCACTTATGAAACTTCAGAAGCTAGGTGCACGGTTCCAATTGGTCGTTTCCTATGGAGACGAGCTGGCAAGAAACTCCACGGTTACTCTTTTAAAAATCAATGGCGTTAATAGGTGAAATAGGTAATAATTGAGTAATATATAGATCTTTTATGACATCAATTAATAATGTTATGTGTGATTACAACATGAATATAATATATTTTTTGTATCACAAGAATATATATCTTACTAGTCTTTTCTCAACTACGTTGGGGTCGGTTTCCAGTCTAACCGGATGCACCACAATACCAGAGGTCCACCCACCTTCCAAGGCAAGACGTATTGCTGGTCTCTTCCCATCGACACGTAAAAAGCCTATCCAATACCTTTGTAATATCTCTTACATTTTCTTTTATTTCATCTTTATTTAACACCAGCGTGTCGATGTCTACCACAAAACTTATCTTCATATTCCGACGAGTGACCATAAATTCGCCGATACACAGATATTCCAAATAAAAATTATCTATATTACTGCTAGCGATAAAAGTAACGTCACACCATCGAGCGATATCGGTAATATGACGGTCGAATCAAGTTAAAAGAATCATTCATTGTGACTAATTTTATTTATGGACGGCCACCCCTAAAGCATTTATTACCGCGAAACGGTCGAGCCAATAAAACCACTGAATCAAAGAGAAAAAGTGCTCTCAGTTCTATAAATATTTTATTTCGGATAGTGAGAAGTAGGGTAGCCACAAGTAAGTGCCGATGGGAAGTTTACTCTCGGTCCTTCGGGATCGACGCGACGGCGGCGGGATACGTCGCCGGCGCGCTCTTGAACTAGTGATTTGATGTGTCGTAGGATTGGTTTATTCGGTTTGGATGTCTCAAATGTAAATATATTTCTGGTTTATAAAAAGTATGCAAAGTAAATTAAATTTGTACAAAAAATACTTCTGGTACTAATAATGCACTGTCAGCTTAGACGGTATAATTTAAAAACTAGATTAAAATAGAACCACATCAAAATCATAAGAATTTTCTACTTCAGTAAAAATACGCTCTATGTCGTATTAATAAAAGCTTCCATCTGTCTGCGTTTATTACGCAGTGAGTGTATTTACTTTCCCACACACCACACAAACTGAGAGAGTCCTTGAAGTCTCTCCCTCATGGCCACTGTACGCTCGGAGCCCGGGGAACTTTTACTAATGTGTGCTAGTCAAATGGACTCTCGAGAATTCAACCGTCGAATAAAGCACCTTACGCCAATGATATAGAGTGCAAAATATGATAGCGAGACGAATATATAAATAACAGGACTGGCTTGTTCCTCTGCCAGTCATGCATATGGAAATAGGGACTTAGGTCATAGAATAAAATGGGTACGTTTCTACTGTTTTGATAGTTTTATTTGCGTACCTTTTCGGATTTGTGGTGTAAAGTGGTCGTAAATAGCTGTACTCTATGGTCCCTGCTCAGTGAGTGTTGGGTGTAAATACTTTATGGATGGTATGTGTTGGTCCCCCTTGAAGGGATAAGCCGATTGGAGTGGGTCCGTGTTGTTGATGAATAGCAATCGTGTTTTGAGGTTTAATTGACATGCTTTATGTTATTCAAATAGTGGTTAGTAAGAGAGGATAATAAATAGGCGATTTAAAAGAAAGTTAGGTTCACTTTTTAATTTCACTCACTAACCGTTGTGAGTCGTGAAATTGTGAGTCCTACTTTTCAGACGATCACTGACACGTTTTTCATTACCATAGCAGTATTTATGTTAGTAAGTGCGGTCCAAGCACCACTTGAATTGAGTACAATTTCGAGTGTTACCCCTTATCGGTTCTGCTTAACTTACCTGAAACAAACAGAAAAGTAACATTAGTTCACATTCGAAGTTCTATAAGTCAACAAAAATTTTGAACATCTGTTAATACAGAGTTTGACATTCAAGTTAAGTCACTGAAATAACTTTTTAAAAATTTAGTTCATTTAGTAGTATACATACATAATAAGTTGGAGTAAAAATAAACTCATTAGAGTTTTACCGTGCACCAAAATCATCGAACACATAATTTAGACAATTAACACAAACTTAAGTTCTTAATTATCATCATCATCATCATTTCAGCCGAAAGACGTCCACTGCTGGACATAGGCCTCCCTCAAGCACCGCCACTTCGACCGATTCTGTTCTTCCTTAAGTTCTTAATTTTATTATAAAATGAAACAATAACAAAATCAACAACGAGGGTAAGAAGCAAAACATTTATCTATTACTAACGAGCGAACATCGATGACCAAGTGAATTTTTTTTTTTTTTTTTCGGGAATGAATTCAGATTACGATGCATCTGGAATTTCTGGGAATTACAAATATTTTATCGTTAAACATTATTTAAAAAAACAAAAAGCAAAATTAAGAAGGTTAGGCACATCAGTAATAGGTACATAGACAGTAATAAACTAATAAAAAAAGCCTTTATATTTTAAAACCTTAATTATTTAAAAACTCTCATTCAATTAGCTGTCTTATTTAGCGCTGACCTTAAACCCCATACGCTCATCAGTCCTCATTAACTTAGACACACACATCCCCCGAAAACAATAACACGACCTCAACGTTTTATTACTTCGCAAAATGATGAACAACTCTTTGTAATGTATATAGTATACTATAGATAAATAGGCTAACGTCTGACTTCGACCGATAATTACCGAGGCGCGTGCAAATTTAATAACTCGCGTGTTCAAACGGTTTAGGTGAATTTAGAGATGGCGGTAAGGGCGCGATTTGAAAACCGACACGATGTGTCGTGTCTAAAATATTACTCATTCATCAGTAGTCTGAATAATATACAGGGTCTTTTTATCCGGCTGTGCGACGCAAAGGAGGGTTATTTGTTCATCAGCCTACATTGTATATGTATGTTTTTTTATTATTTGGTGAATCTTCATTACCCTATATTGCAGATGAGCAAAAAACAGAAGCTTTTTTTATATCACAAAATTAACTTAAGAATGGTTTGTAAATCCACATAAATGGTAAGCCATCATGTCACTACTCCCTTAAGCTTCGTGCAGATTAGCGCGACGCGATACGGGTTATTGTTATATACCGTGAAGTATTTGAGTCGCGTCGCGCCGTCACGTCGCGCTAGTCTGCACGAGGCTTTATTCAATTATTAAAAACATCTACAAATTCAAAGACAAAAGAATACCTGCATGATATACCAAATTAACCACGAAAATAAAAACAAATTAACAATTCCATATTTCTGTACCCTCCTCGCATATTCGCTACCCGACCACTAACTCAATAACATATCGTTACACAGTCGTGCATTATAAACGCACGCATCGTATTTGCTTACTGCTGCCGCTCGTCAATCACGGTGGCCTGACTGTGCATTTCAATTTAAGGTTCACGCTGCACTGACAGATGTTGTTCGTTATCGCTTCGCTTAGCTTTGTAGTGAGGGAGGTATTAGTATTAATCTGGCGGTTAATTTGGTGTAATGTGATACTGTTCTTGTGCTAAGTATCTTTATAAATGTGATTGCTATTGTTGATGTTAGATTTTCAGTATTCGTATAGAAATTTACATGGAAGCGTTCCGAGTGGAGAACATTATATATATTTATCGACTCTTAAATACTGTGGCGGCATCTACATCGCCACATGTGACCTACGCATTACACTGACGTCACACGAAATCCTGCATCGCGCAAGCAGTGTTATATGAATATATATAACTCAACAGACAACACACCCGTTTGGTCGGAGGATCCTCCCTTTTCTATAGAGTGAACTTTACGCCCTGTTGCTTATACCTCTATACTGGTGACCCGACGTGACTCAAACCCGTGTCGAAACCTCTAGGTGTATCTTACCATAAAGCAAGATATGCTAGTGCATTGGTGATAGGAAGTAGTGCCCAATTTGAATGGCCAAGATTCTCTGGATGAATGAAGAGAAAGAAGAAAGATATGGTGGACTTTTACAGACATTGCTACGTTTACCGTTTTCCGGGGCATAACTAAAAAAAAGACTAACAAAAGAGCACGAGAACAGGCTAATTTCACGATGCGATAAGATGGCAACAGCCTGAAGAACGTACCTAAATAGACTCACATATCATCGCATCACAGTGTGCACGAGCATCACCCATCAGCCAACTCAAATTAAGACTAACGATTCGGGGCTTAATGCGGTCGGTTTTAATTTTAATTTGAAAACAAAATTCGACTTAACGACAACCAGCGGTTCGCCAATGTTTTACTTTTCAACTGAAATTATGTTCCAGTTATCGTTACTTTTGGGTGGTAGGTATTTACTTTTCCAAAGGTTTTGTAAGGTCTCTAGTTATCCAATCAAGTTGGGTATCCTAACTAATATGTAATGCGGAGGTAAGTTTGTTTGTTTATTTGTTTGTTACGCTTTCACGGCTGAGCGGATTTAGTGGGTAGACCATGACCTGGGTTCAATTCAAAATATTTTATTTCACATAAACCTATAAGGGCACTTATGAAACGTCAGAAGCTAGATGCACGGTTCCAATTGGTCGTTTCCTATGGAGAAGAGCCGGCAAGAAACTCCATGGTTACTCTTTTAAAAGTAAATGGTATTTACAATGCTTTCAAATTACAGAGTTAATAGGTATGAGAGGACAGTGTAGGCCTATCGACAAGTACCAGGTACTTAGCAAGATAGAAAATGGTCGACAGATCTACAGTCTTAGGTTAGGACATAGGATACTTTTATCCCGATATTCCCACGGGATCGAGACTTACGCGGGTGAAACCGCGGGGCGTAGCTAGTCAGTTAATAAATACGCACGTTTACCCACGCGGAGCTGCGGAGGTCGGAAATTATCCCACGGGACATGCTACCGGGATATAAAATATTATTTTATTATTTATATTTGTCACACAGGTAGACCATTACATAGGTTAGGAACGTAGGTTATGGTCTATGTGTGCCAAATTTCGACAGCCGTTAAGGCGTGGACAGGTAACAGACAGACAGACGACTTAATACTTTCGCATTATTATATTAGTATGGATTAAATTACCACAAACCTGTTATTTTAAAATGGCCTACAAATCACTTAAGTATCGGTAACTTCCTAGTATTTACAGTAATGCTAGTCCTTGAAATGGCTTTTTCTTAGTGGATGATATCTTGGGTCAGTGACAGCTCGGCCCGAGTCAACTGGACTCGAATAATAATACCACATATTATACTCCCGATTACGGTGATTTTTACAGTCAGACTCTTTTAAAATAAGTTATAACTAATTTCTTGCACGTGTTTGGACTTGATAGGATAAATATTTTGATTTGGCCTTTCCGTGTAACTTTTATAAGGATTGACATCGCCCTGAAAAATATTCTGTAAATGAGCAAAAATATTGATAAGTATGTACAGTTTTCCTGGAACACATAAAACAGAATTCCTTCAGCGCCTTCTGCATTATAAAGTTCCACAGGTTTTACCAGGAATTAATTAATTTCTTATTAGAAAGATCATGACATTTTCTTAGAAACTAAAGCAATAGACAGCTTTTGAAAATCCAAAAATAAAGTTCTCATAAAATTAACAGAAGAATATTTTACCTATGTACGTTAGTTACGTAAGTTTTTCATTAAAATTGCATAAGATTGCCAGTTTTTTCCTAAATCAAGTTTTCTACTATTATTCGATGATTGTATCATTTATCTTTACTTCAAACTCTGCTTACCCTTCCTTCTTTCCAACACCATTCTTAAAAGGGTTGCTAAGAGTAGGTATACTTTCTTGTGTATCCTAAATGACGGTAACTGTGAGGCCAGTTCTCATTACTGCCGCGGCCCGAACGGCTATTTATTTGATATCCTGCCACTCATGAGTATACGAGCTGCTATTTCTCTTTTAATACACTACTTTGTGTTTAGTTCTGGTGCGAGTTTATTTGAAGGCTTTTTCTTTTTCTACGCAGTTTATATGACACTAGCATCCGCCTACGGCTTCGCCCGCATGTAATGTCGATAAAAAGTAACCTATGTCCTTCCCCAGGATTCAAAGTATCCTCATACCAAATTTCATCATAATCGGTTTAGCCGTTTAGCCGTAACAAACAAACATACAAAAAATTAAATCTTTTCTTTTTATAATATTAGTTTAGAAAACAGCTAGAATTATAAGTAAGAACGTGTTCTTGAATCGACGATGACAAAACGAAGATGACGATCGCTTACAATACACACTCAAGTTGCTTAGTTTCCAAAGAGGAGACCTAGATTTTCTGAAAGCCTGTTTAACGATGTCCGAATAGCCACTACTCATCGAATGAATTCAAAACTGGAACAATATTTGTATGAAATCATTTACCAAGTAAGACAACAAGTAAATCATCGGTAGTGAAACAGGCCCTAACCCTATCTAAAGTCAACCTTATCACAAATAAAAGAAAAGGGCAATCGACGAATAATAAAAATAAAATATATATATAATTCTAATATTTATTGACTTGATGTCCGTACATATTTCTCGGGTCACCACTGAAAATCAGCGCTGTGTTTGTATGCACGTGTTTCTGTGACAAATGAACATTTTTTTCTTTCTTTCTTGCTTTTCTTACTAGTGAGCTTAAAAATTAGAAACTCATTATCACTTAGGGATAAACCTACTATTGTACCAGCTACTACTAGAAAGTATTGTAGACCAGTTTGATTTAATTCTGATTTATTTACCATCCGATTTATCCAACATCAGCTCATATTACTTAAAGCATCTTGAAGGCCTGCTTCACCATTAATTGTAGTTCTGTTAAACCCGTTACAGATTATGAGTGTTATGTTGTTACGTCTGTAAGGGAAAAGGGTCATATGAACGTAGGCGTTGGGTTGGCATTGATCAATGAACATGGCGCAGTTGTATATGTTGTGGCGTCTAGGGATCATGTGATACACCTTAGGGGACTTTGAAATCTTGTTGGATGTTGGTACCGTGAAAGTGATACTAATTTTAATATGCGGTAAGGGTTTCATTGGGAAATCTAATAGTTCAATAGTTTCCAAAATGAAAATCATAAATAACAAGTAGGATACTTTGTAAGAAAGTTCTGAAATTGTATATTTTTAGTTAGCCAGACGAAAAGCAAGCGACAGTCCTAAAAGGAAATAGTGTTATGAACCAGATATCTATCTGATAGTGTTTATTTTCAGTTATTTTCTAGAAAAAGCCGGTTAAATATAATTTTCCGTGACCTCGAAAACATCGCAACTAACTCTGATATTTAATACACCAGAGAAGTAACAACAAAAGCTCAAATCCCACCAAAAACTCCCAAATAAAGGTTTCCAATTTCAAACACGAATTTCGAACAAATTTTTCACAGAAGATATAAGGGACAGGTAGGTAAATAGCGAAGGTTCAAAGTGGAAAAGCAACGGAAGCTACACAATCGGAGCTCGCTAATCAAGCAGCTATAATGCAATCACGAGCTAGTCGGACGAACAAACTGGATTATATGAGTAACGGCTTCTACCAACAATGATTAATTCCTTAATGATAACTGTCATTTTAAAATCGATGGCTAAAGTGTTGGGGTAATTTGTTTGTTTTGTGTATATTCGGTGGTCGATCATTTATAAATTGACTGATGGATATATGAATATGGAATGATAAAATGAGGAGGTAAGTGGACGTAAACGTAGGTAGAGAAAGTTTGAAATGAAATGAAATTGTTTATTCTGTAAATAGGATATTGCATTTTACACGTCATATAAAAATATAATAATATTGCTATATGAGTTCGGCGTTTCCTATGTGACTACTCTGAGAAGAAAGACCGAAACAAACTCCGTCTCTTTTAAAGTCCAGACATAATCTTGGTCAGGCCATATGAGGACCATGTAGATTAGTGTCTGAAATGGTCTTTTGAGGAAAGAACCACATAGATTTGAGTGGACCTGTCCAGTCAGTGCAAGCATTTGTCAGTAATCGTGGAGCTCAACTCAGAACTTAAGGAGCTCAAGTTGTTTAAAGACACTGATGATGGGTTTTGGATATAATTAGGTTTAAAGAAACGTCTATATTCATCAGTCGTCTGATTACGCCCTCATTATTATTATAGAATTATTTCCAAGATTAAAATCAAGATATTTTATCTCACCGACCATTTTTTTTTTAATAAATGGCTTTTACAATGTTTTCAAATTGCAGTGTTAATAAGTATGTGTATATAAAAAAAGGCTAACACTGTCCGGGTAGGCCCTTTTTTTTGTTTTGGAATTTATCAAATAACTTCTAAAACCCACGCGTGTTCCTTCAGTTGCCTGTATGTTGCGGGGGCCACGGTATCCCTTTCGGACTTTCCCGCAATCCCGTACCCCGTCAGCGGACCCCGTCAGTTGTGCTGACATCTCTTTGAGGCGCGCGTAGAACACAACGCGCCGTCGACCCGGACCAGGGGGTCTACTACCTTAGCGAACTTCGTAGTTTCGGCAGAAGTTACGGGCGCATCCGCCTCCGTCTCACTCACGGTATGTCTGTAAATGAGACGGAGAACGAAGCGCCCGTACGTGTGAGTGTGAGCTACCCATTACTCACCGTCCGCAGGAACGCCTACGGTAACCTGGAATCGGGGACAGTGGTGCCAATTCTCTTGTCACAAATGCCTCTAAACTAGACTAAAAATCACTAAAATTTAGTTTATTCCTGTCAAACGATGATTTCTCATTCTGAAATAGACTAAAGTGACACAATTTAACTATATTTTAGTTTGACAGCACTAAGATGGCACTGAGATTTTAATTTAGTGAAAATTACAATTTTGCTATTCTGAATTTGACGTTTTTCACCTAAAATTTTAATTGTCTGCCTAAATCTGACCATTTTTAATCGCGATAAAATATGGTGTGGAGTACTATTAGTTGTCATGAACTAAAATTCACACGAACACCTCGACTTCAGATGCAAAAACAGTACTGTATATATATTTTTTTCTTTTCTTTTGCTTATAACTCAAAAATGGTGTGTCCTATCGCAAAAATAATGAAAATTTCGACCCCCTTTATGAAAGCCTTATACCCCTAATTATCAACACGTAGGTAATATTTTTTTTTATTTTCCATGCAAAACGTGAAAAATTCCATATAAAACACGCCAGGCTGCACCCCCTGCGCACCTCCGGCTCTAAAAAATTCACGGGGTAGGGCACAAACAAGTGTGTGCCACGTGGAGTCGCGATTGTCAAATTCGATTTAGTTGTGTCAAAATAATTTTTAAGTTTTGAGACTTTTTATTGCAGAATAGCGTTAAGATTCTCATAGAAAAAAGTAAGGAATTTTAGTGATAGTTTAGTTAGTTTAGTTCGGTGTACAAGAGAATCGGCACCACTGTAGGCCTGTCAACAAGTATCAGCACGCTTAGCATGACCACAATAGAAACGGGTTTTGTCGACGGAAGAATAGACAAAATTACAGATAAACAATCACAATCAAAGGTCTATTCTTCCGTCGACAAAATCCATAGAAAAACCGTTTCTACGGTTGTCATGCTACGTGTGCAGGTACTTAACAAAATAGAAAATAGTTTCCAAATCTACAGTCTATTAAGGCTACAACGTTCTCACATTCACGAAATGTAAAAGAATCTATAAAAAGGAAAAATAAAAACCTATTTAAACCAAATTACATGATTGTACAACTGTAACAAATTTGAATTCGAACAAATCAGATGAGCCCATAGGTCGCTTGCATTGTTGTCCCTTTGATTTTTTTACCTCCCAAAAACACTCTGTGGAAGCAACAAACGGGCTGAGTATTCAAAAGTGTCAAACCAAGTAACACTGTAATCAAAGAGACGTAACAATTGAAAGCCAGACAGACAGAAACAAAAAGCTATTCAAAAAACTCCTTTCAGTAACATCGTAAGTGAAAGGCTTTTAAACATGACACACGCTACAAGGCTTTCCATTTACAATCAAACATCTTACGTATTGTTTATATAGAAGTATGGGAGGTATGAATTTGTACCCACTCATCTCGGTAAATACAAATAAACTGTTGGCCCTTATACAGCCCTTTATTGTTCGTAACCCTTAACGATGACATTCGTTGAAATTCAGAATGACAGCAGAAAGCGGCTGAGGCATGCCAATCGAATTTTACTCACACAAAGCAATATTGTGGTTTAATGTATAAGCGAAAGGCGTTGGTTTGCGCGATTGAATACGTAGGGCGCACTAAAAATCTCTGGAATTAATGAGACAAAAAAAAACCAGACAAATAAAAATCCGGAGTCACACGTAATCGGTTCGATTTATGCACTAACTCATGTGACTCCGGATTTATAATTTGTCTGTCTGTTATGTCTTGTTTATACCTTTTTAGGTGACTTTTTTGTCGTAGTGGGTTTTAGTTTTATTTGAAATGTGCTAATTAAGCCCTTCCATTTGATACCTTTTTTATTTTTTTATTTCAGCACTTTATGTCCTCCAAAGGGCCCCATATTTATTGTATCATCACATATAGGCTATGTGTAACTTGCGGATGATCGAGACGCTTCCAACAATATCTCATCAAATTATGATGAGTAGTTTAGAAGTTATGAGGGAACAGATGAACATATTCATACATACCGGTCAAAATCATCCCTCCTTTTTGTTATGATGTAGTCGGGTAATTACTATGAATGGTCAAAAATTAATTTATTGTGTCTTAAAATTCCCCGTTTTCATTCGTTTAAACCAATTTTGAAAACATGTGTGCCACTTTTTTCGTGATGACCACGGAAACATGTTTTTCATACTCTTCGATAGCCTCTTCTGGTGATGAAAATCGTCGACCGCGTAATTGTTTCAAAAGTAATTATTTCTTAATTTTTGCAAACAAAAAAATCACAGGGTGCCAGTTTGGGACTATATGCAGGATGGCTATAATTTTGAACTAACAAAATGAAGAGTAGGGAAAGCCCAATGAAACGATGGTTGGGTATGGATATAATGAGATGACGGCTGATGATAGAGATGTATGAAAGAAGAAATAAATAAATAAAAAAAATCTGATTCTGAAGACATGCTGCAAAACCTCAAATAAATTAGGTTATGGGTCCTGCCCATAACCTAATTTACTGAAAACGATGATGAAGTAGGTATTCTTCTAATATCTGTTCTACTATTACTTTGGCTTTTAGTTATACTCTAAAAAAACCGACGGTCACACCACTAGGCTATACTCTCTGGTGACTGGTAGAAAACTATTTCGACAAATATAAAGATATTTCCTAGTCCGCTATAGCTTAAACCTTGCGCCACAACATCAAATGTCTCACGTTGATATGACGCCTTTTATCAGGTATTGTTTGGCTTTTACGATTGATGCCGAGGTGGGGCGGGGCCAGAGTTGCCTGACAGACATCGATATATCATATATAGGGCTATATTTATCACACCGTTCATGTTGGGGGTTTGAAAATTTTATTAGAGGGTCCAAACCGCACTCGGTTAATGTGGTGGGCGGCCCAGTACCTCTCACGGAGAGTAGGACCCTGTGACAATTTTTTTATGAATATGATTATTATTTTAGAAAGTTTGGAGTATGAATGTGGAAGATGGAAGAGTAGAAGAAGATCAAAAGAACAACGGATGGATTATGAAAAATAAATATGACTAGAAACGGAAGATTCATATTGAATGAATGAATTGTTTAAAAATCTACCACTAAAGAATTAAACCATCCCTGTAGTTCAGTTTCGAAATATAAATCTAGACTAGATAAAAGATTTTAATTGAATTTTACTGTCATGTAAGTTTTTTGTTCAAGATGAAATTGAATAGCGGTTGGCACGCCTATAGCATAGGGATTATGTGATCTGCAAACTGCCCTTTGACAACGTTTCTTATATATTCATTTAATTTGAATTGCCTGTTTTCGGATTGAACATAAGATAAAACATAACATCACGCCTTTAATCCCGAAAGGGTTAGGCAGAGGTGTACCTATACCAGTTATGTTTAAGTTCCATGTAATACGGGGCGATCCTATTGCCGGGCTGCTAATAAGAAATTTTTTATAGAAATTTTTTGCAAGAACTAGTAATCGAACCCAGGACCTCATGATCAGCAGTAGCACTTGCGACCACTAGACCACCGAGGCAGTCATTTTTTGGAATTAATTTATATAAATTCAGTATATATTTTTACTAGGTCAGCTATGAAGAGATTATAATCTTTCATTCAACGAACGCTTATATTTTGCATTACTAAAAGATGGTAGGTAATGATTACTCGAAAAAGTAGAAAAAATCACAACACAGAATATATTTTACTCATTCAGTTCACCTTGCATTATCCCCATATTTATAAAGGAAACCTTAAAAGACTAACAAAAGGTTTATGAAAATAATTTTATGAATAGATCTCCTAACAAAAAAACATAATTTGTACAGCTTTTTGGCATTTGTATGAAGAGGTCTTTAGCAATGTTTTTGCATCAAGCTTTTATTTTTTTTTAACGTAGAGATGTTTTATTAATTTTTTTTTCAGTAATTATACGGCTAGGAATCTGCATTACAGTTGTAACGTTAAGTTCATAGTAAGTACTAATACTAAGTCTGTAGTGTAATCAGTATAATATTGGACTTCAAATACCTACAAAGTTTAAATGTCGAAGCTTTAACAAGTTAAGTGAAAAGTGAAGACTAAAGAAAGTGCTTAGTGATTACTCAGCTCTTTAGCTTAACTGTTATTTATTGCAAACGAGGACGTTTCGCTGTCGATAAAGTGAAACAAATGAAATTCGTACTATGTGTCCGAAATAGGAATTAATTTTTACCCAAAGTACAGCTGTCAAACTCAAAATCAGCTGAGATATTAAACAGTGATATTCGTACTTAGTAATGAAGTGGGTGAAGAAACCTTTTTTTACATTTTTATTACATTACAAGCCATGTGTCCTATGAGATTTTTTATCGATTAGCATGGCGAACTTATATAGAAGCTTTCATCCCCTGTTTAACCCCTTTAGGGCAAGAAAAAAAAAAATCTTTCTTTAGTGCTCACTTTCGCTATAATATAAAGAAATTTTGTGCGAAATTTAATGCTTCTAGACCCAGATTAAGGCAGTGCGTTGTCTGCCAGTAAATTAATGAATTTAAGATTTTTATTAAGTAGAAGAGTCCCTATTGGCTCGATCTCGTGTCGTATCCATGTCGTCGCTACTAAAGAGTCACCCATCTGTTTGCGTCGTTAACGAGCTAGTACTAATTGACGGTGAATCTTTGCTGTCACTGCATGCAGTTCAACTATTGTCTGCCTCTCAAAGTGGTGAGTTTTTCATATTAACATTACTCCTTTGATAGGGGAAATTATTGATTTTATTGATCGGTGTAAAGCTGTAGAGATGTCTTTGATTTCTAAATGACTGTTGTTGACAGTTTCAATATGACAGTTACAGCTATATATAGCTATATGTAAGCGGGCACGCCCTTTATGCCCGGAGGCTTTTATTTGGATATTGTTTACGTTTAGTCTTTATTTTTTCTGTCTTTGTACAGTTCTTGATATTTTTGGTTGGTATATTGGCGTGTGCTGACTGCTGGCTGACTTAGGGCTATTAATTTTTAATTTACAATTTAAATTTTGTTTTGTGTTGCGTAATGTAAATTATTTTGCACACATTGCATGCATTATATAGAATATTTTTTTTCTAACTGAACAGATAGCTGTGCTGCTGGGGAGTTTGTTGCGCTTCTTCTTCCCAGTTAAAGCACTAGGAAGTGGTGAAGGGTGGGCGTTTTGGGGGACTGTCTTATGTAACTTTGACGATCGAAAAGTGCTGATTCTCAGCCTAGTTTGAATAAATGACTTTTGAACTGTTTAGAGATATTGTGTCATAAATGAAAATTTATGATTATGACCTAACATTAAACTTGTTAGCAAGGTTTAAGAAATAAGTTGAGTACCGTTAATGTGTTAATGTAGATTGGTTGTTTTATTTAGAATGTTTAATATGTAATTCATGGAAAATTTCTATTGACCTTTTACTTGATTTTTTTATTGTGATTTCATTTATTTACGTACATAATTCAACAAATTCGACACTATCTCTAAAACAGGTTGACTTGACATGAGATCAACATTGACAAAGTATGTTTCATTTTGATAAAATTTATCCCTCTATCTACAAAGTTTTCAATCATCCAAAACCAGACCATTGAAATATTTGGCGAAGCATAGATATGCAGGTGCGGTGAAATATAGGGCATGCGCGCCAATGACCTGGAAGATCTAAACCTCGGTGGTCAGATACCGGCCGGCTGGCTGAATACAGGCTTATGTCAAAATTTCCTACTATAAACCGCTTGGATGTGTGGATATCGGGTCGTGGTACTCGTGGTGGATGTGCGCAATGTGCTGAGTCTGAAATGTATAGGTTTGTGTGGGTGTGCTTGTTTGATTGTTGGTTAGTTATATGTGTATTTTGTTTTGTGATTTTTTTGTTGAGTGTTAATCTGTAAACTGCGTAGACGCAAAAGGTTTATGCCAAGCTTTCGAGAGGAGTTGCAGTTTTACTGTTGCCAAAATACTCCAACTACTTTATTTAATATTTCTGAATGTGTGTATGTCACTGAACTCCTCCTAAATAGCTGGACGAATTTTTATGACTTTTTTGTGTGTGTTTGAGTGGGTCTCAGGATGGTTTAGATTCACAATTAGACCCGGTAGGTGGCGCTGTTCGGCAGGATAACGTCTGTCTGGTTCGATAGTTTAATATACATACGTCAACTACAATATTATCGTAACTTGTCAATTGGTGATTGTGATATTTATATCTATACAATATAAAAATGGAGTATTCCTGGTGATCATGTTATCCTTGTTCAGTAATCGAATTGGGCCAGCTAATCGTGCACCTAATATTTAGGAAAATTGTGAATAAGGTGTTCTGAATATGCATGATTTACAAAACGTAACATTAAAAATTAAACAAGTACTGTTATCAGGAACAAAAAATGGCGTGTATTAGAGCACTTGTTTTCAGTAATCAACACCTTCAACCAATTACTTTTTATGAGCACAGCTTAATTACCGAACTTATTAAAGTTAAAACGAACAATTACGATAATTCCGGCCAAGTATATTTCTACAAGAACAATAATTTCGGGTGAAATTATTTTTATTTTATGGCAACTTTTGGGAGGAATGCTCGTGCTCTCGGCAATCTGAGTTTGCTCCGCTAACGAGCATCGGACTAATTAATGCTAAATCTTTTCTGTCTATATAATCAAGTGCCTCAGCCTCCCCTCGCCCTCACTCTTCAGATTTTTTGGATTTTTTTCAAGAGTCGTTAATTGAGCGTTTTTACCAATTTGAAAATTAAAATCTATTATGTCTGGGTGGGGTCTGGGGGGCTTTGTATGGAAGTCGGTAGATGTTTGAATATGCATTGTGCTGTGTTAACGAAGCTTGTTAAATGTGGGAGTGTCGTCAAATTCTTTTACAAGTTGTAAGGATTAGGTTGTTGTTAGTAAGGGCTTGTAGCTAAGTAATAACAGCCACACGGGTCGATCGTTCAGGTTAAGCTGCACTTGCCGCGGTTGGTCTGTGGATGGGTGACCATCTTTACATACCAAGACCCCTCCGTGCCTCGGAAAGCACATTAAGCCGTTGGTCCCGGCTGTCATTCGTAGATCTTTGATAGTCATTACGAGGTAGTCAGAAGCTCGAAAGTCTGACTACCAGTCTTACCTAGGGGTATCGTATTACCCAGTATCTGGGTTGTGGAGGTCAGGTAGTGTAAAATACTGGTATTCAGCTGCATCCGGTTAGACTGGAAGCCGACCCCAACATAGTTGGGAAAAGGCTACGCAGATGATGAAGGATTAGGTTGTAGTGGTTGTAGGAGGTAGAAAGTTATTCGTTTCTTAGAGGGACCAATATTAATTGGCATGAGTTTTTGATCTTGAGAGATCTGCTGATGTGGCATACAGATAAGTTTGACCGTGCGTTTCGAAACATTCACACAAAAACATGTTGAAATCTCTGTTTTCTATGAATGTATCGGCTAGCATTCGCATTGTCACGCAACTGGTTGACGCGAAACATGTTTGACATTTCTTGTCACTTGACATGTTCAACAGAATTTGATGCGCATGTGAATTTGTAAAAGAACAATCTACTTATGCGTGAGAATAAATTTAAAAAAAAAAAAACAGACTAATTGCCAAAATGTTTCTGTATGAATTTTGCAACATGTTGTCCACTACATGTTTCAATGAACATGTTTGGAAAACGCTAACTTGAGATCTGTCTTAAAACTTACTCATGTTGCGAGCAGTGTGAACGCAAATTCAACAAAACAAGTTATGAGATTTGTTTCATGGGACAAGTTTCGAAACATACACGTTGAATGTTTTCTGGTGCAAACGCATGGTTACACCTTATGCGACTTAAATAACTATTTAAGTCGCAGATATATGCCAGTGACCTTAAGTGGTTAGCTTGCGTGTTCTGTACTGAGCTCACGCAACGCGTCGTACGTCCAGCCAGTAATAGGACTCGCCCATCAAGAAGCACTGTCCCCAATTTGGCGCATTATTAATTTATTACATAAAACAAAAGGTATTTTAATAAAACACGTATATTCAAAGATTAATAATTAAATTATTTTTTAAATGGTGAAGGTTTCAGTAAAATACGCTTGATAGATTTTGCGTTATTCTCAGTTTTACATCCGCGTTAGACATAACTTTACAAATTAATTCCACTATGTAATAAAAACATAATCTAAAATATTCATATATTAAGTTATTAAACAAATGCTCGAATTTAACATATATTTTTCCTAAATCATTAACACTACTCGTTTAGTAGTGATCTTCAGCATAAGACCTCACGATTATAAGATATTAACAAAATAATGTTGTTTACAAATATTATTATAGAGTGAAATATTGGGCCATTTTCTATCTATGCCATGAAACCATAGATAGGGACCGCCCTAATATTTCACTCTCTATAAAAACTTTCCTACTTCAAACAAAAACGAATTCGAACTCCATTAAAAAATAAAACACAATAAAAATCTAAAACAAACAAAACAACTGTCAAACTAAACAGACAGATACGCGAAAGGTGTGTTTATAATAGTAATAATAATAAATTTGTGGTTATAATCTGTGCTGTTATTGTCAGATCCCCTAATGGCTGAGTCGTGATGGAATGGGCCTTTCTACAGTCATTAATGTTGATACAAAATCTGTAAACACATTAACGTTTGTGTTTTAAACAATTAATTTTAGAGGGATTTTAAATTTATTTAGATTAAGTAATGGGATTTTTATTTAAAAGTCGGTTTAAAAATATTGTGTAAGTTGTACACAACTTTTGATCACGTGCTTCTATACTATATTATGACCTGCGTATTAGTAAAGATTTATATTACTAGAGCTTTTTATTTTCCTTGATTAATTATTTAGCGAGTTTATTCTAAAGAGCAGTGGTGACCCAGTGGTAACGGCTCCGACTAGTTGTAGGTCGTGGGTCCGAAGCCAAGCAGGCACTTAACTCTGTGTAAATTATTTAATCACCACTACTTTCAAAACGGTGAAGGAAAACATCGTGAGGAAACCGGCATGTCCTAGAACCAAAAATTCGAAGACATGTGACATCCGCTAACCCGCACTGGGCCTGCGTGGTGGATTATGGCTCCCTCTCACCGAGAGACAGGAGGCCTGTATGCCTGTATCCTAGCAATGGGAACATTATAGATAGGCTGATTATGTATTAAAAAACAAGATGGCGGCGTGCGTTCCGGTTTTGGCCACGCGCCCTAAGTTCCTTGCACAACTCTTTTTTGGATTTGTCATATTAACGGGTTCCTTTAACAATTTCCTATGTTTGCTTCGCAGGTGAAAGTCAAGATCAGACGAGCCACCATCCGCCGAGAGACCTGTCCAAGCAGTGTGAACATTATAGGCTAATTATGCTTAGCCTGAAGAAGATATTATGTAACCATCTTATTTTATTTAAAAGAGTGTCCGTGGAGTTTCTTGCCCGTTCTTCTCCATAGGTACCTACTACGCTTTGGAATGGGCGACTAGCTTCATATTTCTGACAGACCGACCCCTTGACTATTCAAAAGTGCCTGTAATTGGTTTATTTGAAATAAATGCTTTGAGTTTTGAGTTTTTTAAGATATAGACGCTTGCCAGTACCCGCAATTTTCCCTGAAAAACGACGTCAATAAGCTATGGCTTTGTGTGCGTGCGCTTTCTAAAAATGTAGGAAGTGCATTATTCATTTAGGCAAGTAATCTGTGAACAAAACAACTTGTTTCCCTTAATTGAGTGTCACGAGTATACGACATCCGCTAAACAAACACTTGATAAGTGACAGTATTCTTTGTTGCTTTTTTTCTCACATTTACTTGTAAATTACGTTAAGAAGCGACAAATTGGGAAATAAAATGCTATCCACTTAAAGGTCAAAATAAAGTCTCACACTTTAAGATAAAGTCATAGTAGATTTTGATTCAGTAAGTGGTTAGTTTTTAGATTGTTGTGCAGTGGTTATAAGAATTTGTGTGACAGATCGATGTGACTGAAGATAACTTTTGTCACACAGGACACAGGCTTCATGTACGTTTATCAAGTTAGCTTTAAATTCTTAAATCAAAAGATAAGAGAAACCGACTCTGTGGTCTAGTGGTAAGACCATCTGTCTTAGACCTAGAGGTTTGAGACAGGTGTTTGATTCCCAGCGGGGACAAAATTTTCTGCTTGGTTTGATTGGTGGTTGAGTCTGTTCTAAGTCCTCCTGACTAGTTACCACCATCTTATCTAAGTCTGTCGCCATAATAACTGTGTTAACAGCATTGTTGTGTTTCGGCATTTAGAGGTATGAAAGCCAGTTCTTCTATGGAGGATTCCGGGTGAAGCTCGCTTCCACCTTCGGCCTGATTATCACTTACCATCAGGTGAGATGAAGACCAAGAGTTTCCACGTATTGGTTACAAGTTTATCTGTTCTATGGTTAAAAGGTTGGTAAGTCATTTAAAACCTGAAAAACCCTGCGCATAATTGGTATTCGAAAATTGAGACTCTTTTTAACAGCTATCAGAGTGCTACGCAATCAAATCTATTTTCCATTATTTCTGGTTTACTAAACCATAAACTGTATATCTTATGGGCATTATCAGTGCATAGTTTCGTTATAAATATGTCACATTCTCCAATAGTCTAATGAAATTGCTGCGGCAAAGATAGGCAGATATCACGTCTTAAAGAATTTATCACTCATGTTTTAACAAGTTAGAATCACTTTTTGGGCTTGTTAATACGACATGTTCGTTAGGAGAAATGTATTTTACACTGTACGACAAAAAGACCCAAGTGTGAGATTTGTTGTAAGTAAGTACAGTTCAACTTAATAAATTAGATTTGTTACAGCTGTAGTGGCAATCATGTCGTTTGGTTTAAATAGGTTTTTATTTTTATTATTTAATTTTGTTTTTATATAGATTATTTTCTTTTAGATTTTGTGAATGTGAACGTTGAGGAGAACGTTGTAGGCTTAACAGACTGTAGATTTGTCGACCATTTCCTATCTTGCTAAGTACCAGATACTCGTTGATAGGCCTACACTGTCCTCTCATACCTATTAACACTGTAATTTTATCTAAAAACATTGTAAATACCATTTACTTTTAAAAAAGTAACCGTGGAGTTTCGTGCCGGCTTTTCTCCATAGAAAACGACCAATTGGAACCGTGCACCTAGCATCTGACGTTTCATAAGTGCCCTTGTAGGTTTATGTGAAATAAAATATTTTGAATTTTGAATTTCGACTTGCCATTTTAAATAAATCTTAGCTAAGGTAGCTGTAACGTAAACTTCATTTAAAACTTATTTCTGGCTTCAGAACTATTCAGTAGTAAATTAGTTAGATATAGAGAAACTTACCTGAAAATCTATTAGTTAACAATAGAGTTTTCCATGTTGGTAAGCCGCATTACTTGAGAATAGCTGGACCGATTTGGCAATTTTGTTTGTAATAGTCTGAATTAGGTTTTTATGGAAAGAAAAATTGGAAAATTTCCCGGAAAAATTTCAAACTCGGGAAAAATTTAACGTCCTTTTTTATGGATTTTTTGTATGAACTCCGTTGGACATGACAGCGTCTGTCGGGTCAAATGTGATAAAGAATAACACATATTTTTTGGGCAAACTCGCAGGAAATCCTATGCCACAGCTTCCCATCGATTAACCTATCGGCTCATTAGGCATCATATCTGCCATATATTCTGCTTCATTAACCTCATTGGAGATTTAAAGTGCCCTTATTTTACCCGCAAATGAATTCAGTCAATTATCATATCCACAGTATCGAGCTTAGGAAAGAGACACATAGATATGAGTGACAGAAACGGACAAAGACTACAAAGCAGATTCTTTTTTTTAAACTCGATATCTCAACTGCACATTAGTGGTAACAATTTGATATCGATAGCGCCTATATGACGTAGCGTAACCATAATCAGCCTGCTATAGGTTCCCACTGACGGGACATAAGCCTCCTCTCTGTCAGAGGGAGTGGACCGTAATCCACCACGCGGACCCAGTGCGGGTTGGTGGATGTCACATGTCTTCGAAGTTTTGGTTCTATGTCATGCCGGCTTCCTCACGATGTTTTCCTTCACTGTTTTGAGAGCAGTAGTAATGAAATAATTTAATGCCTAGGTTCGAATCTACGACCTAAAACTCGTAAGTCGCTGCCGTTTCCACTGGGCTACCACTGCTCTGCTCTAGGATACGTGACGTAAGGGTAATTTTCCTTGGGCACGCCACAATTGCGGCGATAAGTCCCCTCTTTGAGGAGTGGCTAGAGAGTCACCTTCCACCTGACGAAAGTCCTCACCGGACACGGTTGTTTCGGGAGGTTCCTGTTCCGAATACGGCGGGAGGGAACGCCTGGGTGTCATCATTGTGTAGATCTCCCAGAGGACACGGTGGAGCATACCGTGGAGCAGTGTCCTTGTGGAGACGATCGGTGGCGGAGATCTCTCGCGTCTGGCCCTAGTCCAGGCCTGGTACGGAGCGAGAGGGCATGGGAGGCCGTCACCTCCTTCTGCGAAGCAGTAATACTTGCAAAGGAGGAGGCGGAACGCGTGAGGGAGATGCAAATTTTGCGCCCTCACGCCCCTAGCCACCGCAGGAGACGCCCTGGGCGTCGGGAATCCTAGGCCGATTCCCGGCCACCGTAGGCGCGGGCTTGCGGACGGTGAGCAATGGGTAGCTCGCCGTCCGATAAGGAGGACCAGGCCCGGGTCGACGGAGCGTTGTGTTTCACGTGCGCCTCAAAGAGAACGTAAAGTCTGACAAGTTATTTGATAATTTCAGACCCAAAAAAAAAAGGTAATTTTCCTAAGGCTAGAGTTACTACTGATGTACGTATTGTTGACTGTACCGCCGGATACTATACTGCAGTGGTCAGTTCTCGTAATCTTCTGATCGTATCGATGAGTCGTATCGGAAGTTGTAAAGAGTCCCTTTACGCGGTGGGCTATCTTTCTTTTCGATCAAACGCAAGAAATGTCGTTAGCTAATGAGCCAATGGCAGTTATATTATTACACCCAGTCACGCACATTTACAATCTTGTTACGATGGTATAGAGTTCAATTTGGGTTGCATTAGAAAAGTAAATTGGGCATGTGAAATATATTGCTTTATAAACAGTCTGTCAGTTTTATTTTACTTCTAAAATGGTGCAACGTATTTTTGATGGTTGATAAAGAGCGTTTATGAGATGGAAATCTTTCTGTTTTAGGGTTACGTAGTTATTTGATAAGTATATTTTATTTATAGGTAACCTCTTTAATCCTCGAAAAGGTACCTAGTAGTACCTAACTACTTACACGGATTTCACATGTTATATAAGACCCATAATAGGCAGTGAACCTATTGCCAAATTCAGACTCCACGCTATTATTGAGCCGCAGGAGACGCCCTGGGCGTCGGGAATCAAGAGTCGATTGGCCGCCGTAGGCGCGGGCTTGCGGACGGTGAGCAATGGGTAGCTCGCCGTCCGATAAGGACCAGGCCCGGATCGACGGCGCGTTGTGTTCCACGCGCGCCTCAAAGAGATGTCAGCAAGTGAAGGGGTCCGATAGGAGCGATGCCTGCCGGGGTTGCGGGAAAGTCCGAAAGGGATACCGTGGCCCCTGGCTACGTACAGGCAACTAAAGGAACACGGGGAGAGGTTATTTGATAATTTCCCACCCAAAAAAAAAGGCCTTTACTGAGAATTTACATAATATAACATCACGCCTGTATACCCCGAAGCGTAAGGCAGAGGTGTACCTATAGTACACTTACATTGCGCCAGTTATGCTTAAGTCTCATGTAATAGGGGACGAGCCTATTGCCATCAACAAGTCCAGACTCCGGGCTGCTACTGATGAAAAACCCAATAACACTTTAACCAACCTGGGAATCGAACCCAGCAGGACCTCATTCACAGCAGTGGCGTTTGCGACCACTAGGCCAACGAAGCCGTACGAGGTACTGAGAATTTCTTAATGGAAAATAAAATATGAAAGTAACGAACAAGATCTAAAAAGGCGTAACAGAATTCCTTTTATGCCCACAGGCATCTTATTACAATAGGGGTAAACTGTGGTTGGTATCCTTTATAATTACAGCTATTTAAGTAAATTTTCCACTTTGTTGTAACAAGACCTGAAAATAAAACAACGCCTTGAACTTGACCTGTTTTTGCATCACAATAACCGGATCCCTGTGGTCGTTAACTGGTGCAGGATTATAAGGATACTAGATGATTAGTTATTATTACATCGGCCTTCTTTGTTAAAAGTTTTATTTAAAGGATAAGATACCTTTTAAGAAACTTATGTTTGTGCGATGATAAAAGTGTGTTCGTTTATGTTAAAAACATGTTATTATTATTTGCTTCATTTTTATTTACATTATTTATACACATTTTAATTATATTTTAAATCCCACTGCTGGGCAGTGCTGGGACACAAGTCTCTATACGAGAGGGAGTGGCCCGTAATCCACCACACGGGCCCAGTGCGGGTTAGACGATGTCACATGTCTTCGATTTTTTTCACGATGTTTTCCTTCACCGTTTTGAGAGCAGTGTTGATGAAATAATTTGCACAAAGTAAAGCGCCTATCAGGGTTCGGACTTACGACCTACAACTCGTAACGTTTTGTACTTCTAATGATCTATATGTATTTTTTAATAAATGAGCCTCTTTTTAATTTTTGACTTGTTCCCAAAGTTGGTCGCAGTAACTACGCTAGTGCACCCCAACCAAAGTATTTTAGGACATCAAAATGGATTTTTTTTAGGCGCACGAAAAGAGGTACATTTAATAAATTAGAGTCTCCATTAATATTTTTAGGACATCAACCTCAAATCATTGTATGATGGTTACTTTTCCAGCCGAGCTCGTTCACAGAGGACTCTAGTAGTAGAGTCCTTGTATAAACAGAAGATTGAAAACAAATCATCCTCTTTTATTTAAAGCAGATCCTCAGAATCTCAACAGTATAAAGTAAAAAATAATGGAATACAGTAATTCAATTATCTGATATACACCGACGTAACGAGCTCGGGACCGCTCCCAACGGTTTAATTTTATTATTGAGCAAGTTAAACAACTGCATTTTATTTTATATTGTATAAAAACCACATATTAAAAATTGTTATATAATATTTATTACAATTAAAAGTACTGCACCACTTACGAATAAAACTATGTAGGTTTATTCATCAAGAAACCATCTTACAAATAAATAATAGGAAGTGTATATAGTGCCGCTATTTGCGGCATAATAGCGGCGCTGCCTATGCCCGGGTAAAGTGGCGTAAGCATTGCATTGTCATTGTCACTTGTCATTTTGTTTGATTGTTGAGGTTAGTTCGCCGCCCTTTGTATTGATTGATTGTATTTGTTTTAGATAATTATGTTAAAAATCACTGCAATGACTGAATTGACGAAAAATGAAGTAGCAAATGAAAACAGCTGAAAGGTAGGTTAGGTAAGGTTAGAACTGTGACCACACAACGCACGAGCCGAGTGAGCGACGCGAGCGGTGCCGCGGCAGCGGTTGGCGAGTGCCAACCAAAGCTTGGGATTGAGCTGCTCGCTGTGTTTAAGCCTTGTGATAAAATCATAAAACTTGACATTATAATTATTCAGTAAAATCATCAAAATATACCAGTATTGTATAAACATTACATACAAAATGACATGATTACTTTGTAAAGTATTATATTTTTTTTAATTTTGTGAATGTGAGGACTATGTGGATATTTTTATTATTATTATTTATTTCTTTTTTTTTTCTTTCTCATTTAGTTTTAATGATGGTCTGGCAGTTTGAGTAGTTTATGCTGCCTACCCAAATGTCCTTTCTTTGGTATTGTTCGTCGAGTTGAGCTCCTTAAGTTCTGAGTTGAGCTCCACGATTACTGACAAATGCTTGCACTGACAGAATAGGTCCACTCAAATCTGTGTGGTTCTTTTCTCAAAACACCATTTTAGACACTAATCTACATGGTCCTCATATGGCCTGACCAAGATTGACTTCTGAGTTTGTTTCGGTCTTTCTTCTCAAAGTAGATAGGAAACGCCGAACTCATCTAGCTAACTTTTAATAAAAAAAATTAAGATGACGTGTAAAAGTGATTCCAATATCCTATTTACAGAATAAACAATTTCATTTCATTTCATTCCAGGGTCCATTTAGGCACAAGAGAATGTTATGTTTTGGGAATGTGGTGTTTTACAGCGAACTAATCTTAACAATCAAACAAAATAACAAGTGACAGTGACAATGACAATGCAGAATAAACAAAACTATCCCTGTACATCAATCCTCTTACGAGATGTGTAAAAAACTAACAACAACATTTCTAACCAGTTTAAACTACGACGACACTGAATATCTCCTTACATCACAATCGTAGTGACTTTCCTAACGCTCCGTACCTAAACTCAACCTCTTTCTCTTCCGATTACGCACACACACCACACCTACATCACAAAACACACACACACAATCACACACCACACTTACAACACAAAACACACACACTTATTTACCACTTCACTCACATAATATAAGTTAACGTTAAGTTATATGTTTTCAACTTATAGTCCTAAGCAGTCTATAATAAAGTTTGTACTCCTTTTATTGGGAACCTGGGCTGGCGAACCTTAATACAGGTTACTATGTAACCTAGCTAGGACGCCAGATTCAATTCTGTATATTGTTACTCTCCTTAAGATTTATGCCTAAATTGTAAATTGTAATTATTGTAACAGACTGTATCACACTTTTTTGAAATAAATAAATTATATTATATTATGCAATGCTTACGGCACTTTAGCCGGGCCGAGGCAGCGCCACTATTATGCCTCTAGCGGCATTTTATCCGATAGGGATAGAGTGCCACTAGCGGCACTCTACACACTGCCTACATAATAAATAACTCGTATCTTTATTTCCAGTTTTACATTTTTTACATATGCCACTTGGTATAACATATGAACATTGATCATATAAATTGTAGGTTAATGCAGAGTTATAGACCTCTGACATTCAAGCTAAGATTAAACTTGTGTTATGGGTGTCAAGGCTCTCAAGTTAACACCAGTTATACATTTAATGTGAGTGTGGGTTTCATGTTCTATTCCCGGGTCGTGAATATACGGAAATTCTAAGTACAGAGTTTAGATTTAGCGTTAAATTCAAATTGAAAAGTCATTTATTCAAACTAGGCTGAGAATCAGCACTTTTCGAACGTCAAAATTACATAAGACAGTCCCCCAAAAACGCCCACCCTTCACCACTTCCTAGTGCTTTAGCTGGGAAGAAAGTTATATCGTAGCGACACGGCGCCGGCGTAGCTAGTATTTGGTCTAACACCATTGCCTATCTCGTCGGGGAATAGTAGGCGTGATGCTGTGTTCTACATTAATGTATAGCTGAGTATTATGGTATGTAGTCTGCTGTATCCAGACTATGTAGTCTGGATACAGCAGACTGTCAGACATACACATCTGGTCAGACTGTAAGCCAACCTTAATATGCTTTAGAGAATGAGGATTATGTGTTGTGGTGACTTTGTAGAATATATTATAAGTATGCAGGTGGAAAATGCAAGATAGTGGAGAATGATAAGAGGTGAAGCATTTTACTACGGTTTGTTAAGTCAGGGAAAATGACTACTGCCGGGGTTGCGGGAAAGTCCGAAAGGGATACCGTGGCCCCTGGCAACGTAAAGGCAACGGAAGGAACACGGGTGGGTTTTAGTCAGTAAGAGTCTGACACGCCCTCCCGCTCCACCCAGAGCGGGAGAAGTTATTTGATAATTTCCCACCCAAAAAAAAAAAAAAAGGGAAAATGACTTTTTATCAAATTGACTGCCAACTTAAATCGTCCGTATATTTAAATGACAACTGTTGTACTTTGACCGTTGTATGTAATGGATATAACACGGCAAATTGGCGTAGTGCATCACTTTGATGAATAATTAATTTTCGTGTCTAATAAATATAATAAAAGAAAATTAGTTATTACTACAGGCAGAAAAAAGCCAAAAATGCTTGATTGCCACAGAAACTGGAGCATATAAAAAAAAAAACTTATTATTGTATTAGCGCCATCTACATTCTATAGTACAGACTATGGCGCGAGCATGTCGGTGACGGTAATCCATAAGTTTATCCCTACCAAAAATCGGTCAACGCGCGTAAAGAAGTTTTCACTTCAATAATTTACCTCAAATTAATGATAGCTACTCAAAACACGTTAAAAGAACAGCTGAAGTAGACACGTTCGGTGATGATGCCTAGGCAGTTCATTGGTCCATTACAGTTCTACTATAAAATAACGGACAAGAAGTTAAAAGTAGAGAGGTAGCCTGAAGACGGACACACAAAGCCATGGTTATACAAAATAGAACGGTTTAAAACAAACTTATTGAAACGGTACCTCCCAATAATCAAACTCAAACAATTAAAAAAAGGTGGTATGATAATAAAGAACGTCAAACAAGGCTGTATGTTAACAGTGCCAATGTCGAATCGATTTAAAAAGTTAACGCAAAGCCTCGCCCAGTTGCGGGTGGGAAGTTATTTAATAAAAATATATTTTCCCGCGACAATCCCGGGATTTCTGCTCATTCCGGGGCCCGGGATTTGATGCCTCTTAGCTGGCTGCTTTAATTTTTTGTTCAATTTTTATGTAATTTTGGAAAGTGGGTATTTACGTTTATTATAAAGGATGTAGCAGTGAATGGGTTGTCTGTATTTGAATTAATTTGTCTTGGCTTTAAAAGGCTGCGCTTTTCAATTGACTTTTGGTACCATGACAGTGTAGTCGAAGAAGTATAACCAATTTATTTTTTCTACTCTCACATTTCTGATTCGATCACGTAGGGACACTCCAAGCATAGCCCTCTCCAATGCCCTTTGGGAAACCTTCTAATAAGGCCCATTGCCGTAGGTCTGGTCAAAGACTTTCGCCTTGAGACACGTTTGTGGGATTGCGTTGTGTGGGATGAGAGGTTCTGGAGCGGCAACCGTGTATCGGAAGACTGAGCGTTGGAAGGCCTTGTGATGGCCGCAGGAATCCGTTGGATGCAGGAACCCAGAACCGGTCGAAATGGCGGTGCTTGGCTGGGATCTCTACCTTGATCCTGGTAATTATCATCACTCGTGTCTTATAGGTTCTTTTAAGGCTGGGTGCCTTAAAAGAACCTATAAGACACGAGTGTCCACCTCATTTAGCTCATCACTTGAAATCTTAGATCATGGAAGTAAAATTTTCATGACAATCATGTTTTCTAGTTTTAAGATAATTGCAGACATGTTTTTTCAATGTTTAAGGCGTTTTTGCACTTCACTTTCACCTAGACGTGAGAATGGTGAGATCAAATGACAAGCTCCAGACGTGCATAATATAAAGAGGGACGCGCATCAAATGCTTTTAGCTCTCATAGTCTTGAACGTAAATTAGTTTTAAACAAAAGTGTAACATTATATGCTCGTACAAAGTCATGACGTGTAACATTGTTTCTGAAGCAGGTAGCGTCAGCATACGTTTTCATTGTCTGCCAAACTGCTCGCGAATAAGTGCCGGCGTTTTACTGTGGGCGGCTAAAATGATGCATGTTGTTTTATTTGTTTTGTTAGGTGGTAGTACTTGAAGGCTAGTGGCTTAACCATGTTATTAAGGTAAATTTGTGGGTCCATCAGTGATGTATTAATAAACCTGAAGTGTTGGTTACCCGCTCTTCTTCAAAGGTAACGACCAATTGGAACCGTGCACGTAGCTTCTGAGGTTTCATAAGTACCCATCCATGTAGGTTTATGTGATATAAAATATTTTGAATATGGATTTTACCCACGTCAAATACGTTCAATCAAACGCATCCTGTGCAGTTAGACCAGGCATCACCTTTGCTATGCACCTTCAGTTTACTTTTATTAAATTGTTTTGGATTTGCGTCCAAAAAATTCGTGACTGCAATAGGTTCGTCCACTGTAATATGAGCCTTAAAACACAACTGGTGTAATTTTGGTCTACTATGCCCTTCTTCCTTCTTAGATATTCTTTGAGAATTACAAGCGTGATTTTATGTTAGGTAATTATAAGCGACGTAAGTTTTTGTAAGGGCAATCATCATCTGCCTGGCGTTTTCCAAAGTTGGGGTCGGCTTCCAGTCTAACCTGATGCAGCTGAATACCAGTATTTGACATGGAGCGATTATCTAAGTAAGTAAGGATATAAATTGCTTACCCAAGATTCTCCAAACATTCTTCCCCAACAATATGCACGACATCTTAAGTTGAAGCAGCATCTTATTTCCCCACAACTAACTCGACAACTCATTTTAATAGCTCAACGAGCTGGAGCCTCTAATTGATAGATGTGCTACTTCAAATTATTGAGTCGACTCCCCCGGGGTCGTGTAATTTGTGCTAAATAGTTCCCGACGTGTCTGTTAAATGAAGGTGTTTGTGAAAGAGGGGGATCTTTACGTTTTCTATGGGAGTGGGGCTGATTAATTACCGGGGTATTTTCTGGGGGATGGAAAATGCTTGTGAAGAAAATTTTGATACACAGTATGTTAATTAACGAAAGGCGTTCCCGTTAAACCGCAATAGTATATCGTCTATATATGCAAACAAAATATTTTTTTTTTTTTAATAAAGAATATTCACAAAAATAGAAGAAGAAAGAAAGTTCGCGAGCACATTCTTAAGAAGCTGGCAGTTTCATCACAACGGTAATGTTTTCCCATTGTTTGTCTTATTTGAGCTTATATTTATATATAATTAGGTGTATTTATTATATTTATAGATTTTAATAGGTATATATGTATATCTTTATATTTAAATATAAAAAGATCTCAATTTTCGCTATTGCACCTACCACTGTTTGTCTCTGCATCACCCAAACGTTGACTGGTAGAAAATGGCATTAAGTCCACCTCTGTATATTTGTGTGCTTGAAGTATTAAATAAATAAATAATAAAAAATATTAAATATTGATACGTATAAAAGAAACACTGTACACGCGAACTACACTGGAAGTACCTCCGGTTTGGGTAGTGGCAATACGCTAGGTACTTACCTACTATTCCGCGATACTAGAGATTTTAAACAAGACGTTTCGAATTCATTGTCATTTAATAAAACAAAAAAAAACAATGGGCTTGCTTAGGACACATGGGACTTAAACATAACTGGCGAAATTTGGGTGTACTATAGATACACCTCTGCTTAAACCTTCGGGGATACAAGACGTGATGTTAATGTTAAGTAATTAATTTTATGAAATCGGATTCTTTTATACTTATTTTTCTATTTTATTTTTTATTTTTATCTATGAATGATTAACGAGTTTAAGGGAACGCCCTCTGTTATTTAAAATACTGTGTAAGTAGTTACAAATATGTAATTATTTAGTTTAGCTGATCCAACAGACGTGAGTCCAAAAAAATAATTCTGACGAAAATTCCATAGAAAAAACTACTTAAATTATTCCCATTCTTCCAATGTCCCGGGAAAGTTTTTCGTAATTCCGAATTAGGTTTTTTTGGAAAAATACATTATTTTTCCAAAAAAACCTAATTCGGAATTACGAATAATTTTAAAATTAAATATAACCAAATTCCAGACGTTCTCAAGTGATGCGCTTACCAGCGAACAACATTTTTTTAAATAATATAATCAACATTTCATTATATTTTTTTACCAATTACTTGTTTAAGTCTTCTTCTAAATAACAATAGCTAATATCTTAATCCAATCAAGATGAGCTGAGATGATGATCCAACCAAAGAGTGATTTTTAAAAACAGTGTTATGTCATAATGTAGGCAGCACGGATTTGCGAACGGGTTCAGCAAAGTACTAATACCAAATCAATTTTGGCTGCCGAGCATATGTTCCATTTTGAAGATACCGTCTCGTTTCGATGTCTGTTAACCGTCATTTGGAAGCTCTTCCTTATTTCATTTGATTTGGAAATAGAAAAAGAAAGAAAATACATTTATTTAGCACAGACTAAAAGACACACAATTAAAAATAAATAAAGTAAAAAGAAAGAAAACAAAATAAAAAGTGTAAAGTGCGTATGATACTAGCAGGAATGTGTGCCTCGCAGCTGCGCCAAATAGGCCCAGTTCAGCAAAAATGCCAGACAACTAGTTCCTGACGCTGGTTTTCAACTGGACCTGAAGTGTGAGGTGACGGATGTAAATCAGTTTTATACGGCAATGTGTAAATAACATCACGCCTCGTTTCCCCGGAAGATTGGGCAGAGGTGTATCTATAGTACACCCACATTTCACCAGTTATGTGTAATAGGGGGCGAGCCATCAACTGGACACAATCCAGACTCCGGGCTCTACAGAGAAATTCCATATAGAAAAACCCAATAACACTTTGCCCAACCTGGGAATCGAACCCAGGACTTCATGCTTAACAGTAGCGCTTGCGACTACGACACCAACGAGGCACTCATTTTTGAAATAATAATATTGGATATAAAATAATAAATTTTGTGCTGTGAAATCGGCATGTCTTAGAACCAAAAATTCGAAGACATGTGACATCTACCAACCCGCACGCCCGCGTGGTGGACTACAGCCCACTCCCACTCACACAGAGGAGACCTGTGTCCCAGTAGTGGGGAAATTATAGGCTGATTATGACTTTTTATTTCTGTGAATAGATTTTGAAACAATAATATGAAATGTACAAGGTGTTTCCAATGAGTTTTTTATGAGCCATTATAACAACAGTTGTATACTGGTCTCTGATAAGCTCTCACATAGATAAATCGTATCACTTCTCAAATTCCAGGCACCAGGTTTAATTAGAGTAACTATGTTCACCGTACCAACTGCAAGACACAATTCCCTTTATGACGAACAGTATTGTTGTGTACAACTTAGATTATTCATGGAAGTTGTTGCTGACCGCATAGATAGCACGTCTCGGCGCAGTCATTTAAGTAACAATGTCTTAGAGACTTAGATCATCTAGGTCGACCTAAATAGGAGATCTGAAGGATTAAATAGATTCCAGGTTGGCGGCGACGTGATTTGAATATTTTGAGGAAAATTGTAAGATTTTTTTGGTTGGAATTTGGGTATTCGCTCTAGATTGTAATAATTTTGTTAAAATACTGGTATCAACCAGTGGATTATGTATATGAAATCTAAACGTCTTTTTAGATGATTTAAGACTTTTCATCAACTTATCACATCCATTCATCAACTAGAAAAGAATCATAGAAATGAATTATAGCTAAGAACACTCTCGACCAAGTCACCTTTCAAACAAAAAAATCAAAAACACAATCGGTTCAGCCGTTTGGGAGCTACGACGGCACAGACAGACACACCTACTTTTTTTGACGACTTTTTTCCGTCGGTTGTTAAAAAGGAGTATGTAAGGATCGTAGCTGGAGGCTTTCTGTAGGCATGAGTTTATGTATGTTTGTAAGCCGTGTTATAGGCATTTCGTACAATTGTTAAAGAAAGAGTTGTGATTTGAATATACAGACAATTAAAGTTGGTATACCCGAATCCCTTTAGCGTGGCTATAGCGGTCATTGCCCCTTCCCTAATAGCTCTCCGTAGGAACCCAAACAATAAACTAAGAAGTATAGTTTTTCGTTATTGGAACATGTTGAAGATCATGGTAGATATTGATTCAGGACGTTGACGGACTGTTTCCATTTTTGAAATAATGAATGCTAGAAAGTCTAGGTGGGTCAATGACCGCTATTGCCACGATAAAGCGCTTCGGGTATAGTATAACTGTTAATTTCCCTGCCTTTATATCAAGATAGGAAAAATCGAAGACCACTTTGAGAGTCGATTGCTGAACGAAACTTTACCAACAAGAACACATAACACAACATAATGCCCGTAATCCTCAAAGGGTTAGACAGAGATGTCCATATAGTACACCCACATATCGCCAGTTATGTTTAAATCCCATGTAATAAGGGGTGAGTCTTTTGCCATCAACCGGGGACAAGTTCAGATTCCGGATTGCTACTGAGAATTTCCTGATGGAAATTTTTCTAAGGGGACAATCTGCCTCCATCGACTCCGGTCCAAAGTTGCCATCACCACCAGCTGAAATTTGCTCGAGTACGTAGTTTCATTTTACCCGACTACGGCGAAGCAAAAAAGGGGGTCTAAGCTAAGCTTCATAATTTTACAAATGCGATATCGTTGAGAGCGTCTTGATCATCCGCTTGTTATAGGCTATATGACGTCACACCCGACTACTGAAAAATCACGCACTAAAAAGTATGAAACAAGAAAATATTTCAGACAGAAGTCAAGACATAGGTACAATAATGGTCACGCCGTGGTTGCATGCCATTTTTGTACCATGTCATGGTAAATTTGTACAATGGCATGCAACCACGGCGTGACTTGTTTCATACTTTTTAGTGCGTGCTTTTTCAGTAGTTGGGTTTTAGTTTTTGAACTTACTTTTTTACTTGGTCGGACCATCGTGTTGGCGACCGGCCTCGTGCTCTCTTTCCTTCGGTATTGCCAACAATGACCAGCTTTTCAAGGCTTCTATCTCCCCTTCGCATTATGTGGCCGAAATAGGTCAAAATACGCTATAGGCAAACTGTAGACAACCGGGTTTTGCTATCGAGTCGGGCAAGGACAGTCACATTTGTGCGTTTGGCTGTCCATGGAATTCGGAGCATCGGCCTCCAGCACCACATTTCGAATGCGTCTATCCTCTGTCTTTCTCTTACCCAGATTGCGCCCTTTAATAAAGCCAAAAGTATTACTAGCCATTATTTAAAGCTTTCTCAATAACACGACAATATCCCTTCCGACTCAATGATTGAAGCAATTGTTACAACTTGTCAACTTAACTCATTAATCAATATGTCGACGCACATATAATGCCATGATTGTTTTCACCTTGCGTTCTGTTATTACCGATCGATCTACTAATGTAGTAAAAATTGCCGCTATTAGTATTAATATACATAGTTTGTTATTTGATATTTTGTTTATTGTTCGATTGTATGCACAAGGCATAATGATAGAGCACCCGGGAAGCAAGGTGTTAAAGACAAAAGCGACTTAAAAACGTAAATAAATACCCTATAGAATGATTATTTCCTGAAATCATGACATTTAAAGCCAATTCTAACTTAGAGTGTTATTGATAAATGATGATAAATAAAATATATTTGTGTAAATAGCTTGATAAAAAAAACACTTTTACAAGTAAAATATAAAAAAAAAACCGGCCAAGTGTCGGACCACGCACAATGAAGGGTTCGATGTTACAAGAGGTTGTACATAGTTGGGATGAATTTATCCCAAAAACAAACTTAACTTTGTAGTTGAAAAACAATTTCTCCTATAACATCCATATTTTTTATGTAATAAATCTACAAATTAACGATTTTCGGACTTTTTCCTTTACTTATGCTGTGAGACCTTGCTTCTTGCCAAATTTCATGATTCTAGGTCAACGGGAAGTACCCTGTAGGTTTTAGAAAAATTCCCATCATTCTTTGTATTTCGCGGGGTACTTATGCGCATTCCCCTTAAGGTGGACAAATATGGAACGATGTCGTAGAAGCTACTGTAAACATTAAGTAAGAACCTATTACGTGGAAAACGAGGAAAGTATGTGACATTTCCTAGGCCTACATATAGGATTAGTTTTATCTTTACTCTGAGCAAGCTGTCAATTACAACGGCATATATGGCAATAGTAATTTTTAAAAGATACTTTATAGAAAAGAAAGTAGGTAGACTCCCGAGCAAAAACATGTATGCTATCTTTTTACTTGCCTTCAATTAAGAATGAAGTTACGAAGTTAAAAAAGGAAATGCATAAATATAATAATGTATACGATTTTGAAGGAACTCCATATAAAATATACGTCAGCTTTACGACAAACTTGCGAATCGGCCGAAAACGCATTTTACAGAAGAGCGTTTTGAAAGCAAACATCAATGATAACTTTTTTGAAGAGCACTTTTTGGGTGAACAAAAATCATGGAACTCGCGTCATCGTCACCGAACGCTTTCCATGAGCTATATGTATACTGTGTATATATGTGTACTTTTTGGGTGAACAAAAAATGTGAAACTCGCGTCATCGTCACCGCACGCTGTTTTCACTTCTATCGGCAGTCTAAAGACTGCCCGCATGTTTTTTTTTTTCTGTAGTATCAGGTATAAAGGTACTGCGGTACATTTGGTTTTCAAAATGGTACTTTTTAATATTATCAACGGATTGTCAATATTTTATAAGAATCAGAAATAACTACACATTCGTAACTTATCATCATCATACATAGAAGTTAATAGATATTTACTAACATAATAAAAATATCCAATTGAAACTTCGGTGAACTTACTAAAGTACCATTTTCGTAAGTTTGCCAGGGTATGAATAAATATCGATTAACTTACACACATAAACTCACGCCTTCTTCCCATGGAGGTAGGCAGAAACTACAGAACGCCACCTGCTACGATCCTTACATACTCCTTTTGCCTCGTTTACGTTCATACATCTGGTCGTACACGCACGCCGGTTGCGAGTACTACGCACCTGTCCTTTCTGAAGAACATAACATCGATTAGCTTCTTTTATTTTAAATTTACTACGCTAAAACATCCTATGTGAATTTCGTAAGTTTACTGTGGGTGTATTAGCACAAAACGCAGAATCGAACAATTTAAATTCTGTAACCATCAGAGATAAAAAATCGTAAATTTTCCTGTTTTTCATCAAAATATCGATTTCACTAAAACTGCAGATTCATAAGTTTGCCGTGGAGGTGACTTATCTTATTCTACAAGGGTGCGATATATCATAACTATATGTACACATATGTCTATACATGAAACAATGTTCGCGAAAGGTTCCTCATATTGCTTTTATGTATAATTTATGGCACAGTCGTCAGTTGGGAGCTCGCCTATTGCAGCTTAATTTAACCGAGGTTAAGATTTCGATATAATAGCGATACAAATTGAAACGGTGGTGCCTTCGATTAATTTTGATAGGATCGATTCTAATAGATTACAAAACGTTTGTCTAGTTTATAATATTCCATAAACACAATTCGTGTTTTATCGGGACCCGTACCTCATTAATATTTGAATTCTTTGTTTCCAAACATGTAACTTAAGTCCTAGGACTCAATTTTCCTAGCATTTTCCTGCAGCTACGCCTGCGTTGAGGTTTGAAATTATACCACGGGAATGTACTATTGGGTTAAAAAGTATCCTATATCCTAAATCAGGTCATGGTCTACCTATGTGCCAAATCCAAATTTTAACCAAATCCGTTCAGCCGTTTTAGCGTGAAAGTGTAACAAACACACTTTCGCATGTATCTACACTACTTATAATTATTATAACGAGAAAATATGTGTGTTTTTGTTTGTATGTAACTAAAAAACTACTAGACCGATTTTAAAAATTCTTACACTAGTAGAATACTGTATTATCACTGAGCAACATAGGATATAATTAATAAAGATATCACGCAGGCGAAGCCGCTGGCGGAAGCTAATAATATATTAAAGTTAGGATATTGTATTTTTAAGTTAGGAAAGTTAGAATTACTTTCAATTATTTGTGTCTCAAGAAAGGAAAATAAGAAAGTTTTCTTATTTCTATCGAGACGTTAGGTACCTACTAGAAATTCCATAAAACCGTTATATAATGCACCAACTCTCTGATTCTAAAAAAAAATTGCCTTCATAATGGCGTGGCTTGCAGCACTTAGGAAATAAAATACTTTTTGGTGCCTTGCGGAAAAAAAGGGTTTGGTGACTTTAATGTGGAGTGGACTTTAGCAGGTACGATAAAATAGCTTTTAAAGTTGTTCTACATACCTAATTTATCCCCGTTTGCACTAACTCTACGCGACATCTAAATATAATTGCACATTGTATTTTCAACTCTAACAACAGTGCGCTTTTGTTCAGGCATGGAATCTTAGAAACTGATGCCGTTAAAACAGTAAAGTCACAAGATTTTCTAGTGCAAAATACGTAGTAAGTAAGAAACAATTATTATTTTCAGTTAACTTCGAGATCATTATCTTTTTCTACGAATAAGATAATACTGGTTCTGAAAAACATGTTTCATCCGACATTTGCGGAATCTTTCTTTGTAACGGTTGCTCCACAAGCTTTGTTGTAAACTCTAACAGAGTATTTCGATAATAAGACTACTTGGTATAAGAACACCTGGTTGACCCAATGAACATGTTTCTTAGTGAAGAATTTTGTGAAAACATCTTCAATATTCATCTTCATGAATCAAAGTTTTATTGAGTTTTTCTACCTGGGGTTTTTCTGTAGCAGCCCGGAGTCTGGATTCGTCAAAGTCAAAGTATTTATTAGTGCGATTTTTGGTGATACAGTAGGTCCTATAGTAAGGTTATGTCAACTCAAAAAACTTCCCATTACATATTATATTTAACAATATAAGAATTCAATATAATATAATAAATATTTAGAATACAATCAATTTTTATAATAAACATTTAGAATACAATTAATTATTATAATACATATAAATATTCAGAACACAATTAATAAGTCAAGTTTTTGAATTTTCGAACATAATATATAATATATATATATATATTATACATAATTATCATTTAGTTTATTACATTTTGTCCAGAAGGAATTCATCCGGTGGATTACAAAAGGCTTATCACTTGTCTTATTACATGGAACTTAATAATAACTGGCGAAATGTGGGTGTACTATAAGGTACACCTCTTAGTCTTAAGAAGAATATAGAAGCCATGTTATGTCTGCATGAATTTGAGTGATAAGCGTGAGAATAGCATATGGATGGAGACGACAAAATCTTCGAGTACCATTAGGCTTAGGATGTGCCTTTCAGACACAACAAAAAATGTAAAAAGATCAAACAACAAGATGCAAAGAGGATAATAACTTATTAACTATGCTTGGTAACCAAGCTGGAAACCGCACTATTACTCATAGAAGCTGCCTACCTTGATTAAATCCTTTGTTATATTTACGGCACCTACATTTAGGTGGGCTAGGGCTCTAAAAGCTAAAAAGCCGCTCTTGAATATGTCAAGAACGGCTCTTAGAGTTTCTATAGTATAAGCCGGCTATGGAAAATCGATTTGACTGTATAGTCTATAGTTTAGGTGGCTAAGCAGATTATGCTTAATCGAATGTCGATCTTGCTCAAAGGACAACTCTACATTGCAGAGGCAATTCATGTAGAACCGTAACGGATGGTTTACGTCACGTTACACTTCAGAACACAAAGACATGTGTCTTTGAATTCATTTTCTATCGTTCATAAAATTCCTTCCTACAGCAATTTGGTTGTTTTCAGTTTTTGAATTATTGTTATAATTATCAGACAAGCCGTGTGGTAGGATTCGAATGGAGGACTTCTATACAAACTTTCATTCCCTATTTAACCCCTTTAGGGGATGTATTTTTAAAAATCCTTCTTTATTGCTCAATTTCGTTACATTAGGAAGTCTTGTGCAAAATTGATGCTTCTGGTTTAATCTACGCGTTGTCTGTCAATGAATGAATGATTTTACTTTGCAAACAAAGTTAACTTAATTGAAGATATGTGCAGTTTTAGTGTAACCGTCATAATTAACATAGTGCCATACTTAACATCTTCAATTTAAAGTCTCTGTTAGGGGTCCTACCAGTATGTCATGTAACTGGATATTTCCTTCTACATCCGTCCATGTTACGCTATCATCACGCCTCTATTCGTCAATATATTGATCGGAATAGTCGCCAAGTCAAGGTGTAAGTTGATAAATGTTAAAATTAATTGTATAATTTGTTCGATCCATCTGCTTTGGTCTCTAGAGTGTTCGCGGCGCTAACTTCACAGTTCCAAGTCAGGCTACACTTAGATTGTGGTCTGAGTATATTAGAAATAGCGTTTTTTAAAGTCTATGGTTATTGGTGGTAGAAGAACAAAATGTTACATTTCGAAAGGAACTTATTAGCTTAGATACCAATTGTAGGTTATATTATGACGGATGCTAAGTTGCATATAGCTTATTTTTACCCTTTTCCTGTTATGCTCATCTATTAAAAATGTGAATTAAAATTGTTAGTATTACGGTTCGTACAGAACATGGATCGGGTACAAAAGGTATTTTTAACAAATTAACAGTTTTGGTGCATCACGTTTTGCCTGTAAATAACGTTGGTAATTGGACACGTTCGTTCGAAAAAGTTATTTAATAAAGTTTCGTCCTTTATTTTATAACTCAACTAAAATAAAAAAATACGTTTAGTGATTGGGAATGAATGAGATGCAAATCCTTAAAACCTTACGAAAACAAACGATTGATAATACTGCTTAGTTTCACAAAAAAAAAAAAATGTTTATATCTCCCGAATGATCGTAAAGCGTTCGTTTTTACGACAAACACTTCATCTCTTTCTAACACAGAGATGGGTTAGTCTACTAGCCTAATTGTTTATTCAAGTGTCGGTACAGCAATTAAATAAAGTTCGACTATTACTTCTGCCTCTATTGTTAATTCTAGACACGTTTTGACCCGATGCTTTTTAATTAATATGTCCCCGATAGCTTCTGAAAGTTTTACTATTTCTATATAGGACACGTAGAGGCTGACAATTAAGGATATGTGATTTTGTATTCTGGGCTGGTTTGGTCTATAACATTATCGAGATCCATAGCCCGAATGGAGTCTGCAAATGCCCATACTTTAATGGTGATACATAAAATGTCGTTGGGTGTTTTTTTTCAATTAATAATCTATTTAGCTCTATTACGAAATGATAAAACAAATCTTATGGTTTTCCTGTGATTGTAAAAAAACTCATGTAAATATGTATTAAAATACATCATAGCTATTCGAGATCTTTATTTAAATATCTCAGTCCTCAATATAGAGGATATTGCTAGATATTTCCAAACAAGCTTCTGAAATCGCAATATTTCTTTTGCCATGGGCTGTAGTTGTCACTCCAAATAATAAAGTGACAACAGCTCTACGGCTTTCTGTAGTACCAAAACGTAATTGATCGCTCAAACTGATCACTTGAACCACAAACGTCACAGTTGGTATTCGAGCTCCATCCGGGGATCGATTCTACCCGCCACCGGCTTTTATTCCGATCCTTTGTACTTTTTCATCTCGCGGGGATTAACTAAACTTCAGCGGTCCACAGTTCGGTGCCGAGTCGACTTCCATCGATTTCTTATTAGTTTCCTCTTTTGTTTACTCGGCTTAAATTTTTTTTTAATATAGATTTTTTTCGGACGATTGTGGGCGGATTTATGAAGGATCGGGGAGGGGATAACTTTGTTTCTAGGTGCTACTCGGAATTTGAATTGGCTGGTATTTTTCGCTTTGAAATGTGTAACTCCCACCATTGGCCTACACAAAAATCGTAAGCTGATAAAGTTATATCAATCAAAAGCTACACGGTAAGTTTACTGCAAATTATCTGTTAGCAAACTAAAATTAAAAATCTTTTCATTAACATCTTTCAATCAGACTTCAGCGACAATAGAAACGAATACACCAAATTCTTAATTAATATATATAAGGTATCCGGTACATAACATACATAATCAGCCTATATTGTTCCCACTGCCGGGGAAATATATTTCATGTTTTTTTTTTAGACTATAGTCTATATGTATATTATTATGCTATTTTAAGGTTAGCCATTCTTTACACGACACCCTATATAGTACTAATATGTCAATAAACATATGTGTTAAAATAGGTGTTATGCATAAAATATGTACAGCTACAGAGATCTCTATGTTTTGATGTCTTCCCAAAGATAGAAGACAGAATTCCGATAAATCCACTAACGATATAAAATGCAAATGCATCATAGAGGTCAGTCCTTGTATATCGAAATGTTTCTATTACCGTATACCCCACAGTAACAGGGATTGAATGAGATTTTGTTATGCAGATGCTCTCGCAGATATCGACAGCGATCGCCGGACGACGCCAATTGAAGCCGTTGTTGGCATGTGTAACGATGAAAATGATATTGTTGGTATTTCCGAAGAGTATTGGATTATCGAGTGCTAGGATTGTTAAACTGTGTTGGCGGTTATGAATAAAGATGTAGAGGAGTGTTTGTAGTTTTAGTGAAGTGAGACCGCTGAAAGTGTATTATGTAAATAACAAGAACTAATGTGGTTGGAATGATGACGAAGTAAATAGCTCTAAGAATCGCTAAGTAGAATCAAAGATTAGACATAAAAAATATTACAATTCTATCACATCCACACAATGAAGACCGATTATTATATCCTATCTATTGAGATTAGAAAACTAAGATATAGTTAATTGCGTATTTATTACTTTGATTAAGGCACTGAAGTAACACATCTCAAATATTTGGACACATTCAAACTACATTCGAAATGTGCAGTGGAAGCCAACTTGCTGGCAGTTATTATTGTGTTCAATTCTAATAGCTGTCGAAACAAACTAGGCTGCTCGCAGTAGTGTCGTCAAAAGTAATGAGTAGAGGCAGTTCGGGAATTTCGTCCTAAATGCTGCCGAAAAGGGGGCATTCTGAGAAGAAAAGAACATGGAAAATACAGCTTGAAGCAAAAAAGTAAGTACCTACGGCAAAGTAAGTAAATAAAATAAAACATCAAGGCAAAATTCATCATGGCTCTGACTACTACATTATAATATGTAACAGATGAAATTTAGATATAGATTTATATTGTGTTATTCAATAACAAGTCAATAAAGACAGTTAATACAGTAATGGGCATTGTAAATAGACCAAAATATGTATATAGTGATGACTTTAGTCCGTGCTACACAAATGTCAATAATATCATTGTGGTGCTAGACATTTACCCAATGACATTTTACTCGCACATAAAGTCCATTTCTGTATAGGTCACTTCACTGCTGTGCATTGTATTATTTAAATATTTTTCACAGTATGTAGTAAAGGATATTAAAAGGGCAGCTTTTTTAGTTTTTAATTGGTAATTCTTTGTATCAATAAAATATGTTTTATTTTTGTCTATTTGACATTCAAGGTTTTTTTTTATATTCATCCATCAATATAACCGGACTTTACTACTTTTAATTCATGTATGTCATGTCAAGTCATGTGTATCTTGTAATCTTTCGGTTTTATTTCCTTTTTTCTTTTCATTTTAATCCTGTTCCACCCATTAACAGTTACCAGAAAACTGCAATCATCCAGCCACTACACTAACCAATCTTCCACATCAATTACCACAACCGTTGTTCTCACATCGTAAATGCGTCACAAACTCCAGTCAAAAGGATTACAGGGAATGCTGCCATTGTTCCCAAAGCTATGTGTATTCTGACACCAGATCCTAAGCTGTTAGCATTGTTTTAGTGCAGGGAAATTTACTTAGCCGGCTATGTAGGGTTTGAATTTCTAGCACGTCTTCTAGTAGAGCGTTTAAAAATGCAAGAGGACATGAACAGGATATATTTCGTAAAAGTGCTGCTGGATATACTCATGAACTTAAGTAAATAAAATAAAACTTGGGTATTAGAAATTATTAATGTAATAGCATTGTAAATGATACTGAGTATATTCGCAATCAAGCATAATCATAATACCAGTGGGCTTAGCACTGAACGTAACGTAAATACGAATGATTTCCTTGCTTCACACATATTTTTTCATATTATTTTGAAGACTTTATTCATATCTATAAGTGATGCTAATTGTTCTTGTCGCAAGTATTTTAAACAAAATGCTGTAGATTAGTTGTATTTTCTCTTAAAAAATCGTTAGAATTTACGTTTACGTCACGCGTTCGTACTTAGCCTGTAATATTACAAACCTGTTTATTAATCATGTCAAAAATAAAATATAGATTTCGACCGACGTTATATCAGGTCATCAAGTAACACAGCGTATTAAAAAATGTTCTAATATCATTTTGATGATTATGACTTTATCACCAATCTAAAAATGTTCGATCGTTACACAAGCACTGTCGTCACAACATCGTCACGCAAGGCTACATTGTAATACTTAAATTTCAGGTTCCTTATAATAATACATTATTTTACTAATTACCAATTCTCTCGATTATGTTAACTTCGCCCAGAGTTTGTTGACCTACGTTGCCTTAGCCTACAAAAGTTTACTTCGGGAGAAGATTAAAGGCTAAAGCAAAGTGTGGTCGGCTTTGTGCTACTTTTGGTTTTGGGTCACCAGTCTTATGCGTCAGATTTAAATCTAGACTCCAAAATAGCCTATTTTAAGCAGAGTTTCTTGATTTCCGTGACGTAAGCAAAAAAAGCTGTAAAGTATAAAGTTGTTACGAATTTCAAAAGAATGAGTTTGAGAAAAGTTTTGATTTGAATTGGGAATGGGGGATGACTTTAAGAACATATGTTCTTATAGCCATCCACTAAGTAATGTACTAAGGAAACAATGGATGGGTTGTGTGAAGCATAATATGGGTGGAAAGGGGGTGAATATAATGACGGTAGATAGAGTAATGTGGAAGAAGAAATGCTGCGTTTACCTCAACTGAATTAGGATAAGGATTATAAAAAAATATGTTAAATATATAGTCTCGCTAACACTTTCTTCAGTAACTACTTAGTATTTGATTATAAGACACAAAGAATTTCCCGGATGAAAAACATTCCAAAACCCATTGTACATGCAATATTTAACAAAGCATTTATCCTTACCCTCTTGAACCACAAAATACTCAAGAAACATTCGGAGAATAAATATAAAATAATCAACAACCTGAAATCCCTCTTCACGGGCAAGTGCCGCCGGTTGAGTCACGTTCACCCCGTTTAGGACTTGTTCCCTCGTATATAAGACATTGGTGTGGGCGCTAGAAAGCTAAATTGTCCGGGTGAGGCCTTTAAGAGTTGATTACCTGTTCTCGATAGGTTGGGAGGGTTAGGCGTCGAGGCATGTGTAATGGAATATATAGATTAGTGTTTAGTAGACATTGGTAGAAATAACAGCTTGATTGATCAAATTTTTGAATCATTAATCATCACATTTGAAAGCACTGTTTCTATTTTTAACAGGACAGAATATTTTTTTGTCCATATAATTTTCGAGCTTTTTGTCAAATCTGGTTATCACCCTCAAAAAAATCTTTTTTCATAGGCTTTATTCACAAATATTGTAAGGTGACAAGATTGCAAACGGAATATTACAACCAAGGAACGAAGCTACGGAAGGTTACAAGTGTAATACAAATGTCACGTCTGTAAGCCGTAGAGGATCTCGCCAAAAAGTAGGGCAAGGTATAGGTGTACCTCCCTTACATCACAAGAGTAATTGGCCCAAAGCTTGCAGTGGTAAGCCTTTCATCGTTAATAAGAAATAGTTTGAACCACATAGAATTCCAATCGGTCCTTTACTTGACCTGAGTACGTAAGAAGTGTTAGCACCAGAACTTTTACTAACAAGGCTTCAGCTAGACCGCGTCGGAGAAAAATTGCTTAAATATAAGTACCGACCTACAAAGTTCAAGTTGTTACTCCAAATACAAGAGATATCTTGGTTTTTTGGAGTTCGAATGAAAAATATTTACGAAAATCCTTTTCAAGAGTTATCTTTAGAAAACAAACAAGTCAAAATTAATGATTCAGCATTAGTACGAATCGATATGGAAACTTTTGGATTAATTTATGCCTGAAAATTAATTGAACTAAAACTACATTTACAGGTTAATGAAACAGAGTAATAGGTTTGCCGTTCGATATAATTTTGTATATTAATTCTTGATACTAGTCATTACTATTACTCATGGCTGTAATGGGAAAAAGGAGTGAAGGTGATAAAGGATATTATAGTAGGACAACGTGTTAATGCTCAAAGGGAAAAGTTAGGGAATCAGGCTAAGAATTGCCATTTTCGATAAAAAACTAATAGATGCAGTAGTGCTTATTAAACAGTATAGTTCTATTGTTACTGTTCAGCAATTCCGTATTCCCACACAATAATAAAAAAAAACACAAACTTTTTGTGAAACGTTGAATCATTTGAAATTAAATTCCATTCTAATTTCACAGTATCTAATAAAAGTAGTGAAAAAACTTGGACGCTCTTAGTCGAACGACAAATTCATCTGATCCATAGATTAAAAAACCGTGTAGAAGCGAAACTCGAATTTTGAATTTGAACCAATCAATGAGCCACGCTCGTTCTAGCCAAAAAATGGTTGCCTTGGTCAATGATAGCCTGTGAAACGTCGGTCAAATGGCGGCGAGATGGGCGGACCATATTGTTACCATTTGCCATCGCGGGTAGACCCTAGATGAGACTGGCACAATAGCGTGGGAAAAGCACAAGAACAGAGAGAGGACCACGCAGCAGTGGGGGAAGTCGGGCTGTGAATAATGATAAGCGAGTGATATAAGCGACGATAAAATCCTGACTGTTGAACATATCTTACGCCCCGATACTGTAGGCATTTAGAATTCCTTAAGAGAAAGAATTTTAGACATAGACATATATATTTGCTGCCCAAATTGTGTACATAGTCTATTATATACATTTATGTAACAATATTGGTGTTAACAGTGTATCAGCAGTGCAGTGATAGTCTAGTGGTATGACCGTCAGACTACCAAGTCATAGGTCTTGAGTTCTAGCCCAAGGCACGCACCTCTGTCTTTTAGGATTCATTCACCATTTTTGAAGCAAGTGATAATTTTACAATATGCACTTGTTTAATTATCACTTGCTTCAAAAACAATGAAGGAAAACGTGCGGAAAACGGAAAACTATCTGAGAGATATTTCTCGTGTGAAAGTCAGACGCCCATGGACGGCTTTAAAACTCTGACACCAGGTTAGTCACTAACCATACGAGAAGAAGAAGAAGAAGAACAGTGTACCCATTAGGTTATTTCGCTTCTATACATCCTTTATTCTATGGTCATGGAGATCGGGACTCGATAGCCGAGGAACCGGTCGGTCCCGGTCCGATATTAGTTCAGACACCTACGCACACAGACAATGTCGCGGTTCCGTTGATATACAATATCTTTATTACTATGAGAGATTTTCATGGACAATTGGGTATAACTATAAGTATTTTTGGGGTACAATGGAAGATAATAGTATCTGTTTTTTTTTTGTTATGGTTTTTGGAAGATAAGATACTAGTGAATGAGGTAACCAAATTAAATATGGTTGGGGTAAAAGTGGTTTTAAAATGGCTTACTGAGTAGAAGATTGTAGCATAGACTTCATGCTACATCACATCATTGCAATAGAAAATAAATAGTATTTGTGTAAGATTTGCTAATGGTTCAAATTAATTTAGATTAAAACATAAACAATTTCAGGAAGCACAACAATAAAAATATCGTTATAAAAATCTAATTGCACCGTCGTCGTCGCCAGGGAGAATGAAAACGGGATACCTTCTTTTCGCATAATGTTCTTTGTCCTAATATACTTCAGCATAACGATTTTGGCACAATTTGTTTTGGCATAATAATACTTCGGCATAATTTTTTTAGGCATACATTTTATGTTGGCATAATCATCTTAAAGACTAATTTGTTTTGGCATAAATTTGATTCGCATAACGTTAGTAGGCCTAAGAACCGAATTGCTGCAAAACCGACTCCACGTAGTCTTGTTTGTCCTACCCCTAGAGTGTAATTTAAAATCGCGTAGGCGCGTAGGGGCGAGGCGGCCCGCGGGCTGAGGAGCAGGCGGCTGCGAGCGAGCCGGTGGTGAGCGAAAGCTGTCTGCGACGATTAGTACGCGTGGGGCCGCCGGAGGCCCGCAGCGCCGGAGCCGTGACAGAAACCCTGCCTGCTGCATGTTGCATGCTCGCTTGAATGCTGCATGCTGCATGCTGCATGCCTGCTTGCATGCTGCATGCTTGCTTGCATGCTTTAACTTTATGCTTGATAAATGTATGCTTTAGAATATTATGCTTAGAGAAATTATGCTTAAAAAAATTATGCGTAAGCTGTTATGCGTAATTATATTATGCGAAAATATAATTATGCCAAACAACATTATGCTAAGTTATATTAGGTCTTAAAATTTTATGCAAATGGATAGGGAACCAATGAAAACACGCCATTTACTCGTAAGCCTAGTGTCGTTCTTGTCAAACAATACATTCTCATATGAAAATTTCACATGTAACATAAAATTAATTTAGTAAGATGTTATTTATCTTTTGACCTTGATAGAACGTGAGTTGTTTGTTTGACGACATCAAAATTGAAATCTGTTAGAGTTTGGCAATCAATTCTTGCTTTGAGAAAATAATGTGGCAGTAAATTGAAATTTAATTGCTCTGATACTTGGCCTGGATAATGAACTTAATTACAGTAATGATCTGAGAACGAAAGAAAAACTTAATGATCGGATGATTCTCACGTATGTCTGGATTGAAATTGATTGATCGGAAAGCACGCAGTAAACACAAAAGAAAAAAGATCTACCACAGCTATGCATTCTTTGTTAGTTATTTCTAGTGCAATCTTATCGTGGATACAATATTGATCAAACAGTGTTCTAACAGAGAAAACTATACCTTTTAATAACGATTTTATCATCTCGTTTACGCCTCATATCAGAACTCTACTACATAATCTCTAAGTAGAAGTGTAGTAAAATTCAAAATCACCCAGAATCTTCTCGCAAATAACTCGTAGGGCCGTCATCAAACAGTATTGGGATATGGTGGCTGCCTCGGGCTGCTACGGAACGATAACTTAATCCCGGGCTTTTTATCTTGGCAGTGGTGTCCCTAGTAGGGTTACTTGGCTCCGATGTGCCTGTTTGTAATGCATTGATTAGAATTTCTGCGCCATTGTGTTGGAAGAGTTAAGAGGGTTGTACGGAGAGGGTATTATGAATGTAAATATTGCTTATACCTACTTACATTGTCTGTCAAACAACCCTACTTTACTATACGAGTGAAGAACCAATTTCGTTTGAACAGGTTTCGTTACTATACAACGTTAGATGGTTAAAGCCACACACAGGATTAACACTTTGGCTTTAATTTGCCAATCCAACGCCCACGAATGTCGCAGTAATTCATTTCTCTTAGTTAACTCTAATGAAATACGTAGCGACGTAAGCAACTGATGTGTTATTTCCATCTATTTCTGGATCAGTATGTAAAACGGTTGGAGACCGAATCATATTTTGTTGGAAACCTGACATTTATGAGAAATGGGAATGCTTTCAAAGTAAATGAGTTAGAGTAAATCATGTAATTTTGAATTTAGATAAACAAAAAAGACGGTTTTCGATTGATGACCGGGATAAGGGAAACAAAGCATTTGTTTGTAATCCAGTCATGGAGATGGCAATGAAATATCTCCAAGTACCAATGTAGGATAAAAAATGTTATTTTTTTCTTATAAACAACATTTGCTTTATTTGATGATTATTATCTTAAGAACGGCTGTATGTTTCATTAATAAAATACTTTAGGAACACTTATTAGTAAAAGCGTAAACGTCTTTTTATTAAATGTTACAAATTTAATACTTTGATGATAATGATGAAATATATTAAAACGGTTTAAAATAATTTGTCTGAAATATGCTCTACTAATATAGAGGAAAATGTACTACAATTATTATTATTATTAAGATGTAAGTATAGATCATTGGAGCGGACATGAAAGGCGAATTATGACAACACTCTTCCGTTTTGGGGATGAAAAGGGAAAAAATGAGAACATATTTCGTAGTGCCCCATATCGTAGGAGGAAAAAATAAAGCAAAGCAGGAAAAACGCATTCCAGATTTCAAATTGATTGGACCAAAAATTGGTACAATAAAGAACAAATATCTGTACAATTTTTGTAACAAATTGATATGAAATTTCTTGTGATACATAAATATTTCTAATAGGTCTCCCTATACATATCTCTTGTAATAGATTGTTTGAAAATTCAGTTTACTTTGGCTCAAGATTTTAATAGCAGGCTACTTCTCCAAAAGATCATTTCATAAATTCGGCAAGTGTTTAGAAAGAGTAATAAAACTGAAAGGAATGAACAAGCCACTGAGATACAGACCATTTATTTCTGTCTAAGGAACCCTTATCCACAAGTCCTAAGTTTAAATATTACAAAAGTTTCCGAACATAAAAGAATTGTAAGGCATTAGAGAGTCCAGTTTCCACTCCCAGTAGAAACAGCGAGCATTACCCCAAAAGCTTCAGAAATAAAAACAAATCTTTACAACCAAATAGAAGCAACTACGTTTTCAATTTACCTATTTTGCACTACTTTCTTTAGTCTTAAGGAAAAGTCAAATACAATTTCACAGACGGTCAACTCTCTTGTTTATAGCAATCTAGTGTGAGTCGGGACACGTCCGATACAGGTTTCTCGTTTAATTATCACCGGGTTCCGTCCGTTAGTCACTAGCGAACGCGATTAAACCAATCAATTTGTCACGGCACTTTCGACTGACAATTTGGGACATTTAGCATTACGATACGGGTGCGATACGATTCCGATTTTAGGATTCGTTTGTACTGTCATGTGTGTATTGGTTGATGAGTGTTTGTTATGCAAATTTTTTGCAATATTTTAGTTATTATTATTTTAGTTCCCGGCTATATTACTTTCAGTATTCTCTTGAATGGGATAAACTTTTATAAACTCTTTAATCCTTCCTTCTTTCAATGGAAGTAGGTATGATTCAGCTCCGTCAAGTGGTTGTTGCGTGATATGAGTAGATGAATAGACAGACTTACTCCTCTTATTAACTTGTTTTTATTACGTATAAGGATTTTCTTGTTCGTTCAAAACCACAACAATATTAAAGTTTTGACATATTTTGATCTCACAAATGTTGTATCAAATATTATTTGTAACTCGGGATCATAAAACATCCAACAACACTGTCAATAAAATAAATGTTGTGTCAGTTGCTATATCAGATGCACATGACAGCAAAATAATTTAAATAACAAAAAGTAACGTTAGTCGAACCGACAGCTTCATTACATACGAAACATAATCTGTGCTTGACAATCATAAAGAATATTTCAATGAAATTGATCCCCTGCAAAAGACTAACAATATTTACGATCACAATAAAACTATCAAGAACACAAATAAATCATACCGTGGTTTGGTCAGTCTGCTGAAAGCAAGCCCCAATAATTGGAAAGGTCTTAGCTAGACAGGTACGGATGTGTACGGCTGATGCGGTTTCTAATTTATTGCAAAAATAAGGGGCCTGCCCCCGGGGCGATCCGGATATAAGCAGGTGTTACAACGCCCTCAGTTTTAAACCCTCTGAGGCTCATTGTGTTCACTGAAATATTATAAAACGGGTCTCTTTGGTTTTTTGGAAAAGGGTGAGATTGGAATCTTGTATGACATGTGATATGGGACTTAGTAGGGGTAGAGTTTATACCTTTGTTTCTGCTAATAATTTAGCTTTCGATGTGTTATCGATCCTGCTCAGTTGGGAGTGAGGGAATTTCAGGAAAGCGACATGATTTTGTCGATCGAATGTTGGAGGAGGAAATTTTGTGGAAATTTTAAAGTCCTTTTAGTTAGTGATATTTTGTTTTTTTTGTATACTACAAACTAATTAGTAGGATACCTTTTAAATTATATTTTGACAAAAAGATACTATACTAACTCAATTTATGGGAAAGCTGAAAATATATGGGCCATCGATAAAATTGAATAAGCCAAACTAGTCAAAATCCTGTGATTCAGCGGGCACTTAAGGAATATTGAAACTTGTGATGAAATCATCTTTGGACAGATTCCCAAATCAAGTGAATCATATTTGCCCTTTGTGAATTTGGCACCAGTTTGATCTCGTTCATTTCCGTTATTTTTGAGATGGTTGGTGCGTCGTGCCAAAGGATCGCGGTAAGATCGTCTGGAAGAAACGATACATTGTTTTGTCTAGTGGGAAGTTCCGGAGTGACGTCATAAAACAGAATGAAAATGCTGAAACACCGGATTTGAGCGCAATCATCACCAGTAAAGAGCTCCGAAATTCCTTTACATTTTGAAGGGTGGCATTTAAAAGTAGTAGCATCGTATAACATTCTTATTTATATTAAAAAGCTTTTCAATATATTGAGTTTCGTTACAATGAATTCATAAAAAAATATTTGAAAAGGATCCTAAACTCAAGAAGGTTTCAGATACTCGTTTCAAGAGTTAGGCAAGACAGGACGCACGAACAAAACGTAACACACAAATCAGTGGGACAACGATTGGTTAACAAAAAACCAGCCGATTCTGAGCTTTATCGCGAACATTTTAAACGCAAACACTTGTAAACAATCTGCAAATATAACCTTGCATTGTCAAAATTTGTGTTGGAGTTGAGATGCTGGATTTTTGTTCAGATTTGGATCTTATGTTGGTAGTGATAAGATTGAGGGGTGTTGTTTTGGAATCGCAAATGTGGCGTTGCGTGGGTAAACACTCGAACTGAGAGAGACGCCCTAGAGCAGACGTCAAAAAAGTGCCGTGGAGTTTGCTAACGAGGGAGGGGAACAATGTGTTTTCCGCTTACAACTTTTGTGTACTCCTTCTTTGGGCTTTAATAGAAATTGATCGCGGGATTTGTCTCAATTAAACTTAGGCAAAGATTGATTGCTTTGTTAAATAAAAGTAGAAACAATTAATGAGTGTTGATAAAATGTAATTTTGTTGATAAAATCTCACGGATATTGTTGGTTAAATATTTTCTTGAAAAGATTTATGTACATTTACCGTCAGGCACGCTTTCTCTAAGTAAAATAATAGAAAACACATACAAATACAATTTGCTAACCCTTTATTTTACCATTCGTCGTAACTGAATTCAGCAACTAACATCCATTCAGTCTTTCCCTACCACACTGTTGTTCAACCCCACCATGTTCAGCTATCAGACAAATCACCAATTCGCACCACCGGCAAATGCGATCCAATCAGCACACACCATCTATTCGGTGCTATTCCAAGTACCAAAACGGAGCACAGCAAAGCGATAACAATCTCGCGCCACATTCGACCCGAGGCTCGAATACTAATGCGCTCCATACTACGCCACTCGTTATTCAACCAACTTTATTCAAGATTCGTTTATTTCAGCGACAAAATAATTTTCAAGTAATATAGGGATTCATAATGTGTGACGTAAACACTTCCAGAGTTTCATAATGGGAGAAGTTCTTAGTTCGAAGTAGACTTATTTGGAGAGAAAATTAACAAGGCAATACTTTTGATACCTACTTCGTAGTATGTTCAACAAGGTACGTTGAGTTAATGAGTGGAAATTGGTTTAAGTTAAACAGGGAATTGTCTGTGTAGCTAAAGCTCGTGAGCTGTGAGCAAATTAATACATATGCTTTTGATAAAGTAACACGATCTGCAAGTTCTTGTCACAGTGTAATTGGCTCTGCAGTTGTTTATGGGTATGTTCAGAAAGATTCTCTTGTTCGTTCAATGCAGAGTGAGGTATTGTTTTTTTAAGTAGGTCATCATGAGAGCTTTGATCGAGCTTGTTTCAACAAGGGTGCATATTAGGGCCAACAAAGGCTTTGCTATGAGATATCATTTTTTTGTTCACTGTTAACGTTGGTGAGTGATTCATGTTTAAAAAAATATGTTTTAGACTTCTAATCTTTCGTATTAAGAGGAGCGATTAATTTTCCTTTCTCCCTGTTATCTGTTTTAATAATTCCTCACATACCTCATTCGGATTACACAAAGATTTTTAAAGAATACTTATGTTCTCTATTAATAATCCTCCAAAAAATATAGACCATTAAAATGTAACGATATCTCATCCTCAAGAAGCTGTCAAACTGATAATAACAGAAAGGGAGGGAGCTATGTGCGAGCGAGCAAACAAAACGCGATCCGTCTTAATATTAATGTAGTTGTTAGGTCGGATGATGAATGGTGACACAGCAAAGCTCTTTGCGGTAAACTGGCCCATTATTATTCTTAGCGGGGTGTTTAGTTACCAATTTAGTTAATTTAGACACATTTTCATAACGTCTTAACAAAATTTTCGTTTCACGTATTCGAAAATGTGTATAGCATATACCTAATAGCATAATCAGCCTATAATCTCCCCTCTGCTGGGACACAGGCCTCCTCTTTGGTGAGAGGGAGTGGGCCATAATCCACCACGCGGGCCCAGTGCGGGTTGGTGTTTGTCACACGTCTTCGAATTTTTGGTTCTAGTCTATTTTTAGTTTTGTCACAATTTTTTCCTTCACCGTTTTAAGTGCCTGCCTGGGTTCGAATTCATGATCTACAACTTGTAAGTCAGGGCCGATACCACTGGGCCACCACTGCTCACCGAAAATGTGTATGGAAATAAAAAAACAGCTAGTTTTGAATTCAAAGCCAAGCCGCACAGCCGCACCAATTCAATTACGTTCACGCAGTTTTTAAAACAGAATAGCATACACGAACTATCAGTAACATACGCATGCTGAAAACCCTGATGCATTTAATATAGATCAAGAGGAATAGGATAGGGATAAATAAAGCTGTTTTGGTAAAGGATTGATTATTGTGTTAAATTAGAAATTAAGGAGAAATGTTTTAAAAACGTTTGTTATTCTCCAACATAATAATTATGTATTCCCTAAAGTCTTAGCAACATTTTCGTTTCACCTAGATTCGAAAATGTGTTAGATAACACCAGCAGTAGTTATTTACAAGTCTGGAATTCAAAGCCGAGCCGCACCAATTCAATTCACCAATAATTACGTTAAAGTTTTTAAAACGGAACAGCATACACAAACTGTCCGTCTACCCAAAGGACGTTTATTTTGCGTTTTACAAAAATAATAATATGATATATCAAGTTCAGTTGTGGTTCAATGTCACTTGACCTACATATTCTATGCGATAATTATGCAGAATAATTACCATTTCAGTTTCAACCCCGGTGTCAACAGTTACAGGTATGTTTCACACAAGTATGCCAGGATGTTGTTAAATGCTCTGAAAATTATGTGTTTGGATACCACTTTTCCATCCACCTCTTACGCAATAAATGGCAAACAGATTTATTTTAATTTTATTAATAGTAACTAAATAACCTACACTAAACACTAAACACACTAAACTATATATAATAAGGAAAACTAAATAACTAGAACTGGTATATAATCGAAGTTGACGTCGAGAGTTAGAAATAGCATTCTATTTCTCATGTGCTAGTTTATGTAATGAGATAGTTAACATAAGAAATTCGATAGATAAGATTTTATCTTAGGTATTAGTACCTAAGGAACAGTATATAACATAATACATCGATATTTGAGAATCAACCAATGGATCTTATAATTATTCAAGCTAAATTGATGTCTAGAGTTACAATATAGTAGTGTATTTCTTATGTGTTATTTTGTATAATGAATGAGATAGTTAACATTCGATCTTTTGATCTTTTGAACGATCTTTTGAACTTCTTTTCAAAAGATCGTTAGTTACACATAATTAGGGATGTAGTAAACCACTATTAACTATTTGAAATAACAATGTCTTTTTAGTGACTTATTTACTATAAAAGGATAAATATTTATTTAGTATGATATGATAGATAAGATTTTGTCTTAGGTACTAATAATGAAGAGTAGATAACACAACGCTTCGATATTTGAGAATCAACCAATGGATCTTATAATTCAACAAACAACGATGTGAAGTAGTTGAAATTCCCCAAAATCAATGGTTCAACATTGGATCGGTCAGCAAAACTTTCCAGCTGTTTTCCAATTCAAGAAATTCCAATTTTATATGAACGCAATTTTCCTTTAGCAAGAGAAGTGCACAAACCTTGTCCAATGCAAGAACGGGGTGTTTTTCAAAAACCTTCTGACTTCGAGTGTACCCCAGGAGTGTGCTAACTTAATTTATCGAACTTTTAGATGGTAGCCTAGGTTCTGTAAGCGGTTTTACACTTGGGTTAACTTTGCTTACTTTAGGCTTTGCTTTCGGTAAATTCTAGATTTGATTTGGTTAACGATTTGTGAAGCCGTTTAGGAACATGCTCGGTGATTTAATAGTGCTGTTCTTTATCTTTACGAAGATATAAAAGTGTAGCGTAGGCGTTACAAGAGACCTGAGAACCTGTGACATGATTCAATAAATATTTTCTATCGTGGGTCAAATTTTTAGTTTCGAGCTTTTTAGAAATACATTTTAGATAATATAATAGGGTTGGGCGTTTCTTATCATTTTTTTTTTCAATTTACTCAAGCTTTATTTAGAAAGAAATTCATTATTTTTAGAATTATTTTGCGATCGTCTGGATATGGCTGTTTGCATTTGTTTATCTATGCTTTGAGTTTCAGAATATAAGAGAAAGCCTTACCTATCCTCTTAACATAATCTCATAATGGTTTTTCCGGAAACAGTCTTGCCACAATATTTAATGCCATTTCACATCTTTAATCAGATTAGCTTCATCGTCACTTAGAAAAAAATCTTTTACATTTATAGCTTATGAACCTTACATTGACGCAAAAATAGCCTCTAATTTTTATTTATTCTTCAATTCAGATTTTGTTTCATACACTTCTATTATAAAATTCATTTCGTTCGTGTGTCTTATTTCATTTATTTTTTATTCCTATCTCTGCGCTTCGTTTGTATCTAGGGCTACATTAATACAAGTATTTACACTCACAACAATGGCGCATTACTTTCCTGCCGATCTGTCTTCGTGCGCACGGCATTTCTTAGATAAAACATGCAATAGTTCCCCGCACATTCTGGAGCACCATTAAGGGCTCCCCCCCTGAAAACTTCCCGACAAAAACCAAGTTGCACCTGACATTAGTAATTGATATACGATACCATTAATCACTTTGTATTTTGCTTTATAAACTCTATGTAGCTGTTTTGTAGCTTCAGCTGAGTTTTAGGGATGGTAATTTTGCCATGAACAGTTTTAAATAAATATTGTAACTATTTATAAAATAAAATACAGATTTTTTATTGAAGATTATAATGACGTACCACAACGTATAAAAGCTGAATCAAGAATTTTGATTATTAAAGTACTTACGCCATATTCTCCGTACGAAGGTTTTAATAATATAAATGTATCGTCCGTGGTTTGTTCACGTGACATTTTTGATACTCCCTACCAAAAATGGGTAATGGTTTATACCGCAAAGGTTACCAAAGGGTCTAAGCTCCCTTTGATTTGCCTCGTATACTTTATATTTAGTAGTATTGTTATTATTTCTTTTGTATTCTTAAATAAATATCACTTTTGGAATACCATTAACTTCTCTATGATGCTCTAGCCGTAATTTTTATCAAAGTAGCTACCACAAAAAATCCAAGCAATCCTAAAAAAATCTAAGTTACGATACAGAAATACTCGATACATTTCTTTCCATAGAAACTTTGCGTATCCTTACAACAAATATCAACTCAAACTTGAACAACATAATACAGTTATGATATACTGAGTTTCGACTGCTAATATCAATGAATGGTGCCCCCGGGAGGCGAGCTCACTTAGAAATATCATTGAGGTTAGAGTTGGGATAGGCATGTCGAAATCCCTGATGTATTTAGTATAGATGTAGAGGAATATGATGGAGGTAAATAAAGCTGTTCTGACGAATAGACTGCTGGGACAGATTTTTGTGTTGAATTAGAAATTTAGGATAAATGTTTGAAATATGTTGTTCTCTGCGAAGCTTTATACAGGGTGGCGATTTAGTCACCTGTATCCGTCAAAGGGGTGATTCTACCTACCCGTCATACTAAACAACTATAATAATAGGGTGCACTTACATAGTACATACAGAAATAATCGTCGGTTGGTGCTAGATTTCATTAGAAACGGCTAACGGGCCTCTGCGAGTTGGCTTCGGCCCCTCGAATGCCTTCTAAAGGTCCGGGACCCTAGGGTCCCGAGAAATGTCAAGAGACGTAAAAATGATAATAATAATAATTTATTTGTTGCAACTAAGTTACAGACGAGAAAATACATGGTTAAAATTAGGTAAAAGATGGATTACAACCGGTTGACTTAAGAGTAAAGACAGGTATTACATAATTATGCCGTAACCACAAGGTCTGTACATGAATTGGGTGAGCCCTGCCTCTTAAACTAGGGTGACCTGTATCTTAAGAGACAGGTCAGGTTATCTTAACTTTCGCTATAATGTTAACTCATATTCGACTCGGGGAAAAAAATAAATTCGCAACTAAAGGCTATTTCGATGCACGTATGTTTGTTTTTACGAAACATTAGTTTCACTGCGACAGTTGTTCAGGGGTGATTCTACCTGTGATAGGTAGATTCACCCCCTTGACGGATGCGGGGTGACTAAATCGCCACCTGTATTGTTGTGGGTCTTTATTTCTCATAAGAATTACAACAGTTATTCAGTTACATGAGAAACTTAAATGATTGAAATAAAGATTTGATGAATTGAATTAAAATTAGGGATGGTAATTTTGCCGTGAACAGTTTTAAATAAATATTGTAACTATTTATAAAATAAAATACAGATTTTTGATTGAAGATTATAATGACGTACCACAACGTATAAAAGCTGAATCAAGAATTTTGATTATTAAAGTACTTACGCCATATTATATTAAATAAAGATTTGATGAATTGAATTAACATTTTATCACTACCGATCAATCATATAAAACAGCTATGTCTGACGTTTACAGGAATACATATAATTCAGCAAACACACCAAACTTAAATATATAAAGCCAATGAAACAATTCACATTCAGTTGCGAGCACCAATGAAAGTAAATGGTTTAATGTCATCTAATGTCTTCAAATTCCCAACGCTTCTTCTAACTTAAGACCATCAATAGACACGGCTTAAAGTTCGTAAGTACCATTTCTGCTAACCTACATCGAGAGGAAAGCATGAATGATACATATTAACAATTTGGGGTCATAGTTGAAATGTGTCTGTCCGTAATTGTGGTTAGTAATTAGAAGATGGTTCTCGTTTGATATTTGACCCTTCCTCTGGGCTTGTTAAGATTACTGCTAAAGTTACTACACATTGACCTTCTGAAGATTCTAAGCGTGTATCGTTAACCCTACTTACTTATGAGGTAAACAGAGCTTCCTAAGTAAACGACTTACATTAGAACTTAGAGGCTGTTGCTTATGTTATGGTGCAGCGAGATCCTCCTATTTTAAGTTTAATATATAATTTAATGCTTATTTTTAATGACCAGCCAATATCTCTAATGGCAAATAATGCCTGTTTGATCGACCAGATCGATTTATCAAGTCCACTTTTGAGGAGATAAAAGTCACTGAATTATTAATTGTTGGATAACTCGAAAGTTTTGGTAAATTCTATCATCTAGACAGGTTTTTGACGGCAAATGTTTCGGTGATACTACTATTAAATTTTCGGAATTTCCTTCTACACAACAAACAACTGTATCATTGATTGCGACGGTTGAGCTACAAACACCTGCAAAGGAAAGTACGAGTGTTGTTCATTTGGACCGAAATACCTGCCGAGGTTGGATCCTTTGTGGCTGAATACAGATGTGGGTGTCCAGAGATATTGACTGATAAATGTTTTGGGAGTTCTTGTGACGGCAGTTGTGTGAATATCTACAGTTTTCCTTTAAGGTGTATGTATCTGAATAGGTAATGAGGTATATCAAGATCGAACTATCGTCAACTGGGCTTATACTTATGAAGCAGAATGCAACTGCAAATTGGATCCAATATAAATATAAAAACATAGCACTCCTTTTTTGGGCAGCCATGTAAAAAATTACCATAAGCAGAGTTTATTTGTTTATTTAGCTAGTTACTGTCGTCCTGTGTTTGCATATTATTTTCTTTTTCAAGGTTTAAAATCTAAACAAACCCGAGTCACATCTGCGGTACTTCGGCAAAGAAAATTGTAAGTTGTTTCGGCAATAACTCAAATGTTAGCGATTGTACAGAACAGAAGTTAAGAGAACAAAGAATAAAGTTTGCTTAGATACTTCATGCTCTGTTCCTTTTGCCATAAAGCCCATCGTCCACGACACTACTCAAAAGTATCCGGAGGCCATAGCACTAAAGCGCGACGTAAAGGAACATAACGTAAATACTTACGAACGATTTTTGAATCGAAAATACAACACTATCCAATAGCATTTTGGTTATTGCGCGAAGCACATTAGTATCATTCATAAATATGAAAAAAGCCTTAAAACTAAGTAGATAACATAACATAACTTCTTAGTTAAGCATAGGTGTACCCATAGTCCACCCACCTTTCGCCAGTTATGTTTAAGTCCCATGTAATAGGGGTCGAGCCTATTGAATCGAGATTCCAGGAGAAATTCCAGATGGAAAAACCCAATAACACTTTGCCCGATCCAGAAATCGAACCCAGGACCTCATGCTCACCAGTAGCGGTTGCGATCACTAGACCAACGAGGCACTAACTACATATTATGTGCGAAACAAGTATTTTGAATTTTAAAATCATTCGAATGTACGTTCCGTTAAAGGTACCATTCCGTACCCGACCGCACGTGGCCGCGCCTGTCGCGGCGTCATGTCGCGGCGATACGTCGCGGCGTCATGTAGCTGCAGTCATGATTCCGAACCCGACCGCAGGCGGCATCAGCCCGTATTCCAGTTGGTAGATAGAAGATAGAAAAACGTGTTATCGCCCGAGCGTTGGCGGCACTACTGGTCTGCGTTCGGGCTACACGTGTCACCTGTCACTCACCCGTAGCTGCTAACGACGTGTCGCTAGCTACGGAAAGTATTTCATAGAAATTCATAGAAACCAGTCGTGTCGCGGCGATACGTTGCCTGCTGTTGCCTCCTTCGTTCGGTATGGTACCTTTACTCCTCGCCTTCGTGCTAGGCCCACAGTCACAAACTCAAATCACCAATGAGTATAGTCATCGGCAGGAACACTGTTCTTAACAGACGTTATGTTTAAAAATAAATTATATAAATCAATAACCATAGAATAATGACATAAAATAAAACTTAATGTAGATGTGCAATCTTAGTCCCAATACGCCAAAACCTTGCCAAGTTACGTGTACCTAAATTGTCGCGTCGTGTACGGGGTACGGTCCACCGTAGAAATACTAGTGCTGTGACATTCTGGCTACTCATTGGCGATTTGAGTTTGTAACTGGTTTTTGAGTAGTGTCGTGGACGACGGGCCTAACTGCGATACGCGTTCCTACTAGCTTTTATTTTTTACAATATCTGAATAAATTTGAACATACGTGAGCGATTTTCCATGTTGATACTTGTTTGTACGGAAATTAAAGATGAAACTGGCAGGTTTTATTTTTCTGAAAAGGATTCAGCTATCTGTTAAATATGTACGGTGGGCAAAAATGGACGAGTCTAAGTGCCAAATTCACCAATGAAACTGACCGCGATCACCACATCTGAAGATCAAGAACTGTCAGTGTCAATATTTCACATAATTGATGACACTGACAGCTCTTGAACGCGAATTAAGTCTATTCCACCCTAAGTCTATTCTGCGTGTTTTCTCAACTTTAGTAGATTAACGTCCATAACTTTTGAACTTTTTAAACAGATTATTATTTCGATGATATAAAGATAATATAAAAAAAGAATGAGAGGAGGCCTTTGCCCTGCAGTGGGACTTTAAAAGACTGGTAGGTATATTATTATAAGTACAAAATCTTTAATTAGTAATAAGTGTCTGATATCAACCTACGTATTATTATAACTAATCCTAACTTCAATAATATCATAAATGCGAAAGAGAGTTTGTTTGTTACGCTTTCACGCTAAAACGGTTGAACGGATTTAGATGAAATTTGGTACATGGGTAGACCATGACCTGGGTTAGGACTTAGGATACTTTTTATCCCGATATTCCCAGAGAATCAAGACTTATGCGTGCCCGGGGCGCAGCTATATACTTTCAGCGTATTCAAAATAGCTACATAAAAATCACAATCTTTCGTAAAATATTCATACCTAACAGTCTATTACATAAAGTCTTCATAAACCATATTCTTCAGGGAGGCTATGCAATAAAGAAACATAATTGTAGGCGTCTACGCAATAGAAACGGCCTAAATATTAACCAGGCAGACGTCTGCAAAAGTCTGAAGTTTATTTGAAAAGACTTATAAAATATAATAAAGTTGTAAAGTTTATTTCGTAAGAGCTACGTCGATAAGGAATGCTATCCTATGGCTTCTCCGACCTGCTAGGTTATTAGTTGCTCAACTATTGGTTGAAGTTTTGCATAGGTACCTAGGCCAATTATTGTTCAATTAGAAAATTGCTCATGGCATTATTTTGTTGCTTCAGGTGCTTCTGCTGTGTTGTGAGCAGTGGTGGCCCAGTGGTATCGGTCCCGACTTTCAAGTTGTAGGTCATGAATTCAAACCCAGGCAGGCACTTTACTTTATGTATTTGATTTCATCACCATTGCTCTCAAAACGGTGAAAGAAAACATCGTGAGGAATTTTATGTCGTAGAACCAAAAATTCGAAGACATGTGACATCTACCAACCCGCACTGGGCCCGTGTGGTGGATTACGGCCCTCTCCCTCTCACAGAGAGGAGGTCTGTGTGCCAGCAGTGGGAACATTATAGGCTGATTATGCTATGCATGCTATGCTATGCTATGCATGCTATGCTATGCTTCTGCTGTGACTCAGTGTCGTTTACAAGTTAGTGTTTGACATAAGGTGTACATTTTTATGTTGTAAAATAATGCTTGTTTGGCATTCATGAATCATATCTCCTAGGGGTCATTTAGAAAGATTAAAAGATACTTATTAAAAAACCGACACAGGTGACGGCAGTTAATTAAAACGCAACTAATTTACAGGCAGATCCAACACGAAGAAAAAAGCCAGCTCTTTCATAGATCACAGGCCACAAACATTAACAAAGTCATCAAAGCAGATAGACTGTAAAAAAAAGTAAAAAACAACAAAAAGTTCATTAGTTCACAATTACTGGCACGAACCAACGGAAATGATAATGAAACGGGGCGTGCAACACAATTAAAAATAAATTTCCTCTGTTTTTAACAACAATATCCGAACTATCCCATTTTAGGGTTACGCTTGGCGGCAGGTGGAAACCACACTCGTTACATCTTCAGCGAGTATTTACAATGGAGGACAAAAAATAAGGTTAAATGTAAAATTAACGTGAGGTGAAATTGATTAAAATTTTGAGGCGTGGTTAATTTGAAAAGTTTGAACCAATGAACCAGATCGGTGAAAGGGTTAATATGTATGGCCTAATTGTAGGGCGACGAACTCGGGATGTAAGTGACAGTATAATAAAAGAAGCCGATAACTAACACCTAATTAATACGCTTTAGTGTAAACGAAAACAAAGAAAATATAATAATCAGAGTAAATCAAACTAGGTTGCAGTTTGATTTGTCACATTTCATGGTTGCCGACAAAAGTGACTAAGATTATAAAGAGACTGTGACCTTTGAGTTTGTTTCTTTCTTCTCAGATTTGTCAGAAAGGAAACACCGAACACATCTAGTTTTAATAAAACATTTTGTGTGAAAGTGTTTGTACACACGGCTGCACATCAATCATAAGCTGACCTCGCGTTGTACGGAAATCCTATACAATGCGAGATCAGAATAAACTGGAAATGTATAGCCGTGTGCACAAAACTACAAACAGAAATATAATCATTTATCATTTAGAGGCAGCAATCATTCATATTAAAAGTAAACTGCAGTTACCAAAGTCATGCATAGTACAACAATAAATACTACCATAAAATAGGTACAGCCCGATTCAAACTTCATGGCGATGGCGGCTCGGAACATGAGGCGAGTCGCTGCGCAGTAACAAATTCATGGGTTAGCGGGGGTGAGGGGTGCGGTAATGCGCAGCGAGCAGCTAGCTTCCGAGCCGCCATTAACTTTGAATCGAACTATACCTACCCATTTCACAGAAAAAAGCTTACATCAAGTTAAAATATCTCGCTATTTAACCTTTAGCTTCTCCTACTAATTGGTTCTGTTATAGATCCTATGTATTAAGTACAAGATATATTACGTAACTCGTGCAGTATCTTAATTTTGGCTTAAAAGGTAACATAGCGAACACTTTTTCTTTTTGGAAGCTGCATGTGAAGCAATTTGCAATTTTGAAGTGTTGACTTTGTCTTTTTGTCTTAATGCTTGTCCTTTTAAAGGTATTTCGTCGTTTTTGATGACCAATAGCAGGAAAGACGGTTTTTGTCGAGCTTGAACTTCTATTAACTTCCCAAAGTATCAGTAATGTTTATATTAACCAAGAAAAGTATTATTTAGGATCACACGGATACCGTTACGAACGGTCAGCAGCAAAAGTCCATATACACTGTCTGTCAGTTTTATATATCATCAAAATTGACACGAAATGATTCGATGAATATTTTTTTGCATTTCATTTATAACAGCTAAGAGTAAAAATTCTTTAAATACTACTTCAGTAAAGATTTAACTAAATATTTGGTCAATAATGAAGATGTTAAAAACTGAAGTGTTAATAGAATAGACTTTTGATTATGACCGTACCTTTTGTTTTAATGACAAATGCAAGGTAAATAGACATGCATACCGTAACGGTTTATACAGTCTCAGAAGTCATTATTGTTGGTTATGCCGAGTGCATAATAATGCAAGTAACTGGAAAGTACAGTAAAATAGTTCCAAGTGGAAGTAAACAACGTGATAGTGTCGCACTAATATACAGGACACGAGCTGACGTCATCATAATGTGAGAATTTTGGACTCAGGCTCTTGGTTTATTTATGTGGTAATTTTATTATTATATTCTAAATGTCAGTAGTAAGGTAAAGTCATATTTACTGCACGTCTTAGCCCTTTAACTACTCCAATATTTCACCCCCTATTTGTACTACAAAGAGTGACTTTCCTAATAAATTCTTTATTGAATTTAATTGATTGTTGGCAACACTATACGTCGCGGTTCCATTAAACCGCGATGTTTCGTATATTCCGTTGCTCGACAGTGTACAAAGGTGAAATAAAACATTAATTGCTGTCAGGCGGCGAGGGGCGAGACAAAAGCTTCGTTTTTTCGTAACTATTGTACGTACAGGACCCTCCGTTACGGTTCGGAAGCAGCCCTGTTTCGGCGCAATGAAAAAGCAATGTTGATCGATATTTCTTTTTTTTACGTCAGTGGAAAATTGTGGAGCTTTTAACGTGTTATGAAATGTCTTTAGTACCGACTGCAAGGTTGGTGTTTAGTGTAACTTGGTTTCTATAAAGCCGTGTCGTTGCAACTGTTCAAATGTAAAAGGCAGGTTACAGGCTAAAGCGAGCACGCAACTTGACTCTACCTTATGTTAAGTTCTAGCATGTAAGCTAGTCTAAATGTGTAAGAGAACATTTAGCTATAGCTGTCACGATTTTATGATGCCAACTAGCTTCTGCGCGCGGCTTCGCTCTCGTGTATTTCGGAAATTTTCCCACGGGAACGTCCTACGCGAATTAAAAACACCCTATGTGTTGATCCAGGTTATAAACTATTTGAGTGTCAAATTTCTTCCAAATCCGTTCAACCGTTTTTGCGCTAATCCGGAACATACATCCTGACAAACGGACAAAAATTCTAAAAACTATATTTTCGGCATCAGAATCATTGCCACACCTCGTAGCAATTATTTTTTTCGTTACTGTTTTATTTTAAGTATAGATGATAGGTGAAGTGTTAGAACATAGGCATCACATTCGTTAGTATCTTCATTGATTGACTGTTATTATAATTAAGAAGCTCTTCTTACTTCATTTAGAGAAAGTTATCGACGCAATCACGAGAAAAGTTCATAAAGTCAGCCGACATAAATATTTATCGTATAAGACATAATATTTATAGATGGATTTATATCAGTAAGTGCAGTTTAATTAGTGAGAATAATAAAATGTAAATGTTGGTATCTCAAAAACCAATTAAAGCTAGTTCCGTTTTTATAGTGACCCAGTAAAAGTTCTATACAGTGTATATAGCGGGATACCTACTTTATGCTAGTGATGTGGAAATAATTGAATAGTTGAGTGATTTGAGCCAAGATGAGTGTTTGAAGTAAGCTTTTTAGTTGACAATAGGTATTGACATTATACTCAAAGCGTACTGACACAAAACCGCTAAACTTCAAAGTGTTCTGACGTAAATAGGTCACGAGAAGACAGGAGTCTTGTTGTTAGGGGCGGGCATATGATGATTTCAATTCGCTATAAGATTTATGTTAAAAAAAATATTTGTGCAATAGGTAAAGGTAGCCTAGAAAGACCATGCTGACGATACCAGTCACTGTGGCATCTGTCACTAAATAATTCAGAACGACAAAGCGTTTGATAGTTACCGAATCAATTGAAAGATTAGTAGGTATGATTATGAAGTAAATCCTATAAATGTAGAGATAAAGAGATTCACATAGAACTATTTCTTGTTATTGTAATGTTCGAGCTGGCGAACTAGTAACCTGTTGCTACCTACATTCCCTGTTCACTTGTAATCTTTTAATCCTTCCAGTTTTACCTACATGTGAGGATTGAGGTCAGGTAGGAACGGTACTAGGTATCATCCTAGACAGGGAACATCCGAGCATGAAAAATACGATGTTTCAAAAAGCTTTTTTCTACTGTATGTACCTGCACTAAAAACTGTGCTCATGTACTTGTTGAATGTGAATGTTTTAACAAAGGGGCTGGTCTGGATAAGACTGGTAGTATCTAATGACAACCATAGCCGAAAATAATGAAAGCACGGAATAACCCTTTGACAATGACCCACCGTTAGGTAAATTAATTGTTAAGAAAATTGAAAACCAGTGAAATCCATTGAAATCCAGTTTACCCTGTTATAGCCATTTCATACAACTGTCAAAGAATGACAGTTGTGATTTGAATATACAGACAATTTATGTTGGTAGTCAATATGCTTCAGGTATAATTAAATTCCCTGACTTCACATAATCCAGTAGTGTTAGGTCAAAGGATTGTTGATCACTGCATACGTGTATCAATAACAATGCACAGACAATATTACTAAATACCCTCTTTGTTTCGTTGGCTACAAAATAAGACATCAACAGCACAGTTTCCTCCCAAAGAATTCCGGAATGCTCAAGTAAAAATACTCGAACTAATACTTAAATCCCATCACTAGAGAGTTTGACAACGACGCTAGCGTTGTTCCTGACGTGTTTACGACTACTAGTGAATTTACAACCTTTTTGTGACTGTCAGATTGGTGCCCGATACTTTTACTATAAGTATTTACTTATATTTTGTGTATTACGTAAGTATAAATGGTGGTATATGGATTTATTTTAGTAGATATGATGTTTGGGGATTACTTATGTTTATGTATCATCATTACATGTCTTTTTGTCAACATGTCTTTTTCTTCCATACTTCCCAATTAGTCGTCATCTCGGTAGTCACTCCCTTTCTAGCCATATCATCTTTCACACAGATCAGCCATCGTTTCTTCCCCTATTCGTGTAGCCATCCACTCTCATTCTCAAAACTTTCCTGGCTACATTTCCCTCATTACTCCGCATGAGATGCCCATACCATAGACAGCCTACCACACAACTTTTCAGTCACTGGTGCCATTTTCGGACTTCCTCTTCTATATCTTTTAAATAACATTATAGATGAATATTACTCACTTAGTGAAATATGATGAAATTAAATCATTTTATTTTCCGTAAATAGGTTTGTAGAAAAACTTTTACACATAAATAATATTTTAAAACATTTTTATATTATGAAAACATTTTAAAAGAGTAACGGTGGAGTTTCTTGCCCATTCTTCTCCATACGAAAACTATGTACCTTTTGGAAGGGGCAACTAGAATCAATTATTATTTTTCTGTAAATATTGACGTTCAAAAGTGCCTTTTTTGTGCCTAATTGAAATAAATTATTTGACTTTGACTTTGACTTTTAAAAACTAGAAGAGGTCGGCGTTTCCTATCTGACTGCTCTGAGAAGAGAGGCCTAAACAAACTCAGAAATCACAGTCTCTTTTAAAGTCCAGACATTATCTTGGTCAGATCATGTGAAGACCATGTAGATTGGTTTCAAAAATTCTTCTTAGTCTTTTAAGGAAAGAACCACATGAGTGGACCAGTCCAAACAGTGCACGCATTTGTTAGTAATCGTGTAGCTCAACTCAGAACTTAAGAGGGCCTGCGAATCTCCATACAAATGTATTCCCCTTTTTTCTTCCCGAATAATGCCTCTAGAGCATTCATTTTTTTTCCTAAAATCAAGGTCTGCTGTAGACACGTCCCTGTTATTTCCTTTTTTTCAGCAACTTATTGGTAAAGAAAATATGGCCCTCCAAAAATTACAAAAAATGACACATTTTGACCGCCGTGATTAGAGGATAACCAGACAAAGAAAAGTCTTTGACATAAAAGAAAATGATAGGAACTTAGACATACTCTTTCTTAAAATTTTAATGTAAAAAATAATTGAAGCGGCTCTGTTTTCGAGGAGAAAAAATGGGAATACGAAACATCGATCTCGAGGCAGACTTGAGGTAAGACGACGGCAATAGTTTCTTCAAATACCTACCTATTTTTCAAATTCCTCACAGCTCCTGTTCCTTCTTAAGAACTTCAAAACTGAATAGTTAGAGCAACACGTAATAAATGGAGTGCAAGCGATAAAAATAATGACAGAACAGTGTTTAAAAACAATCTCAATCAAGTAGTTTGCAAAGTTATTGCTCCGAATTCCGAGATAAAAACTGTGGACAAAAATAAATAAGGCAAGGACAATAAATAAAAATTCATAAAGGAGAATGTAATTATCCAGTTTCTATTAATAAACACCTCCTGTTATCTTTACAGTGTATGCAGTTTAATTTATCACACTTAATTAATACCTTCGGTGTGCATAATAACTTGTTATCACAGTTACTTAATTACGGCCGTAGCAAGAATAGCTTCCAAGTAACACAATAAATACGATTTTAGACACGAATAATTCTTTATTGATGACGCCACCGCCGCTGCGATTGCAAAATGTGAATGTAATGTTGTTCGGTTTTTGAGAAAATAAGAATCTATTTGAAACAATTCATAGGAAAAATTTCAATGCTTTTGCGAAATGAGTACTATAGTCTTTTTTTTTTTTTTTTTTTTATAGGTCTGGCTCCATCGATAACGTTCGATGATTTTGCCAATGTCAAGGTATGAGAAATTAATGATCGTAAACTGTTGCACAACTATTGATCAATGTTTGTAGTGGTGATATCCATGGATCTCCATGCTAAAAAAGGGACAAAACATTTTTGGTTAGTACATGTAAAACGTCACAATATAAATGTTAGAACATTCAGTAGGTTTAAAATAAATAAATAGAACATATCAACTACAACTGGATTTTATTAATACTAATGAATTTGTAAAGGATTTTAACTGCAGGGGTATGGGCTAAAGATAATAGGAAAGGAATGTTAATTGGGCGGGGAATATCAGAAGGGAGTATGTCGTAAAGGGGAGTGGTTAAACGAGGACAGGAAAAAAACAAGTGTTCCAGAGTTCCCTCGTCCAGACCGCATTCACATAAAGAAGAGTCCCTCACGCGTATTTTGGCCAAAAAAACTGGTGTGCAAACGAACCCAAGTCGGAGTCTGATTATGACAGAGGTGGCTATTTTACTAGAAAATTTTAGTTTGCTGAACCAACATTTAGATGGAATGAATGGTTGGATAGAGCCATAAAATTTTCCCTTTAGTGTTCGTGTTTTTTGCCAATGATCATTCCAATTCTTCATCATCTCGGGTGTAACAAGACATTGCAGATCTCGGGGATAACAAGACGGATGAGATTCGATCCCATTCCGAGTAGCCAGCTTGGCAATCGTATCCACATTTTCATTATCAACAATTCCAGAGTGGCTGGGGATCCAAGCCAGTGCAATCTCTATGCCTAAGCAGTGGCATCTATACGGGAGTTGTTTTATCTTTAGGATAAGGGGGGAATTGTGACGGGAGCGAAAAGGCGATTTCATTAAGTCCTGTAGACAGCTAAGAGAATCCGAGAGAATAAGGCTTTTGTTCAGTCCATGTGATTCAATGTAAGAGACTGCTTCCAAAAGTGCTATAGCTTCCCCTGTGTAAATAGTGCCAAAAGCAGGACTACGAAAATGAAGAATAATTTTGTATTTTGGGATCCACACAGCTGATCCAACATTACTATTATCGGACAGCTTAGAAGCATCTGTAAATATCGTCAGCCAATCGTGCCAGTCTTCTGCCAGAATCCTATTGAATTTGGCATTAGCAACAGGGTCATGTTTGGATATACCTAAGTTAAAAATAATTTTTGGTTGGAAGAGCAAGGAATCAAAATTTACTTCAAATAGGGGGTTTTTATTTAACTGGACTAAGGAAATGTGCAAACTATTTAAATTACTGGAGCTGTTAACAAGGAGTGGAGAATTTTTATGAGACCAATAGCGAGATGTTGGGATTAAGTGAGAAAGTGTACGAAGAAGAGGGAGAAGAGGATGACATTTATTCTGGATGACTTTATAAAAAAATCTGTCACAGAGATATTGTCTACGAAAGTGAAGAGGGGGCTCTAAACATTCTACCTGAAGGGCATTAATAGGTGAGCATTTCATAGCACCCGTGATAATACGCAAGCATTTAGATTGGATCCTTTCCAGTTTGGCCAGGGCTATTTTGTTGCATGGTTCTAACAGAAAGGTTCCATAGTCAAAGTGACTACGAACTATGGCGTTATATAGGATTTTCTGGGAAGTTGGATGAGCTCCCCAGCGTACTCCAGAAAGGGCACGTAAGACATTAACGCCTCTTTCGCATTTCTTTGAGATGTAGTCCAGATGATAGAGACCAGATAATTTTGAGTCAAGAATGAGGCCAAGAAATTTTACTTTGTCACGGATCAAAATGGGTTCATTTTCAACATAAAGGTTAATAAGGGGAATATTACGCTTGCGAGAAAAGACAACTGCATTGCATTTGGAGACTGATAAACTTAAGCCGTGATCGGTCAGCCACTGGTTTAAGTAGTAGAGGGCAGAATTTAAGCGAGATGCGGCATCTGAAAGGGAGGCTGAACTAAAGTATAGAGCAATGTCGTCGGCATATTGAAGGATTTTGCAGAAACAACTCACCGAAGACTCCAAATCATGCGTGTATATATTATAAAGGTTGGGGCTTAGGACCGACCCCTGGGGTAGGCCCTTCCACACTAGACGGAATGAGGAGACGAAGTTTTGATGACGGACAGAGATAGATCGGGACATAAGGAGACTACAAATGATGTTGACCATCCTCACAGGGATACTCAGCTGTAGCAGCTTTTGCCTGAGTATAGGAAGTTGGACATTATCATAGGCTGAAGCTATGTCTAGGAAAACACCGAGAACACTTTCATTATTGGAAAAGCCAATGCGAACATCAGACATGAAGACACTTAGGCTATCTAGAGTTCCCATACCTCTTCGAAAACCAAACTGAGAACTGGATAATATGCCTTTAGTTTCTAAGATCCATTCTAGTCGGTTCTTAATAAGATTCTCCATAATTTTAGCCAAGACAGAAGAAAGGGCGATAGGGCGATAGGAAGCAGAATCTTTTGGGTCTTTTCCGGGTTTCAAAATTGGGATGATTATTTGGGATTTCCAAGACTCTGGGATTTTGCCAGTATCGAAAAAGGAATTGATTAGGTTCAGAAATATTAGTTTACAGTTAGAAGAAGATTTGGAAATAAAGGAGTAGGGTATTCCGTCGACCCCCGGAGCAGAATCCCGGAGATGATCTAAGGCACAAATAAGTTCTGAATAAGAGAAAAGGTCATCAAATCTATCAGAGGAAGTGGGAGGAGGAGGGTCTATAGTGAGAAGGCATTCGGAGCTAGGAACAAAGGGGGGGGGCTAATTTGGATATAAAGTCTTCCAACCAGGAACTGTGGTCATTGGTAGAAACTTTGGGAGACTGGCTGTCACAAGCTCTGCGGTAGATTTTATTTTTTTTCCATACAAGGGAAACTGGAGAACGTGGATACAGTGACTCGCAAAACTTAAGCCAGCCACATCTTTTCTTTCTTGCCAATAACCTACAAGTAGTTGCAGAAGTCTTTTTAAAATTTAAATAGTCGGGCATATTTATGCTAAAGGAGAAGGTGTTTTCTGCATCTTTACGTTTACGGACACCATCAGTGCATTCAGCATCCCACCAAGGTGGAGAAGGTATTAGGTGACGGGCAGAGTTTTTTAAGGGGATTGAAGAATTGGCCGCTCTCAACAGACATTCAACAAAACTGCTGTAATGAGTTAGGGAGTTGGATGGATTTATTTGGGGGAAATTTTGAAGTTCTGCCTCCAAATTGGACGAGAACTTAGACCAGTCAGCTTGGGGTAGGCGATATTTTTGTAGGGGTTGGATGGGAGGAGAACGTGGATGAGTACTTGGAAGAGAGATTAGGATAGGAAAATGATCACTCCCATATGAATTAGGGAGAACAGACCAGGAAAGAGTTGATACTAAGGAAGGGGAAGAGAAAGTAAGGTCAGGAACACTGATATTTTGGTTAGGTGAAACCCGACGGGTAGCAGATCCATCATTAAGAACACAAAGGTTGCGATCATCTAAAAGGTCAAGCAAAAAGCTGGAGGAGGGGTCATTACAGTGAGAGCCCCAAAGGGTGTGACGGCAATTAAAGTCACCTAACACAATCAAAGTGCCAGGAATGGAAGAAAGGATAGAATTAAATTCAGACAAAATATTAGCATTGGGATGGGGAATGTAGGCAGAAACAAAGGATATGTCCATGGCTCTAATGGCCACTACATGTAAACCAGGATCGTGATGGGGAAGAGGAAACTGGGAAAAAGTGATAGATCTGTTAACCAATAGGGCGCAACCCGCCCATCCGTCATCTCTATCGTCCCGAAGGCATGAATAACCAGGAACCCTAAAGAGAGATCCAGGCTTGAGCCACGTCTCCGACACAGCAAAGACAACGGGTTTATATCTATTTAAAAGATAGATTATATCATGTTTTTTCCTGCGAATGGATCTACTGTTCCACTGAAGGATTTTTTCCATTTTGGCGAGTCCAAGATTCGAGGAGTTGTTGAACTAATACAACGACATTGTCCGGTATTGCGTCACTAAATTTGGATAGCATGTTTATAAGGGAGCAAGCCAGGAGCTCTATCAAATTGTCATTAGGAGTGGGAAGGGGAGTGGTTTCAATGTAAGGGGAATTCAGAGCACAACCATTAGGCTGAGAAGAATTAGGGGTATAGACCATTGACTTATGGGCTTGGGTATCATATGACTTGCCCAATTCTGGCCTAGGTTTTGGGGAACGATAAACCGTCTTGGTATAGGAGGTTTTAACAGGGGATGCATATGGAGAAGAAGTAGGAGTGTTAAGAGGGGGTGAGAAGAGAAGGGGTTGAGAAGGATAAGCTTGAGGTTGTTTAGGTTGGGAAGGACCTGCTGTAACGTTAGAGTATGGCAATTTACGGGGGCGGGGAAACCTTACTGAGGCCTCTCGGTAGCTTAAGTTTTCTTGAGACATTACCATTTTAATTGACTTCTGTCTTGAGTGTTCAGGGCACTTATTATCAGTGGCCTTATGGCTTCCACCGTCACACAAAAGACATGAGGCCTGTGAGTCGGGAACATTACAGCTATCTCCGGGATGAGGTTGAGCACAACGGTAACAGCGGGGCTGAGATCTGCACTGAGAGCTTATATGGCCAAATCGTAAGCAGTTGCGGCACTGTATAGTGGGGAGATGATAGATGGAGACAGGAAGAGAAACATTGTAGCAGAAGACTCTCTCTGGGAGAATTTGACCAGAGAAAGTAAGCACCACAGTCGATGATGGGGACCAAGTTACGGAGTCCTCTTTTTTATTTTTAAAATTAAGCCTTCTAGCCCTAATGACTTCTCCACAATTGTGAGGTGTTTCTATACCAAGGACTAACTCCTCTAGTGTCCAGTCAGTAGGAATATCCCTCACAACTCCCATGCGACTTATATGAAAGCGTGGGATAACTGCCGAGTATTTGTTTTCAGTTAAAATGGGATTGCTGACAAAGTTGTTGGCATCACTGAATGTCATGAATTCAATAGACATCCTGTTACGGCCCATAGATCTGACACTGCCTTGAACAACACCTTTAAAACCTTTATTGAAAATAAATTGGGCAAACTTGAGTGAATTTAAGGTTAGGCCCTGCTTAGGGTCTGTTTCCACCCTAGAGACAAATACAGTGAAGGGAGCTCTGTCACACTCATTATAGAGGATTTTGGAGTCGTTCTCAAAACCTGACTTAGTATATACGGACTGAATTGAGTCCGACGGCGGCTTATTTCTTTTCGCGTCAACAAAAATCTCAGTACCTCCGGGGCGCTTTCTAATCTCGGGTCTTACGCGATCAGTGTTTTGGGAACACTCCACAATCTCCATAATATCTGGAGGAATCCCTCCACCCCCATCCGGGGGTTCCTCGGCACTCATTTCCTTAGAAAATGAGTGCCAAAAAGCTTAAAATACAAACCTTGTACCCAAACCAGACCACACAAAACAATCACAACACTACAAACAGATTTTGTTATCAAAATAAAGTGTGAGGTTAAGAAACGCGTGCTTAATCTCACCAAGACAATAGCAAAAGCCGAGTACTATAGTCGTATTTTTAATTAGACGAAGTCAACTGACGTTTACTGTGTTGTCAGTTTTTGATGAAATAAAAATAGTGTTGTGACAAAGTGAATGATTGAAAAAACTCCTGAATGAATGAAATTGCCTCGATTGTCTAGTGAATAGTTAGTGTGCCGAACTGCCGATATCGGGTACAGGGTTCGAATTTTAGTCGTGCTTTGTACATACCAACGAGTTTTCGACGACTATGTTCCTATAGTATCTACCTATACTGAATACCGAGTGTTTTAAACATTAACAAAAACCTTGCGAGGAAACTTGTAAGACTGTCCTATTTTCAATACATCATGTAGTTGAAACTATAGATGTATAAAATATAACAATTATAGGTAGGTAATGAAAATAAAAAACATCGCTTATTTACTAGTAACTTTTATCTAGTAGTAACTTTTATCAGAGTACTTTTATACAATTTTATTGTAAAATAGAAATAATATTCTTTTATAGTTTGAAATGACACTATTCACACTCATTGTTCATTCATCTGATTGAACGAGAACTGAACGCATCACTATTACTTTAAATATGGCAACATTATTTTACAAAGTGACATTAGCTACTGTCAGTTGGCTTCGTATAATTAAAAATACGACTATAAGTATATTTTCAAATGCCAATCAATACTTTTGTTACGTCAAGTCACGTGGCTATTTAGAATTCAAATTGCTTATAGCCTAGATAAAAATAACTCCATCACGATTGCAATGGGAGAAAACAGCTTTAAGGATTATTTTGCAGCCAGAAGGCTTTTTTCACCAAGTATTTGAATGTTCTATGTTTATAAAGTCATGTTATATGATCCATATAAGCCTATTGAAATTAACTGAGTGGTAAACATGTGCCACTGAAAATTTCTAAATAGAGAAATCCCAATATCTAACACTTTTACGGATACAGGGACTAAACCTAGGACCCCAAAATCAGCAGCCGTGCTTGCGTCCACTAGACTAACGAGGAAGTCGACAGTAGACAAATTAATTCACAAATAGTAGTGGAAGCTTCCTAATTCCGGGAATTAGGATAGCAGCCGTTAACAGCCGAACATCGCTGCAGGGCTGTCAAATAAATGTCGAGTGGTTCTCAACATTTTTATAGCGGCGGACATAAACGCTAAACGCTATTTTACGGCCCGATTATGTCTCTTGCAAAAGCCCCGATCCAGATACGTGCTTTTAAATATTTTGATTAGGGTTTTATTATAGGAAGTCGTTTTGTTTGAGATGTGAGTTGTGTAGAATAGTTTAGATCTTTTGTTAATTTATATTGGGTTTGTATTTTATGTTTTTATGTTGGCGATTATGGGATTGAGACAGCTTGAGGAAGCTTGTTCGTTTAACCTAATTTAATGTTTCGTTAAACCTTTACGATGAATTGGCTATCTATTTCATTCTTCAACTTGTTCTGGGAATCTCTATTTAATTTACTATTCAACAGCTTTAGCGGTAGTAATTTTCTCTTTATTACTATTTAATGTAGTTATTTTCTAATTTATAGGTAAGGACTTCTAGAGACCATACTGAGATCTTTTCAGGTAACTCAGAACATTTACCAATTCACCAGCAGAAACTACTTAAAAAGTTTTCTCCAATTCAATTCCAAAAACGCCAACACTTCGCCAATATTCAACAGATAAGCCAGTACCTCGGATATAAGGCGCAGGTCACACGTCCACCTAATCGCGGCCGCACGTGTGCTCAACAAGACCGCAACTAATGGCTGGTCTGTACCGAAAGTGGACGTATCTGTAATATCGTTTCTTGTTTTGGTTGGACGGTGGTCAGGGATTCGGACAATACCTGGATTGATAAATACGGGTGTGATATGAATTGGTTGGTTGTATCGAAACATTTGGTCAAACAGTGCTTTGTCTTTAAGTGTTGATCCAATGTGTTGGTGTAAAATAGCGGAATCGAGATATACTGTAAGCTAATCCCAATAGTTGATAAAAAGGCTAACTTGTACATGGGAACAATTTGCAGGACGTTCGATTACCTGTATGCGTCCATTTCTGTTGACGTTATAAGGCAACTAAACGCCAATTCATGATCTCCATGAGTCAATATCCAGCCAGCCTAGTAATAGCATCCTTCACGAGATCTAAAAGCAATTTGTAATCATCAAACCAAGGTAATTGTGGGATTCACAACGTTCACTGATCTACAAGGATGTCGGCCTCTACCGTCCACTGAGGCTTAGAAAGCCCATGTTCACCAATGGTAATTTACGTGGTGATATGATACCCTATTTGTTTCTTATACATTCTTCTCTCTCACTCCCATTCATTGCAGTTGTGATTGTCATCGTCATGACGTAAAAGCTTTTTGATTGTAGCAACTGCAAATATGGATTGTGAACGAGATTTCGAGTTTAAATGCATTTTCGTATGCCCCGCTATTTTGGAACGGAGGGAAAGTGTGTCAATTGTTTGTTTTGCAGATTGTCAGCGAGTCAAATGACGGAAAATATTGGATGGATGTTTTATCACACACAGTTTAAGCCGGGTTGAAGTTCGTGTATTGTTATAAGTTCTGTTGCAAATAAATTACAGCGTCCGTAAAAATATCAAAAATATAAATTTTCGGTAAAAAGGTTTCTGTGTCTACTAACTACTGTTTTTTACTATCGTTTTAAAAACCTCGGATAGTATTATAATAAACAGTTTAATTATAGTTAATTCGACAGCGGGTCGTTATTAATTCCTACGTATTTTCTCTCCGATGCCTGGAGACAAAGGCAACACGGTATGACGTCAACTATTAACCACATTGAAAATATAGAGCTTATTGAAGAACATTAATTTTAACTCACCATCTTGCTTCACAGTATTCCCCAGTGGACCGCAGCTAGCGACCCAGACGAGCAGTATCCACCGCAGCATGAGCCCAGCCCTGCTTCTCTGCAGCTCCGGCTGGTTGTGGAAGTGACGCGCTGTCGGCCGAGCCTGCACTGCCATGGTCGCATCAAACGAGGGACCATTGGTGGAGTAGGTGGCTCACATTGTTTGGGGACCTGTGGAGAAAAGGAGATGAGTAAAGATCCAAGATATGTTCTTTGACTGTACTAAACTCAATGTCATTCAAAATATTGTGTGTATGTGATCGTATGTGGGGTTGGAAGATGGTGGTTGCATATATTAAATAACTTTGCATAAAGAATACATTTATGTTCTTGAAAAAAAACGTCCTATGCTTGATAATATAACATAACAGCACGTCTGTATTCCTCGAAGGGGAGTTCCAAGTCCCATGCCTTTTGCCATCATAATAAATAATAAATAAAAAGTTTATTTCATAATCAACAGGTTTTAACAAATAAGTTGTAGAGGCCTTCTTTTAAGTATGGAGATACCTGTACCAGAAGACCTCCCTCTTCCATAACTATGTATACAACATACAGAGCCTGTTAATAACAGAATTTTTACAAAGTAGGTAGAATAAAAAAATAAATAAACTAGAACTAGAGAATTTAAAAATAAATAATTAATTAGATACTTTAAAAATAAATAATTAATTAGATACTTGAAACCGTAATCTCAGACAATTTATACATTATCCCCACTTACTCTATTTCTGTCTACTTCACTATTTCAGCAGTAGCCATTCCAAGTAGGTTTTGGAGCGAATGGGTTGTGACAAAAAGGTTCGAAAAAACTAAAAATTAATCAATTGATGCAATGAAATTTGAACCCCGACGGGTATTACATTGAGCTTGTTTTTCTAATTTGATAATTATCTCAGATTCCGATTCCAGGCAAAGACGAGTGAGTAGTGAGTGTGTGTGTCTTTCTGCGTGCGTGGGGGTGTGGTTATGAGAGTCGTGTGTGTGTGTCATTGTGCGTGTGTGTGTGTGTGTGTATGTATTTGTGTGAGCGAGTAAGAAAGGGAAACCAAAAGCATATTATCGGTGTGAATTAGACAGTTGTATATTAATTTTATTAAGTCCATGTTATCATTCATTTCGTGTGTAAGGTAAGTTTAGTTTAAGTTTTAGGTATGTTTATTTTATTTTTAATTTATTATATCATTATTAAATAACCGGATTCAGAAGTGCTTCAGTTTCCTCATAATTAAGAGTCTTTAGCCATGCAGTCAGGGCTTTCTTGCATTCATAATGGGTTTTTTGGTTAAAAGGCATTTTCTTGCTTATGGCGTTATAAAGAAGAGTAGCTTGGGCAACATACTGCCGCTTTGCGAATGCGGTACGAACTCTAACTCCGGCTATACGACTGTGATTTCTTCTTTTTCTGAGCGTACTAGGGTCAAATACAGTTGTTTTATGCATTTTTAAGGTAGAGTTTAGGATATATAACTGTCTTACAGTTAACAGGTCACATAGTTTGTAAAGCTCGTGTGTAGAAAAACGATACGGTTTAAAGTACATAGTTTTGATAAGGGCACGCTGAGATCTTTCCACATCTAAGAATTTAGTTTTAGAGGCTCCCCCCCAGATAGGAATGCAATAGGTTAGAACGGATTGGGCTAGAGCAATGTATATTTGTTGAATTAGCCTGGCTGATGCAACATGTCTAAGTAATTTAAAAATCCAGATCATTTTTCTGAGACGTTCATTAACCAATGCAACGTGATAATGCCAAGAGAGTCGCTGATCAAGTATAATACCCAGATATTTCGTCTTCTCAACCTTCTCGATAGTCGGACAAACGCAATTAGTATCCTGGATATTGTGACATTGGTGTATCTTTATACTAAAATTTATATCAGGTTGGGTTCTATTAGTTAGGGCGAAACACATGTAGATAGTCTTTTGGCTATTCAGCGTGAGTAAATTAGTTCTTAGCCAACAAGCGACTTTAGATAATCCCACTTCCGTATCCTGCCGCACAGACTCCCAATTGTCGCCGATAAAGACCAGTGCAGTATCGTCGGCATAAGAGAACACTCGAGCACCACCTGCCCTAACCTCACATAGGTCGTTAATGTAAATTAAAAACAACATGCTTGATAATATGTATGTATGTTCAAATGTCATTATGTAGAACTGGTGGATTCAATGCAATTTCATCAGCACATAACTTGACGTTCGCCGGTCAAGATTAATAATTATAAAATAATTAGCACCTAGAATGAAATTATATAATAATTTCATTCTAGGTGCATCGTCCTCACATATAATTACCTATATAACTAATGTACTTATACAAAATATTGTAAAACATTTTAAAAGAGTAACGGTGGAGTTTCTTGCCCATTCTTCTCCATACGAAAACTACCTTTTGGAAGGGGCAACTAGAATCAATTAATTATTTTTTGTTAATTTTTGACGTTCAAAAGTGCCTTATACGGGCCTACTTGAAATAAATGATTTGACTTTGACTTTGACTTTGAAGACGGACTGAATGTGCTATTGTTGCTTCAAATCATTCCAGCAAGGAGTGCACTCCTTGTGCGTGGTAAGGATTAATACAGAATATGCTTAGCAAATATATGTTCAAAGCTGTTAAGCTTACGCTTATTATACCACTATTTTCTCCGAGGTCAAAGTTAAAAGCAATCCGTATTTTTTATCGGACAGCTATAATTTCCTGTCACCCAACACTAATAGGTATAGCTACGCATTAACGTTTAATAGCAAAATTATCTGACCTTAATCAAATGGCGGAGGCGAGCTGAACGTGCCGTATCGAGGCTTTGGCCTTCATAAATCACAAAGCTACAACAGATCTAAGATAAAGGGGGCTTTGAAGTCATCACTGTAGAGCCTTCGATTGCTATTCAAGTTTGTGTGAAGATTAGAAGTCATAGAAATGGGCTGTTGTGTATTTTGAAGAAAGCGGAAGACTAAATGATGTAACGCAACTACAAGAATTGGATCAGGCTGATGAAAATCAAAATTCTTACGTCCAAGGGCAGCAAATTAATCATAATATGGTAAATATTCCCGCACGGAACAAATATTTGTATGACCTACAGTTAGTTGTTCCGGGTTTGGCTTTTACGTTTTAAAAAAAAAAAAAAAAAAAAAACTCATATATGGACCAACCACGTCAATGATATCAGTGAAAGCTTGATTTATAAAAGACTACTGTTACTTTTCCAATAGGAAAATCCATGAGATCAGAGAGCTAACACTTGTCTTCTGGTCTACTACTCTCTTCTATCCTTACTACCTATTACTAAGACCGAGTAGCATTAATTTCGCCAACAAATCCAGTAGATTCTTGCTCGATCTTGATATAATTTATAGCGACGCAGTTTCATTATTGATGTTTTCACGCCGATCGTATCTTGCGAGATAAGAATCTTTCTCGTAGGCTGTAGCGTCTGTCGCTAGGCAACTTGCCAAATACTTGTGTATTGCAGTTTTCGGTTCCGCTTGCTCGATAAAACAAGACGATACATCATTTTCATGAATTTGCCGAATGGGCTGTTTTACTTGAAGATGTTGTCAATGCCCTGTTTTTACTTTGGTCAGCAGTGATAGCCTGAGTGTAACCGTCAGACTGCCAAGACATAGGTCTCGAGTTCGAACCCAAGGCTGACTTTTCGGATTCATGTGCGTATTGTATAATTATCACTTGCTTCAAAAACGGTGAAGGAAAACATCGTGAGGAAACCGCCGCTTGCATGCCTGAAAGATATTTCTCGACGGCATGTGAAGCCAAGTCAGAGACCCATGGGCGGCTTTAAAACTCTGACGCCAGGTTAGTCACTAACCACAAGAAAAGAAGAAGACTGATCAAATACTTATGAAGTACCTACTTATTTTTTTATTTAATCTCTTTTAGAACTCTTCAAAAATTTTAAAAACTCTCTTTTATCGACTTATTTTAAGTATTTAGGCATTTATGATCACACGTCCAGTTTTCTTAAGCCAAACATTAATTTCAAAATTAGATGATAATAATGAAGTTATATTAAATTAGCGTATTATCTTATCAATGTTGCACAAGACTAAGCAAAGCGTAGAACACTCCGCAAATACTGGCATTAGGCCAAATGAACAATGGAGGGACGAACCAGAATTAAACAAACTATAACAGTCGAGTACGACAATACTTAGATGTAGCATCGGCAAAATTCGTAAAACCGATCATCATCTGAACGGAGCGCGAATTCAAAATCACCAATATTTATTACTGCTTTAGGTGAAAATGATCTTTACGCAAACGCAATAACTTGTGAAGTCATTTAACCAAATACATTCGTAAAATTGAAATGAATGAATGTAAATTTTCAAATTTATGCTACATCTAAGTTGTATCGTACAGTACTTACAAGTACTATAATAGTTTGCATATAGAAGTGAACACAGAGCCTAAAAGAAGTAAATAATTCACAGATTACAAAGAAAAGAAAGATATGCGAAAAATCTGATTAAATTTATCTTATATCATAAAATGTCTTTTTTTTTGTGGCTACTTTTCAAATAACTTATCCCGCTCTGGGCTGGGCGGGAGGGCGTGTCAGACTCTTACTGACCCACCCGTGTTCCTTCAGTTGCCTGTACGTTGCCTGCCTGACTTTCCCGCAAACCCGGCAAGCATCGGTCCTATCGGACCTCTTTCGTTGTGCTGACATCTCTTTGAGGCGCGCGTGGAATACAACGCGCCGTCGCGTCGACCCGGGATCATAAATCATACGAGCATAAATCTGCAGTACGCACGTGATCTGACGATTTCAAATTAAATCTTTCGAATTGCTTTTAGTAGTAATACTGGCAACAATATTGGCATCTATCCATTTCGGTACCAGCAGAGGGTAATATTTTTTTTATTTTTTTTTTTATTTACCAATTTCACATATTAATACAAGTATTTTCAATAATACAGTCTTAAATAATAGGATAACTTAATCAGAATAAACTAATGTTTAACTAAAATATAACAATATTACAGGTGCAAGAAATGTTAACTTAGGATAATATGTAGCGACCTCAGGCAGGTCTAGGTTCTTCAGGATCATATCAGGATCTAGGTTTTTAAAAACCTGTGTTTCAGGCCATCACTTGACTATGTGTTCAAAATGATGTTCTAATGGTGTTCTAAATGGGGCTGTAGTTATTTATTATAGATGTAATACATTCAATACATACATAATCTAAAAAATATCGTCTGTCTTTATTAAATACTCTATATTTGTAACCATGGCAACGATTTGTTTAGTTTGTTTCACAATAGCAACGGAACAACCATTTTCTGAGCGGAAATGGAGCTGCAGATTTTGTTTCCGCACCATTCCATCTTTCTTTATTCAGGTAGAAATATGTTCAGTAGTGGGGTATCTTGATTATTATTTATTCTACAATTTTCAGGTCTTGGTGGTGTTTTGTATGAACATCACGTAATTGGAGTGATAAAAGCGATTAAAGGACTTAAACTTATCACTGAACTTGTAATCCGAGTCCAAAATCACACTTCGATTTTAACAACAGACTTAATGCAGCGGCGTACAACATATGAACTGTGTTGTACGCCGCTGCATTAAGTCTGTTGTTCAACGTTCATTGCGTTATTCACGTTGTTGAGCAGACAAAAGGACATCGACCATCTCCCATACATCGTGGGGCCCACTATTTGATGAACCGTTACAAGTTCCAAACTAGTGTCATTTGGTAGATTAAAATATCAGCTTTAAGCTGCCTTAGTTTCAGTTTCATTGACAATTGCATAATCAAGATATGTGGGGTCGAATCTAAGGTTAGGTTATATTAGTGATTGTGTTATTTAACACTATATTTTGCAATTTTATCAATCTGGTAATGTTCAGAAGACTATTATTAAACTCTTGCCATAGGTTTTTATTGAATCAAATATACAGACTTTAAAGCCTGAATGATATACAGCGGATAATGCCTAAGTACCTAATGTTCCTACTTACAGGTACTTAGAAAAATAGAACATTGATTCCCAGGTAAACTATTATGTGGGAATAGATTAGTTAAAGAAAAGAAACATTTTGTAGGTAGTCATTCTCTTTTATTAATTCACAGAGCGAATGAGAGAATTAGGGGTGAGGCGTATTTATCGTAACAGATATTTAAAAATAACGGATAACCATTGTTCCTAACAATACTTATCTGTTACTTAAAATAATAGACCCGCAAAGACTATTCCCTCGGCTGGTATTGATAATTCATTATAATAATCCCCACACAGGCTGTTACCACGACTGTTACTTACATACACACTCACTCAAAGGAAGGAATATAGCAAGGTTATCAATTTCTGTCTCTTCCCCATTGAATAATGACCCTTGCTACAAAGAGAAACACCTATTATTTACTTCTAAATATGTTTACGTCTTACTCTTGCTAAAGCAGTTAAATACGATTTTCGACTTTAAACAAAAATAATTAAAGAATAATTATATTCAATTGAGATTTAAATACGTATTTATCGTCCGTACAAAAAAAAACAGGCTGTTATTTTTGTGTAACAATGAAAACAGATATCGTGTTTAACCTGTAACAACCCATCTCTAAAGATAATGTTTTTTCATTTAATGACATTTTTATTTGACACTGACATTTGTTTAAAGACTTGACTCATTGCCTTTTTAGTCATTTCACGACGGAATGCATGATTTCAACAAAAAATTCATTCATTTAAAAATAAAAAAACCTATGTTTAGCTACTGTAAATTAAAATTCTTTCCAATGATTTTGGTTTATCATAAAATAAAGTATTTTTTCCACATTTTTTTTTCTCTGTAATACGTGGGCCCATAATTGGGCGATCTCCTTTTCGAACATATGAAGCAATGGATTAGCAATAACCTTCAAAATCATTCAGATTGTTATTGAAATTTTTACGCAAATAGGGTTAGCAAATAACTGGGTTTTTATGAATGTAAACGCCAACGACTAATCCGATTCATTTTGACAGTTCAACAACATTCATTGCGTTATTTACGTTGTTGATCAAATTTTTTTTTTCTAACTTTTGAAGCAATGGATTAGCAATCTGTTTCAAAACGATTGAGATTCCGATTGATCGTGTATTACGCAATTAGGGTACAGGTGCCTGTGCGTTTTGTTGTATAGTCTATGTGATCATTACTCTTGGTTGACGTCTACATTTTTAACTTATCGCTCATTGCTGGACTTATTTTAGGCAATTTATGCTGTAGCAGACTGAGGACCTATTTTTAACCGACTTCAAAAAGGAGCAAGTTTTATGTTCGTCTGTTTTATGTATTTTCATCGATATTTTAGTCAATTGTGGACCGATTTCGAAAATTCTAATTTTTATTTCGTAGTGGAATTCGGTCTTTGGTTTTGTATTTTCGTTATTTGCCACCGACTTCTGAAATTAAAGTAATTTTTGGAAATCGGCTGTTTTTATATTTAAAAAGTTTTTATTTGAGAAATTATTATGCCTGAACTTACTACCGGATTACTTTTGGTAAGCAACCTATTGAAATTATTCCGAATATTATCCAGAAATCACTACAAATACTTTAAAAATCCGATTGATGACTATGCCCATATTGTTGCCAGCATTAGGTAGCCTTTGTTAGCGTACCGGGAAAACGTGAGCTTTTTACCGGATTTACGGACATTTATACAATTATCTCTTTGTGACTAATTGTAACGAGCTTATCAAGTCAGGGGTCATTAACATGCAAATGGATTTTTGTGTTCGTACTTGTAATGGATTTTTCGTACTGGCTGGTTTGCTGGCTAACAGCTGTCAATTAGATTCTTTTTTTAAACTTCTCTGGGGATTAAAAAAAGTAGAGAATATTATAAGTGGCCTGTATTTCTGTGTATTGTGCCTAACCTGTAATTTATTAAAAAAAGGGCTTACAAAATGAGAAGAATGTTGTCGCTATGTGCTCAGTAATTATGTCGTGTTCCATGTAATGGTGACCTAAATTATATACTAAATGGGACATATGTTAGAGTTCTGAGGAAAAATATGTCATTTTTTATCGCAATATTAAAAATGACAAGTTCTTTTCCATAATTATTATACTTTAGTCATTTAAGTGTACGGCTGAATGGAAATAGATCGATATGCCACATATTAAACTAGTGCAGTGTGTCACTACTATCATTTAAAAGGAAATGGGGCAAGATTGCCCTATGATTACGGGAACTTTCTGGGCTAGTGAGTATGTCTTTAAAATAATACGGCTTTAATGTCATGCTAATCTTGGAATTGCTGAATTATAAATATTAAAAGCTCTGAGCTCCAACAACTTCGTAATTAGTATTAAAGCGAGCGCCTTACCACTGTAATTATTTTAATAACTTAACAATGGTTGTAATAGTTAAGTTTTTATATACATCGATTGAGTAATAATAGCAGGAGGCGAGGAGCTCGTGGCTAAGTAATAACAGCCACACGATTCGATCCATCAGGTTAAGCTACGCTTGCCAGGGTCGGTCTGTAGATGGGTGACCATTTTAACATACCGAGACTCCTCCGTGCCCCGGAAAGCACGTTATGCCGTTGGTTCCGGCTGTCATTCGTGGATCTTTAACAGTCATTACGGGTAGTCAGAAGCCCGAAAGTCTGACAACCAGTCTTACCAAGGGGTATCGTATTGCCCAGTTACTGGGTTATGGAGGTCAGATAGGCAGTCGCTCCATGTAAAATATGATATTCAGCTGCATCCGGTTAGACTGGAAACTGACCCCAACATAGTTGAAAGTGAAAAGATGAAAAGGCTAGGCAGATTGATTGATTGAGTAATAATGAAAATAGCAATTTATATATATATTATAATTTTTTAATTATTCAATTTATATTATAATTTTTTTTATATATATATATGCAAAGCAGACAACGGTAACACAATAACGGTTGTCCAAATACAGAGCCTTTTTTGACTCCTTAACTTCAAATACGTAAAAATTACAGATTTTCATGACAGCAGTTATAATATGCCGGTAGAAAACCGGCAACCCAAACTGTACTGTGACATACATTTTAGAAAGAAAAGAAAGAAAGAAAGAATAATATTTATTTGGACACAGTTCATGAAACACAATAATAATAAAATAAAAAGCAATAATAGTGTGTGCCTCACGGCTGCGCCAAAAAGGTTCATTTCAGCATTAATGCCCGACAAATGCTGTCTGACGCTGGTTTTCTAATGACCCTTATGGACAAGTGACGGGGAGTACCAACAGTTTCAACACACCTAATACCTAATTTTTATACCTCTAAATAAATCAATAAACTACATAAGGTCTATTGAAATAATTGTCTCCGATTGATGTTATTTCCACTTAAACAAACATCAACTTTATTTTGTTATCACATTTTCGCATAAACTCATCCCAATAAGGATATTTTTAAAGAAGCGGGTCTACGGGCCCAATCATACGCCAAAGCCTCCAGAATGACCTACAACGCTCACGCACGCCCTAAAATTTATTATCCTAATAGTAATATGATTGAACACATCGTGATCGTAATTTCGAGCGTGGTTCCATGTCTAATAACGTTATTTTTGTTCCACCAATCAGGTGATCGCGTGACGGGGGAATAATCCTCACCACTTTCAGTTTACGGTTACTGTGCACCTTATCTTGTTGTCACAAGGTCGTAATTCAAATGGCTTGTTGGTGCAGAATTTCGTTCTTTTATCACAGAACTTCGTTGTATAGTGAGTTATCGTGCTGCCATTGTCTCGAAATGTCGCACTGATCGAGTGTTTTATTCTTTACTGGAATTTTAGTGGATCGAAATAGATGTCATTTAGCTGATCGTGGTGGGAGTAACAAAAATGCATTGCGGATTAAGTTGAAGATGCGATTTAACTTAGATTCTTATTGTTGTTTCATCGTAACTTCGACGAAGAACTTCGTAACTTTTATTTTAACGACGGTACGAGATGTTGCCATTTTCAATATAATATTTTATATATTTAGGACTGACTATTGTATTTATTTTATTTTTGTCTTATTTTGTTATTTCTCTATATGCTGCACCGGTTGACATCATCACGTCAACGCCGGTTGTCGCTGAAATCCAGCGCTGGAGCTCTGTCTTGCATAGGGTCGCAGCATTATGCTGAGCGTTGGCCGTTTTGCGTGGATGTGACGAATATTTTATCCCCAAATTGTTATTTTTGTGTTTTGTTCTTTCCTTGCATCGTGTGTACCGCAAATAAACGTATTTTTTTTCTTTTTTACTTCTGAAGGTTCGATGACGTTTTCAACCGTTGTAGTTATAGAGTTAACTGACGTAACTACGTCCAAAATGTCGGCACAACATTTCTGGAATTGCAAAGACCTGACAAAAAACCAGACATTAGCAAAGAAGACCGGACATTTTACAGTTTCAGAACTCATTTAACATTGTTTATTTTCTAAAGAAAGTCTCTTAAAACGCGAAAAGTGTGTGGAACTGGACAAATGATAAGGCCAGTACGGACGGGAGTAAAAAGCCCGACCAGTCCGGCCAAACCTGGACGGATGGTAACCCTAGCCTCAGGTCGATGACGGATGCTCATACTATCACTCGCGCAAGAGGATTGGCTCAGCACTATGCACTGTGAGCATTATGCTACATTTGTCCAGTACGATGATTTTCGAGACTTCCACCTCCCTATTTTTGACACTATAATCCAGCTGAACACTGCAAAGGTTAAGTGCCAAGTGGGAAGAGAATGTTAACGGTTACCTTCTTTAAGCTGCAGTGGGCGTGTTAAAATGAATAATAATAAAGTTTAAGGCATTTTTTATTCAAATTATACAGGAGGAAAATAAAATGTCTTAAAATGTTTACTTAATACGATCTTATAAATTCTAATGCGTAATTTGATGGATTAGTAGCTCGTTACTAAGTACTTTATGATTTTCGTTTCAACTTAACAGGTTTTTAAAGGTATCAAAGTCCTTAAAATTGTTATTACCTCGTAAAATAATATTTATGTCGATACGGTATTAGGATTTTTAAGGTTAACTTTTTGTATAACAGATACAACAACATTTTGAAAGGTTTTTGACACCGAGAATGAGTGGTTCAATGTGAACCATAAGACTGCGTTGAACATTGAACGTTGAACATTGCGTTTTTGCCGCCTTTTAACCGCCGAACCAAACATACATAATTGTTCAAAATCGATACAAAAAAAAAACGATAAGAATCTCGACAAAAAAAATCAGACCACATTTCTTTACACTTCGAAACACCTTTACAACATAATTGGTTTTTAAAAACATGCCTGTACCGCTCAATAAAAGGCGCAATAAAACAACCACGCCAACGTTGGCCAAACAAAACCATCCATAGCTACATTCTCAAAAAAGATATCTACAGTAGTCCCCACTAAACTATCAATGTAAATCTCAAACACGCCAACATTGGTGATGGGATATCATCCATTGAAGTTCAAGGCAGGTAGTTGGCCCTATTTTACAATGGTACAACCAAAGAGGCTTCATATCTTCCCATGGCTATTGACACGTCAAAATATTCGAGTGGAGATGATTCGGAGTAATGCTTTCCAATTGAGAATGTTTAGTGAGCATTGTTATCCGGAATTTATGTTGGAGTAAGGTACACATACTATATAAAAGAATTTTTGGAGAATGAAAAATTTTTTTTTTCTTTTTCTGGATCAATTCATTATTTCTTTATTTAGATCAAGCTTCGTTACTGCTAGTTTATTGTCTATAGTTATTGTTTTTTATTTGTATTTCTTCGATAAATGGCGAGACTACGTCCGATTTGTTTTGCAGGCTTGTCTATTTTGGAGTTATTCTCTGTGTTCTTATTTGCTATACCAACAACCATCATATTTTTTTTCATTTGTTAAAACTTACTTGAATAATTAATTATTTCATAACAGCGGGAAAGTTATTAAGTTTATAACTCGGTTTATTGAGAATTAATATTTAATGTACATAAATAAACACTTACACTTAATTAATTAATAAAATTAAAATATAAATTCTAACAATTAGATGATAACTAAAGTTTCAAAGTCGAATCGTTTATTTCATTTACGCCTGTAAATGGATTACCAATCTTTTGAATTGCCAAGGAGTCGGTCAGTTAGTCAGAAAATTGATGTTAGTCAAGACACTCAAAAACAAAAATACTAACTCAAAAGTCATTTACTCAAACTAGGCTGAGAATCAGCACTTTTTGGACGTCAAAATTATATAAGACAGTCCCCCAAAACGCCCACCCTTCACCACTTTCTAGTGCTTTAGCTGGGAAGAAAAAGCGAACCAACAAACTCCCAGTAGCACAGCTGTCTATTCAGTTAGAAAAGCTTGATTCACACAACTGCAACACTAAACATTAAAAACACTCCATAGACACTCTTTAATTGTTATTACAAATGCCACTGTATCCTTATGATCTAGACTCTAGACTGTATCTATGGCTGTATTATGATCATTATCATTTATAGTAGTGGAATCTTCTAATAAAATGAGGTAAAACCGTTTAGTTCGAAGCTGAGGGTGTTACCAACCCACGTTTACGATGACTGTCATGTTATTATGTCATGTCGAATGGTGATAAATGTTCCCATCACGACTATTGCTGGCTAATTTTATTGATCTATAGCTTCCGGCGTTATGTGAAAAAGTTGGGTGTAGTTTTATTACAAAACTACACCCAACTTTTGCTGTATAAGTTTGGTATAGTCGGTATACGATGGGTCGCCGCTGTCAATATTTCTTGATGTTATTAGTACTCAATCATCGAATCTAAATTATTGTAAAGTTGTAAGTGGTACCATTATCATTGCTTTCATCAACATCATTCTGATTCTCAATTTATTCGTGGTCGGCGCAACATGTCCCTTTCTTCTACACTTCTCTACTAGTCGTCATCTTGGTAGTCACCCCCTTTCTAGCCATATCATCTTTCACACAGTCCATCCATCGTTTCTTTGGTCTTCCATTATCATTGCATTGTCAGACATTATTAAAAAGTTTTAAAAAATCTAAAAGAGATTGATTCTCTTTTAGAGGTATTGAACTATCAGGCCCTAGTGCACCAAAAAGCACCAAAAAAGAATGGTCTGTCTCGGTCGTCTTCAAATGATAAACATAACTAGAACGATGTTTTAAATTTGTTTAGGGATATATAGTATTAAGTCATTTTTGGTGCAATTGGATTTCTACGTTACAACATATTAATATATGGTATTAATAAAATGCTAAGGTATATTCTCTAGAGGCCGCATGTATATAGGAGAAGATTTCCTTACCCAAATCATACAATTACTATTATGTAAATTCGAATCAGCTCCTCAGAAATACCATGCTGTTGGATTACAAATGTTAATTCAATTCTATATAGTTCAGTTTTCTAAAATGAACTTTGTTTACATGCTCTTTAAGTCGTCATTTGTTTAAGTTACCATACTTTTCTTCATTCATATTACCTAGCTTTAGAATGTAGATTTGCCTTGCCTTCTTATTAAACTTACACATTATCAATAATAAACTAATCCACCGTATATCATTCCTAATCAGCTTACAAATTAACATACAAACTGTTAATAAGACATAATATAAATAAACAATAAAGCCGTCTGCCCACTAAACCGAGTGATTCATGTCGGACCGGTTCGAATGCACCTTTAGTTGCAGCATTAGTTAAAGTTAGGCAGGTGTTTGTGGCTAACCACGTTTTTTTTTTGTTATTGAAAATTTACGGTTAAATTATTTATAGTGACGTTTTTGGGATGTTTGAGTTTAAATATTTGGACTGTTTATAGTAGAAAGTTGTTTATTGTTGTTGTGAAATGATTAAAAAACAGCAACTTTCCTATTTATGGAATTTAATTTTGTTACTATTCATGAAACGAACAGAAATGATATTGTTCTCTTTAAAAGAGTTTTTTTATGGAAACAGGAAACATGGGGACCAAAAACAGAGATCTCTCTTATTATCCAAAATGATATTATCATATGATATTATATATTATTATATGATATTATATATATTATCGAGTGTGGAAGATTGACAATACTGACTGCTACTCAAAGATGACATATAGACCACGAAGACGCGCGCGCCCCACTCTTCTTCCTAAACGCTTAAAGTACAAGAGGGCAACATTCCGCTAGTTTTTTAGTATTGTCGATAGGCACTAATTATCTCATAATAAGTGGGTAATTAGTAAACACGACAAAACTAAAACACTAGTGGTATGTTGCATACTTGTACTGAAGTGTAAGCGATTAGGAACAAGAGTGGGGCGCGTCTTCGTGAATGGCACTATCTGTATTACTAAATTGACATGAAACTGAACGTTGGGGATGTTGTGTATATGTAGATATCTTAGAATTATACCTTATGTGCATGACAAGGCATTAAGCCGAATCTTAGCAGTTACTGCTATAGCACATATAACATTTTCGAGACATAGACTGTCTCGAAAATGTTATATGCCTTTTGCTCAAAACAAAAGGACAGTTCCTGAAGCTACACTTAAATTGTAAGTCATGACTATGAATACTTCGTTACACGACCCACCTACACACACGGCACAAAGGCTAGCACGACTGAACTACCTGTTCTATTACTATTCCCAAGACATGGCCCACGTTTGAATATCAACTAAGATACAAATCTCGTCACGACAGTTTGCCGTCAAGTCAGTATTTTTAGCTGACAATAAATTAAAATAATTAACATATGGAATATGTGGGAGTATTGGCGAGGATCCAAATCAGATAGCTAATGAGCAAGTAAAGGCTCTGTGCGGAATGCTTTTAAGTAAAAGAGGGAAAAGAAATTCGACTGCGGAACAAACGAAACGAAGACAAATGTAGGAATTTGTACATCATGTTGTCTAGTATCTACCATGTTCTTTATTCTGTGATCTAAGAGACATTCTGGAACATACATAAGTTCAGAAAAACTCGTCATCTGCCCTTGTCCAATGTTACTTGGGTCGGTGCAACTCGTTTTCTATTTCCTCTCTCCCCTGTCAACCGTCAAGCTATCATTCACTCTCTTCTCTTTCATAATCATTCTTCACATAATCCATCTATCTTTTCTTTGGTCTTCCTCTACCTCTCCTTCATCCACATTTATATTCATCACTATTTCAGGCACATGCGTTTCCTCATTTGTGAAAACCCACCCAGCAGTTTCCAATAAGTTACGTTACGGAAAGGGTTAACCTGGTTGGTGTGCTCCGTGGTGTTCACTCTCTGAAAGGCATAATGTGGTAACCTAGTAAGGTAGATTGCAGGATGGCGGGGATTTCTCGCATCCGGCCCAGGTCCTGGCCATGGTACGGAGCGAGAGGGCATGGGAGGCCGTCACCTACTTCTGCGAAGTAATGCTTGCGAAGGAGGAGGCAGAACGCGTGAGGGAGAGGCAAATTTCGCGCTCTCACGCCCCTAGCCGCCGCAGGAGACGCCCTGGGCGTCGGGAATCGCAGGCAGATTCCCGGTCACCGTAGGCGCGGGCTTGCGGACGGTGAGCAATGTGTAGCTCGCCGTCCGATAAGGACTAGGCCCGGGTCGACGCCACGTTGTGTTCCACGCGCGCCTTAAAGAGATGTTAGCAACTGGAGGGGTCTGATAGGACCGATGCCTGCCGGGGTTGCGGGAAAGTCCGAAATGGATACCGTGGCCCCTGGCAACGTACAGGCAACTGAAGGAACACGGTTAGGTTTTAGTAAGAGTCTGACAGGCCCTCCCGCTCCACCCAGAGCGGGAGAAGTTATTTGATAATTTCCCACCCAAAAAAAAGGTAGATTGCAGGAGACTAATAGTTCCTTTATTGTAGTCTCACAAGCGGCAGTATTATGAAGAGATAAATAGTACACATAAAGACCGAAGATAGGTAATTATATCACCCTCACCCACAGAAATGGCCCTCAACTGACTACGTAATATACGTGGGAAGATGCACAAGTGACACCTACTACCTATTTCATCTTTAAGTAGCCGTTACCTGAAGATTCACTGTTGTGGGGAATGGTGATGAGATGAGAATAATAATTATCTTGTAAATACTTAAAACCATGGTTTATTGAGAGCAGTGGTGGCCCAGGAGTTGTAGGTCGTAGGTTGGAACCCACACAGGCGACTTAACTTTGTGTAAATTATTTCATCACCATTGCTCTCAAAACAGTGAAGGAAAACATTTATGTGGAAACTGACATTTCCTAGAACCAAAAATTTGAAGACATGTGACATCTACCGCACTGGGCTCGCGTGATGGATTACGGCGCATTTCCTCTCACCGAGGTGAGACCTGTGACCCAGCAGTTGGAACATTATAGGCTGATTAGATAATTAGATTATGATGGTTTATTATAGTATTGAAAGTTATTTTGGTAGAAGTTTGGTGAAGGTGAAGATATCATAGTAGGTGTACGGTAAGTTGGATAATAGTTTAGGGGGTGGAAGTATCCATAATGTTCCAATACATTAAATTTTTAATAATACCTGAAAAACAGTTGAAACAAACTAATTTATATTGAACAACCATTACTAGCCCTACCATTCAAATGGTCGAAGTTAATGTTACGTAATATGGAACAGTTGATTGTATTTCTCCTTGAATTTTTAGATTCAAATCCAATCCAAAGTGAAATCGATCACCAACTTCTACCAATAAACTAAAATCTTATTCGGTTAACTTTTGAGATAAATCTTCTTTGCTCCAGTTCCTGTCACGGTGCAGTCAAATAGCTTTCACAGGACTGATGAGTACTGTCACCTATAGCTATTCTTAAGGAAACTATGTAAAAGATCCTGTTACTACAACTCGAGGCCAGTTCTAGAGCTTAACCAACCCAATATTCCCTAAAAAATCTTCGTCTTTAATCATGATGTAAAAGCATTAAAATTATCCCTCATTTAAGATGGTGCAGCTTAAAGCAAATCGGTTTCAGGGGTTTACTATTTACCAGCTACCGGCAAAAAAATGTCTCCTCTAATGGGATCAGTTATCCATCTATTTTTCTGTATAGGTTCAATCCTCGCCCCGATTCTTGTACGATCTCTACAAGTCCCACATTTCAATTCAACAAATATATCTTTTATATAAAATGCCACAGTTTCCAACCCGTCTATAGACGCATCTCCCTAACCAAACCATGCGTAACACGTCCCTTGCATTTCCCATGCAGTCAGTGACCGTCTGACCGACTTATTTCCAAACGGATTGAGACCCCTCTATGCGCCCCGATGTGCAATAAAATGTTCTTTTTTACTCTGTAATGAATTTCTTTATTGGCCTTTTTGTGTCGATGCGTTTTCGATTTAGTTGTGAATGTTAGAAGACATGTATCGTTTTATTTTGAATTCTAGTCTAATTGAAATAAAAGAGTGTTTTGAACGAGCGTGTAATACACATGTTGGTCGTCTTTTTTTTGTGTTAGGCCAGAATGCATTAAAACCAGGGCTCAAAATTGTGGCTGTGGTAAATCGAAAATGTGATAAGACTTGTCCTATCGTGAAATTGATGCGAGCATTCACTTTGATCTTCCATGAATACTTAATACCGTACTATCATGTCAAAGCCTTCAACGTATTACCTACGTGATACTTTTTAATAGACCAATTTCACAAACTACTCACAAAAAAAAATAAATAGAGTAGAGTCATCTCAGCACCTCCCTCTCTTGAATTCGTATATTATATGTATATATATATATATATAATATAGATATATTATATTATTGTAAATATGTATGTATGTGTAATTAGTACTATTTTAGTTCGTATGTATTATCATATATTTTTAATAGTTTTCTCTTTGTTCCTCTCAAATAGAGCACCTGCCATCTAATCTCTTCACCACCCTTGGTTGACTGGTAGAGAATGCCTAAGGCATTAAGTCCGCCATTGTACCTCTTTGAGTGCGAGAAGTTTTAATAAATAAATAAATAAATAAAAAAAATCACAACAGAATTCTTTTTCCATCATAATTTTTTCATTGGCTACACCATAGCTCAACAAGTCAATAACCGATTTAGGAATCAAGTAGTGATTCCTACAATCGATTTGTTCCGAATACTCGATTCTTTTAACAAGAACCGTGACTAAATAGAGCACGCGATTTGAAATATTGTTTTCAAAATACCAACAGTTAAAGGTCATATTTTAGAAACGTGGCAGGGTATTAGAAATTTTGATTGTTGTTTAGAGCTTTATGATAGATTCGAATACAATTTCGTATTGCTTAATAGTGATTGAAGTTATTAGTAGCTTTGAGAGTCTGTTATTTAATTCATTTATTCAAGGAATGATGGTGACTTCGGTTATTTAAAATACAACAAACTTTTAAAAAATCTGGAGATTCTCAATCCAATACGTATATGTTTACTTACAAACAAAACAACTTGGCTTTGAAATCAGTCTATAAAATTACTGTGATAGGATTCAGTCGAGAGTGACAATCCAGTCTTCATTTTTTTGTAAATTTGCTAGCCACCAATTGTGGGAGTCCAAGCAAAAAGGGTCCAGTAGTGGGGTATTAAGTTAAGTATTGTTGTTAAGTATTGAGTTGATAGTGAGGATTGAAAAAATATTCAAAAACTGGCACATATTTTTTTTATCAGACATTTGAAGTTGAAATTCTGAAAAAGCTTGATAGAGTCATTTACTATATGAAATTGTAGATAGTTGAGCATTTATTAATAATCAATTAAAATCGCGAAATGCAATTTTTTCACCTAAATTTAAAAAACTTCTTATATATCGAAACTAAATGCCGAGAACTGGAGCCTTTTTGCTTGGACGCCCACAATTTAGTCCTTGACAACTACGTGTGACATGACATAACCGTTACCCAAAACCAATATTCTCCCATATTAAAACCAAAACTATGTAAACGTCGCGTAGCGTTTAATTTTGGAAAATGAAACGCACATTGTAGTGGAAGGGATGACGTCATGTGCTCGTGACAGCTCAGCTTAGACGCAACTGGGACCGCATCCGCACTCCGCACGTCAATCAAGAGAGGGACGAGGGACAAATAAGAGGAATTGTATTGAAAGAGACGTTCTGCGGAATTATTAAAGGGTTTTGGGCTAAAAATTGCTGGTGGGAGTTTGAGAGTTACGTTGTTGTGTCTGGTGTGGAGATTTTTATGTTTATAGGCAAGTAGAGATGTTGGCCGCTTATCGTTTTATCAGCTTGTTAGGTATATATATAACATACCAAGTCGCAGATTCGCCATTTTATTTGTTGTTGTGTTGAGGCTCATCTAAACTAATCCTTTACATGGGCATTTTTATCGCCCTTCAGGGAATATTGTCAATTATTGCTGTGTTAAAATTGTGTCTAAATTAGTAGTTTCTATATTTTTTTCTTTGATGTAATAATGTTTGTGTTTGCTGTGTCTATCGCCTAATATTGTGCACCTGGCTTGTAAGACTTGTGTTAATTGCTTGTAAATGGAACAATAAATAAATAGACGAAATAATAGGGATTTAACAACAGCAATTTTCGCCATCAGCTAAAATATACCAAGAGCATTGACAGACTCTGAATCAAACTAATTAAGACTTAGGGCTAGGGACCCAATTCCTTTAGAAATAAGTCCACTGGATCAGTGGACTTATTTCTATACCAAACAAAAATATTCAATAGCTCCCAAAGAAATACAGGTTGATCTACCAACACAATAACAGAAGCCGAAAAGCTTTTACAGAAATAAAAATGTTAATAGATCCCCAGAACATTTATCCGCTCCTAATGTATGTAGAAAAAAAATATAGTAATAAGATAGATAATTTCTTTCGCTATTTATCTAGGAGAGTACTTACCTTATTGACTTCGTATCGTATAGACCTAGCAACAAAAACCAGTATATGCTGGCCTCTTATTCTATTGTAACTCCGTACAACGCTAGGCCAGCTCAAAGTCAATTTGTTACCATTGACATACAGCGTACCGTACCAAAAGATATTTTACTTGCTATTACAAAAGGAATATTCTATATTATGTGTACGTAATAGGGTCTTTGTGTATTTAGGGGAGCTTAAGCTTGGCTTAAAAACTAAGATAAGTACATAAAGCTATAAACATACATTGGCTAAAACTGTTATTACTTAGCCAAGAGGGGCTCTTGGGTAAGTAATAGCAGCCGCATGGGTCGATCGATCAGGTTAAGCTACGCTTGCCGCGGTCAGTCCGTGGATGAGTGACCATCTTAACATACCGCGACCCCTCCGAGCCCCAGAAAGCATGGGGTATCGTGTTACCCAGTAACTGGGTTGTGGAGGTCAGATAGGTAGTCGCTCTATTAAAAATACTGGTATTCAGCTGCATCCGGTTAGCCTGGAAGCTGACCACAACATAGTTGGGAAAAGGCTGGGCAGATAGATAGATACATTGGCAAACATTGGGATTTCTGGGATAGCCGAGTAGGGCTTTTATCTAGCCTGTAATGCCGATATTGAAAGACTTTTTTGTGTTTCAGCTCATTGGCAAGCAGGTCGACGGCCTCTGCCGATGGAAAGTGCAGTCACTGCTTAGACAGCTGAAACGTCAAGGGTTTGGCGATGCGTTGCCAAGTTCAAAAGTATCAAATGCCTATCAACTTCACCGGTGTTAATATACTTTTCAACCGAGACCATAATTTATGAGGTAGAAATAGATCATTTGTTTTGTATAGTAAAGATTTTAGAAAAGTTTGATGGGTCCAGGTTGGTCACAAAAAAGATGTGAACAAAATATCGGGAACAAGTAGTTTCCAAAATTCAGGAATGCATATGGGCAGTATAAGTTTTTTTTTTTTTTTTTGTAACAAAATAATCTATCGAAAACTAAAACGTCCTGTAATCATTAACTTCTCTGCTAGTGCTGTGCACTTCTGTAAGTGACGAGTTCACAATACCTAAAACTAAAGAAAGAAAGAAAGAAAGAAAGAATAATATTTATTTGGACACAGTTCGTGAAACACATAATACAAAAATAAAAAGTGAAAATAATCATAAAGCGATAATAGTGTGTGCCTCACGGCTGCGCCAAAAAGGTTAATTTCAGCATTAATGCCCGACAAATGCTGTCTGACGCTGGTTTTCTAATGAACCCTTATGGACAAGTGACGGGGAGTACCAACAGTTTCAACATACCTAAAAACTAAAAATATATGTGTTAAAATATATGTGATTTTTCTGTGTATGTTTAAGTGAGTAAGTCGTTGAAGTGCCAAATAAATAAATAAATAAGTACAGATAACATATCCAAAAAAGATATATTGTTGAAGTAAATAAAATGTCCGTGCCTTTAACATCAGAACTATTACTCCATTTTAAACAAAGCCTGGGAGTGATATCGGTTTGTGCGGTGTTTCCATCTAACTAATGGTGCTGTAACAATAGTTAAACGTATCTATTGTGTTTATGTTTGTTTGTCGCCTATTTGTTTAAGGGATCTCTTCTGAATGTTTGGTTTTATTGCCACTAAATACCCTTACTATAGGGGAACTTATAACGTATGGGGTAAGCGTTGCACGCTCTGCGGTTTTTTCTCATGGTTTTTTTTACTATAGGTTTGGTAAATGATACCGACTTTTACACATGTCATGACCAGTTCTTATTACAGTTCCTGTTTACAGTATCTGGAACAGTTGTTTTCTTGCTGTACTCGCCGAGTGGCGTTTCGGTCATTTCATGTTCTGAAGATCCCTTGAAGAGTAGCGTTGTGGTCACCTGGTGAATTCCGAAACGGAAATCCGTTTCGAAATATCAATCTATCACACACGTACACTAACTAGTTCTTCGTTCGAAATTTTATCGGATTCGAAATTCCGTTTCGGAATTTTTTCTGTATGTGGCCGGCCTATGTATGGATTTGCTGCGATCGAAATTCCGAATCGATATTTCGAATCGGAATTCCGAGACGGAGTTCCGTCTGTACGTGGCCGGCCTTATAATAGGATTATTTTCTCTACACTTTGTGTGAATACGATACTACGATTAGGTTTATCACTCATGCTGAGCGCAAAAATTGGGCGAGTATCCGCCATACAGGATCATCAATGGACAAAACAGATCGGTATTATGATGGTGGTTGTCATATTCAGTGTGTGGCTGTTTTTCATTGGTTTATTTTTTAAAGAAACTTCTTTGTATCGGTATCCTTGTGACAGGTGGCACTTAATTACAACCGTTTTGTATTATTAACAGCTGGCTTATCTAGGTACACTGTTCTGTTTATAGATGTAAATAAGAGTTTATTTTAGGACACTAGCAATAAATATGTAGCCTCTTATTACTAGCAAGGAGCATCTGGGAATTCGAACTATATTAAATATCAAAATTCATTCGCTTATTGGTAGCATTTTAGGCGGGATTAAACAGTTGACAGGCTGCCTCGTTAGTCTAGAAGTCGCGAGCTCTATTGAGGAGAATGAGATCCAGCTGAGTTCGATCCCCAGTCCCAGGCCGGGCAGTATTATTGGCTTTTTCCGTCAGATATTTCTCAGTAGGAGCCCGAAGTCTGGATTTGTGCCCGATTGAAGGCAATAGGCTCGTCCCCTATTACATGGGACTTAAACATAATTTGTGAAACGTGGGTGAACTATGGGTACACCTCTGCCTAACCTTACGGGGATTATAGGCTTGATTTATGCTTTAGAACATTGTTTGTAGAGTCTGCTTTGGTGTGTGGGAAAATTATCTTCATGTGAATTGCAATCAATTCATTCATCTTGTTCATGAATCTCCTGGTACATCATATTTTTTCTTTTTCCCGTTTTGATGTCCCGTATTAACCAAAGTATTTCTTTCTTTCATCCTTTTATTGCAGTAAACCTTGGAGCCTTCCTAAAAGCGTTCCATATTTCGTTGTTCCATCAGAATACTATTTCCCGTAGCATTTTTAGAGGCGGCACTCGTAAGTAACCGATATTTATTGTATATCTCCCATGGCGAGCGGTGTTATAAATTTTTATTGTTATTGTAATACCCCATAATTATCATGGGAATCTGGTATCAAATGATTTGATGGCGGAATACTTTTATATTGTGAATGTAAATATCTATTGCGTGAGATGTTATAAATTGTGTATCTGTATTATTATTTTTTTTTCCATGTATGGGCAGCTCTTGTAAGAACAATTCACTCATAGTTTTATCCTGGGACACAATATGAAAAACATATATGTTGGCTTTCTCAATTAATTAAAATAAAACCATAGATATGTCTTTTATATGGGACAGGTTAGTAGATGATCACCACATTTTGTATACCCAACTGTATTTGGCCACAAAATTTACACATTCTAACCCAGCAAAATTCTATACATTAAAAAAAATGAGGACACAAGAAACATCCTTTTATATTCTAATAATACCACGCATATTGATTATGAAAGTGTCCTTAATCTAGTGAAGAGCGGCATAGGGATCAAAATGTATAGCCCCTTAAATTGTGGCTGTGTATGGGATAGCCGATGTTCAAGAGAGTACGTTGTCCAGTCGCATCGGTTTTATGAGTACAACTCTAAACAACACTTAGAGAAAACAGGGGAGCAACCATTATTGCAAATTAATTCGCCAATAGGAAGCAAAAGTAATTTTACAAATTAAGCAAAGATTATTTTGTTGCTTTTTACGTGTATAGATGTTTCTGAGGTAATTTTGGTTGTTGTAAGTTGTGACAAAGAACAGGGAAAATAATTTCGTTAGTCAATATAATTGATAGCATCTTATACAGGCTGGTCCATTCAGAGAGCTCGAACTTTAAATTTAAATAACGCAAGCTGTGTATCAGATATATTACGTTTTTTTTAATTTAATTTAATAGAGTAGCAATTACATTATGTATGGAATATGACATTTGCCAAATGGCCGCCACATTTTCGCCAGAGGACTATGTAATTAATACAACTTATAATTAAGTCTGTCCTGTTGCCTGCGCGTTACTGGAACTGGTCAATGGCGCTACTGAAGGTGCCAAACTCGTAGCCAATTTCCAGGCTGACTCTATTTAGATTGCCATCGACACGCAAAGAGAGAAGATTAAGTCTAAAAATACACTATAAATCCCAGATGTTCTTTTATGTCACACAAGTTCAACCATATTCTCGTTAATAGAAATAATGACATCACTAATTGAATACAACGCTACACGCATCGTTTACCCAAACATTTTTTATCTTTAAGGGTTTGACGTGACACGTGCTGTGCTAGTTCATCTGTGTCACCACTACCACATTTAAAATAACCTTTATAATAAACGCGATAGAGTCGAAAATAAACAGGTCGATACATTAACCGTTTAGTAAGGAAATGACGACCAGACGTAGGTCGTTTTTTCGCATGATTGGGTTTTTTTAGGGTTAAACATTTGGCTATGAATGATTGATATCGGGCCCCAAATTTTGGGGTGCAAAATATTTGTTTAGTGAGCTTGCATGTTTCGATGGAATATAAATACTTATCTACACAAAACGTAAAGTAAAACTTACTATATATTTATATATGTCGCAGTAAGATGGTTGTAGCCGTGATATAATTATATCCCTAGGGATATAGCTATGTACCGTTTTGGTTATATGAAAGCGGTTCATAACTGTTTGTCTTAATAGGAATATAACTATCATACGAGCACGATCTAGTATAGGATACTCCGACCAATAGGTTAGGTTAGGGTTGATCACAGTTCGTATCTGTCCCTAATTTTGTTACTGCGACCAATTTCAACAAAATTAGGGCACTCCGATAGTTATGAACCGCTTTCACATAAATAAAATACGGTATATAGCTATATTTCTACGGATATAACTATATTACGGCTATAACCATCTCTATATAGCTATGTACCGTTTTGGTTATATGAAAGCGGTTCATAACTGTCTGTCTTAATAGGAATATAACTATCATACGAGCACGATCTAGTATAGGATACTCCGACCAATAGGTTAGGTTAGGTTTGAATACAGTTCCTACCTGTCCCTAATTTTGTTACTGCGACCAATTTCAACAAAATTAGGGCACTCCGATAGTTATGAACCGCTTTCATATAAATAAAATACGGTTTATAGCTATATTCCTACGGATATAACTATATCACGGCTATAACCATCTCACTGCGACATATATATTTACGCATAGCCTAGTCATGAATATAGACACTATTACTAGGATATAGAGACAGCAATAGAATGAGTAACAATAAAACTCGAATCGTTATTTCACTTGTTTTTCTTTCACACAAAAATAAAAGCAATGTCCAATTTCCTGCTACACAAAACCTCAACTCAATGGGGTTTACTCGATAGCTTGTTGATCGAGAACAAACAAATGCTAACCTGAATAAAAAAATACACCGTACACCGGCAGACAGATCGTGCTCTCAATCAACTCGTACGCATACACGAGATACGAATGATTGTAAAGAACTTGTTTTATTGTTATATTGCGAAACTGTTAAAACGTTGATCGAGATTAAAATTCATATCATGAAGTAGGAGGGTAGTAATGCCTAGATGTCTTGTCGAAAATGAAAATGACGTTCGACCGAGATAATAGAATTTCGTTTCAGATAGGTATAAACAAAGAAAGTCATGTTGACTATCTAATGTCGAGTATTGATTTGGTTTAAGAAAACTCTTGCCTTCTGAAAGTGACTTTTCTAATTCCAAAAGACTGAATATTTTATAGAAGACATAATAGGAAAGGAAACTTACAACATAAAACTAAACCCACTACAATAAATCACAAAGTAAATACAATAATTCAAAACTATAAACAACTTCTTACTCCAATTTCAAACAACACAAACCAACCAATAAATAAATAAATAAACATTGCTCCAATAAAAACGCCACAACATCGCCGCATACGCATACACGATCCAAATGAAGATGAACATGAAATAAATAAGTCCAGAACATCCATTGGACATGAAATACACAACAAAGAGTCTAAAAAGATGCAGCTCAGAGGTAGGTGAAACAAATGACAATCACAGCAAGAACAATTTGATTGGAAGAGTGCTTAGTCAATTCTTTGCTTTGTTTGAGGAGAATGGTGCTTATAAGGAGTAAGTTTTCAAGTCTTGTTAAGAATGTGTCTTCTGCATTTTCATCTAATTTGGGACATATAAGAACCAGCCTCATTGTTGTAGAATAACCGGTCGCTCTGATAACTTCCGGACGAGAAATAAATCGTCGGGATAGCTCTCGTATGCTTTTATTTTTATGGTCGTGTGTTTTATTCTATTTTGGCACCGAAGATGTATTGGTCTTTCTTAAGTTCTATGTACTCATGCTTCCTATATTCATCTAATTTTAGTATAAATCTATAGTACGGTATAGAGGCAACCTTTGTTTGCTCCCGATTGAGCTAAAAATAGCTAATTCGATTGATACGGAGCTCCAAATTCTGAATTGTCTGTCTGGGATCATATTATCTCGGAAGCTCCAAAGGTTGTCAGTTTATCATATTTAGTCAAAGGTAATGAGGTTATTATAATGTCACCAAAATTAGTATCAGTGCTGTATTTAACTGCTCCAATTATTCTGTAATTATTTGAAGTATATCACATCTATCTGTTTTCTATTCATTCGTTATTTTTTTGCATCACTGTTTATTTCATTACCCCGTCAAATAATTCAAGCATTAAAGGTAGAATATACACCAATATAATTTCTGTCATGCTAATAATATACTCCTTCAAGTGCTTACATTCAATGTTGCAGTTTTCTTCCACAGCTTGCTCTAACAACTTAAATGGCATTCAAACGGTGTCAATGTGAGTTTCGTGAGAACCCTTAAAGCTATATATGACAATAACAAAGTCTTTCTACACAAAGGTTATAGAAATGAACGTATGCATATAGGCAGCAGTATAGTAGTTATTTTAACTTAGGGCTACAAAGCAATCGCCAGCATACATCGTACGTGAACTTAGAGAACCTAGTATGTAGTATGGTTCCATGTAGAACCAACCATGTGTGCTCTTAAATATCTGACCAAAATATAGAATTCACGAAATTGAATATATCAATAAGAGAAGAGGGGAAGACTTACTCAGCGATTGTCATGGCAACAATAGATTGGCCTAAAGTTAGATAGAAAAGAAACCGATTTGTATATCTTTACCGAGTAGAAGCTTTCGGAAAATGCAAAGTAACGTTTGAGACTGATCCTAATGATTCTATCGGAAGATTTTAATTGTCGTTTTGTGAAATCTCCTCTTGAAAACCCTTTTTTAACAAAATAGATAAAAGCCAAGAATTTGGTTGGTGCAAATCTATCTATCTATCGAAAATGAAAGACTGCCCCTTTTCTTGTTTCTATTTCTTTATTGCTAGTCCTTTATGAATCCAAATTATGTTAAGTCATACAGGAATTTAAAATTAATCAGTATTATGTGTTTATCCACGTCGTTCATTCCATAGGTGCTGGCTTATAAATTACAATTATCAAAGTGTGTTTTAATCAAAAAACGCTTTCACAAAAACTATAACTGCAGGAAAACTATTGTAAGGTAATTCAATATTACAACAACTCTTTATATAACGTTAAACATAGTTAAATACCGTATGTTTTATTAAAATATTTCTGAACTCCAATTTAAATACCCGCTCGGATTCCACTTGGTTATCAATTTCATATCGATTTGGGTTTACTGCTAAGGTCTAGGTCACGGAGTATGTAATGGCTTTGGCGGAATTTTTATCTTCTACTATCATGTAGGTAGTTAGTTGTATCATCTTTGGTGTCGTCATTTTAAATATCTTTTATAACAGTTATTTTGTGTTCTTATGTAACGTGTGTGTATTTCTTATTACGAGTATCATGCATACTATCCATAGCTATTTAAAAAAGTTATTTCTTGAAATTGGATCCAGTATTTCAAAGTTGTAGCTGTGTACCAGAACAATGGATGATTGTTTGATATCTAATGCAATTTACGGAATCTGCTTTATGCCGTAAAAAATATTGTTGTGGTTCTGAGTATGAACCAACTCGGAACTTTACGGAGTTTTTCCAGTCAAAAATCCAGACTATCCAGAGTAGTCAAGTCACTCCAACCATTGTTTTAGCATTGTAACTTTTATTACAACTACATTAGTAATGTAGATTATCGGTACCTACTTAGTTATGTGTCTTTATTATACATTACGTCTAGAATCTACATTATGTCCATGCTAGTAAAATATTTAACCAACGGTACCGGCTTTTTGCTTCATAGCCTTTCGTGTGACGTCATTTGAATTGCTACCCTTACGACAAAAAACTCAAGTAACCTCGCATTAAATTTTGTCATTTATTGATGTAACCAGTCTATTAATCAATTCCATTAAAACACAATTTATTCACCACCTTTTAGAATAATCACAGTGTTTACTAAAAGACAATCAATTTATCGAAGCAAAACAAATAACCGATTGATTTGAAATTCAAATTGAAGTAGGTACGAATCAATCGAATCTAATAGCCCGATTGAGCACGATAAATCTAAACCTAGATCTGATGCAGACACGTTAATAACTAACAAAGCAGGAAATTAGACCAAATAGACGACTATTGGCACAAAGGAAATGACACTACCCGTTCCTATTATGAAGTGAATATTGTTTGTAATCAAATTTCTCACTGTGAATTCGTCAATTTTGTAGAATTTTGTTTCGAAATTCGACGTACCAATTAATTGAAACACAGTTGAAACAATTTAGACAGTTGAAACAATTTAGATCTGATTCTAACAGAATTCGAATCAAAAATTCCAAAATTGAATTAGTAGCCACCCTAAATAACTCACAGAAACAGAACTAAACTCCGAGTTTGTTAATGAAAATAGATAAAATAGTACGTACAGACGGAAAAGATATAAATTCCGGTAAATTTGCAACACAAATCGCACTGCAGTGTCTAGTGCAGAGCTTTTTGTGTGCGGGTTAAAAGAAACCAACTTATTAACATATTCCATAGATTTCCACCCCCACAATGCGGTCGGCGAACATAATACATTAAATACTTGCTTGTGTTAACAAGCAATCCTCAAAGAAGGCACATTACCGATTAAAACACAGTAACAAGCGATTTATCCTAGAAAATGTTTTATATCATTATGGTTGGACGCTGAGCGATGTTCCGTTGTGATTTCCACTGAGTCACTGTTTGTTATCACTTGAATAGTTAACAAATAACACTTATTGGTACACTATAGCACTATTGTTATTCACGTTAGGTTGATTGTTAAGATTTTGTGGTTTTTTGTTGTGTGTGTGAGGGGAGCGGGGACGCGGCGCGCGTGCGTGCGCGGCTACAACGCGCACTCGACTGAATGTACTGTGAAGGTACCTACCCCTGGCTAGGGTTTTCGTCCCGGCCGGTGAACTGACGTTCCGTTCTACGGCATATATTGATTGTGTGAGGAAAGGTTCTCATAGTGCAGTACTTTTGACAACCATTTCAGAATTTCTTTCTGATACTTTTGGTTTCATTGTTATTTTATTGTAATATTATATTTATGGGGAACATCTATACTATATTTGCATTCTATGATAAGCAGAAGCTATTTAACACATTTGACAATAAATAGGGTATTTTAAAGGTACAATTTTGCAAAAGCTTTGTGCTTTATTTATAAACATTAACCCATCGTTTATTATAAGTATATTAAATTATAGTTTAGTATAAGTCGCAGCAAAAATATGAAAAAGTTTTGAAAATATGAAATTATGAAAACATTCCATTTTATTTCCTTCGTTGATATTTGTGACAATCTTTAACAAAAAAATACAGTGAAATAAATATTGAGTTGAAGCACCAAAACTATTTTTAGAATTCCATGATTATTTTTAGCAACACAAAACGTCAAACCAACCCTCTAACTCCGTGAAATGTAACGCAGATAAACAAGGGTAGCGCTATTTCTGTCTCCCTCCCACCATCATTTACAAAAGGTGACAGAGTAGTGCGTGTCTCAACCCCGTATCTACCCTTCTCAATACACGTTGGGTAACCAACGTATCATGATCTATAGGGAGCAACATTTGGGTGTATTTTAGAGGTCAGGTTATATTGGATCAGTAGGGTTACGGTTTTAGGGCTAACAAATTAGAAAGGGGAAGAAAAAATGTTCCAATGTCAGGTTTATTGACATTTTGCAGGGCTATAATTAAGGTTTAGCGAGGGTCCAAGTTGTTATTGACACACCGTTAAATTTTAAAAGCTCGATTTTCTTTGCTATTAATTCTTATAATTGGCTATTAAAGGAAATGCGTGTTTTGTGATTTTTAGGGAAATTACCCTTTTTTGGGCGATTTAAAATGTTGTAAACAGTTAATTAATTAATTATTTTAAAATAATTGTTTTTTTAACCGACTTCCCAAAAAGGAGGAGGTTATCAATTCGGTTGTATTTTTTATTTTTTAAAATTAATGTTTAATAATGAATACAATACAATTATTTTAAAATCCTTTAAAAGTGACTTGGCTTGATGTAACCAAATATAACTGAAAAGCTCTAATTGTAAAACCTAGCTAAAAAAAAAACTCAAACACACGGATAACTCAAATTTTTCAAAAATTTTGAACAGTGTTACATGAAATAATTAATACATTAAAATTTACAACAATATTCACAATAACCTGCATCTTAAAGTATACAAAAACTTAATAGGACATATTAAATCAAGAGAAATAAAAAGTCACCTACCAGTAGCGACATCTCTACTAAATCCTAGAATACTCACAAAACACAATGAAAGTAAGCGTGTAACTTGTTCAACGGTCGTATACACATAAGACTCAGATATCTACAGTAGCAACTGGTTGGTTAACTTTATACTTAGCTGTTTCTAAGTTAGGTCGACAGATGGTTCTGTTAGCTGTCGTATTTATGTGGAAGATATTAAGTGCGGTATAAGCAGGGGACCTTTCTACAATATAATATGTACTAACGAAGGTATGTACGAGTAGTTAAGTGGAAGTGTGAAACCGATTAATAGAATCACTTTATTTTCATAGGATCAAACGAGTGTCAACTTTAAATAAGATCTATTAGGTATTGAATTCAGTCGAATTTGGTAATTTTTATCTCTCTAGCTAATGGAAACAATAAAAAGAAATCATAATTTCAAATATTTTATTTTTGAAACTTATCGTATAAAAGGGTTTACAAGTTTTACCACATATCACTTACAATAATTAAGTCTATGGTTGTATAAAACACCTACTTATATTATCATTAAAATTTCGCTAAAACTGACTGGTTTTCTTAGTTTATTTAGCAATTATACAAAATATATTTTTAAGGGAGTTTCTTCCCATTCACCCACCGAGAATGATAAAATGTACAAATATATAATAAATTTTAATTATTATTTTGTAAAAAATAATCAAAAATCACTCCCATCACGTACATAAATTGTAATTAATCTCAATCAATTTAATTATATTTACATTATTTAATAATACTTATTTAAGCAATCACTGTACTTGATTTTATAATTTTTCGCAATAAAAACAAAACAAAAATCGATAAAATAAATAAAAAACTTTATATTTGATGACCTTGTGAAAAGTACACGTAAGTACCTAAATGATTACTTGTACTTTCATAAACAAAAAATAATTTAAAACTTTATTTACAGCTATTGTTACTTATAACTAAATAAAGCTTAGTATGGACGGAAGTACTGAAACTAGTGCCTTGTAAAGGCAAGTCTTTTAGTATAAAGTATTTTAATGAGCAAAGATTTTGCAAAAAGATAAAAAGGATAAAATTAAAAAAAAATACTTGAGCAACACTCAACATTATTTTGCTGATTTAACTTTTAGCAAATTCGAGGCTAAAATCTTATAAGTAAAATATGAATAAGTCCACTCATGAGGTAGTTTTAACGTTAAACAGTTAAAAAAGGGAAAAAAATTTGAAGAAAAAAATTGTTTAACAATTTTTGAAATCAGGATATTCTTTGCCAAAAATTATTTACATAATTATTAATTTTAAAACGTAGATGCACCATTTTAGAGTTAAAGATAGCTCATATGAAATATTTTTTTTAACTCTGGTTCTAACTGTACAATATTTGCTTTAGAGTTCAGGAGCGTATCGTTGAGTTTTTGTAGGAATTAATTTATATTTGTTGAAAGTCAATTTTCAACTTGGTTGTCAATGAGTTGCCTCCGTGCCGCCCATCGTACGTTTCGTTTTAGGCATCTACCATTAATTAATTCACAAGAATGACAGTGTTGACCACATTATCATTACATAAAACGTGATGCTGATTCAGTTGGTTGAAAGCTTCACGCAGCGCTAACTCATAGAAAATATACTTTCTACAGACACCTAACTACTTTTTCCACCACAACTAAGAAGGGACCAACAAAAACCCAAGTACCTCCAACTCTCTATACAAATGGAATTAATAAAAAGTATACAATCTAACCTAACAATACAGTATAGGCTATTGCACTTTTTCTTTATCTGTTACGTCATGTATCACTTGACCGTTCGTGTAGCCATTTTGTAAATGGCCATTGGTTTTCACGTGACCATTAGCTTCATGTCTTAGAAAACCATTTAGTTCTCCATTTTTAACATGACCATTAAGGTCTCCATTCTTGATATGACCATTTAATTCACAAGTTTTGATATGTCCATTTAGGTCTTCGTTTTTGATAATATGTCTAGTTAAGTCACCATTTCTAAGATGTCCATTTAAGTCACCGTTTCGGAGGTGCCCATTGAGTTCTCCATTTTTGAGGTGTCCATTGAGATCACCATTTTTAATATGTCCATTAGCCTCACTCTTGATCATTCCATTGGAGGTATGACTTTCATCGTTATTATTATTGTTGGCAGCCACTGATACAGCCTTCCTCTTTGTCCTATCTTTGTAGGCTTGCATGTAGAAGTTCATGAACAGAACAATGAAGATAGTTGAATGCAGGATTAAACCAGCGGCGATTAATCTGAAACAAAAAAAGAATATGTTAGAGATATTCAGTGCAGGGCGGTTGTAAATGGCAGCCACGAGGCTCATGCCACAATTCTAATCCATTGATAGAAGAAAAAAAGTCATTCGATCTAAATCGAAAAGATTCATAACATATTGTCCTGTAATGGATGAATAATAATGTATTCAAACATTACCGCGTGTTTCTAAATCTGAGTACATTTCTTGATGCACTTCGTGCAACATGCTTTGACACAATAGTAAAATGTCCAGAAGAACACTATACTAGCATCATTGTTGCCGACATGCGCTTAGATGACTCAGAAGGTGAGATGGAATGAAATAGATATGATTCCACTGTTCCTGTTGGTTGCGCACGATTCGATGTTGCGTAGCTAGTTACTAACACATACAGCTAGAGCTTTACTTAGGCAACTACTGTACTTTTGTCTCGACTCAAATTTTGCAAGATGAAGTCTTAGTTTCAGTTAGTGTAATGTCTCTTTATAATTTTGTTTAACAGAACTTGCGTATACTTTTAGAGTTTTTACAGTACACAACACAATATTAGTTTCATAAATGGTTGAATATGAAAATAACGGAAGACGACGAGAAGATCATGATCTTAGATCTGAATACAGATAATGATCGTCTTCACATATAATTATATAATTAATGTATACAAGATATTGTGAAAACATTTTAAAGAGTAACGGTGGAGTTTCTTGCCCATTCTTCTCCATACGAAAACTACCTTTTGGAAGGGGCAACTAGAATCAATTATTATTTAAATGTTGACGTTCAAAAGTGCCTTTTTTGTGCCTAATTGAAATAAATTATTTGACTTTGACTTTGATGATTGAAGTACTTACTTGGGATATCCACAGTCGTACACACAGGCGCTGATTGAATGGAAGAGCACCATGAAGAATTGGACCTGAAAGAAAAATACAATGTTTTGAGTGTTTATACTTATAAAATGTTCTACATTTACCGTCTTGAACTTTTAACCCTCACTCACCATTAATGATATCTATGGCATGGGATGATATGTTTGTATGTAACTGAGGTTCTAATAAATTGCCCTATTCGTCTTATCCAAGTTCATTCACAAGTTTTTAGTGAGGCTGTATACATTTTCCTACCAAACCAGAAAGTAAATATACTTTCCTCTCTTTTTATGTTTTTGGATAAAACCACTTATTTATTTCCTACTATCTCCTTATCTCGTTATTTTCTCGTAAGGTTATCTAGACACTGACCAATTCTATACTATTTTGAAAAGTCAAAATTATATCGTTACGCTCTTGCCTTTACTGGTCCAGTAGCACTCTAGAATGCGTTATGTAAATAGACTTATTAAATTAAATACTTATATTATACAACAAGAGGGCTTTGAATAGTTTAAAAAAATGGAGAAAGTTCTCGAACTTTCTCTGTTTTAAAATCTCGAATGGATTTCTTGATTCACAAGTGGATTGAAGTAAGAACAAATTTTCGTATTAAGGGGTTCCAAGAAAATGATGATGCCAAATGTCTTTTCGTTTTGCAATCAGCATAATTTTGAGGTTTTAATAAAGAAATTGGAATCAGTGAAAACTTAATGTCTTTCCATTACAAATTGTATGACCGCTAATAACGTATGTAATCTTCAATGAAACAGCAAGGGCGTCATTAAGTTTTTGTTCATAAATGCAAGATGAGCATTGAACATGGATAATGCAGTAAAAGTATTACACCAAAGAATATGAATCTGCTACGTTCATTAATATTTTAACAAATATTTCGGCCTGACGGTCGTTGATTAGATTGTATAAAGATGTTACTTATGTAAATATTTATACTATCAATCGTTAAGTTATTTAAAAACGCAATTATTTAGACACGAACGCCGTAGGCGATAATTAGCAGAAGAATAAGGAATTTAGCATCTTCAGCTGACGTTAGCTGAGAAGATCCTGTTCCAAAAATACTTCATAAGATTTTATGGAAAAAGAAAATAATGAAGCCTACTGCTAGTCCAGCCATAGATTAAGGAGCAGGGAGAAACATCGCGCTCGGTACAGACCAGAAACGAATGAAGTGGCAGGGCAGTTAAAAACTATAAATATACTGATGTTAAGGCCGAACAGTGCAAATTTAATAAATCACTTTTCAATAAGACGCACCAACAACTTTTAGTCATATACCTGAATCTGTACGTTTACCTTAATTCACTAATAAGAAAATGATGTTTCCTAAAGGTTGCGAGGAATTAACAAGCAGTAGGACATACCCTTCGTATAACGTAGATCTTCACAAGCTACAATACTGTGTCTATAACTGCGGCTGGCAAGCGTCGATCTAACGATCCAATCTTTAGCTGGTTTAATTTTCATTCGCACTAAGCCAAGATGGTCGGTTTTAAGTACCCACGTCAATTTAAGTGTAAAACATTTTATAGAACGTGTGTTTGCTAATGGAGAAAGGATACGGCGCGTTCCGCTGGCATGTGTTGCAACCAAGCCTGAATGTTGCCCCCGCACGGTCGACTGAGACTGCGCTTGTGGAAATGTATGGGACGTTTTTAATTATTACGCCTCTTCTTACTAAAACTTATGGGCAGGGTGCCCATAAGTTATAGGTTGACCGTAAGCGCTCTTAAGACGAGTTCAACATACAACTAGACTTAATTTTAAAGATAACAAAAGGATAAGATAGGAAAAGTTCCGGAAAGAACCCAAGCATTTTACACAAGAAGTTTCTTAATAAATGATCAAACTATGAAGGGAGTCAATTTATACTATTGCGCTTAATTTGAAGGTTTGAAGAGAAGGTTCTCGAATAAACGTTAATTGCTAAACATACTGTACATTCTCAACAGCAAGCCAAGGATAAGTTATGGGGAAATCTCATAGATACCAACAAATTTGAATATAGTTTAGTGATATTCTTATTTATTTTTCAATTCTTTCAAACAACGCACAGAATTTTCCACAACCGCAGTATTACTGTGCCGTGTGTAGTAAATCCTACCCGTTTGCGCAAGAGCAGCTCCGTGGAAAGGAATGCTAGGCGCGGTGCGAGCTATCCTTATTGGTGGTTCCACGTTGGTGACGGAAGTATTTGCTGTAACACCTTTACTGTATTACCTATTGAATTTAATGAGACTTGCGCACTTTAAACCGATACTTAAAGATCTTTCTTACAAACCGTGCCCCACGGTTTCACCCGCATAAGTATCGATCCCGTGGGAACATCGGGATAAAAAGTAGCCATGTGCTAAATTTCATCTAAATCTGTTCTGCCGTTTTAAGGCTCGTGCAGACTAGTGCGATTCGTCGCGCGACGCGGCACCGGTAATTGTTCTACCGTGAAGTTTTCTTAGAAATTGTTTTGTTAGAGTTGCGTCGCGCTTACGTGTCGCGCCGGTCTGGACGATGCTTTAGCGAGAAAGCGTAACAAAGAAATAAACATATATAATATTAGTTAGGATTAGGACGCGTACAGAGGGTGGAAAAAAAAAAAAACAGTGAGTATACAGTGAGGTTTTTTTTGAGGGAATACCCATAATCTCATGAATCAGTTACTGTCATTATAATTTTGTCTTACACTTACCTACTTTGCATTAATACGATCTTACCTAAATAACGTATCTACGTTTATTTCTCTCGTTTTATTTTTATTTTTAACTGCTATTTTATTAATACAGCAGGTATTTAAATTTTAGCATTAAATTCTAATGCAAGTCATATTTTTGAATTACTTTAATTTTAAACCTGTACTTAGTTATTAAATATGAATGCTTTAAAAATACGTTTAATAACTACCTAATATGAGTTACGTGCAATCTAGATTTTATTTTAGTAGTTTAACTATCTCGTAAGCCGCAATTAATCATTCTCCGTTACAAAGTAAATAAAAAACGCGGCTGTAGTATGTCGTAAAGGGTGTGCATTAAAATGTATGTAAAACTATACTCCATTTCAAATAATATTAGACATTAAAACAAACCTTTTTTACCGTCCGTTCAACCAATTTTGACTTCTATACCGTAGGCATAAGGATGGCATTAAAAGCAAAAAAGTGGTTACAATACCACTGTTTACTGCAGCTGCCATTTGTAATGCCACCAACGCAATAGAAGTCAAAATCGGTTGAACGGACTGTAAAATATGTTTATTTAAATGTCTAATCTTATTTCAAATGGAGTATAGTCTCAAACACATTGCCCTCATTCTGGGGCAGTCAGGTAAAAAGGAGAGCAGTGGTGGCCCATTGGTATCGGCCCCGACTTACGAGTTATAGGTCGTGGTTTCGAACCCAAGCAGGCGCTTTACTTTGTGTAATTTATTTTCATTACCACTGCTCTCAAAACGGTGAAGGAAAACATCCTGAGGAAACCGACATGTCCTAGAACCAAAAATTCGAAGACATGTGATATCCACCAACTGGGCCCGCATGGTGGATTATGGCCAACTTTCTCTCACAGAGGCCTGTGTTCCAGCAGTTGTAACATTATAGGCTGATTATGTTATGTTATGCTTGAAGGGGCAACTAGCTTCATATTGACCGACCCCTTGACAGTTCAAAAGTGCCTGTAATTGGTTTAATTGAAATAAATGCTTTGAGTTGAGTTTAAGTTTCAGCATATTTTTTTTTTGCATGATGCGTAATAAAACAACCCCCTCCTATAAAAAAGCTATTGAAAACGAAAAATTATGTTAAACATGCAAACGCAGCGACAAACGAAACACTCATCCGATGTCTAACCTATAGAAACTAATTTAACAATTTCATCGATGCTATAATTAAATGTTTAGTTTGTGAAATATTCTAAGAGAGTTCTGTTCGTGTCGTTAATTATCGAGGTAACCGTTAAGTAGACCGTGCTTGTGGACGGTTTATCTAGATAGCTGACTGTCGGTCTGTACGTTGAGCTGTCGGAATTAAGTGCTGGTTCGAGTGAGATGTTGCGAAAAGTAAAGAAAAATAGATGTTGTAGTATACAAGAACTAGTGTAAGACAGACGCGCCACGATCTTTGTGTCTGTGTTCTAGAAAGTCTGAGGACAGAACGAGGACAAACAAGTCCTTTTTTTTAAAGGTCATCGTTATTTTGTAATCGAATCTAAACCAAAGAATCTGGATGGATTTTGATGCATGCAAAGAGGTTTGGAAGAGCCAAGATCTTGGCTGCCCTCAACCATCTTGTTTGCTTCATTGTGTTGCCTCGCAATGGGCAAAAACAAAACAAAACGAAATTCAAATTTTTGGTGTTCAAGGGGCAAATTAAAAAGCCATAATATGCTTCTTTCGTCAAGAAGACTACCTCCTCATACAAACATATCGGCTAGTTCCTACTTAAATGAGTACAGTTGTAAAAGTTACTTACTAGTTGCAGAGTGGTTAGGTGCTTCTTCCACCACAGATACTTCTGGTACTGAGGTCCCATCGCCGCCAGCATATAGTAGCTGTACATGATGACGTGTACCAGGTTGTTCACGATGTTCGAGAAGGTTCCATGACCGCCTAGAACATTAAAAAGAGGTATTATTCGTAGATGAAAGCGAATAAGATAAAGGATTGTCTAGTTTGGTAGGTTGAGGCCAATTAAAATAGTGGCACATATATATTGCAGCCAACTGGTTAAATTACCCAGCTAATTAGAGGCCTAGGCCGTTCATTAAACCAATTAAATAGCTGCAGGACAACTAGCCAAGTCATTGAGCACAACGTTTAACCAGATGGCTGAATGTAGTGTAGTAATTTAGTTAAACTAGGTGAAATAGGTTAGAAATATGACCAACCACGCGCGAGCCGAGCGAGCGCTATTTCCAAGTTGTCCCCAGATATTTTTACCATTTGAATCACTTGGCTGAGTCTAGGCCAGTCATCTTCAAAGGGCTGACTTTCAATACGCCAAGTTGTTAAAGCTTGAATGATTCTAGTTCAATTGACTATCGGCCTAGGCAGCCAATTTTATGCCGGCGCTAAATGAACGTCCTAGGCGTCCAATTAGCTGGCTTATTTAACCAGATGGTTGTCGCAACCATCTGGTTAATATATAAACGTCCGGAAAACCCTGAGCCGTCAACCGCGCTTCCAAATTATTTTGATGATTCTCAATTTTTTTAGCCTTCAAAAACAAGCAAAATGATTTGAACGGCTCCACTTCTTAAATCTTAATATTCGTGTGATAGAAATCTTTAGTCATCTTAGTTTTTTTTCATACGGAAAAGAATTAAATGTCTGATCACTTATTTAAAAAATGATTTAAGTGTTACCAAAAGGTAAAAACTTTACAACACGGAAAATGAAAGAAATAAATACGCGTGTGAAGCCGTGGGAATCGCTAGTAATAAAATAAAATAAAACAATCACGGATCATTAACATTGCTCTTACAGATTGATAAAAGATAATGCAGTACGACGTCTTTTCCTGTAACCTTTACCAAGGAAAAACTGAATGTAACTGCTGTTCATGTCATGTTCATTTTGACAGCGCTATCGTTGATTTCACAACATAGTGCAAACTGTTTTCTACAGTTAAGAGGGAACAGGGACTGCGTACACAAATGTATGCCACACAAATGTATTCCTCTTTTTTCTTCCTGAATAATGCCTCTACCGCATTCTTTTTTTTTTCTAAAATCAAGGTCTTCTGTAGACACGTCCCTGTTATTTCCTTTTTTCAGCAACTTATTGGTAAAGAAAATATGATCCACCAAAAATTAAAAAAAATGCCCTCTAATCACGGCGGTTAAAATGTAACCGCCGTGATTAGAGGACTACCAGACAAATTCGAAAAGTTTGTGACATAAAAGAAAATGATAGGAACTAGACATACTCTTTCTTAAAAAAAATGATGTAAAAAATAATTGAATCGGCTCTGTTTTCCTTTTGCCCGCAGATTAACTCGCGTAAATTTTCCCACCAGAAAGTACTATGGGGATAAACAGTATCTTATGTCTTAAGCCAGGTCGTGGTCTATCTGTGTACCAAATTTCATCCAAATCCGTTCAGCAGTTTTAGCGTGAAAGCGTAACAAACAAACTCACTTTCGCATTTATAATATTAGTTAGGATGTTACAAAGAGGTTCGAGGTTGTTAACTCTGCTGCTTGCGTGATTGGCCACAATGGCCATCTTGGATTATTAAAATTGAATGACGTGCTTCATCAAAGAAAGAGGGAGAAGCCTTTCCGGTGAAACCTCTCAATGACTGACAGTAAATACTCGTCAACCTTTTCCTACCAACCAATTTGTGTTTGTAGGCTCCGTTGTATTGGACCTTGATTTATTTGGTCACCTCACTGGCCCTAAGAAGTTTTCACTTTAAATTTGTAACGGTATTCTTCTTTTGCTAGTAAAACAATTTCATGCTCTTGCTAATTGCCTTTTTTTTTTTCGCTCACCTTACTAAATGTCATGATGGTTGATTCGCACGAATTTACTCGTCCGAAACGGGTGAATCGACACTTTTGAATACGTTTATGGCAATTGGCACATTATTCAAAATGTGACAATTGCCTAATAAGTATTTCCGATTCGCACGTTTCGGGCGAATAAATTCATGCGAATTAACCAATAACCCTAGTTATTATTTTGCATTTTTTTAATACAGTCTGAGAGAACAAGCCGTTAAGGCGTTGGTCTCGGCTGTCATTCGTGGATCTTTGACAGTCGTTACGGGTCGTCAGAAGCCCGAAAGTCTGACAACCAGTCTAAACAAGAGACTTATTACCCAGTAACTGGGTTGTGGAGGTCAGATAGGCAGTCGCTCCAAGCTGAATATGGTTAAATTGGAAGCCGACCGTAACATAGTTGGGAAAAGGCTAGGCAGTTGATGACAGTCTGGGAGACTAAGACCACATCTCAGGATGCCGAAATCCGACAAAGAACAAAGGTCACTTATGCCAGAAAATGGATGCTTAGACAAGTGGCACTGAATCGGTTATATTTCTACGCGTTGGCTTTTTCGTATTCAATTTCTTTGCAAACCATGTGTATATTTTTTTTTTTTTAGCTTTGCCCCTCACTAGGAATTTCTCCTGTATTGTGGGTGCGTTTACAAACGTTTAAACTCACATACACAAACAGCAAGACCCGTAACAACTACTTGTAGGTTACAAAAATATTTGTTCCGTGCGGGAATTGAACTAGCGACACGCAACGCGGCAGTCAATCGCTTAACCACTGCGTCAACCGTGCCGTTAAACTGAATTTGAACATCTATTGCTATCAACCTTGCTGATTTTCCACATTTTTTTCGCGTTTTATATGATTTATGACGAGCAATAAATAAATAGTGTCAGTCTTGTCTCTTATTATTGAATATCCTAGAAACATGGGAGGGCTGCTTTGGAGCATCTATGGATATTTAAATGTAACATATTAAACCATACTTAATGTAAATGCGAAATTAACTGTGTCTGTTTGTTACCTTTTTACGTCTTAACGGCTGAAGGAGTTTTGATGGAAATTTGGAACTCAGGTAGACCATTACCTTGGTTAAGACATAGAATTTTTTTTATTCGGGCACTAAGTGTTTTCGACTTCCTCGGGCGATGTGACGGGCAAAAGCCGTTTTATTTATATGGACAGAAAAGTAAACTCACCAGCAATGAACTTCACGAGCAGCCACGCCTCGAACGGGGTCAGGGAGTGGTGGTACAGGTGCAGCCATGTGATCTGGCTCTTCTTCTTACGGAGCACGAAGAACACGGTGTCTGCGAACTCCGACAGCTTCGAGAAGTAGTACACCCAGCATAGATGTAGCATCTGGAGAAGAAAGGGCAAAATGAGTAAGAGGAAAATGTTGTACAGATTTTTTTGGATAACATAAAATAACGCATGTTTTCACCGAATATTTAGGGCAGAGAAAGCCTCTAGTGAGGTGCATCTATTACATGCGACTTAAACATAACTAGCGAAATATGGGTACAATCTGTTAGTCTAATAAGTTTCAATGCCATATAACAGAGCAATTTTTTGAAAAAATGGAAGCGTTCTTTGAAATATTATTGTGCTATCATTCTGCTTAATTAAAAATATATATAATAACGCCAGATTCTAGAGGATCTAGCATGTTTATCAAGTAATAATGTTCGATTTAATTTACGTAGAAAACTGTTTTGAATATAAATATAATAAATAATAAATTAATTGTTATAATATATTATTGTTATTATTGTTTGTTGTTGTTTATTGTTATTATAATATTTTAATTGTTATTTTGATTTTGTTATTTTAAATTTATGTTTCTTTTATGGACCATGTTGTCTGCAATAAAGATTTTTATTATTATTATTATTTATTATTATAGATTAGAACAAAGGTGGCGCAAATTCAGATTACTGAATTGTAGAATTATACATAGCAGATCTTCAATCACATTATAATTGTGCTTTATTACAATAAGCAGGTACCTTAAGGTCTTGACAATTCGAAGGTATGCGCCCAAACCGGAATTACTAGTTCATGGATTGTTTTTCTTATAATCACGAGCTTTCTTTTTTAAATTACGAGATGTTACGCATGTAGTTCAAATGCATAAGGTAATTGGGTCACAGGTTGAAAAGCTATACAGGGTAAAATCAAATTAGTAAGCGAAACTCCGCAGTTGTTATAGGTATCGGTATCTAAACACGATAAAATGAAAACATTAAGATTTGTTGATAAAAAAATTTGGATACAACGAACGCTGTAGTGTAGTTACTTGAAGTATGAGTTGAAGAAAATCTGTTTCTATTTTGTATTTTGTGTTTAACACAAACGTGAGTCCATCAATAATGCCTGGTTGCGGCCAAGGAATATATAGTACTTTTCTCAAATAATGCGCGGAAATTTAAACTACTTAAGTAAATTAATTATAAATTCCAAAATCAATGACGAATAACGAAAAATTTTCACGCGCCAATATGTTTATTTGTTTCGTCTTTACTGCATAGCTCTAGTTCAAAGTAATTTATATGGCCGCTGAACACGACAGATATTTATTTATTTACAAAGGTACACCAACAGCGTCTGTATACAAAATATAAAATAACAGTAGTTAACAGGTTGGAGTTTCATACAAAGATTGCCAGCCGGGCGCAATTTCGACTTTTTCGATAAATTCGAGCATACAACCCTCTTCGAGAGATGCTCGAATTTAAAAGCATGTTTGAAAAAAAAATATTTTTAACAGATATTTCAAGTAACAAGACTAAATACGGTCGTTGTACCCAAAAAAACATCAAATTAGTTTTTATTCTGTTTTATCATGTTTAAACATCGATACCCGTCACAACTGCGGAGTTTCGCTAGCTAATTTAAGTTGACACTGTATTCTTCTTCTTCGTTGTGTTGAGACAGTATATTAAAGCTAGATTTCGTCATTAAAATGGCTGTTAGGTATCTTGCTTCACGGTCAACCTGTCATAATTGGTATTGTGTATAGATGGAGATATTGCAGTCTAGAAATTTTGTTTTTAGAGGTCTTACACTATTTGTCCACCGCACCGAGAGCGGGCAGTCAACGAGAAACGAGATTACGCGGCCAGATCAAACGTACTGTCGCTACTTCGGCGTCATCATCTCGTCCTCGTTGCCGTCCCATTCACGGCGAGGTGGACCGACGACCTTAGTCGCGAAGAAAGTTATTAGTTATAGAAACTTTGAGTGGTAATAAATATTTTCGTCATTAGTAATTAGTTTGAGTACAGTACGGTGCCAAAATTATCATTAGATTTTTTGTTAAGAAACCTGCTGACAGCCCACCTGGAAAGTGGTTCTGATCGCCTATTTAATAATAATAATAATTCATTTATTTCAGACATGGTCCATAAAGAATATAAAAATTAAAAAAAAACACATGTACATTAAAATAATCAATAAAAATAAAAATAAAATTAGACATACAAATTTCAATGATACGAGTATAATCAACAAATTGAATTAAATTAAATATAAATTAAAACAATCACACAATTTACACGCATCTCAAATAAAACGAGGAGAAGCGCTAACGAACTATGTTAATGAACTATGTTACCTACCTTTGAGATTAAGCTAATAAATCTCGTGAATATTGATAAACCACAGAAGAAAGAGTATTGGTGGTAGTGTTCCGGACAACTTTTTCCACTATTAGCAGAGCACAATATCGCAGTGACTGACTCCACAATGACCTGATTAGCTTCGTCAGCTCGTTAAAGATTATGAAACTTAGGCCCAGCTCTAAACTATATTTAGCACGTGCTTTGGTTTAGACATGTTCCCGTCTCTATCTTATATTGACAGTGACAGAAATAATGCTTAGCTAAAGTACGTGCTAAGTCTCGGTCTTAGAATCAGTTAAGATAATTATCTGTATTTTGTCCCCATCGACAGATTTCATAACATTAATTTTGTTTACTGCAATATTTCTTGGAATCATCGTACTGGTCTTCAAAACGTGGCAAAGGTACAGACCACCAAGGTTTACAACACCGTCGCTCTTGACCGTTGGAATGAACTTGCTTCCGTTCAACGGTGAGCAGTGAAAGCCTCTTCGACTCAGCTGTTATTACGTCATCGCTCTCCGGTTGAAAGTGAAACTGACATTGCGACTTGAGCTCGTTTTTTATAGGTTTTATTGGTGACAAAATTGCAGTGTGTTCAAAAGAAAATGTGTGTGTTATACGTTGTATGTATAATTTCAGAGTACGAATTTGGAGATTTTTGGTTGGCTACTGAGGTGGGTTCCTGTCTTTACATTTTTATTTCAGGTCAAACTCCATTATATAGTGACGAAAATGGATAAAGTAAGAAATTAGCATATAAGGGGAAGTTTAAATGTGGTGCCAGTGACAGAAAAGTTGAAAGGAAATCGTTTGGCATGTGATAAGGAGGGAGGAAACGCTTGTGACTAAAAGAGTGATGAGTATAAATGTTGATGAATGGAGAGGGAGAGGGAGGCCAAAGAAAAGATAAATGGATTGTGTGAGGAATTAAATGAAAGAGAAAGGAGTAAATGATAGCACGATGGTTGACAGGGGAGATGTCAAACGCCATTATAAAGAAGGTGATGGTGGCAGAATGGATGCGGTAGTCACTCTGTAGCCCGGATATTCTAGTGCCATTTGGGAAGGGTATCCAGCTGAAGACTGCGATAGACTAAGTTAGAGGTATGGAAACCATTATTTCCAAATTTAAATATCATCGTAAATAACGTCGGAAACGTAAGGGCAGAAATCTAAACAAATGCGATAGCAAAGCGGAAATAAGACCGAAGGAAATTTTGTACCAATCCATATTCAGTCACATTAATTGTAATACTCGTCAAGTAGTCGATAAAGCATTTCTGTTTTCATGTAAAGTTTATAATTTCCAAAGTACATCATTTGACTTGTAGATCTACCCATTACTCATATTTAGCATTAAACCTTCACCTTATCCCACTCCTGCGCAATAGGTTACTTGAATAAGAAGGTCTTATTATTTCCTAACAAATAGTGGTAAATACCATAAGATCTGAATAAGGAAAATGCTCAGTTTTTGCTTTGTGTCGTTATCTGACGGAAGGATGCTGTTCACAAAAAAATAAACAAAGATAATCTGCGAAAATGACGTCAGAAGATGAAACAAACGGTTCAAGATTTCCGTTTACTCGTAAAAGGTTCTATGAATGGTATTTTTTGGCAGAAATATGTTGGTAACTAAATGTGACTGTGACTCATAATCTCCATTGTGCTAGGCTTAAAAACAAACTTTATATTACAAAAAAAAAACGCTAGTAACATAGTTTAAAGTTATATCTAAACTTGGCATCTTTCTGTAAGAACGAGCGACTTCTTCAAACGGTTTAAATTCAAGAATATCAGCAGCGTCCTCCATCGTATAATTTCAGTGAGGCTTCATAGATCTACTCATTAGAAGTATCAAATCACTTATAGTTTTAATTATAGCTAACAACCTAGCAGGATACTGTTAAACGCAACTAAGTATCTGTAAAAAAAGCCGGCGTAGTGCGTGTCGGACCACGCACAAAGAAGGGTTCCGTAGTTGGAATGAATTTATCCCAAAAAAAAATTTAACTTTGTAGTTGAAAAACATGTTCTCCCATACATCGACATACGTCACGGTCAATTCTCCAACTGCAAATGTAAGTTTGCAATGGCAAGAAAAAAATGTGATAAAACTATAAATTAACAATTTTCGGACATTTTCCTTTACTTGTGCTGTGAGACCTTGCTTCCTGCCAAATTTCATGACTCCAGGTGAACGGGAACTCTGTAGTGTTTGATTTATTTGCGAGTATCAAAATAATTATGTCACATAAATGGCCGTATGTTTTTATTGCGTTGACTTAGAAGCTTGATTTTTTTAGAGCGCTAAGGGGCCATAGATTTACGTATTTAATATTAATTTCAACTTGATAACTCCACGTGTTTCTGAAAAAATGAGTCTTGACAGACGACGAAGTGATCCTATAAGGGTTCCGTTTTTTTCCTTTTGAGGTACAGAACCCTAAAAACGTTCGTTCTAATATGATGATCATTAAATGCCAGGATTTAACATCCTCGTGTGAGTTTTAAAGATTCATTGTCTAAAATCGCTGATAAATTAAGAACAGACCAAGCAAAAGTGGTTCAAAAAACACATTACCATTTTTGAAATGCTCATTTCTCTTTCAAATGAAACCACAGACAATCATTTTTGATTATTCGTTTCGAAAATATTTATGTGGGTATATACACGCACTTTCTACATTTTGATTGTTTTTTCACACATTGTGATGTTTGTGAGAGTATGACGAAACTGGACAATAGAACAAGTATTAGCGATTTTTGATTCATCACTGATATTTTTAAGACTATGGTTTGTTGGATCTAGTAAAACTGGAAGATTGACATGGTGAAGTGCTGTGCTTTTCGCAATTATGTTTGAGATAGTTTCCGTATATCTTGCACTATTAAATGAGCAATATTTGTATATATATATTTGTAATCACGTTCTCGAAAATGGCTTACGGGGGCGAAAAATCGATCTAGCTAGGTCTCATAACTGGCAACATCCGTTTTCTCTATTTTCACCCGTGCAGAGCTCGGTCGTCCAGGTACTTCACATGAAATAGCCAGCATTAGTACCGAACCGGGCAAAAACGTAATATCTTGGGTGCCTACAATTTGGATCAAATAGTTGAAAACTAGAAACACAATCTTCGTTCATTAATAAAATTCGCACATCCTTTAGTAATAAATTGCTACTCTTGTTATCATCAATTTGTTATACGAGTATTACTTACCATAATTATCTTAGATAGTAGTGTTTTAAGAAGCTTATAATAAAAGTACCCATGTGTTTCCTGTATAATTGATAGATTGTCAGATTAAATTGCATTTCCGCGTTTATAATGTTCAAGTTATTTAGTCAATGTGATAAATCATCAATTAGGAAGGAAGTATTGCTCTGTCTGGGCATTTGATAAGCTAATTATCACTTTTAAAATTCTGTGTTCTATATGGTGCTAGGTTGGTTTCATAGATTACTATTTAAATTGAATGTCAAATCTGTCAATATTCTGTCACTTCGTAAATGTAATGCAAGGTCTTTTCCTATATAATTAGTTACGTCGATAGTTACAAAACGAGAGTTAAATAATCAAACTGTACAAATAAAATTAGTTGTTTAGCTTCCTGATATCTACTTCCGTTATGGAGTTAATTGTGGTTTAAATTATTAGGTTTTCTTTAGTATGTACTAAGTAGAAGTTTTACACGTAGAAATTGCCTCTAAATATTCTTTTATTTAGTTTAATTTAATTGGTATGTTTGATACAATGGTGAAGTTTAAACTCCCATGAATGACAATTCCTCGTGTGAGATCTAACTTACTATCTTTCTGATTGGATAATTTTTTTTATGTGCTGTTCTTACAATTTACTGGTGTCTGTTATATAATATTTTTTCATTAGTACAGGCACCAACGATACACATTTCTGTGTCTTACCAGAATAAAAAAAATTAAAATAAATTATAATGTTGATGAATAGAGAGGAAGGCCAAAGAAAAGATGGATGAATTGTGTGAGAGATGATATGAAAAAAACAGGAGTAAAGTAAAAGAAAGAAAGTAACAATAATATTTATTTGGACACAGTTCGTGAAACATAATAACAAAAAAAAAAGTGAAAATAAAAAAAGAGAGAGTGAGAGATGTGTGAGTGTGATATGTGTGAGTGTGAGATGTGAGTAAATGATAGAGTGACGTCTGACACTGGAGAATAGAGGAAAACAACGTGTTGTTTAAGAAACATAGGACAAGGACAGAAAGATGATGTTTCATATCATACAACGTGTTCCTTTTGATGTCCCATAACTCTAAGGTTATATAAGTAAAACCAATAAAAAAAGTTCTCGAATACGTGTTCCAAAAATACATAGTCAGGAAGATAACATAGCACTAGACTCTCGATGTGTGTATCTAAGTTTTATTGATTTGATGAGTAAATCATATTCATTCAAACCAATCATTCATATTTAAAGCTATGAAATGCGACATTGTCATCTTTTTTTTATGGACAAAAATAGTCATATGTGATCATTTGATTTTTTATTTGTTTAATATTTCACGTAAGGTTTTACATAAATAGGCGTGAACTTGTCGAATTATTTTTAATGAAAAATGAAAACGAAAAAAAAAACCTACTTATTCCAGCTGATTCTTGGACATGATCTCATTAATACCCTAGAGTTATGGGGTATTAAAAAGAACACGTTGTATACATAGTTCGTGCCTGTACCATATGACTTTTTTGGCCTAGAATCTGACTTCACCCCTACTCAAAAGCCAGCAGCTTATTCAATGATCTTATAAGTTTAATCAACATCTGTATTTGAATGGACAGCAAATACTTAACATCTTCCGAGCTAATATTTTGACTGCACTTGAATCTGATTTAAACACTGACATTGTTGAATACATAGAGTATTTACTTTATACAATGTTAGTGTGATCTACAGAAGCGATTGAACAGACTTTTTAAGCAATTAGATCTTCAAAAACAATGTTTTTGTAGGACTTCAAACTATACTCTTGAAATGGATTTTATATAATTTGATGTCTCAACAGTCAAGGAAACGTGAGGAAACTGGCATGTCCTAGAAAGGCTAGAACTAAAAATTCGAAGACATGTGACATCTACCAACCCGCACTGGGCCTGTGTGGTGAATTACGGCCCACTTTCTCTGGCAGAAAGCAGACCTGTGGGCCAGCAGCGGGAACAATATAGGCTGATTATGCACGAAATCCATAAAAAGCTCAACAAACCGAAATTGAATCTATTCATAATAATTATCCTCCATGATCACGACTATGGTATTAAAATTGTAAACAAATAGTAAAATAACCGGTGCGAAACGAGTTTGTATTATAATGAAAAAATGAAAAATAAAAAAGTGTTTATTCACAGAAATATTTTTTCCACAACATTATTACTTCTGCCAAACTACAAAGCAGTTTGTTGGCAGACGTAGCTCCTTTTTTTTGTATTGTACATAACATATATATAGTTTTTTATATTAATGACATTTTTTCACATAAAGGTAAACTGCTATTCCTTCATTTCTTAAATTAAAAAAAAAACAGACTTATTACTATTTTTGTTTTATATATAACAACAGACTCACCATCCAGGTCATTGATATGAGAATTTGCATAAAAATACCAAGAGGAATTAGAAAAATTATCATTTATTTTAGAATTTTGATAAATTGTTACAAGATAATGTAAGAGTGTGGAGTTCTGTGTGAAGGTTAACTATTATAAGGATTTATGAATTTATGCCTTGTTAGAAAAAGATTTGAATTTTAATGCTTTTTTATGAATAGGTACTTAACATTTTTGTATAGAAAATGACATGTAATTTTTAACGATGCAGTGGCATTGATTTTGGATTGGGCAGTTTTTTAATAATTGTTGTTTCATTTAACTCAATGATAAAGAATAATGGAAATAGCTGTTTTTTTTCAATATTTATGAATTAACGAGGGTGTTTAGTAGAGTGAACGTTCAGCAAGCCCCCGGTAGTCAGCTTCGCTAACAACCATGTTCTGACAACACGGTTGTTAGCTGGAGGAGCGACTTCTTACGAACGTAATGGAACGAATAATACTTATCTGTGATCGGAAATGGTTTCCACAAAATGACTATGAAGACCCAACAATCAATTAATTTAAATAAATTATATCATAGTATCATATATGACAGATGAGGAAAATACATATTTTGATGTAGCTGCTGAATTCGATGATTTATAGTATTTAATAGATCCATTTTTCGGAAAAACGATTAAGTTATTATATGTTCAAATTAAGATATTGTGTTTAGAGGATAAACGTTTTTAAAAGATTTACAAGATTTTTCAAGGATAAATATTATTATATATTTAATCAAAAGGCTGGCAGCATGGCCACGTTGTATGGCGATGCTGATGCTTTGGCCAAAAAATAAGCCAGCCCTTTGGTCACGTGAAATTGTGACATGCATTGTACCTACTTGCGCATCATATGCTTCGTAAGAAAATGTTTTCTCAATGATGTGTACCTAAATAAGTGTACATTATAAACATACGGCCTGCGTCGTTGGTCTAGTGGTCTCAAGCGCTACTGTGAGGTATTGGGTTCGATTCCTGGGTCGGGAAAAGTATTGAAGGGTTTTTCCATTTGGTTTTCTCAGTTAACCCGGAGTCTGGATTAGTGATGATGGGAATAGGTTCGATCCTATTATAGGGAACTTAAACGTAACTGGCAAAATGTGGGTGTACTACATGTAGATAGACCCCTGACTAACCTTTCGGGAAATGCAGGCGTATTGTTATGTTATGTGTTATAAACATAGTTGGAAAGCGTAAACAACAGCGTCAACTAATGAACAACATTGTCAAACTTTTATTGGCTGAATACGAGGCTGTTGGCTACTTTTGTATGTGTGTATATTATGTCTTTTTTATGTGCGTTTTGTTTTTGCAGAATAACAATATTTCTTGTTTTTTTTTCTTTAAAAATTGCATAACACACAATTGTCTCCAAAACGTGAACGTTAAAAAACCACAAAAAGTAGGTATTTTACAATCACTTGAGATTGTTTTCTAGTAAAACATCTTTGACATTTCAAAGCATCTCCAAACACCCAAAGCCTTTTTCCCTTTCGTTAAATAAACACAATAAATAGCGAAGTAGGTATGCAATTTCTCTTTTGTGTATAAACAAAATATTCGAAAGCATGTGTCGAGAAGTCGGTACCGTTGGACAAGCTTGAAACCTCTACGCATAGACTAATGAATAAGGCAGAACTGACAACAGATAAGATTCAGTATAACATAGTGTCGTACCGTGATGGTTGTACCTACTAACTGTTTAATTTAAATTGATGTATCAGTGAGTTCAGCGCGATGCATATTAAAAAAAAAACCGGTTAAGTGCGTGTCGGACCACGCACAATGAAGGGTTCCGCAGTTGGGATGAACAAACTTAACTTTGTAGTTGCGAAAAATATTCTCCCATGCGTCAACGTCACGGTCAATTCTCCAACTGCAAATGTAAGTTTGTAATCGCATTTTTTTTATGTGTTAAAACTACAAATAAGCGACCTTGTTTCTTGCTAAGTATATGATTCTAAAGACAAAAAAAAAATTTTGATTCGTTGACCTAGAATCAATTTTTTTCATATTTTGATATTCGCAGTATCATAAATCAAATATCAAAACATGTCGCATAAATGGCCGATTTCTTTTCCTTGCGTATTGTTTTAGAGCGAACGTCAGCTATCTTATGTCTTTATTAAACCTGGGAATGGTTACGTACACGTTACATAATTATGTATAAAATCGTGTTTTAATGACAGAACTATGTAATTTTCAAAACATGAGCAGCCCCCTTTTTAATAAGTCATTAGCGTGTTAAAAAAATTGTTTATTAGAATGTAACTTAACGCATGTTTAATAAATGATCAAACGTTATTAGTGTGAAAAATGCATGCATATTATATAACCTTAAATTACACAAACTTTTTGACATAATCGATGAGGAATGAAGATAAAAAAACAAAAACACATCGCCATTAAAAACGAATTAGTAATTGGAATCATCTTGGCACATGGCCAGTTGTACTATCAGATAAATAATTAAAAATTTCATAACATAACGCCTGTAATCCTCGAAGGGTTAGGCAGAGGTGTACCTATAGTACACCCACATTTCGCCAGTTATGTTTAAGTCCCATGTAATAGGGGGCGAGCCAACCGGGCACAAATCCAGACTCCGGGTTGCTACTGAGAAATTCCAGATGGAAAAACACTGACCGATCCGGGAATTGAAACCGGGACCTCAAGCTCAACAGTAGCACATGCGAACACTGGACCAACAAGGCAGATTAAAAATTACGTAGGTAGGTTTATTATGTATTACTAACTGCTGCTCGTGGCTCTGATCGCGCGGACCGGAATTCTGTTTCTAAGATAAAAATAACCTCATTTACTCCTTATCACATCAGCTATCTGCCAGAGAAAGTCCCAAAATCGGTGTAGACATTTCGGAGATTAGCCGGAACAAACACACAAACAGACAACAAATTTAAAAACTTTCATATGTATTTAGTAAAAAGATATTATTTTGAAGTAACAATTCTATTCTTATATAAGTTCTTATTTCTATATTACTTCTATTTTATTTATTTGTAAAGATGTGTAATTATAAAAAACTAGCTGCACCCCGCGGTTTCACCCGAATAAGTCTTGATTCCGAAAGAATATCAGAATAAAAAGTATTATATGTCCAACTCCAGGTTATGGTCTATCTGTGTGCCGAATTTCATCCAAATCCGTTTAGCCGTTTTAGGTCCTACTCCCTGTCCTATCTACCTGTGTGCCAAATTTCATCTAAATCCGTTTAGCCGTTTTAGCGTGAAAGTGAAAGAAACAAACAAACTTACTTTCGCATTTATAATAGTTATATAGGATTACGATGTACCTTTTGCGTCATAATTCATAATCTATGCTGAGCTATAATAGTGGTTGTACTTTCTACACCTTAAGACGCGTGGAGAGTATCTCGTTAGGCGTTGATACTTTAATAAAAGTATGTAGAGGTAGAAAGTTTATTGATTTAGCGTAACAGGCAATGTTTTTTGCGAAGATATTGGCAAGCGAATTTATGAGACCAAGTTGCACACGACTACGTGCTAAATCATGACTATTCTGTGAATGATTACGATTTCTCTTATGTTCGGTTCCTATAAACAAAAACGAATCATTTTGCTTACCAAAGCTGGTTTTTTTCTTCCAATCTGGGCATATAAATAGATTCGTAAACTAATTTTACCTGTAATAGCTACATCCATATGGGAGGGTCTACTATGCAAAGCTATGAGGTATTTGCTTCATGATTGGTAAACATACAAGAGTCTTCATTATTAACCAATAATGGTCCGTAAATTGTAGGAATCGGTCATTAATTATTTTTATTATTAGGTAAGCATACAGAGTATACTAAAATTATTGATGGACTAGGCATCCAATAATGATATAAGAAAATTATGAGAAAAACAAAAAAATCTACAATAATTGTAGATTTTTTTGTTTTTCTCATATTTTTTTTTTTTGTTGTTTATGATCAGTCAACAATTATTGTTGACTGATCATAAACAACCGTTTTCCTTTACAATATTATTCAATGTTTTTGCTAACGAGCTCATGTCGTATAAGTTTAACCGCTTTTGTAGTCTATTGGTTAGACCATCCTTCTCAGACCCAGAGGTCCCGGGTTCAATTCCAAGTGGGGCAAAAAATTCTGCTCGGTTTGGTTGCTGGTAGGGCTTATTCTAAGTCCACCTGGCTAGCTACCACCATCTTATCTAAGTCCGTCGCCTTAGCAAAAATGTTAACAGCATTGTTGTGTGTCGGCAGTTAGAGGTAAGAGAGCCAGTGCCTCTGTGGCTGAGAATTCCAGGTGAAGCTCGCTTCCACCTTCGGTCTACGATCAAGTGAGATGCAGACCAAGAGTAACCCAGTAGTGGTGAAAAAAAAAACTTACGTTACGATATTATGTACTAGAGATTTTTCAATAAAATCTACTAATGAATTTAAAAAGTCGCGTTCATTGTCTATACTTACTGAACTCTATGAAACACTTAACTACAATAATAGTTATTATTAAACAGTAATAAGGTTTATTATAACTCACCCGTCTGGCTTTCTCACTGTCGCTGTAGTCCACAGGTTGACACGATAAGCTGTAGTCTCCCCACCATCCCGACGCCAAGTGCTGAGGACAAGACATGCATTATATTAGTACCATAAAATAAATCCTACACTTTTAAACGAGAAATATTTGTATATTTATATTTGTAATCACGTTCCCGAAAACGGCTTTAACGACTTCGATGGAAGTTGCAATATATGGGTTTACGGGGGTGAAAAATCGATCTAGCTAGGTCTCATATCTGGGAAAATTCGTTTTCTCCGTATTTTCACCCGAGCAGAGCTGGGTCGCCCAAAGTTTAGAACAAGATGGAATAACATCACATGACATGACAGCATGGAATCAGTAAGTATCTACTATAATGGCAGCATTGAATTAGTATGAACTATCCTATACTATTAAATGAGCATTCTCTATTTTTACCAGAGCTGAGCTCGGTCGTCCAGGCCCAGGTACTAATTTTAAAATAAGGGCTTCATAGGTTTCAAATCTATGACAAGAACTTCTGACACAATTCCATCCAAACTCAGTATAATTCACATCGATCACACTCACACATAATTATGGAACTAATAAAATATTTGAATAATATGGGTGCACTGTACTTATACCTGTGCCTACCCTGAAGAAAACAGGCGTGAGGTTATGTAGGGATGTATGTAAACATTTACAACTAGCATAAAAAACTTAAAATAAATAAACGGTGGTGAAGGGAAATTTCCAAGATGACAAAGGGCGTTTAAATTTAATATTTGTCACTGTTAGTCGTGCTAAACATACTGAAGTATTTTAGTGGTTAGACTACCTGTCTCAGACCCAGACGCGGGACCACTGCGGTTCGATTCCCAGTAAGGGGAAAAATTCTCTGCTCAGTATGGTTGGTGGTAGGGCTTGTTCTAAGTCTAAGCCTGACTAGCTACCACTGTCCTATCTAAGTCTGTCGCCATAACAACAATTTTAACAGCATTGTTGTGTTTCAGCAGTTACAGGTAAGATAGCCAGTTTCGCAGTGGTTCAGAATTCCAGGTGAAGCTCACTTCCACTTTCGGCCTGATAATTATTTACCATCAGGTGAGATGCAGGCAAAGATATACCAGTTGAGGATAAAAAAAAACTTGTTCACCGTTCCGTTTTACTTAGCAGTTTAAGTTATATTTAAATTATTTATTAGCTAATAGGCTAGATTGTAATGTGAATAAAGTATCACCAATTGTGAAACTTTATAAAGAAAAATAAAGGTCAACAATATTTTTTTTCGTATTTAGTCAGGTACTGTCATCATACATGATCCACAAAGAAGCAAGCTTCGGTTTGATTGAGAAGCAAACCGATAAAATTACAACCAAGAACACAAAAATATATTACATTTTACACTTTTTTATTTTTTTTGGTTGGGAAATTATCAAATAACTTCTCCCGCTCTGGGCGGAGCGGCAGGGCGTGTCAGACTCTTACTGACTAAAACCCACCCGTGTTCCTTCCGTTGCCTGTACGTTGTCAGGGGCCACGGTATCCCTTTCGGACTTTCCCGCAACCCCGGCAGTTACATTTTACACCTCTGTCATATTATTAATTTTATTGTTGAATAGCGTGTAAAAACCTGAAGTAACATAGACCACATTTAAAATTGAATCTAGCACTAGATTACCAACGATCCGTAACACAATAAAGTTAGTGATAGTAATTATTCGGTAATTTTTATTTTGCGTTATGTCTATTGTTATATCGTATACCGTAAACCTAAATTGCCTTGACCGGATTGTCCGGAATTTTGCACTATCTATTCCTACCGTCTACGATTGCGTAAATTTTGTAATGAATATACCTCCTTGTAATAGGTTTAATGTTCTGAAAGGCTGATAGACAGGCAATTTGTTGCTAGTATCTTAGTGCTTAATTCAGTCTTATAATTCACGGTAGTTTTGAAGTCGGTAAAAAACCAAAACAATGGGGTTGTTTTGGTTTTTAACCGACTTCTAAAAAGGAGGAGTTTCTATGTTCGTCTGAAAAAAAAAATTTAAACGAAGAATTTATCGATAAACATACATAGTTTATCGATAAATTCTTCGTTAAAATTTTTTTTTCGGAAGTTTGTGGCAAAAAACGAAAATACAAAACCAAATATCAGTGTATTTGGTTTTGTATTTTGTTTCCGAAATTAAAGTAATTATTCACTTAGTACTGTTTTTTTTGGAATTCGGTTGTTTTTTTTGCTGTGTGTTTGTCAAGTATATCAATTCATCATATAATCTATGGCTCTTTCTGGGCGGTAAGTTACGCAGAGGATTTTTTTTAGAATTTGAATTTTGATTTTAAACATTTACCATAAACCAGCCGAACAGTATAATTACAGCTTAGTAGCAAAAAAAATATTATGATTACGATTTTCCTAGACGTTGGTTATAAATTTTGCTCCAAAATATCTCTGAAGAAACGCAACGATGCCAAAAAAAACGGACAATTTCCCAGAAAAAGAAAGAGCTAATTTCTAGATCAGCAACCTGCAATCGCCTTGACCTTATTACTGGGTGACTATTTTGCACTGGTGATACCGTCACACTATCAGATAGTTGCGTCAATGACCAATGGACCGTGGTCTTCACGCAGCGTAGCGCCGTGTGGTCATAGGTACGATCTTATTTGGCCATTTGGTAAAGAATTTTTTTGTACCTATATAATTTTTTTTTTGTTGCCGCTTTTCCCAGTCTACTTAGGGATGATTTTTTACCCAGGTATAAATGGAATAATTATATCTGTTCGTTCTTTGAAGGTTACCCATATGGATACATGGAATTGGTTATCCATACTAATATTATAAAGATATAAAATTTGTTTGTAAGTTTGTATGTAGGAGTAATCTCCAGAACTGCTACTTGGATTTGAAAAATTCGTTTTGCATGGGGTATCCCAATTCTTGAGGAAGGTTGAGGAAGGCTTGCTGATGAAGTCGCGGGTAGAAGCTAGTAATTTATAAACCACTTATTGACTGACGGGAACCTGTACTATCATTGAAGTTAAAAGATCGAGTGTATGGACCACTGGCGGCACACCAGGGGATCCTTCGGCATCACTATATGCTAGCGCATATTGACGCAACGATGCCGCGGTATCCTTAGACGACGTCCCTCGTTAGGCATCATCATTGAAATTTCAATTTAATTGTCATACTATTAAGTTATATTCCTGTACGTCGCAAAATATCCCTTGCCGTGCCGTGTCTCCAGTAGGCGACAAATTCTGGTAAAAACGGAAGTTGGGTAAGTATTCCGTAGTATGTATGGTAGTATGCTGGATAATATTACGCAATGTAAATTGTCTTTCATCCGGCCCTGACATCAAGCAATAGACAAAATTAATATACTTATTTTGCTTGAATATGAAGTTTTTGGATACTCGGTATGAGTGTATTTTATGTAATATTTTTATGATGTGCGTTTTGTTTGTGCAGAATAAACATTTTTTTTTCTTTCTTTTTATGCCCAATTTTGATCTACCACCATAGGTATATAAATGAAAAATATTTTATGGAAATTGCCTCAGAAAAACCTGAACTATTAATATAATAATCAGCCTGTATTGTCCCACTGCTGGGCAAAGACCTCCATTTTCTTTTTCCACTCTACTCGATCCTGAGCCAAAATGGACCAATCCCTCCAATAAGCGTCAAGTTCAGTCCGCTATCTACGCCTGGCTCTTCCGCGACGCCATTGAACGTTTTCAGGAACCATTATAGCATAATTTAAAGCCGTTACTTTGCAGAAAACACGTCGATCTATCGCGACATCGTTGTGCCGATGTAGGTAGTAACTTTCTCCGCCAGGCGTTACTATTTTAATATGTACCTACTTGCTGTTAACTTGTCTTCATTAACAACGACACACCCATAAAAACAGTCTATTAAGTTTGCCAGTGTGCGATTTCAACGAGTACTTATACATTGAATAGCCTTTTAGATGTAGCTGACTTCTCAAGTCACTCAAATAATTCGTCTGTGGTCTAATAAAGTAGCAGTTGCTACAGTTCAGCCGTCGAGAGAATTGGTTCTTGACACCTGTCAGTTTCATACTAACGAATATGTGTTTTGCGAATTTGATCCTTATTACTACTTTAAATTGTCCAACTGACAGTTTTCAGGAGCGCATTCTATCGACGGCCGGACTGTAGATATAAAAGAAGTAGTTTAGTTAGTACCGAGGGTAGATTTTATTTGCTTGTTTATAAACATTAGCGCAAAACTAATCAGCGACTTTACTTGTTCTTTTCAAATCAACGATACGACATTGTAACAGTTAACTAAATTATTTTGGCCCAGTAGGTGGCCAGGTTGAGCGCGCAGAAACTAACTGAAAAGCCATTACATCTGAATACTTAAAAAACCGTAAAATTGCACTTTCAAATATTCCTTTAAACCTAATTTCAACTCTAACTTCTTTTACATAAGAGTCACGGCTGTGTGTACACCATCGTCACGGGCCCATGAAATTGTCAAGCCGCCTTGACATGTCATGTTGCTAAACCGTGCGATTGTGTAGAACAATCAATTAGTCAGTTATTTCGCTTTATTTGTATAGGAGCAAGGCCTGGAGTATGAATGAGACAAAGTGTCGAACTTTCAAATCAAAGATATGACCTAAAATTAAAATGACTTAATTCATATATTTAAGGTCACTTGGTGTTAGCAATATACTTATACAGTATTGGCTGAAGTAAGCGTATTTTTTCTGTTTTGTGTACATATGTAGTTACTTGATACCACAAGTTCTACTCAGGCGAATTAACAGTCTCAAGCCAAATAACTGTATGGTATGTAAAAATCAGTTTCTCATTGTGATCTACGAACAAACCCTGCTAATAAGAATCACTATAACTTCTCTAAGCAGATGGAATGGATATAACCATTCAGTTTGCTGTGATTAGTATATTGGCTAGATTATGTTTAGAAGGAGTCATTTGCCTGGACTATTATCACTTCGAGATAAAATAATAAACAAGATTGCTGAGTTAGTTTGAACTCAATAAAATAAAATATTTTCTCATACAAACGTACACAACACAGTACAGATAGTGCCATCTACGAAGACGCGCCCCACTCGGCGATTATTGAATTGTAAGCTGTACTTTAGTACGGAGCGGAGTAGAGTGGGTGCGTCTTCGTAGATGGCACTATCTTTAAGTAAGTAAAACATGTGATGATCATAAAAAATGGCGACTGTAAGTGTCGGAAATAAGAACTAACATATTTTAAACATAGGCACAGGTAAACACGCATACAGCCATATATAAATAGTAAATTTCATCCAATAATAACTGCTTGTTCTTTGATTAAGATTGAAAAAAAGCGCATAAAATGAACCATACGCTACGAAAGCGATTTTACCTAATTCGGTTTCTATATCTAAAAATCCAGCTTACATACGACCACTACCATAAGCGCTCTTTGCCTAATTCATACTTCAAGAGGAAAACTTTTTTATATGAACGCGGTTATATTGTACAAGCTTTAAGCAAATTAACAATTGTTATGTTAATTAGTGGGTGTAATTGTAATTAATTGAGCAGATAATGCGAATAAAAAGTTTGCATATGAAATTAATTTATTAGTTGTTATGTATGGTAATTAGTAACTTATTTAGCGTTTATAATTGTTTTTGGTGTTTTATACGGAGCGTCACAAAGTTTTTTAATTTAATTATTCGGTGTCTAGACAGTTTATAATGTATACATTACTATCCAAGGTCTGGCCAAACTATCTGTGGCTATTTTTATATTGTATAATTAGCTCTTTGCTAATTTCCTGAGTAACTACAAAATAATACTTATGCTCGGTTCCAATAAAGGAAAACGCATCATTTTATTTACCAATGGTAACATTTTTTATTGCCAAACTGGACATATAAATAGATTCCTAAGCTAATTTTACCTGTGATAGCTACTTCCATATGAGAGGGATGTAAAGCTGCAGTGCTATTCTGTAAACATCTCACCGTGAGAACTTAGGTGAAGTGAGCTCGGAGTGAGCTGTCAGTCCCTAGCAGCAAGTGGAATGACAGCTCACTTCACCCAAGTTTTCACCGTGAGATTTTTACAGAATAGATCGGCAGGTCTTTGCTTCATTATTGGTAAAGATACAAGAGTCTTAATTTTAACTAATAACGGTCCGTAAATTATGGGAATCGGCCATCATGGATGGGTTGAAAACTGGCCTTAAACAATACTATGTAAATCAAAAAGTCATTCTCAAAATTCATCTATGCAAATTAGAAAATGTGCTTTATTATTAAAAAGATGTTGATATTAATATCTCTGTTTAATACGTAACCGTGATCCATAATACTAAGTTCAATGATAGGGCAGTACTGTTTTCCGGGATTATCAGGTTATGTAATTATGTACAAGAGAATCTATGCGCACATGAGAATATTCAATCTGGTCTGAGGGTGACGGCCGCGGTGCAATAGCACAAAGAGCACGTCTCATGTAGACGTGGCCTTTGAGGTAATGCAGTTAGTGTAGAACCAGTTGGAATTTCCTTTGTATAATGTATGTAGAACAGGGGCGTGATGAGAAAAACACTTTTTCAGGATATCTTCGATTATTTTGGCTCGTTAAACACAAAGTACAAAAATCTTCGTGACGTCGTTCCGCCATTTTCTCTCTCTGTCCCCTTTTACACACTCCCGTTCCCACCTCTCATTCACTCATCTTACGTTCCATTTTAGCAATGAATTTAATGTTTCATTTCATGGTTAGCTTTAATTATTTTAATTTCAAAGAAAATAAGCCCACATGTATATCATAACTTAACCACAAGAACTCAAGACCGCTATGAAACACAATATTATATGATTCGTAAAAAAACCTTTTCCATGAGTCGAAATAGTATAGCCTAGTAGTATAGTCATAGTCTGTATTATGTTGTATAGGAATTTGATATTTTTTTCCACGAATTGTACCTATATGAGTTTCACCGTCAAATTTGTTTACTATGACGGGTAGAATCACCTCCCATTTATCTCAGAGAAGAAGAAAATTAAGAATTTATCCAAACAAGAACGGTGGCCTCATCGCTAAAAGAATTAGTTCCAGGCAATCATTGGATGGAACTAATTACTAACCCTCTTATTCATAAATGCTGCTTAAAGTTAAGTAATGATTAGCGCCTGTTTAACCATACATTTTTGACGTTTAAACGTCACTTAACTTTAAGCAACGTTTATGAATAAGAGGGTAAGTGAGTAGAAGGTACTTAAGGGGGGGTTTTATTATGTTTTTGCAATTTGCAGTTACGTGTCAAGTTGTATGTCGATTAAATTATGATTCGCGACCGTAACAAATATGTCTTTACAGAATTATAATCATTATAATTAGCTACAATTCCATAAGTTAGCATAATGTCATGATTTAATGAAATAGTCATTCAATAGGATTACATGATCTTAGAGAGTTGTATTGATGATTTTTATGATTATTATTCTATAAATAAACATGATAGTGATACGGTCGCGAATCATATTGAGATCAACATACAACCTGATGCTGATCTGCAAATTGCAAATAAACGTAAGAAAATTTAAATAATTTCTTTGTATGTATTTTTCTGTTCCTTTTTCTTGTCTGTTTATATGTGTGTACATAAACTGTTAAATAAATAAATAAATTTCGCGGGCTACCCTGACGCTTTTGCCTGAAATATAATTATTGTAAAAGAATCAACACTTACTTCATAAAACATGTACGAAGACAGTAGCACCTGTAACGCGTTGTACGCAACTAAGGTGTTTTGAATCTGGAATGCTTTCCTATTGGCCATCCATAGTGGGCCAACCACCATCACGAATGCTAGGTATATCACCACCATGGCCACTGTGGGCAGTGGTGTGTCGAAGAGGAACCATCCTTGGACTCGAGGATCTGGGGAATAAAAAGTCAGATGTCAGATAGGAGACTTGAGTGAAGTGCTTTTGTTTTTTGTGAATGGCTCAAGAAAAGGGTGAATTGTTTACTTGTTTTACGGAACACACTTATTGCGATTTTGTTTTTTCTACCGGATAGGTATTCGAAATTAAATAGAATAGTTAAGACCTCCACACTAGAAATTATGTTAGACTCCAAGGGCAGTCGAAAAGCAGTGTTCTGTAATTTCTGTTAACTCATAACTCACCATCAGAACAAGCCCAAATTGTTGTATACAAAAAAAATATCTGTTAATGCTTTAACCAAAGCAAAATAGGGGATTTCAGATTTTTTGAAGATAAAAACACAAATGTTCTCTACTCGAGGAGTTCTAGACAATGACACCCACAGTTCTAGAGGTTCCACAGTTTCTAGGGTTACATTATTTTTTTTCAAAATCAAATGTTTGTTGTGGAGAGGTTTAATTTTTAATTTTATGATTTTTTTATTATTTGTTATAGTATTTGTATAGCGGCAATAGAAATGCATAATCTGTGAAATTTTCAACTACCTGTCTATATATGTCTACTTGTCTATATTACAGTTCATGAGGTACAGCTCGCTGACAGACAGACAGACAGACAGACGGACAGCGGAGGCTTAGTGATAGGGTTCTGTTTGGCATCGTCCGGGTACGGTTGGTTGTGCGTAAAGTACGTAAAAAACCGTGTATGCGGTAATCAACTCAAAACAATTTCATTCATTAATATTTCAATTCATGTCTTCAAACTGGTTTTACGCTTGTGGCGTTCATTCATTATTACTATCGTATTTTAATTTCTTTGTTATTTTATTGCCTGTATTTTGAAAAAGGATGATTTTATTTTATTATCATTCTGTAGATGTAATTATTTTAATTTGTAAGAAAATTACGTTTAATTATATGACAAGGAACACGGTAACTAGCCTTGCTATTAATTGCCATGTTAAGGAAGAGATTAGACGATATTATCATAACAATAAATAATAAGCATCATGTTTTATAATTAATAAATAATTTTTATTTCCACAGTTGCATCTTTTTAGTGTCTCCTAGAAGTGAATAAATTATGCATTCAGAAAGCAAACTGCTTATTTTTACTGAAAATTATATATCAATGAATTTCATTAATGCCTCGTTGGTCTAACGCACATAGCAACAAGCGCTTCTGCTGAGTATGATATGAGTGCTGAGTATTGTGGGTCCTGGGGCTTTATTATGAAGTACTAATGCCATCATTATTCCACTGCGAAAACGAATGGTGCTAGCGGCCTTGTATAGCTCCGTCTCTCACTTACACTGGAATCGATTCTCAGATTGGGCAAAGAGTTATTGGGTGTTTCCATCAGGCATTCCTCAGTAACAGCCCGGAGTCTGCCTGGTTGATTGCAATAGGATCGCTCTTTATTACATGGGACTTCAACATAACTGGCGAAATTCAAGTGCACTTTAGGTTCTCCTGCCTAACCCTTCGGGAATTACAGGCATGATGTTATGTAATTCCAATAATCACATAACAACTAAACCAGTTCAAATCTCACACAATTATTATAATATATATTTAAGAAACCCACTATTATAAGAATTAATCCAAAATAGAAAGTCAGAGTGTGAATAACCAAGTAAAGAGAGAATGAAATTACAGTAAGTAATCATGTAGCGGTTAAAGTAATTACAATTATATTATACAATTTACAACTTTACTACGTAAAAGACCTTGAGGGTGAAAGTAATTATCGGGCAGTGCACCGATTACTGGACAATGTTGGCCATTTTTTCTCACAGGCCATTTCGAATAAAATATGTGGACATTTAACAGGAAAAGAAAGAAAATAATTGACTTGTCAAAACAGTTTCAAAGAATTTCGTTTTTTATTTTACTCTTTAGTTTAAACACGACTCCATTCCTTTCTGTTCTGATATTTCATCATATTTTTTTTTTTAATTGGGTTTCTGATCAAAAGGTTAATACGTGATTATTATAATAGGAACTCGGTACACAATAAAATCTAAGCTTTAATCCAAAGTGTTAATTGAATAAAACTAATATGAATAATGCATTTAACATATTGTAATTATTATTGAGGTGCAATTAACTGATAGTGTCCTATTATTACCAAATGGGATAATAATTATTATTGATTTTCAAAATAAAAATTTCGTTTATATTTTTTTTATATATGTGAGAATGTTCAGTAAAAAAGACATCAACGCGTGGTACACCATAGGCGATAGTAGATCCATATTACTATTATGATTATTATTAAATTAATAATTGATTTAAAATAAAACTTATAACTAAAATAATACATTGTGGTAAAAATAAAAATACTAAATTATTTTTTCTGAAACCTTGCAATAATTATTATAATAACATTTCTGATAACAGCCATCATAATGATCGAGTGCAACCTGTGGTCATAACGCCGTGGTCAGCATAGCTTACTGCGTGAAATCAGAATGTGAAAGTGGCATATCATTGTTCCATAGATGCTCTAAGATGATGTATTGCTTTCTATTGTTAAGTCTATCTATACATTATTAAACTACTATCTATACATTATTAACAAATATGTCTAATTAAGTAACTATTCTTGTGATATTATTATTGTTTTGCTACCAATCAATGGTTTTTTTTCAGTAATTAATTTTTAAATAAGAACTAAAAGTTTCTTTGTTGTTTTAATAAACGGATTAATCAAGTGCATTAGTATGAAGTATTTGTACAATTTATTTGAACTTCAGTGCCCATATTAAACTAGTTTAAATAACAATTTTAATGATTTACTTTGATATCATTATACAATTTCGTTGTTTTTCTCAATTACTCTTTAGCATACATTTTCATTAGTTTTAAGTTATAACAGAAATACTCTGATATCACAAAACTCTCTCAACTGTATACATAAATACCTAATAAAAAAATAATGTTCATCTATTTGAATCATGCTGAGCATTTTAAATAAAATTGATTAAACGTACATTTAAGACCATCCAAATACATTAACAAGCATGACCATTATTTTATGTGTGACTAGCTACGCTCGCGGTGTTTGGCATAAGTCTCGATCCCGTAGGAAAATCGGGAGAAAAAGAATTCTATGTACTGATCCAGGTCAGGGTCTAATTTAATCAAAATCTGTTCAGGCGTTTTAGTGTGAAAGCGTAATAGACAAATAAACAAGCTCACTTTCGCATTTATAATATTAGCTAGGATAGTCAGGATTAGTTTATTCTTCTGAGAACATTTTTCTAAGATTACTCCCTGCCATTTAATTATATTAACAGCAATAACAAAATATAAAATCTTCCAATTGTGTCAAGATTGACTAATTCAATTTGTTTATGTTGATTTATATTCTAGGTAACTCGTGGATAAATGATAACACCCACACAGGTCTAAGGTAACCTACGATTGCCGCGTTCGGTTCGTAGATGGGTTGCATATCGAGACCCCTCCGTGCCTCGGAGAGCACGTTAACACGTTCTGTGCCAGGAGCCCTTCTGGAGGGATCACCTAATCGCATGTATAATTGTACAATTACATGTACAATTACATGTATAATTTAAACGTTAGTGATGTAACCAATATTTTGTAACAATTTTTTGATTTAAAAGAGTGTCCGTGGAGTTTCTTGCCCGTTCTTCTCCATAGGTACCTACTACGCTTTGGAATGGGCAACTAGCTTCATATTTCTGACTGACCGACTCCTTGACAATTCAAAAGTGCCTGTAAATGGTTTAATTGAAATAAATGCTTTGAGTTTGAGTTTGAGTTTTGCATATGCGACGCCGTTAGATCTCGCGGAGAGCTCATTTTAAATGTAGGGTTTTCTTAGCGTATATAGCATTATATACCGTGAAAATAAAATTTGATGTATATTTTAATAAGATTTATTAGTATAGGCGTTGGTTTTAAAATCCAAGCATTTTTTTTATATTTTTTACGGTTACTATTATTCACAAAAAATGTAAAATGTTGGAAATAACGTATAGCGACACGACCCCCCGAAAACACAATTTTACTTCGTTTTACAGTGTTTTAAACGTGTGACCCAGTAACTGGGTTGTTGAGATCAGATACTCTATGTAAATTACTGGTATTCAGCTGCAACCGGTTAGACTGGAAACCGAACCCAATGTAGTTGGGAAAACGCTAGGCAGATTGATAATTTTTTTTTTTTTTTTTCTTTTTTTTTTTTTTTTTTAAACTTTGCCCCACACTAGGAATTTCTCCTGTGTCGTGGGTGCGTTTTTTAAACTCACATACACAAACAGCCAGACCCGGAACAACTAATTGTAGGTCATACAAATATTTGTTCCGTGCGGGAATCGAACCCGCGACACGCAGCGCAGCAGTCAATCGCTTAACCACTGCGCCAACCGTGCCGTCAAATATTATATATTATACTAGGTAACTATTTTTCTCGGCTCCAAAACCTCAATTTTATACGCTGCAGCTGTTTAGATGCATCGCGACATAACTTTATTCACAAACAAGTTATTCTAAAGCGCTATGTAATGACATTGAAAACGAAAAACTGTCGGGTCTGGCATTGACACTAAAACCGAGAATTTTAAATGTTATGTGTTTATTTTTTATGGTTTGACTTTTGAGTGTATTATTTTTGTATTTTTTAATAGTTGAGTTAAAATATTTATGCATAAAATTTTGAATTTTTGAATGTTATTATGTTTTAAAAAAAAGGCCTGTGTTTGTTGGATTAATAGATTTATGTTTATTGAGTACATAATGGTTGCAGTAACTGTTACTATAATACGGCCTATTTTCAATCAGCTTATTATGTCTTCCCAGTTACCTTTTCTTGATACCTAGGTACAGTGGAATTCAGAAGAACACCATCTCCTAACTAAAAACAAATATCTGTCTTTTTTTTCATTCTTTTTTTTGGGTAGGCACAGGTACAGCTGTAATAAGTACCTGCACCTACAAAGTCCAGTTATAATTTAGTAACCGGGCACAAATCCTGACTCTGGGTTAATCATCATCATTATTTCAGCCGAAAGACGTCCACTGCTGGACATAGGCCTCCCCCAAGCACCGTCATGTCGACCGGTTCTGCGCTTCCCGCATCCAGCGGATTCCTGCAGCCTTCGCAAGGTCATCGGTCTACCTTGTGGCCTTCCAACGCTACGTCTTCCGGTACGCGGTCGCCACTCCAGAACCTTTCAGCCCCATCGGCCATCTGTTCTGCGAGCAATGTGCCCTGCCCACTACCACTACTCGGCTGACTCTGGGTTTATACTTATATATTCAATTTAGAAATACCCAATAACGCTTTGGTTCGACAAACGAAGCAGTTCTTTCTTTCTGTCTTAAATATTATATCCCATTATACATATTCAATTCGTCTAAGTTCTTACTGCGCCAGTTAAACCAGTAACCGTCTTGTTAACCCATCGTAGAGACCGTACTACGACTAACACACTTCGACTAGTCACTCGTCATTCCGGTTTCTCGGGAAATCGTATTTCAACTGCATTTTCTTTTAACTCTCGATGTGCACAGCATAGATATTATATTTTTCACCCAAATCCGCATTCGTATAAAATAAATGAATGCGGATTTGAATGAGAAGTGAAGACAAGGTCAATTTACAATAAGTTATTGTTTAATTTGATCTATATGAGTTATGAAATGTAAATTTAAAACGCTACTGGGACCCTTCTTTTGTTGATGTATTTTTAGCTATGGTTATCTAAGAGCCCTCAAAAGCATCCGTTCTACGGGAATATATTTTTAGACCGTATATTAAAATTGTGTTTACATTAGGGGTTTTAGATAAATGTAAGTCCGGTGGCGCACCCTGGCGAGTCAGCCCCGTTATTAATATTTTTACCAGTACATAAGTTGCCTTCCTACCTTCAACGACTAACAAGTAGGCCCAAGCAGCCTACTTTACGGTATGGGATGTTCTCGATTCTGCGATCGGAATACTGGCTGATGAATGAAAAGTCGAAAAAAAAATGCTGCTTGAAAGTTAAAAAAAATCTTTTACCTTAAATTCCTGGGGTACTTTAAAAACAGCTTTGTGCTTCCAAACAAGTTTCTTTTAAACTACCCTAATGTGAAATTAGAGAAGCTACTTAGCATCTATTCTCATACAAAATAAAGAATAAGTTTAGTTTGTCCACAAATTCGTGGCTTAGGCCACATTTAGTGCCTCTGAGTGTGACGAAACGAAAGTAGAAGAAGTCCTTGTAGTTTGTAACGAAACGAAACTAACAAAACTTCTTGTAGTTTATGACGAAACGAAACTAGAAGAAGTTCTTGAAAGTCCGTCCTTGACAAGAATCTAGATGAATGCATTATGCCCTAAATAACACCATTTTATTACCAACACCTGTCTAAGATAAGGCAAATACTAATAACAGGTCTTTATGATACAATAAAACCTGTCGGAATTAATTTGCCATTGTTACACAATTATATAACTTAACAGGTTTATTATTTATCGCGTGACATTGTAGATAATATTCTTTGTTTGTACGTAGACCTTGTTCAGTTCCAATGGAAGACTTTGTTTGGTATGGTGTATCCATGTTTCTTTACTCTCTTGGAAGTGAAAGGGCATTATTTGTTTAACATGTTTTAAGGCGGAGTGAATCATTTCTTGTTATATTATTTAAAAAAATTAAAACAAAGTTGAAGAAGTATTTTATACCGTGGATATGATTTTTTGTTTCATTAAAATATTACTTTGAAGATTGACAGAATATTAAAAGTATATTTAGAACTGTTTATTAGTGAATAGGTTTTAAGGGTTTCACAACTTTATTATTTTCTTATTTTAATAATAATGGTGTAAAAATCTAAACTGATACCTAGTTAGATTGTATCTTAAATCCAGGCAGACAGTCAATAAATCGAGAAAGTAAACCTAGTGCTTACTAAGGAATGCTATAAACTTTCTACGATGACTTTTATCATTTGCGATCTCAGATAAAACGTTAAATTGGGTAATGTATCATCTTATTGTTACTTCTTGTCAAAATAATTGAATTGTATTGTATTTATCATTCTAGATGGATGTAAGATATAGATAATTTTATGATTAGGTATTTTTTTGTTTTTTTTTGAAACTTTACCCCACACTAGGAATTTCTCCTGCATTGTGGGTGCGTTTACAAACATTTAAACTCACATACACATACAGTCCGACTCGGAACAACTACTTGTAGGTCATACAAATATTTGTTCCGTGCAGGAATCGAACCCGCGACACGCAGCGCAGCAGTCAATCGGCTAACCACTGCGCCAACCGTGCCGTCAACTGTGAGAAGATTTGGCTTTTCGGAATGTGCTTGATTTTATTGTGCTTTTAGTTTTTCGAGCTGTTCGTCACTTAGTAAACAATCACGCATTTAAAAGAGTACTTACTTAAGATTATTGTAAGAAAAAAATATGAAAATAATTACCTGAAACTCTTTCTGCTAGCATCCAATATTTGTTGATAATCGTCGTCCAATTGTTGTCCGAATAATAATCGTCTATGGCAATTTTCACAACGCCGGCCATTTTTGCAAATTTTTTATTAGTCACTGAACTATTATTAGTAATATAATTATTATTGTTTCAGTATCACTTCTCACTTGTCACTTCACTTTTATGAAGTCTTTTTCTCGTTGACTGTCCTGGTAACAATTTGCACGGAGCAAGCTGTCACCTGAAATAAAAATAAAAAATACAAGTTATACAATGAAAGTTAAATAAAGCATATAATTAAATCAGGCATAACTTCAAATTGTTTGCGACAAAAGTGTCCGAGTAGGATAATTTAAAAGTTAAATTGAACATTTTAAAACGACTTTAAAATAATATTTTTTTATAACTAAAAACAAAAATGAATAGTCACAATACTTCACGTTTTCTTTTTAATACATATTTTTTGCACAAATAAAACTGTTAGTAAAATTATTATTAAAACAATGAAACTTTTCTTTGTGTCGTCACCAAATATATATTTAAAATGATTTTTTATTACATTTTCATTTGATATTATATATTTTTTATATATTTAAAATAAAATTCAATTGAAATTTTTAAAACGCGATAAATAAAATATTTATTGTTACCGATGGAATTTAGTCGCAAGCATTTTTCGTCAATAGATTTATTAATGGCTACAATACTAAACACGTGCGCACATCATCTCAGCGGATGAAAGCGAAAACTTAACTGAAGTTTAGCGAAAGTGTGCGCACGCCGATATCCGAGCCACAATTGAATAGCCCGCGCTTACTCTACCAATCATAAGCCTTCTTACTCCCACGCGACACAAGGACACAAGTCACATGATGTCGTCAAAGAATATTGAACCTTTTGCCGCGCACAAAAAGTCGGTTTTTCCTTGTGTTACAGAGCGGTCAGATTTCTTGTGGAGTTCAAAGTGCGTCAATATTTTCCAGCAACGTAGCACAGTGTTTTGATTTTGTTTATTTTTTGTCAATTAACTGCAATTACTTAATACAATGGACTCATGAGTACCTGCCTATGTTTTTCCCACATTAAAAAACTTTGTTTTTGTAAATAAAATATTGTTGTGTTCACTTTTGGGTTTTTTCTTTTTTTCTTCCTTATTAATATTACAATTTATGACAAAAGGTTCTTTTTTGTGTGTTGCCACAGATTTATTTAACTAAAAATAAATATAAAATAAATGAAAAATGTACACAAATGAGTAAATTAAAAGTTTTTAACATTCGAATACCTATGTGTCGATTTCATACATAGCCTTCACGAAAATACTAGGTTAATTAGACAAGAATTAAGCGTAAAAACGTGAGAAATTATAGTCATTAAAACAAAGAACGAAATATGCCCATGACGTGGTGTCATATCATGTATTTGGTGACAAAAATATTGTCTACAATATTTTAAAGAACGAAATATGCCCATGAGGTGGTGTCATATCATGTATTTGGTGACAAAAAAAAACGTCTTCAATATTTTAAAGAACAAAATATGCCCTTGACGTGATATCACATCATGTATTTGGTGACAAAAATATTATCTTCAATATTTTAATACAAACATGGGCTAATTAAAAACAGCCGCATGGGTCGATCAATCAAGTTAAGCTAAGCTTGCCGCGGGTGATCCGAGGATGGGTGACTACCTTTATACATACCGAGTCCCCTCCGTGCTTCGGAAAGCACGTTAAGCCGTTGATCCCGGTTGTCATTCTTGGATGATGACACAATCATTTAAGTTTGGATGAGGAGGAGTGTTGGTACGTAGGTAATTTTTCCAGATTAATAATATATCCGAGTAAATTGTAAAGCATCAGTCCTATATCTTACGGGGAATCGAAACAGCCCAGTCCACGAAGTGGTGACAAATGCAACGTCGGGCTAAGCCTCCGAACTCAGCTCCTCATTGCTGACTGACTTCAATGTTGTCATGGCCTACCCAAATGTCCTTTCTTTGGTATTGTTCGTCGAGTTGAGCTCCTTAAGTTCTGAGTTGAGCTCCACGATTACTGACAAATGCTTGCACTGACTGGACAGGTCCACTCAAATCTGTGTGGTTCTTTCCTCAAAAGACCATTTCAGACACTAATCTACATGGTCCTCATATGGCCTGACCAAAATGATGTCTGGACTTTAAAAGAGACTGTGACCTCTGAGTTTGTTTCGGTCTTTCTTCTCAGAGTAGTCAGATACGAAACGCCGAACTCATCTAGCAAAATTCTTTTAATATGACGTGTAAAAGTGATTGTAATATCCTATTTACAGAATAAACAATTTCATTTCATTTTATTCTCTAATAAGTAGTTGCTGTCGATACGAGGAAACAAGATGGCTGTTGTAGTAGGTACTATGAAAGAAGTTCATATCTAAGTAGTTTGAAAACAAAATCCCGTGAACACGATGACCACATCTGTTACCGCCTCGGTTCTATAGCCGCTGAGCGCTGCAAGCAGAAATAGTCCTTACGGTGTATAGATATGACGTTCTTCGATGGTATCTTGTTCAGAGTAGAGTCACTTTGCTCCATCCTTAGCAAAGTTCAATCAATCTGCCTTTTCCCAATATATTGGGGTTGGCTTGGGCGTGGCTCAGTAATAACAGCCGCACGGTGCGATCCATCAGGTTAAGCTACACTTGCTGGGGTTGGTCTGTGGATGGGTGACCATCTTAACATACCGAGACTCCTCCGTGTCTCGGAAAGCACGTTAAGCCGTTGGTCTCGGCTGTCATTCGTGGATCTTTGACAGTCGTTACGGTTCTACAGAAGCTCGAAAGTCTGACAACCAGTCGTAATCAATCAATCAATCTGCCTAGCCTTTTCCCAACTATGTTGGGGTCAGCTTCCAGTCTAACCGGATGCAGCTGAATACCGTATTTTACGTGGAGTGATTGCCTATCTGACCCCTACAACTCAGTCACTGGATAAGACTGTTTCTCAGATTTTTGGGCTTCTGACATCCTTAGCAAACACACAAAAACTTGTGAACTTGTCGAGTTATCTTTTACTAGGCATTGGGTTATTAAAATATTGCTTACAACAAAGTCAAAAGAACTTTGCCAAAACTATGGGGAAGAACATTTAAAAAAGCTGCAAAAAATCGTCGAGGTCATTTGATTCTAGTGTCAAATTTATCGATAGTGCATTTGTTTTTTATTGAAGCTTTTTTGAAATCGTCGGTCGGCCATCGAACTTAGCAATCTGTTATCCTTCATGGATATTTTATGTGGTGTATGAATTGATAATAATGGTTACTTAGAAAAGTTCCGCAGTAAAATTGAATATCAATTTTCACTGTTACTCCACGACACAGGGAATCCTAGTGTGGAAACTAGTGCTATTTGAATTTGTACTGCTTTCTTGAACCATCAAGTTTTTATTATTATTATTTATTAATTACACAAGAGTAATATGTACTTCCAATATTCCCCGATTTGAAACTAAGTAAGTAAGGATAACTATAATAATTAGATATAACTTTCATCGTTGAACTTCGATAATTTTTAGCGCAGGCGTCACCGCGGGCTAAGCTAGTAAAATAAACAAAATGTCCGGTCGTAAATCCACGCTCGCTTCACATCAACACGTCAATATTGTGCAACCTGCACTTGGACGCACAAGTGATTGCTATTTGGTAATAATCTTCGGACTTATCGACCTTCGGTTATTGTAATGTTTACCCGTTACAATAATGTGGAGTTGTGCACAGTCGCCTCGTGAGCCACGGTTCGTGACTTCGATCCTGAACTGATGTTAATTTTTTGAATAATTGAATATAATAATATTGTTTTAAAGATTTCTGTTTATTTTGGCTGCTGAGGCCAAACATACAAACGTAGTATACAGGGATTTTTATAAAAATGTGGCTGTTATTTTACTGACTATATAAATAAAACTTTATCTTGGGATAACAGATTAGTTTGTTTCTCAATATAATACATACAATTGTTTACGTATTGATTGGGGTATGTTATGTTACAAAATTTTAAATGGTTCTATTTAAAAATAAAACAAGAAGAACCCAAAATTAAATATATTTTATGTTTTGTCTTTTATAGACTTGTTTTCCAATAACCAATTTATAGGAACAGAGTAAACATTTTTGTATAAAAGGAAAAATCCTTCAAAAATTCAGGCAAAATCCTTATTCTTAAATAGGCATGTATATCTCAATCGTCAATTGGTGGAAGACTTATGGTAATGATTTCTTTATCTTATTTTTTATATAAGTCTGTAATTCATCCGTCAATGAGTTAATTGTAATATTGTTGTTTGTTACGTTACATAATTACATAATAGTGGGCAAAGGGTAAAAATCCTATAGATGGAACACAACAAAGTTAAAGACAGTGCTTACGTCATTGGATAATCCCATAGCTGCATTATGTTCTATTATTTTTAATGAGTACATCCACGTGTGAAAAATATAGTAATTTTCTTGCAGCGTAAATGGCATATTGCATGTAAAATATTTCTAATACTTAACATAACATCAGACCTGTGTAGGTACCCCGAAGGATTAGGCAGTGGTGCACCTATAGTACACCCACATTAGACCAGTTATATTTCAAGTCCCATGTAATGGGGGGCGAGCCTATTGCCATCAACCGGACGCAAATCCAGACTCCAGGCTGCTACTGATCTGCCGGGGTTGCGGGAAAGTCCGAAAGGGATACCGTGGCCCCTGGCAACGTACAGGCAACGGAAGGAACACGGGTGGGTTTTAGTCAGTAAGAGTCTGACACGCCCTCCCGCTCCACCCAGAGCGGGAAAAGTTATTTGATAATTTCCCACCCAAAAAAAAAAAAGGCTGCTACTGATGAAATGAGATGGAAAAACCCAATAACTCTTTGGCAAATCGAACCCAGGACCTTTTGCTCAGCAACACCACTTGCAACCGTTAGATCAACAGTCTAAAATGTTATTATAACTTTAATTAAAAAAGTAACAATAAACACAATCGGGTCAAGACATATTATGTGAATAGTAGTAGTATAGTAGTAGTAGTAGTAGTAAAAAAAAGATGTTTATGAATTTTAGTTAGTGCGTACTAACTAAAATTCATAATACCTTTTTTTTACTTAACTGTTTTTGCATGAGTCCATTATAGTAATTAGCGATTATTCAATAGACAAGCAAAAAGTTGTCGTTCCTGACAAACACACCTGAACCTTGACCATTTGCCGTAAAAAAAACATGTTCGTCACTATTTTGAAACTACCAACGTACAAGTAAAACTAATGTTACATTAAATCGATATGTAAACCGTTTTAGTTACATATCTTAATAGACATGTTGAGAAAACAGCATCAAATAGGTATTATTTTTAATACTTTTCCGAGCTTTTTCCGACGATCTATCTCCAGACATATCCCTTCATCAACGCGTCGTGTGAACAGTTTGTAGTTCGTCAAAGCTCAGCTAGAAGGCGCCACCGGCCGCTTTCACCACAGCTATACATATTTGTATGAACTTGTAACACTTTTCTCACAGTCAATGTCAGTCTGCTCGGTTTTGTAATAGAAAACGTACACTTATGTGTAGTCAGTGCTCATATATTTTATTATTTGTACTTTAGAATTGTACCAACTGAAGAGCAATAGGTATAAAAAAATACTAATTTATCATGAAAATATTTCCGAAACCACACCAGAGAGCTTCTTGAAGTAAAAAGCAACATTCAAGTGTATTTAATAGTGCATACCACAGTAGTGCATGCCGACATACCACAGTGTCTCAAGACGAAAGTCTTTGACCAGTGCTTGTTGCCAGTGATGACTTATGTCACTGAAACGTGGTCGCTCACAATGGGCCTTATCTGAAGGCTAAAAGTCACCCAAAGGGCAATGGAGAGGGCTATGCTTGGAGTTTCCGTACGTGATCGAATCAGAAATGAAGAGATCCGCAGGAGATCCAAGGTAACCGACATGGCCCGAAGAATTGCAGTGGGCAGGGCACCTTGCTCGCAGAACAGATGGCCGATGAGGCCGATAGGTTCTGGAGTGGCGACCGTGTACTGGAAGACATAGCGTTGGAAGGCCTCCCACAAGATGGACCGATGACCTTGCAAAGGCCGCAGGGATCCGCTGGATGCAGGAGGCACAGAATCGGTCGAAGTGGCGGTGCTTGGGGGAGGCCTATGTCCAGCAGTGGACGTCTTTCGGCTGAAATGATGATGATGAATAGTGCATAAAAAAGACCTATTGTTTTCAAGATTTTTTTTACTTCATGTAGCTAGCTTGTGTGGTTTAGGAGATATTTCGATTTATTTGGCACTTTGTAAGTGGCTTTTTTATATTGTTCGTCAGTGCTTTGTTAGTGCAGTGTGTGAAATAAAATAAAACGACGCGAGTGATCTGTTTTGAATGAAATGGAAACAAAGCTTCTTCGCCGTTATTTTATTGTTACAAGCCCGACAGTTTGACATTCACGCGCGGTTTACGTCACTTTAAACAAATTTCAGAATTTTTCAGTGACATAAACTACGCGTGTATGTTAAACTGCGGGGCTTGGCCTGTTAAAACATTGCTAGGGTTAGTGATGCTTAAGTTTTTGATCCTTCCATACATAGAATATTTACCAGCAAGATGTAAGCAGTATCATTTCTCCCAATCGTCCGCAGATAGTATGACAACGTCTTTACATACAGAAAACAACATCATGCCTGTATTTCCCCAAAGGGTTAGGCAGAGGTGTATCTATAGTACACCCACATTTCGCCACTTAAAAGAAATCATTATTATTAGTCGTTCACAGATTAAAGTAATTTGACATTTCAAGTGCTTGTGTTGTTTGTTTTTTCAATTTGGAGTTTGACATTTGCACCTATCAAATTAGTATTTAGTCTGTGAAAGACTAATAGACTTACAACCACTTGGTAGGTTATATGGAAAGAAACATAAGTTCGATACAGAATGATTGCAGTTTGATAAAAATGCTTGATCGGTTTTTATGTTGGCAATCCTAATTAAAATTGTAAATGCGAAAGTGAGTTTGTTTGTTTGTTTGATACGCTTTCACGCTAAAACGGCTTTACGGATTTAGATGAAATTTGGCACATGGGTAGACCATGACCTCAGTTAGGATATAGAATAATTTCTATCCCGATATTTCTACGGAATCGGGACTTATGCGGGTGAAACCGCGGGGCGCAGCTAGTTGAAATTTTAACATCATTATCAATGATTTGCATGCATCCCTTCATTTTGAACTTAATTCGCTACTTCTTCTGCTTAATTTCCTTCCAGAACATCGTTCAAATGATTTATTCATAGTTTTTGTTACGATTTCATTTCACTTGCGTAATAAGCGATAGATCAAGGCTTCTATAAATGTTCATTAACTATTCATAAACATGATTTATTCATAAATTTGGATACTATTTTAATTTTTAGATAGTTTATTGAGAAATTGTTAAGGTCTTTTGAGATTTTTCTGCTATAACAATAAAATGCAAATTTTATGATTATTAAAGTACGTAAACTATTATTGAAACTTTACGAATAAAATTATGCTAAATTATAATAAAATATAATAAAATTATTAGGTATGCTTTGCTTTTTTGCAGTTTTAGGTAGTTTAATTATGAGTGTGACGTCAAATAATAGTTTTGTCATGTCCTTAAAAGTGATTTTAGTTTTTTTATAATTCTATTAAAATATTATATTAATGTTCTAATGATAATAACCATCTGAAATGTTAATGAACTCTTGGTTTTTTGTTGATCTCAATACTAACGTTGTTGAGGTAGAGTACAACATTATTTTATGTAAATATTATATTTATAACCTATGATATAGTATCACAAGTTGGAATCGTTCCAGTAAGGTTGCAATTAATCTTTTTAACAAGATATTAATCTTTTGCAATAGAACAAAGAGTTGCATGCTAATGCGCATGTGTAGCTATTACGTTTACAGATTATGTATGTAGATAGTAGATGGGAAATAAAAATAATAGAAGCTCTAGAACCTACATATAACATTTTTTTTTATCTCTTCACTTCCTCCTCATCCACTTTGCTACCCATTCGGGAAATACAACAGTTGTAATGTTATGTTATCTCATTACAAGATCAATGATAATCTCCCTTTCAGTATAGTATAGTATCTACATACTACAGACACTACATCATATACTTACACTATACATTCATTAATATTATGTATTATACTCGTTTATTGATTTTGCATTATTATTTTGCGAATCGTTCTAAAACGATTAGTTTTCTTTAATTTTCATATTTTTCAATGTTATGACATTTACGTCAGGCTGTCAAGCTATCATTATTTTTTTCTTCTAATTTTCTCTAGTTTTCTTACTGGCTTAGTCCATGAAGGTTACTTTTGATTTATATAATTTAAATTATTTTTATCAATATGTTTAGCTGAAATATGGTATTTTATAGGCAATTATAATTGTTTACTGTAAAATATTTGTATCCTAACTTACATTTTATAATAATAATTGAAACGCTCTCAGAATTCATCAAAGAGGTTTTTTGGTACGAATATGTCTGGCCCTTTTCGATCTCTGAATTTGAAATTAAATTCTGAAAGAACAAGAAAAAGATAATTTGAAAAATAAACGTCGGAGGGACTACGCACCCATGCGGCAGAGCTGATCTGGAAGCGCTCAAGGAAACATCTCCTCAAGAAAAGTCTTGCAAATTGGTCTATATACATTTCACCCTGAAATCATACTCTGTCTTCACGGGACTACGTTTCTTGCCAGGAGGACCTTCCACTACTAAGTCCTGACTGGTCTGTCTGAGAGACTGGGAAGCGGATCTTCAGGCCTCAGAGCTAACGAGGCCTGACGTCTTCTACATTGCCTGTGAATTTATCAAGATTTATCTGGGAAACGAATCTGGATGTTTCAGAACTGACGGACGTCTCGTACCTGAAAGCCGTAACACTTCCTTTGTAAATATTTTCTTTTCTGAGAGCGCTAGGTAGGTTAGGTTATTTTTTTTAATTATTTTTCTGTGTTTTACCTCAAATTATATATTTTTAACTGTCTGCTTACCTTTTTATTTTAATAAGTAGTAGATTCGTTACAATAGGTACAATAAAGTCTCTAATAATAATAAAACTGTCGTCAAGAAAATTCCTTCCTTGTATTTTCAGAATTACTGGTTTAACTGCAAACGAGATAATATGAGCTGGATAAGAATTATACTGCCTTGATAAATCTGTTGAGGTTGACTAATACTGTTGTTTACAAGAAAACAAACGAGTCAACAGGTTTTATTTTATACACGACCTCTTTTCACCCTTTGTGAGTTATATCTAAGATGTTATGTTAGGTTAAACCAGACACCATTAATTCTAAACCGGATAAACTAAACTACACAACAGTCAAGTTTATCAAAAAATATCTGGGCTATTCATAAACAGCCATCAAAATCATGTTCCCATTGCTAACACAGGCGTCCTCTCTATGAGATCCACCACGAGGACCCAATGCGGTTTGGCAGATGTCACATGTTTTCGAATTTTTAGTTCTACGACATGCCGGTTTCCTGACGACGTTTACCTTCACCGTTTTGAGAGCAGGTGATGAAATAATTTACCTAAAGTAAAGTGGCAGGCACTTAACTTAGCGTTTAGGTTCGAACCCACAATACGCAAGTCGCGGCTGTTACCACCGGGCCACCACTGCTCTCCAAGGTTCCTCAAGGTTACCACTCTACAACTATCGAGAGACAGATGAAGAAATTGTTTGTCTTCAGTAAAACCACGCCATTGAAGACGTGATACGTATCACTGAGAGAACCTTCACCCACTTGACCATCTAAACAGTATGGCATTCAAATTATTTGTCATTTCATCATTAGTATAGGAAAATGCAAATAAAGGTGTGTTCAGAGAATAATGAGTCGTTTAATTAATGAAGTCTGACGGTACACACCTTGCTGACAAAATCTTAGAATGGTCTTAGATATGCTAACCCAGGGTTATTCGATATAAGGTCATTCCAAAATTTTCTTAGCAATAAATCTCTCTAGCCTTTTCCAAACTATGTTGTGGTCGGCTTCCAGTCTAACCGGATGCAGCTGAAAACCAGCATTTTACATGGAACGACTGCCTATCTGACCTCCACAACCCTGTAACTGGGTAATACGATACCCCTTGGTAAGACTGGTTGTCAGACTTTCGGGCTTCTGACGACCCGTAACGTCTCAAAGATCCACGAATGACAACCAGGACCAACGGCTTAACGTGCTTGCCGAAGCACGGAGGAGTCTCAGTATGTAAAGATGGTCACCCTTTCATGGACCAACCCCAGCAAGCGTAGCTTAACGATCGATCCGTGCTGCTGTTATTACTTAGCCACAAAATTTAACACACGATATTTCATAATATTAAATGCCATTTTTAAATGGGGTAAACTTACTAATTCCATGCTGCCATGTCGTTATTCTAAGGTAGCCATCATGTTCTAAACTTTTAAAGCGACCGAGCTCTGCTCGGGTGAAAATACGGAGAAAACGAATTTTCCCAGATATGAGACCTAGCTAGATCGATTTTTCGCCCTCGTAAACCTCTATATTGCAACTTTAATCGAAATCGTGAGAGCCATTTTCCAGAACGTGATTACAAATATACTCGTATATATATAAACAAATATTGCTTACTTAATAGGATACTAACTACAAGTCCAGGTTTCCTCACGTTGTTTTCCTCCACCGATGACAGTAATGTCCAAGATAAACTCGGAAAGTAGGTATGAATTGATAAAGTCAATTTGGTACTTGCCCGGTTTTGTACCACAACCTCGTTCTTTTTATATTAAAATTGAATATAGAATAGACAAACATTTTAAACTGATTTAAATAATAAAAAACAAAGTCACACCGGTATTTTAATCGAAAAACCCGTACAAATGAAGCTCTAAATTAGCAGCTTTATCAGTTCATCCAAAATATTTTATCTAATGCGTGTGAACTCTGCACAATACAGAAACTTGTGCAAAAAATAATGCTACAAGTTGCATCCGGGTCGGTTGATTTAGAAAATGACGTTATTCGACAATATACCTACTTAATTCTTGCACTGATGGTGAGAATACACTTAGAAGTTTGAATTGTGAATATAACTTTGAACGTAATAATTAGGCAGAGTAACTTTATGACGTCTCGAGGAAGCTTCAGAATATTTAATTACAGAGGAAACTTACGTCCAGGATGTAAGCTCAAAGAAAATGTAACTATTGTAGGTGGTCCTGTGATTATGATCTGATAAAAGAAATCTCACATGCTTTTAGGTATTATGATTCATGACCAGAGATCGGAATAGGTAGGGTATATTTACCTAAACTTCGAGGGAGTAATTAACATAGAGTGGATAATACCTTCTCTAAAATCCCGGAAAGATGATGATGACGTTTTAATGCCGGGTTTTAAAAATTACGAATTATTTTTGGACTTTATATGTAGTTACAAATTATTGATTTGAAGAATCATATTAAATTTTTTAGGGTTCCGTACCTAGATTGTGTTGAATTCAAATGTTTTGTTTTAAGCAGCTAAAATAAAATTTAAAAAATAATTGTAATCTATTTCAATTCTCACTTTCATTCACCGAAGATAATGATGATGTTTCCGATTGATTTTAATTTATATGAACTAAAATTAATAAATTAAAAAACCACTTGTCACTTGTTAATATCTTGTTAAATGTTACGAGTTACGAGCATTTGTATTTTTACCCAATGGGCGATGGGACAGCAAAAACAGGGTTATTTTTGGTTTTATATTTTTGAAGGTTATAACGACTTTGCTCTGATTCTTTGTGTAGTATTAACAAGAAAGTTTTGTAATTGTACGTAAATATATATTACGTTTAAATAGATATTTTGCGTTTTATTTTCAAAATTACTCTTTTTATGGCAATATAGACAACTTTACAAGAATTAATTTTCCTTTATAAGTAAAATAAAGTACTTGAATTTAACAGTTTTAGTACGGAACCCTGAAAAGTTAAATAATTAATAATTTGCAAATTCTTAAATCCCGGGACATAATACTGGTCATGTTTATGATATGTAACTTACTTCCTCGAAGTTTAAGTAAATATACTCTACCTTTCCGATTTCTGTTCATGACAATTGGCCAGAGAGTCTGAGGCAATGACAGAGCATTTACGAGGCAGTGTACAATAGAATACTTTTTTTGTATTACACCATACGAATTACACATATAAATGTAAAAAATTACAAACTTTGACACAATGGGCGGTCTTATCGTACCTTTGGATGGAATTAAAGGGAGAGACAATACTGCCTGTGGTGTATTATTTAAATATATACATACAATGATATAATATATCCAATGGTGACGATTTTATTGCATTTTCTTTGGAATCTTGAAGTAGCGATAATTTGCTTGGTATTACTAAGATTTATGCAATGAATTGCCTTGTAAGCGCCAGGTACACTCTGGAGGGACTCTCAGTCTTGCTATCAACTTGCTAACAAAGCTAAATTTTAAACCACGGCTGCATAATAATATCATAATCATTTATTTGCTTTAAAAGTAGGTACATAAATAAAGGTGTTTAAAAAATGTTGAGATCCCTGTACAATCTACCAATTAGGTATGCAAACATTGAAAGTAAATTTTATTACAAATTAAAATTGGCAAAAATTAATATTATATCATTTAACCTCTCAAGCCTACCTATTAATCGTGGCTTGACTTAACACCGAACTGGACAGAGCGTTGCAACACAGATTAATTAATAATAAGTTCTATAGAATGCTTACTCGAAAATAGTCATATATTAACGTATTGTACTCGTAGTTAATAGCGTTGTAAAATCTTAAATGCTAAAATTGAGGATCATTGAAGAGCCATTACTGGTTAAAAAAAAAATACTGTAATTATTTTTATCTTTGATTGTTTAATAATCGGCAGGTAGCAACAAGATGAAGTTTAATTTTATACATTGTTATAATGACCTTTAATTTTTTATTTTTTGTAGAATACAAATAAAATAAAAAAATAAAAAATTGACAGTTTTGATGGAGGGCTTTTAAAATCAGGCATCTTAGATTCTGTAGAGAAATAATGATACCAACTATCTAGCCCTTTTTATTTTTACCCCCCAGTGGTGCCGAGGGACTCAATATTATTTAGTATAAACGCTGGTTCTATTTCGTAAATGATGAATATAAAATAATGAGTAGAATAATAATTTAACTGTGCATTTGCATTGCATTTATTTCGCAAGTAGTTGCATTAGCACAGTCGTTATCTTGACTTGATTTATTCATTTTGTTTTACGAAGACGTGAGAGGTTTTGCATTTAACTAATTATATGGTTGGTAGTTGGTACATATGGTGTGGGAACACCCACACACACACACACACGGTCTCATTTTTAGTAGAGGGTTCGCTAAAGCTCAATTTAGTCTTAGCTTAAACATTACTTAGCTCGTGCTTTCACTCAGACATATTGAGCCTCTCTCTTGCACTGGTAGTTTGGAAGTTGTGCGACAGTGACAAGAATAACGCTAAACCAAAGTACTTGCTAAGTAACGATTATTATGTAGATCTAAGATAGGCTCTCGTGGCGTCGGGAATCGCAGGCCGATTCCCGGCCACCGTAGGCGCGGGTTTGCGGACGGTGAGCAATGGGTAGCTCGCCGTCCGATAAGGACCAGGCCCGAGTCGACGGCGCGTTGTGTTCCACGCGCGCCTCAAAGAGATGTCAGCACAAAGGAAGGGGTCCGATGGGACCGATGCCTGCCGGGGTTGCGGGAAAGTCCGAAAGGGATACCGTGGCCCCTGGCAACGTACAGGCAACTGAAGGAACACGGGTGGGTTTTAGTCAGAAAGAGTCTGACACGCCCTCCTGCTCCACCCAGAGCGGGAGAAGTTATTTGATAATTGCACAACCAAAAAAAAAAAAAAATAGGCTCTCGTAATCTCATGAATGTTTGCTTAGAATACTTTCCATAGAAACAACGACACAATAAATAAAGTGTATTGTAAACTGCCAGCAACATGGACACTCGCCCCCTTATTTATAAACACTGCTTAAAGTTAAGTAATAGTATAGTAATTTTTTACGTTTAAACGATTTTTAACTTTAAACAACGCTTGTGAATAAGAGGGTTAATATTTATTTTAGAAACGACAAGATAGAAGTGTCCACATTGTTTTGCTTGTGGGAATATTTGCAACATTGGAGGCAACATTCGGGTGTAGATACATGATTAAAACGGATTTTCTGCCGTGATATTTAATAAAGGAAATCATATCAATTAGTCAATTGATGGACAGTTTCAAACTGTATATAGATATATTATGTCAAAGTCCTCACTTCCTAGTCGAAATACGTAACTTCTTTGTTTTGTTAAAGAAGTTACTCGTTTCAAGAGTACTATATAAATATACATATGTCGTGGCCAGATCTTAAAATTGATCATTTCATGAAATGGCCAGCTAACATTGGGCATATCCATAACGTCGACTGACATATCATTAAACGACAACATTTAATGATATGTCAGTCGACGTTTGGCCATATCATTAATTTAGGGTATCCATGGTGTAAGGAAAGTAGGTAATTTTGAGTAATTTTCTTTTCTTTCTTGAGTTCTCTGGTGACAAACAAAGCCAAACTTGCTGGCTCTGTTAAGTTGCAACTTGACAGAGACTTGACGCTGGAAGACGGTAGGTAAAAAAAATTGCACGAAGCATTTATTTATCCCTACTTAAAAGTTTTCTAACCATTCATCAGGAACTGGTCGAAGGCCTTGCGTGCCTTTAATTATATGTGTGATTGATTAAGAGGCGCTGTGATTCGGTGTTACACTTCAGTGGGCACGGGGCCTAATGTTGGACGTCTGTTATTCATGTGAGCTTATCACGATAGTTCAGGAAGTTGAAAATTGGGACAGATTCTTTTGTCGGGTTTGGGTGAACATTAATTGATTGGTTAATTCGATGTGTGAATAGGTTTATTAATCAAATTTGATAGTTGAGTGGTGTTATTAACTAATGGGTATGCAGTTAGGTACATAAGAAAACTGATTCCATAATGCACTATTATAATTTTTATCGTGTTGATATTATCGTGGACGTCCACGTGCACGTCCATAAAATGTATGGAAATACGGGTACGTTTTATCGTTATCGTGAACGGAAATTTAAAAGCGTTTTCATAATTATTTCTATTCATTTAACTTCCTGTGTTATCGTGATGCCTTGGACGGCTACGATAATATCATCAGGTTAAAAAGGTTATAAAGCGCACATTAGGACAAATTAGTTTTTCGGTTGATTTTATGAGTACATTTGTAACTATTTGCGATTAATAATGAGAGTAATCAATAAAAATAGACGATAATTGATAGAATCGTGTGGTAACTTCAAAAGCAGTTGGGTTAAAAACATAAAAATACTTGCATGCAAGTTTCTTTATAAGTTTTAGAGTTTATTTTTACTGCTGTTAAAATAATATTGAATGGGTTAGGTTCATTTTTTATCTTGGATTCGATTTCAAATCATTATTATTTTTTTTATTTTTTTTCTGAATCCATGAACGTCATCACATAATTTGTCCATAGGTGTAAGGACCGTGAGAGGATATAAGATTATTCACATTTTGATCTGTAAGACTGTGGTTATAAGGTTCAAACTCTGATACAGATACAACGTGACATTCATTTGTTTGTTGACACGTTCAGCAAGGTATCTAAAAACACGTCAGAAAATGAGACGATACAAGTGGTCAACTTAATGTTAAAGTGTGGTGATTATCGCGTATGTGGATCTCGTCCATGTTGGAATGGTTTCGGAGAAAAATAACTCAGTGGCTTCTTGTCCGCAGCTTCAACTGCGCGGACGTCGAAAATGATCTCAAGGGATTTTTACTACCGGGATTAAAAGTTTCCTACGTCCGAACCCAGGCCGTGGTCTATTTGTGTGCAAATTTTATCGAAATTCTTTCAGCCGTGAAGATGTGAAAAGGTAACAACAGATAGACAGAGTTCCTTTAACATTTACAATAATGAGCATAGAATGGATAGTATGCAACGTGTTCCTCTTGATTGACTCTTCAAAACTACGAGTATATATTTTTGGAACACTTTTTCTAGGACTTTTTTTGTATTTTTTGTTTTTCTACCTATCCCATAACTCTAAGGTATCTATAATACCTATATAATATCATAACCTTAGAGTTATCTACTAACCTTAGAGTTCTGAGAACAAATAATACAAAAAAAGTCCCATAACTCTAAGGTACCTTAAAGTTAGAGTAGAGAACTCTAAGGTTAGTAGACTCTAAGGTTATACCTTAGAGTTATGGGATAGGTAGAAGAACAAAAAATACAAAAAAAAGTCCTAGAAAAAGTGTTCCAAAAATATATACTCGTAGTTTCGAAGATGACATAACACTAGACTCTCAATGTGTGTATCTAAGTTTCATTTATTAGATACGAGTAAATAAACAATTTTAATTCAAACCAATCATTCATATTTAAAACTAAGAAAATGCGACGTTGTCATATTTTTTTTTGGCCTAAAATAGTCTGAATTAAATGTTCTTTTTTATATTTTCCGTAATGGTGTTTTACATAAATAATCGTGATCGTGTCGAATTATTTTGAATGAAAAATTAAAAAGAAAAAAAAGTATTGAAAAAAAAATCATATAGCATAAAGCATTTGTCCTCAATTGGTCGGATTCTCATTTCGACGTATTTTGTACTGACAATAAGCTAAATAAAATTAAAAATAATACATTTATTAGGTATATTTGTTACGGAGGACCCAACATATATTCTATCATTTTATTTCACAGTACAGAACATCCATGAATGTTATGTTCAAATATTTTTCCGCCTGCAACATTGTGTATCTTGCAAAATTTATTCGATGCATTAGTAAAACATTTTGCACTAACAATGGAATTGGCCAAGTTCAAGTTAAGCTGAGCAACGTTCCGCTCTACATAGTATTAGTAGTAGTTATTTCAGGCAAACAAAACAAATATTTAAATAGTTGCGAGCCACGAAACGTTATTATTTTTCACAATCTTACTTCTCATTAAATACAATATCAGTCTTTGGTAATACATTGTGGTTTACAACCAGCTGTATGTTGGCAATTTTACCTTTTACTTAATAAAAATCTTATTTTCTTTTATTTACTCACAGAAAACGCACAAAAACGTGAACCTGTGGGTCTAGAAGCTTGAATTACGCAAGAGTTCCTTATATAATGAAGGTGAGCACGAAGAAGGAAGGGTTTTAGAAAATAATTTCCTCTAAAGGGGTTAAATAGGGGATGGAAGTGTATAAGGAAGTTCTTCATTATGCTGATGGGAACTCCCATTGCGCACATGGCTGGTTTCTAACTAAAAACAAAATTAATAAAGTTGTTGTCATAAAAAAATGATTAAGTACTACAACACAAAGACGCACCATACAGGTGGTCCAAATAATGGCGTCATAAAGAAAAATTGTTTCCTATACTACAAAAAATCGCGGAACATACATGGGATAATTTCGGATATCCCTGGGCATGAGGATTCAATTTTTATTACTGCACTATTTGGACCATTCTTTCGTATTATAACACTATCTAGGCTACATAAAGAAAACTCATCACTTGTCTTTGTACATTAAAAAAAAAAATTCACTGTCACGCCGCATTTAGAGCATAACACATTTAAAGCACCACTTATATAGAGCATAATAAATTTGACACTCAGAATTATACAGTTATCTCGAGCATAATAAATTACTAGCACACAAAGATTTCTTAACACATTACATGTGAATATTGAGCATCGTAATATAAATTACAAAATAAGTTTTGTAATTTGACCTTCATGTTGGTTGGACCGGTTCTACCTCGAGTGACCCTTATGGTCAAAGTCAAACTGGCCCAGATTAGGGTCTCGGAACCCAAATTACACATCAATCTTTCGAGGAAAAACGTTGTTTATGGGAACTTTTTGTTTTATCTTTGTAGGGAAAAAGGAGCTTTGGCATTGTTGGACCAACCCCTGTAGTAGTTATCAAATCAAAAATCTATGTATTTACATAATGTGTGGTGATGATTGTGGTGTTTATAAAAGCATTATGGAATACTTTATTTCATATAAAAAAGTTCCTAAAACAAAATAACAGATGGTGCATTCTTAATTTCTTAATCGAGTTAAGCTTCAGAGAGCATTAGTGGCCTGGTAGTAATGGCCGCGACTTGTTGTAGGTCGTACGTTTGAACCCAGGTAGAAGCTTTACTTCGTGTAAATTATTTCATAAACCACTGCAGACGCTCTCAAAACGGACCTAAAACCTAAAATTCGAAGACATGTGTCATCTACTAACCCGCATTGGGCCCGCGTGGTGGATTACGGCCCACTCCCTCTCCAGCATATAATGTGTCCCAGGATTGGAAACATTATATGCTGATTATGCTATATTAGCTTCGCTTAATTAAAGCTATGCATTTGGAACAATCCATACTTAATTATTCAAGAGATCTAAAAATATTCCTAGTATTTCTCTACAAGTATTCAAGGAGGTATTTCGAGGTCAAAAATATTTTGTAATAAGTCTGTCTGAACCACTTCGCTGGTTATATATTATTTATTATTCATGTAATGGTTACAGCCTAAACTTACTAGAGTATAAAGTCCAAATACTTGCAACATAAATGACTAAGATTACTTTTTTAGTTTTTTATCCTTACGTAATTCGAGAAACGGGAGTCATCACTGTCGTCTGGCACATTTTGATATTTAATGTTTTTAAAATAATATATATTTGTTCTTGCATGGCAAAATTAATGCGGAAAATAAAACATTGTTTGCTAATCTTTTAAAAAATATGATGACATCTTTCAAGACATTTTTCACAAAAATGTTCTAAGCTCACCTGATGTAGTCGATTATAAGAACTGATTAAAAATTTGAAACTAAAATGACGTTGAGTTAAGGAATAGTACTGTAGAACTCATAATTTTGTCATATTTTTCTCCATATCCTTAAATGTATGTCTCAACTTGACAATTCAGTTCTAAGATAATTTTCTATTTTTAAATTTTCTTGAACCATCAATGACAATTTGGCCTAGTAGTATTTTATTGTAGACTTTAGGCATACATTTTTTTTGCTCGTTTTAATAATTAATGATACCTAAACGAGTTTTGATTTTAATAGGCCTAGTCTGTAGGTATAAGTGTTTAGAACCTCTGGCAGACGGCTTGTCTTTTTTCGTCAAACTATATATATAAAAAAAGTGAAAACGTGTTTTTTTTTTTTTCTATGGGTCGTACCTACGTATCTACTTAAATACGTATTCAGTGTTTGTTTATTTTATTTTTTTACGACTTTAATGGAGTGTTCTCTAACCAGTTGCTCGACTGGTTTATATGCAAGCATATGATTTTGTATCTAAACATACCGTAGAAGCTGCAAGGATTTAGAGTAAAAGTGCTTAGTAATCTACCAAAATGTTCATCGTATTCTACTTGACCGTATTAGGTATTCATCATTGAAAACGAATAAAAATCACGGTATTTTTTTGAAAGCAGCGTGCAATTATGTAATTACTGCTTTTTCGAAAATCCCTACTGACAGACCTATTCCTGAATATCTCCAACAAAATCATAACGTATTTAATAAAGAGCGTGCATTACTGACATTGTGCAATAGGATCGCACAGTGGCTGCACACGCAACTAGCGGATATTGCAACCGGCACATTCAAGGATAGAGGCGAAAACCGAGTGAGTTCCGACTGACGGAAGCACAGTGGGTGTTAAGGATAGTCAAGCGGATTAGTGCGGTAATGCACGTAATCAATGTGAGTTCTAGCAGGATAGTGACGTGAGCGCTGTTCTGTTTTTGAAATGGGTAGTGACATTTTATTGTTTATTTTTTCGGCAGTCACAGTTTTTAATGTTTTCGTTTTTATGAAAATCGAATTATCTCGCTGTCTACCGAAATCAGCCGGTGAAGCAATCCAATAGAGGCAATCACTAGCATCAGGTGGAATGATAGCTCACTTCACTTAAGGTTTGACGGTGACATTTTACAGAATATATAGGTTGTATTTTAACGTGAAATACACTGTAAACGATAAATTATATTTATTTCTGTTACTTGTTTCAAAAAAGTCTTTTACACGTCAACAATTTTAACTTAATATTATAAATATGAAAGTGAGTTTGTTTGTTATTACGCTTTCACGCTAAAACGGCTGAACGGATTTGAATGAAATTTGGCATATGGGTAGACCTTTTTTTTTTTTTTTTGGGAAATTATCAAATAACTTCTACCGCTCTGGGCGGAGCGGGTGGGCGTGTCAGACTCTTACTGACTAAAACCCACCCGTGTTCCTTCCGTTGCCTGTAGGCTGGGTAGGCCTTGACCTGGAGAAGGACATAAGCTACTTTTCATCCTGGAAAGCAGACAAATTCGCAACTGCTAGTAAATTATATTTTAAAACTATGAGGTCGATGTCGGAGAATCCAACTACTCGAAGAAGAAACGTGAAATACACTGTAAACGATAAATTATTTTTATTTATGTAAATTGCTTCAAAAACTTATACCCGTCAAAATAAAATATATTTTGAAACTACATATGAGGTCGATGTCTCCTATCCGACAATTCTGAGAAGAAAGACCGAAACAAACTCAGAGGTATAATGTACCTACTATAAAATGCTGTATCGTTTAATAAAAAATAAACTAAGATTCTTAGATCGTGTTGTCGCTTAGTTTATAAGTTTAATACCCTGGCTGGAGGGCTTAATTTATTGAGGCAGCCAATGGGAAGTTTGGTTAAACAGCCGACAACTTCTTAGGTTGACCTGCCAGATTTTTTTTTATTGGCATCATAAAAAAAAGAACTTAGATTATTTGACAACTGTTTTAAAATACTGCACTGCCCTGTACAACTACATATGTATAGTACATAGTTTCAAATATCAAGTACAACGGATTCAGGAACCGGCACCAGTTCTAGATGTTCCGCAAAGGATGGAGGAAGACAATTACCACATATTGACCAACTTTATGTCCGTTGATGAGTCAATGTTACTGTAGTTATGATAATTCATTTAATTAAACAGCGATCCACCTCACACTGGGCCCGCGTGGTAAATTATGGCTCTGATCTTGCAGAGAGGAGGCCTGTGTGCCAGTGTCAGTAGGCTGATTATCAATGATCGGAGTAGGTAGATTGAATTGGGGTCATTGATCCGAAACGTATATATTAATGTGGACATTCCTCCGGAATTGGTTGATTATTAAAAAAAACCTTAGGTAGGAATTGTATTAAAATGAGCAATATTATATTCTTCATATTTTTTTAACGGCAAACAGTCACGATTCCAAGCTTTGGTAAGTAATATTTTACTTGTTACAAGGAGTTTAAACCGATGTACTATAACAATATTTTTAGTATTGTGTTTGTTTGCTTAAGCTGTTGAACATACCATCACCAACTTTGAATTGAGTAGTAATAATATCACTACCAACATTAACAATATTTAATTGAATCCGGAAATACCGGAATTGCTTTCCGGAAAAAAATATTATTTATAAATGGCTTATCCATGTTATTCTTTCTGTGTGCATTTATGATACAAGTACCAAAAATCAATCTACCTACTCCGATCATTGCTGATTATACTAAACAAAAATAAATCCTGTTACTTACTTTGCAAACATTTAGCTATTTATTCTTTTTCCTATGTTAAAAACGCGTTTTTTTCCTCATAAATTAATATAGATGTGTTATTTATGATTTTCAGAATATTCAAGTATATTTAGATCCATTTATGACGCAGTTAAGTAACATAAAACTGCAAAATTTAATTGAATACCTAGATAATCTAGTCTAGTAGGTATGCAAAATAAAATGCCAAATACTAATGTTTTTAAAACTGTATTTTTAACGAAACAGGAAACTAAGTGGATTGCGGCATCGTTTTTAAATCAGCGAATAAAAATCTACATACTGCTGAATATATTTTGTTTTTCTTCTGGTGTGTTTATTTGTTAAAAATATATTGCAATATTAGCTACCCTTGTAGTAAGATCTGAGATTCCTAAGACTGCGGTGGCCGCCACAAAACGTCCGCAATTTATCGTCGAATGACGCCTCTGAAACATTATTTAAAAAATAAAGTTGGTGTGTGTGGGTTTCCTAAAGAGCGCCATGATTTTTTTGAGACCCGTCAGCCGTCCTTTATGATGCGGCCACCGCTCTTCTAGGAAACCGTATCATATAATAAAAAAATCTGTTCAGCCTGTGATGACATGACGATGACTACAACATTTTTGAATTGAGATTTAGGTTCAAGTGTCAAATCCTCATTGAGACTCGAGTATTATTATAAAACAAAAATAGTTAAGTAATTGTTTTTATTCTTCTAATAATACTTGTTAAACAATTTATTATTAACACTGGATACAAAGGAAAAAAAAAAGTCACAAAAACTAAATAATGGATATTGTTACGTAATAATTATCTACGTAGCAGTTTATAAATAAATACGAAAAATTACATACAATTTATATTCAAATTCAAATTATGTTTACCTACTTGACAAATTATTTTAATATTGTGTGTGTATATTTGAACAAAAATTATACATTAACGACAATATTTTTTGTCATTTGACGTGGTAATGCTGATTCTTATACAGACTAACCCCCTGTTAACAAAAAATTGACATTCATAGACACATTATAGATAAATACTATTTGTAGGTAATTGTTATTCATGTGAATTAAGCAAGAGTGAATAAAACAAACACTGGTGAGGTTACCAATACCAATAAATAAGGAAGGGCATCATTATGATTATTGCAGAAAATATTATTTTTAAGGATAAAAACACCCGGCGGGCTTGTATGACTGGTCATACAAGCACGCCCATTTTGCTTCGTTTACATTCATACATCTGGATGTATGAACGTAAACGAAGCAATATGAGTAGGTATGTAAGGATAGTAGAAGATAGCGTTCTTTAGTTTCTACCTACCCCATTGGGACTAAGGCGTGAGTTTATGTATGTATGTGAAAGCACCCTATAACTTTAATCGGAGCTAGTCATATCTGCAAAAAAAACTCATCCAAATTGATTCAGCAATTTCAGCCGTACTAAAACGAGACAGGCAGACTAGCATGCTTAATAACAGTGTAACCATATTGACAACGATATGGTGCGTCAAACTTGAACTTGACATTTGATAGCACTTTAAACAATGGATATGCTAATCTGTTCATGTATGAAATGGAACACGTGTATTCAAATTAACGTATTTTATGTTAATGAGGGTTTTCAAGAAAATTTTCGCCACCAGTTGGCGCCACTTTGACTATACGTGTTACATTTCGACAATGAATGTAAAATATATGATAAAGTTCATAATTCGTTTCATTCGTCATTCAGTCACTACTCACTAAGAAAATATACGAAAGTAGAAAACATGTTACATAGAATAATATAATAAAGTTACAGTTCGGCCGTCGAGAGAATGTGTTCTTGGCAGGTGTCAAACATATATTTGTTAGTGTGAGACTGACAGGTGTCAGTTTCATACTAACAAATATTTTTTTTGCGAATTTGATCCTTATGGCCACCAAAAATTGTCCAATTGAGAGAGTGCGTTCCTGACCTGACCTGAGTCAGGTCAGGAACGCACTCTCTCAATGACCGGACTGTAGCATAAGAAAGAAAGATGATGAGTAAGTTTTATGATCAAGTTTGGCTGATTAAAAACATACCTATTTTTTTATGTAGGTTATATTGCTAGGTAATATGACAATAAATGAATTAAAATAACGAATATAACAGCACGAAAATTAGAGGAAGGGTTAATTAAATGAGTGTAGGGTTTCGGGACCCTTAACAAAGATCAGTCAACGGTACATTTGTGTAGAAACGATTTACATTAAAATACTCGGGAAGTGTCGTGGGTCGCTCGGTTGGATGGAAGTTCGTTTTGCTGTATATTATGTATTAAGGCGACAATAACCGACTTTAGTAGTGTTAATGATTTGAAAAAAACATGTTGAATTAAAGCATTTTCTTAATACCTCAATCTGTGAATATTTCGGATTATGTTTATATTACATAGCGTAATTAATTTGTAAAGTTATGTCAAACGCGGATAAAAAACTGAGAATCACGTCTGAAAAGCATGTATTATAATAATTATAGGAACTGCTAGACGGGTAGGTAATTTGATTTCAGTTCGTCATGTTCGCAAAAAGTGGAACATGTTGCAGAATAACGTCATCAGAATAATCTGTTTGGTTTGGTGTGGCTCTTGTGACTTTTGTTTAAACATAAAGAAAAGCTACGAAAATAGTTTATTCATTTATCCACAGTTAAAACTTTTATGTTTATATTTATATAGAACCAGCTTTTGCCCGTGGTTTCGTCCGCCTGGAGGTCGGAAATTATCCCACGGGGACGTACTACTGGGATAAAAAGTATCCATGTGCTAACCTAAGTAATGGTCTACCCATGTGTCAAATTTCATCCAGATCCGTTCAGTCATTTTAACATTAAAGCTTAACAAACAAACAAACTCAGTTTTGCAATTATAATATATAAGCCAGCGGCTTCGCTCACATGATATCTTTACAAATTATAGCCTATGTTGTTACTCAGTGATAATATAGCATTCTGCAGGTGAAATCTCTTTTTAATCAGTTCGGTAGTATTTATGTTTATTCATTACAATATTAGTTTAGATTATATTAGTTAGGATTACGAGAGCCCGGCCTTTTCTAATTTTACGGCTTTCACTAAACTGACATCACCAAATGCAATGCAACAAAATGCAATAGTATAGTCAATTTAAATAAATAACACACTATATACCCAATATTTAGTAACTCAAAACTAAACGCAATTAAATACTACATTTTAAGTTTCTTTCTCAATAATTGACGTGAATAATCAATTGGAGAAACGGGCGCTCAAAAAAGAATTTCACGGTATTTTTTATCATTCAAATGTGTGAGTTATTTTTAGCATAAAATTGTTAGAATTAATAGAGTGTGTGCAATCAATTTTAAGCAATGTTGAAGGTCATGCAAGTCTGGTTTATAATAATAAGTTGGGTTGCCTTGAGGTAGAACAAACATTGGCACTATCAATTCATGTATTGCGAAAGTTCTTGCGCAATTTATGAGTACGTTTTCATTACTAACTAAACTTCAGACTACCTTGATATTGTGTAAAGACTAATGAGAAAAAATGCAGTAATAATTAAAGAATTCAAGTCTGGACTATGTAACAATTAAAGGCTTGTACAGACCAGCGCGACGCGACGGCGCGACGCGACTCGAACAATACAATTTCTAAAAAAAATTCACGGTATAACAATAACCGGTGTCGCGTCGCGCTGTCGCGTCGCGCTAGTCTGCACGAAGCTTTATTAAGGCGACGATAACCGACTTTTAATGATTTTGCACTGATGATCCCGTCTAAACGAGTAAGGTTAATGATTTGGAAAAATTATGTGTCAAATTAGAGCATTTTCTTAATAACTTAATCTGTGAATATTTTAGATTATGTTTATATTACATAGTGAAATTAATTTGTAAAGTTATGTCTAACGCGGATACAAAACTAAGGATCACGCAAAATCTATCAAGCGTATTTTTCTGAAACCTTCACCATTTTAAAGATAATTTAATTATTGATCTTTTAGTATACGTTTTTTGTTAAAATACCTTTTGTTTTTAGTATAATAAATGAATAATGCGTCTAATTTAGGACAGCGCTCCTTGATGGGCGAGTCCTATTACTGGCTGGACGTACGACGCGTTGCGTGAGCTCAGTACAGAACATGCAAGCTAACCACTCAAGGTCACTGGCATATATCTGCGTCTTAAGTTTGACGTTCTCTTTCACAGTTTAAATTTCATGTATCTACGAGTACAAGAATTCTTTTGTGGAAAAATATTTAAAATTTTATACGAAAAAAACATATTGAATCCTTCTAAGAAAAAACTGAATCCTAATAAATTATTTACTATACTCATAAGTTAAGGAATTTTATAATGTAAACTAAGTGACAAATCTGAAAAAAAACTGCTTATAATATTATTATTTTGTTTCAAAACGTTATAATATTATATATTGTTGTTGTTGTCAAGAATCTCATGGAATATTTACCATTGTTGTTGATTACTGTTATTAAACCATACAAAAGACTTTATTAAAATTTTTTTTTTTATAAAGCAATACTGCCTCATTGGTCTAATGGTCACAAGAGCTACTGCTGAGCATGAGGTCTTGAGGTCTTGGGTTCCATGTCCAGGTCGGGCAAAGTGTTATTGGGTTTTTCTATTAGGAATTTTCTTTGGATTTGTGCCCTGTTGATGGCAATAGGCTCGCCGCCTATTACATGGGACTTAAACAGAACTGGCGAAATGTGGATGTACTATAGGTGCCTAGGCCCTTGGGGTATTACAGGCGTGATATTATGATGTTATGTTAAAGCAAGTTTTATTTTTATTATATCCACTTTTTTTTTTTTTTTTTTTTTTTTTTTTTTTTTTTTTTTTTTTTTTTTTTTTTTTTACTTTCTCACTCCCCTTGAATTATCATTTTAGATTTCCCTTTATGTACGGTTGCGGAATCAAATTATGGACCTAAGATCAAAGTAAAGTAAGCACATAAGGATAGGAAGGTGTCATTTATATGTTTGTTTGTGATAATATTATTATTATTAGTATGTATTACAGTTTAAAATGTCACTAATGTAATTGACATTTAGACAAGCTGTTGTGTGTGCGGAGAAGGATTCTAACAAAAAAATAAATGAAATGGGCATTGCGACGCATGCCGTGAGAAATAATTACTTCTTGTTACAACGATGGCCTTCATCGCCACACTGCAACGATTGTTAGAATAACAGAACTATCACTCGCAAATTGATTTAATGTAAATTGACAAGCCAAACATATTTCTGAAAATAATTACGGCCAAGTTTAAAAATTGCAAGTTTTTTTTAAAGCGACTGCGAGGGCTTATAATAATGGCCAATATCATTATTTCTGTTGACAATATAGCCATCTATAATAATTATTTATTTTATTATTAAATTTGAAAAAATATGACTGAGCATATTTATTTATTTGTACATTTATGCAATATTTACTGCAACAACTAGTGGAAATGTGGTATAAGTTGACAATAAAAAAAAAAAAAAACTTGCTACGCTATTTAGCTATCGTTAACTCGTTAAATAGTATTATTTTGTGTGTTCATTAAACTCACATTAATTTCAGCTGGCACGACCGTGTTCAAATATTATTACCGAAATATATGTATTTGCGGTTGGCCAGTCGTTGATGTCTTTTCCTCGCTACCAAAATGTTCCAGGAAAAATTTAATTTGCATTGAAAGGATCGCAAAACTATATAATAATGTTTTAAAATGTACTTAGATCACGAAGATACACCGACATATTATTTAATAGGATGTAATAAGTAATATTGTTAGTTTGAAGGTTTTGTAGTGTTTGCGGTGAGAAAAATAATGGCAGGTCTTTTTTACGTTTTCACGATTTACTTCTTGATGTAGTTTTTGAGTTAAGACTTTTGTACAACTATAATATTTTAACAATTAATATTGAACCTGTTTTTGAAGTTTTGGTTTGAAGGTTTTGTGATTTTGTTATTTACCTATTTAATTAAAATAAAATTTTGTTTTTTTTACAAAAAAATAAAATTATTATCGTATATAAATAAAGTTTCATATCTAAAAGCACTAATCAATACATTTAAAAAAGCTACATACCATTAGCACTTCGAAGTCATAATCACTCACTAATCTCTTGCCAATTTACTCAAACACAAATCAGAAGAGCACTTCACTATACATCACTATAAAGTATGAAACATTCTGAAGTCTCATCAAAGGCGTGCTTGCAAACTATAGATTGTGCTACGTTGTATATTTCTATATAGCTAAATAGATGACGTTCGGTGTGACGACAGTTTGTTACTGTCTAACATAGACCACTGAATGCATAGAAGCAGCATGTCGGTAATAACTATAAGAGAGGGGCAAAACCTTGACGTTTTTAGAAATAATGCGATTTCTATTCCGTAATTATTAGTTCCAAGGTGGATGTGAGCATCCTTGTCCAAGAATTACATTCGTTAAATTGTGTTTCTAGTTCAATCATATTTTAATTATAGAATTTTCATGCGGAACATAATATGTTACCGTTCTTGTGAAATTTTTAGAGGTGGTTATATTTTATCGCGTAAATATTCTCTAACACTGTTCTCATACGTCATCCACGACTATGAATGTTAGTGCGGAAACCTCTATTTTATTTACTTATATCTTTTGTCTGAAATTTATTCAACAAAGCTTTTTTTTACAAAAAATTGCTTTCACAAAATGTTTACGTTAACTTTCGCTCCAAATAATCAGTCTGTTGTAATGTTTTTTACATGTACAACTTAATCATTTAGCTCTCTAATCAAAGAAATCCCCAATTTTAAAATAATCACAAAAATACTTTCTGAAATCACATTGACGCGTATTTTTCGCGGCTATTGAAACTATGGCGCTTCTACCGCATTCCTCGCTCTGGGATTTCTCTAGCTTGTCATGATTATTTTGTTTTGTAATTAACCGACGTAGTTCACTTGATGTAAAACACATCTTTGTAATATTAATAGTTATGGTTTTGTAAAAAGTGGTATTTTCTATGACGACTGTACGTTTTTATAGAGGGCATGAACTTTTGTTGTTGTGGCCTCTGATGAAGGGGTTTCCCCTTGATTTATTATTGTTGTTGTTTAATTTGGTGCAAATTTTAAAAGAATATTGAGACGTGTAAAGGTTATTACAGTTTTTAGGATTATTTATACGTGAACGGTAGAAAAAAAATCTTATGGAAAATCCCAATAACACTTTGTTCGACCTGAGAATCGAACCCAGGACCCCACGCTCAGCAGTCGTGCTTGCAACCACGAGATCAACGGGCAGTTAAACAGCATACTCAGCGTCTCTACTTTGCTAATGTAACTGGCTAATAAAAAAATCTAATCTTATCTTATCAAGGCATGAGTTATTTTATTATAACTCGTGCCAACACGAGAGCAAAAGATGATGTTATTTTATTTCTTACAACGTTAAATAACAACAAACTACTTATGAAGTAGGTATTTTACGTCATAATAACTCAAAGTATAATACAAGGATGACGCAGTTTATTATAAATATCTCAATTGTTATGTCTTATAATGACATTAAGGTACATTAATACGTTTCAATATCACATAATGTGACTTTATGTGATTTTATTATGTCTGGTACACTGAGTTTCTAATGCTTTTTTAATAAGATCCAAAACCAGAACGGCTATTAAAAAATCAACATTATATCATAGGAAAATCGACATTTATTTATTTAAAATAGGTACGCCGATAAACATATACACGTACATTGTACATTCAATATTAAAAGTGAACAGGTATGGGTTCTTATGTACATATATACCAATTACAGATACTCGACATTCATATAAAACAAAGCAACCTTCGTAAACTATATAAAATTAAAATTAAAATTCATTAAAATATAAACAAAACAGCTTTGATTTAAGTCTAAAAAAGAACTTAAAACTGACTTACAGAAATATCGTCAAAGATATAAAATAACGAACTAAAATAACAAGATCTAAAATGCCTGCCAATTTATGGAACGTTTTTAAAGGTTTTTGACTGAAAACCTATTTCTAGTGGAATTCAATTTTTTAAAGTTACCTATCGTATGGCACATAGACACATAATCTATGAACTAGAAAGAAAATCGTTTATTACTAACGAATACATATCAACGCATAGTAGGAAAACATCGTTTTCCATGAGTAAAACAAACGTTTAAACCGTTACTGACATTGGATCCTTTAGCAGCTTTTCAGTGCAGAACCCAAAAGAGCCAGGGGTCATTGTACGCAATTAATTTCTTGAAGAATACATAAATTGATAGTTAAATTAAAGATAATGTCATCGTTCTTATATAATTTTATATTGTGGTTAAGATAAATTATCTCGCTTCGTGTTTTAATAACATACCTATTCCAATTATTCGTCTTAATCATGTTGTTAATAATCGATCAAATGTGCATTGATTACAATAACTGAATTTATGAATGATTAATACGAGTATTATTTTGTTCATTATTTTACTGAAATTATATATAGTTACTTAATGAACTCAGTTTTTATGGCTCAAGTTTACACGCATAATATTTATGTGCATGCAAAGTTTTGTTTTACTGTTAAAGAAAAAATAACTAAGAGCTTCGTGCACGAGCTATATGCTCGTGGCTAAATTATAACAGCCGCACGGGTCGATCGAAGATTAAACTACGCTTGCAGCGGCCGGTTCGTGGATATCATAACCCCCCTGTGCTTCAGAAAGTGCTTATTCCATTATTCCCCCCGGCGAAATTACCCCTCAGAGGGAAAACTGAAAAGTAATGTAAAAAATCTAGAAATACTCCTTTTAATTTTGGATTTTTCCACTTTACCCCCTATTTTTTATTTTATTTTCTACGCTCTTAATTTTAATAAAAGCAATGTTTCGTGATGAGATACAGATTCTATGAAATGTGATCAACCACGCGGGAGACTCAAACTCAAACTCAAACTCAAAGCATTTATTTCAATTAAACCATTTACAGGCACTTTTGAATTGTCAAGAAGTCGGTCAGTCAGAAATATGAAGCTAGTTGCCCATTCCAAAGCGTAGTAGGTACCTATGGAGAAGAACGGGCAAGAAACTCCACGGACACTCTTTTAAATAAAAAAAATTGTTACAAAATATCGGTTACATCATTAATGTTAAAATTATGCATGTGAGGACAATGTAGAAAGACGTGCACGTTAAAAGCATCCGTAATAAAAATATAAAAAACAAAGAACAATTCAAAAATAAAAATATTAAAATAAGCCATGGCAGCTAAGAGATGACCAGTCTCTACTGACGGCGCCCGTTCACGAACATGACGCATGGATTAGCACGATTAGATTAGCACATTAGACGAATTGGTCACAGTAACTAAGCCGCCCTGGCTTAATTACTGTGACCCCGACTACATGGGTTAGGTTAGGTTAGAACTGCGACCAAAAACGCAGGGGCTGAGCGATCGAAGTGAGCTACTTCCAACTTAGATTTCTTACTAATTCCGATTTGCTAACTGCCCACACGTAACCGTTCAGTAATTTTACTGCCCAATTATTTATTGAATTACCCATTTCAATATTTGTTATGACTCATATTTAATTAGTTTATTGCTCAGTTTTTACCGCCGAACTTAATAATAAACATGCATTTTGTATTTTTTTTTACCAAAACTACAATCAATGAACAACAACAGTACCTGAAGCTCAAATAACATAAAACATAAATTTTAATATTACGGTCTATTTTTTTGTACCTAACTTTAATCATTTTGTAACATCTTTTGTACATTATGGAATGCAATAAATGAATATATGAATAATTACATCAATGGAGATTTCTGGATATTAAAATTATTCGATTTCAATTTTGCCCCTTAAGGGGGTTAATCGGGGGTGAATACCAGACTTTTTATCTTAAATTTTAATTATCCCCTATAAGGGGGATTTGTGGAATAAGTCCTCGGAAATCACGTTAAGCCTTTGGTCCCGGCTGTTATTCGTAGATCTTTGACAAAAGTTACGGGGAGTCATGAGCCCAAAAGTCTGACAAGTTACTGAGTTGAACTCAAACTTAAAACTCAAATTCAAAGCATTTATTTCAAATAAACCAATTAAAGGCATTTTTGAATTGTCAAGGGCCCATAGATTAGAACGGGCAAGAAATTCCACGGATACTCTTTTAAATCAAAATATGGTTACAAAAATGTATTATGTATGGTTACCTAGTTGGAGGTCAGATAGACAGTCGCCATGTCCATGTAAAATGCTGGTATTCAGCTACATCCGGTAAGACTGGAAGCCGATCCCAAGATAGTTGGGAAAAGACGCGGGATGGTGACCGCTTTGATCAGTTTCTCATCAAGATGGCGGCAGCGAAAACATAAAAAAAATTCGTCGTGGGGGTCATTTTCATAGCTTAAAGGCTAGTACAGACTAGCGCGACTTTTAGCGCGACGCGACGCCGGTAATTGTTCTACCGTGAAGTTTTCTTGGAAATTGTTTTGTTCAAGTCGCGTCGCGCTGTCGCGTCGCGCCGGTCTGCACGACGCTTTAGAGGGTGATAATAGACGATAGTGAGGTCAAAATGTAAATCCAAGATGGCGGCTGCGAGCATTTTGTTTTTCTTTTAATTCATAAGTGAGCGGGGGTCCCCCGACTGCACAAGTTTTTTTTTGTTTCACTGTACTAGCCGTTTAAAGAGATCTTTTCGGAGGTAAATTAGTCAATCACAGAATTAAGAACAGTAATTCACACATACTTTGAACCCGGAACATGCATGATTATAATACATTTGCCCAATCACTGTTACTGATTGACGTTAAAATCATTATTTTGATACTTTTTGCTCATTTTGATGTAAATATCTGCTAATTATGTTCTGGGGTTTTTGCAATTGTTTATTGAATAGCAATTTTTTTGTATAATACATAGGAAGGTATGTAAGTTTTAACATTGCAAGGCACCCCATTTTTTCACATGGAATTTGAAAAAGCTCTGTGAAGCATTTTGAGTTTGCAGCATTACCTCTTTGATAAAATAGAGCGAATTGCTTTTAACTACAGTGAATGAAAAGCAGAAACGATACGAAACTAAAAATAATAATGATGAAAAACTCCGGAAAAAGCGATAGTAGATAATTAATATTTTATCATTGTCAACATTTCAGCCGAAAGACGTCCACTGCTGGACATAGAACTCCCCAAACACCACCACTTCGAGCGGTTCCGTGTTTCTCGCATTCAGCAGATTCCTGCGGCCTTCACCAGGGCATCGGTCGACCTTGTGGGGACTTCCAACACTACGTCTTCCGGTACGAGGTCGCCACTACAGAACTTTTCGGCCCTATCAGATCTGTTCTGCGAGCCAGGAACGTAATCGTTTATATTATTGTAAATCTTAAGACTTAAGGCTAATAATACACATGCCTCTTGCCTTCCCTATAGTACCTACTCAGGAATCTATAGCCCGATGCAAATTTTATGGTGGCTTGGAACATAAGGCGAGTCGCTGCGCAGTAACAAATTCACATTGCAGCGGGGGTGAGGGGTGCGGTACTGCGCAGTGAGTAGCACACTTCAGAGCCGCCATAAAGTTTGCATAGGGCTGTACAGACCTATCATTGATTAAGTTTTCTTTTTTAATGAGGATTTTGATGAATGAAACTAATTTCTCCGCGGCTACCAGGTATTTGTTCTGTTAGCCGCGCAAAAACCGTACTTGTTAAAAGAAACAAAAAACTGGCCAATAAATTCATCCCGAATTTATCCTAAGAACAAACTTAGCATTATAGTTGAAAAACTACAGTTTTAAGCATTGCAAATGTAAGTTGGTCGATTATTACTCGTTAACTTGTGGAGCATACTTAGCTATGATAGTTTTCCTTTTAATTTCGTTATATATACTGTGTGTATTGTGTATTGTGTGACCCACAAGTAAGCTAAAAAATAAATTATTTAGTTTAGTCGTCTTTAGTTTAAGTTACTAACAATAGTGTTTTAAATGCAAACAACCAACAATTTATGGATCTTTTTGGTTGTCCTAAATATAATAATTGATTTATTTATTTAATTTTAAGCGCACCATTCTAATATTTAAATCAAGCAGTACCTAATAACAAAAAGGTGTTTTGTCGTTTTATAGGTTTTGTTATAAAGGATGATGGGCATTTTTGTATGGCGACTGGACGTAAAACCAACAACCAACCAACACTTTTGACGTTCAAAAGTGCCTTATACGGGCCTACTTGAAATAAATGATTTGACTTTGAACAGAAATTAAATATATCGTAATGTTTAGTACTCCATAGTAAGATAGCGTTTGCATGAATTTCATCTTCATTATCACTCGGGTTGAGGAGCAGTGAAGTAGTTCAAAAGGTGGATAAAATTAAATCCATAATAATTATGGATTTATATTTATAACCAACTTCAAAAAAAAAAGGAGGAGGTTCTCAGTTCGTTGGAATATTTTTTTTATATGTTTGTTTCCCGATTACTCGAAGACAACTGGCCTGATTTGGAAATTTCTTATTTTGTCTGAAAGGGTATATTTTTTAATTAGTCCCATTTAAAAAAAAAAAAAAAAAGTTGCCCCACACTAGGAATTTCTCCTGTATCGTGGGTGCGTTTACAAATATTTATACTCACATACACAAACAGCCAGACCCGGAACAACTACTTGTAGGTCATACGAATATTTGTTCCGTGCGAGAATCGAACCACTGCGCCAACCGTGCCGTCAAAATTGTCATTTGGTCATGATCTGATGGTGGAATCTTGGAGAAATTGACGGAACTCTTCAAATATTATAGGCTCATGTATAGCGATTTAGGTATTTTTTATAGTAACTCGTGCATTTGCTTTCTGAAACCACCATTTGGTGAAGTGGAACTGATGATGACGACCACAGATGGCCACCGGGACTACTCAATAATATGTATTTCACGGGTTGCGATTCGATTACTTTAATATGGTTGGTAAGCAATTTATGCTCGTCACAATTTATATGGTGGAGCTGATGATGAAGTACCTGAAGAACTCCTCAAAAATTAACGTCCTTGCATAGGTGACGAGCAGTTGACATTAGGGTATAGCAACTTAGATAAATTACAAACCGAACCACTAAAAAGTGAAAAAAAAAACAACCGACTTCAAATGACAAAGTCAAAGTCAAATCATTTATTTCAAATAGGCCCTTATAAGGCATTTTTGAAAGTCAAAATTTACAAAAAAAAAAATTGATTCTAGTCGCCCCTTCCAAAAGGTAGTTTTCGCACGGAAAAGAATGGGCAAGAAACTCCACCGTTACTCTTTTAAAATGTTTTAAAATATTTTATATAAGCACATTAATTATATAATTATATGTGAGGACGATGCACCTAGAATAAAATTGATGGTGCTCACATATTTACAAACATTGTAAAAGTAGACGATTTTCCTAAAATTTTACAATTAATAAGTCAGTGTGCGAGGAATTGATGTAAAATCAAAGTCATATAATAAAAATATACAATTAAATTTGCAACCAGTTTGATTTTGTCTTGATTCTAAATTATTGTATGGAGCAGGACCAGCATGTTTCCAAGCATTCTTATCTTGGATATAATCCTCCAATTTGTAATATGCTTGTTTACAAAGTGTACTTTTAATATGAGTTTTAAATTTTGTTTCATTTAATTGCAATATATCACAAGGTATTTTATTGTAGTTTAGTTGTGTAGTTGTGGTTGTTTTTTTTTTTTTTTGTAAAAAAAGATTTAATTTTTATTTCAAGGTTTCATTTAATTTTCTTTCTTAACATTTATTTATTTATATATTAGGGATAGCAACAGCATAAATATTGTAGATTTTTTACATTTGCTATGTGAGATTACCCAATAACAGTATCCACTAGTCCACTGCTAATAATATAAAAGAAACGAAAACAGATTAACCAATGGCAGAGGGGGATTCCCGGGATAGTTAATAAATTAAAACACAGTAATAATTAGTGATAGAAAGGAAGAAAAGAAAGAGGGAAGATAATAAATTTAAGGCACACAAAAAACAAGAAACAGAAAAAACTTAAATTAGTATTGTGTGCCTCACGTCTGCTCCAAATAAGCCCAGTTCAGCATAAATGCCAGCCAACTAGTGCCTGACGCTGGTCTTCAACCGGACCTTATGTTACGAGGACGTCTTACGAATGTAAATTGTAAATCAGTTTTGTAGTTTGTGTATACATGATAATATATAGCGCATGTTTTTTATCAGATTAAAAAAAGATTATACATTCAGCATATTTTTTAATACTAGGTCTAGACTATGTTATCGTGAGATAACAAGTTAAGCTGGTTCGAATAAAAAATTCCATCGATTTCATGCCATTATTATTCAAGTTTAATTAGTTTATAAACCCCACTTTTTGCTGCATGACGTCAGTCTATTTAGAGTATTCTAGATTATGAAATGAAATTGTTTATTCTATAAATAGGATATCGGATTTACTTTTAAATGTCAAATAAAAATATAAAAAAACTAAGCTAGCTATCTGACTACTCTGAGAAGACCAAAACAACAAAATAATTATTTTGGTTTTGATAATGAAATATCTGTTGATTTTCGTTTTCGTGAACACATATTATAGTCTCGGAATGGTTATCCCCAGCTTAGTTTGGGCTACGAGAATACTATCAGATTTTATTTTATTTGACCTCTGAGTTTGTAAACATCTGTTGATTTTCGTTTATTTGGATATCAATTGTTAAGCAATTACTACCAACCCAGAAAATTGACGTAGGGTGTCAATTATGCCCTAATAATGCCCGGTACTTGATGAAATGCCTACACTGTCCTCCCATACCTATTAACACTGTTATTTGAAAATATTGTAGAAGCTAATTATTTTTAAAAGAGTCCCGACTTCTCCATAGGAATCAATCAATTGGAACCCTGCACCTAACTTCTGACGTTTCATAAGTGCCCATGTAGGTTTATGTAAAATTAATATTTGATAGATTTTTGAATTTGCATAAAAGAAAAAATCTCTGGCTGTGGATACATATTCTTACCTACCTTAAAATAGTGCTTAAAAGGGTCGGTCATCGTAAAAAATAGGGCTGCATTTGGGGGAGGCGGAGGTAGCATTTCAAAAGCCTACCAGTTAAAAGGTACGGATTACCTCGCCTTAACATAGCATCCATTTTCAGGTCTATTAGTACTATTTTTATCTCACGAAGCGACGCGCGCTTTACTTATGTTTACCAAGTGTTTAAGCATGCTGTGAATGTGTGTGTAAGCTGAGGAACTCTCGGTACCGTCCGAGACCATGGCAAAGTCGGAAATTTGCTTGTGTTTTATGTGCTGACGTTATACGTCTTTCGTCAAGTAAAGCGCGCGTCGCTTTTTGAAATAAAAATAACTGCAAATTATGTACTTAAAATAATAATTGTAAAAGGACTCACAAGAATGAATCAATACGGCATCGCTCTATGCAGATGGTGGAATTGGTACTCCTCGTCTTCCGTCAGCACACACTCCTCGAAGCACCACAGACCAGCGATGGCCAACAGGATCATGTATGTCGTGTAGTAGAACAGGTAGACCAGTATGCTGAACAACATCGTAGGGTACAGGCGAATGGAACCTGTAACAAGAAAATATGTGCTTAAAACATTTATTTTCCCTTGTAAAACATCATGAGGAAACCGGCCTGTCTGAGAGATATATCCCGATGGCACGTGAAGCCAAGTCAGAGGCCCATGGACGGCATAAAAACTCTGACAAAGGTTAATCAATAAAAATGGAAAAAAAACACCTTTAATAAAAATGGCAAAACAGGGAAGAGGTTCTGTGCCCAGTAGTGGGAAAAAAACTGAAAATCACTCTTGTGGTAAGTGGGTAGGTGGTAAGCAAAGATGTATAGTGTTGACAGAAAACCCACATTCGCGAATTATGTACATACCCATCAATTCTGCGGAGTTTCATTAGCTATTTAAGGGTTAGTAAGGGTGCTGGCTGCAACACCTAACTGTTTTGTTAACTAGCATAAGTCAAGTGTACCTACAGGTGATTTATTGTTAATGATAACACTGTTATTATTTGATGAAATAAATCTTATTATTAATATTTTAAGTTTAGCCTATATAGGGGGCAAGCTCATTGCTATGCACCGGAAACAAATCCTGACTTTAGGATTTTGCAGATAATTTAATAACAATGACAATTGACAATTCAAAAGTGCCTGCAACCAATTATCTGTGAAGATAACATATTTAGTAGGCCTAAGTGTCTTTGATCTGCCAAACGTGTAATTTTCTCTCTTGTGTATTTTTTTCTTAGATAAAAATATATAAGTATATATTTATATATTTTTTTTTTATTTGTCTTATCTATTTATATCGTAAACGTTGCCATAAAGTCCATGTATGTTTCAGCAATTTTCTTGCCTAGTGCTTATCATTAGTTTCTAAATTATTTCCTCACCGAAAAATATAAAAATAATAGATAATCTTCCACGAACTCGTTCATCTTGGAAAAGTATTCAGTTTTCACGTAAAACGCTTCCTTACTTGGCACTAACATTAAATATATTGTCTTGAACTAAACAATATGTTTATAGTCACGTTAACAAGCTTATAAGTCATATTTAATGACGGCTGAATAAGTTGAAATGATAATAAAAAGTGTAATTCATTGCACAATGAACTGCGAGGTCTCACCTAAAGAAAATAGGCTGAAAATTATATTGTCACTAAATACATATATAAAACAAAGTCTCCCCACCGCATCGGTCTGTCAAAAACTACCAAATGGATTTTTATACGGTTTTCACTAATGGATGGAGTAATTCACGAGGAAGGTTTAGTTGTATAATTCATAAAGGTTTTGAGTTAATTGGCTGACGATGATTGTTGAAGATGTCGGAATAAATCACGCCGACTGGGAGCTGTACTGGCGTGCACGTTACGTTAAATTAAATTAAATTAGATTTGTTACAGCTGTAGTGGCAATCATGTCATTTGGTTTAAATAGGTCTTTATTTTTATTATTTTATTTATCTTTTATATAGATTATTTTCTTTTAGATTTTGTGAATGTGAGAACATTGTAGGCTGTAGATCTGTCGACCATTCTACCTTGCTAAGTACCTGGTACTTGTTGATAGGCCTACACTGTCCTCTCATAACTATTAACACTGTAATTTGATAACTGTAAAAATCATTTACTTTTAAAAGAGTAACCGAGGAGTTTCTTGCCGGCTCTTCTTCATAGGAAACGTCCAATTGGAACCGTGCACCTAGCTTCTGACGTTGCATAAGTGCCCTTGTAGGTTTATGTGAAATAAAACATTTTGAATTTTTTTGACGTTAGCGTTTCCGTGGGATAATTTCAGACCTTCACGTGATTGAAGCCGAGGGCAAAAGTTAATTCTGAGAAATAAATCTGATCGTCTTTATCAATCAGTTTTTCTTAAAAACTTATTACCAGTAACATCCTTGACTTTAGTTAGATAGACATTATGGTCGTGCTGACACGAGAAGAATTTAATCTCTTATTTTTTTAATCCATTTTGCTTCATGTAGTCTTTAATCATGCATAGAGTATAAGATCCCAAATACAAATACCAACCAACACCGGGCCCGCGTGGTGGATTACGCCTCTCTTGAGAGGAGTTTTGTGTCCCAGCAGTGGGAACCTTATAGGCTGATTATATTTATCTTAAAGTGTTAGATCTTATAGAAGATCATCTTTGAAATGGATTGCGTCCTCAACTAATTTGATAAAATAGTAGGTACATAATTGGCAATTTGGGCAAGCTACAATACAATTCTCATACACAATCACATCACTATATGTGATTGTGTATCATTTAATTGCAAACAATATTATAGTAAAACATAGTACCTATCGCATCATTTATAGTTAAATAACCATCAGGAAAACAACAACATGAGTAATGAAGGGAAATACTAATGCATATCGTATGATCATTAGCGATCATGGTGATTACTATCGTTTGATCACTATCACGTGTTGACTTATTCTTGTGCACGTCTCTATATCACGTGATCTCAGAAAGGTCCATCATATTAATATTCAAATTATTTTATTTCACATAAACCTACAAGGGCACTTATGAAACGTCAGAAGCTAGGTGCACGGTTCCAATTGGTCGTTTCCTACGGAGAAGAGCCGGCAAGAAACTCCACGGTTACTCTTTTAAAAGTAAAGTGGTTTTTACAATGATTTCAAATTACAGTGTTAATAGGTATGAGAGGACAGTGTAGGCCTATCTACAAGTACCAGGTACTTAGCAAGATAGAAATGGTCGACAGATATCCTACAACGTTCTCACATTCACAGAATCTAAGAGAAAATAATCTATATAAAAGATAAATAACAAAAATAAAGACCTATTTAAACCAAATGACATGATTACCGCTGCAGCTGTAAAAAATCTAATTTAATACTAAATATAGAATATTGTAGCTATATAATGTCAAAAATATGTTTTGATGAGTTGGTTTTATTTATGCTATTGTTGTGTCAGTAATTGACTTTTTTGTGGAAGGAAAAGGCTTGTTTACATGCATTAGTGTGGCTGATGAGACTATTGCTCTTGGTTGTTGTTTGGTTTTCAACGACAGCAGTGCTATTCTGTAACCATCTCACCGTGAAAACTTAGGTGAAGTGAGCTCGGAGTGAGCTGTCAGTCCCTAGCAGCAGGTGGAATGACAGCTCACTCCGTGCTCACTTCACCTAAGTTCTCACGGTGAGATGGTTACAGAATAGCACTGCTGGTTTTTATTCCGAGTCAAGTGTTGTTGTTTTTTTCAGGCACCTTCGAGTGCATAAGCTCACGGGTGTAACGTTCACTCATACTCTATAGAAAAAGGAGGATCCTCCAACCAGACGAGTGTTCTGTCTGCTGGGCAACTGCTTAACGATTGATGTCGGGACGTTGTATATATGCCAGTCGAGCGCGATGCAGGATTTTGCGTGCCGTTAGGGTGATGTGTAGTTTGCATGTGGCGATGTAGATGCCGCCACAATATGTTTAAAGATTAATACCTCAAGATGGAAAAAGCAAGAGGCGAGTATGTAAAGATAGAAAGAGTATGCAGATGTATTTTGTTGTAATAAAGTACGGGAATGAGGTTTGTATAATTATGATTATAATTACGTTAACTTATAATAATATCTCAATTTGTTTTAAACATTTTTAAGGTGATTATCCATTCAGCATATTCTGCAGCATTATTTTTTATTCTAGATCATACTGGGAATGGTACTATTACCTACCATTATATCATCATCGCTTATCATTTGAATAATGATGATGAAGCGAGTAGGAAAAGTTGACTTCTTGCGGTTCTTTTTCAGTTCCGCTTCGCTCATCACACTGTTGTTATGTTGCGTAATGAAGGCATAGTAAGTAGAATTTTAATGAGTCTAAACCGCAGTCCTTGTACCTCACTTCTGACCCTGGCAAACCACAAGCATCTATGTTGTTACGACAGCACAAATGAAAAAAATACATTGTTGTAACGGTCAGCGCCTAAAAACAAAATCTCTAATTTTCTGTACATACATATATATAAATAAATAAAATGGAAGTGTCTGTTTTTAATGTCAAAATAACAGCTTTTTACTAAATGCATAATTATGAAAGTATATACGGTACTTATAAATTTTTTTTTTTGTCTGTCTGTTTGTTCCGACTACTCTCCGAAACGGCTAGATCGATTTTGACGGGACTTTGACTGGCAGATAGTTGATGTTATAAAAAGTAACTAAGGCTACTTTTATTTTACCATAAGAATTAGGGACAACACCTGTGAAGCCGTGGGCAACAGCTGGTAACGGCTATTCTTAGAAAAGGCCAAATTTATTCTCGTAATGTGTCCAAATTGACGTGAACTTGACATATTTTTTTTTAATTGCGTAGTTGCGTGATCAATGTCCAAAGTTTGTCGTAAACGGAAATAAGGTATTATTTACGTGATTCTTAAACTAGTTACCAAGTTTAAAAGTGACTTGACAATAAAAATGTTGTCTCATATGAGATCCCTAACGTTAGTGAAGTTTCCCTTAGATCCGAGTGCAACATCATCATGATTTTCTTGGCCTCATCTTAATTTATTTCGGGGCTGTTTTTCCATACTTCTCATTAGTCGTCATCTCAGTATGACAACCATAGAAACGGGTTTTCTACGGGTTTCGTCGACGGAACAAAAGACAAAACTACAGATTGTGATTGTTTGTCTGTCATTTTGTCTATTCTTCTGTCGAAAAAACCCGTTGCTATTGTGGTCATGCTAAGCGTGCTGGTAGGTCTCAGTTGAGCAGTAGTGGCCCAGTGGTAATGGCTACGGCTTGTGAGTCGTAGGTCGTAGGTTCAAACCCAGATAGGCGCTTTACTTTGTGTAAATTATTTAATCACCACTGCTCTCAAAACGGTGAAGGAAAATATCGTGAGGAAACCGGCATATCCTAGAACCAAAAATTCGAAGACATGTGACATCTACCAACCCGTACTGGGCCCGCGTGGTGGATTACAGCCCACTCCCTTTCACCGAGAGCTGGCCGTTTGTCCCAGCAGTGGGGACATTATAGGCTGATTGTGCAGTATGCACCCCCTTTTTAGCCATATCATCTTTCAAACAGTCTATCCATCATTTCTTTGGTGTTCTCCTACTTTTATAGCCATTGACATTCATACTCAAAACTTCCTCCCTTAGATCCAAGAACAACGAATGAAAAATGTATCGTATGGTAAAGACTCACACTGGGCCCACGTGGTAGATTACGGCCCAATCCCTCTCACACAGACGAGGCTAAAGTCCCAGGTATGGGAATACTGTAGGCAGATTTTGTTGTTTTTATAGATGTTCATTTTAGAATTGGCTGTCTTAAACAAAACAGTCAAAACAGTTCTGAATAACAACATAAATATAGCGTTGAATGACCAATGAACTCTTCTCGGTAAAAACGTAAGAGACAAAGAACGTGAGTACCAAAAAGCCATGACGTCAATAAATAATTAAATAATACACGTCAATCGTATATGCGGATAATTTACTGAACTTTTTACTGACTTTGTGGTTTTCATTTTCATGATGGTGTGATAAAACTCAATCGGTGTAACTACAAAGAGACCTATATTATTATTTCATGATTACCTTTTTTAAGTTTGTTGTATTTTTTTGCAAAATTAGCTTCGAATACGATTTTGTATTTGTACAGGTAGCTTCTTTTCAAAAACGTAATCCATTGTCTTTCAAGTTGTCTAAAAACCATACAAAATTGTTAAACTAAATATTTTATTCTCACGATTCTCCCGGTAGTGCATGTATAATTTAATTTAAAAAGGTGTATTTAATTAAATACTTAAACTCAGAATATTATCGTTAAAGGTCACACCATTTATAATGAAGCTAACATATTATTAGTGCTTCAGGCATTAAGTCCGCCTTTGTTCAATTTATCTTCTCGAGTTAAAAAAAAAATGATCTCAGCAATTTCCAATTTTCTTTTCGGTCATGAAAAGCATGATAGTTTCTATTTAAATCACACTTCAAAATCATCAGATTTTCCGTAACAAAAAGCTGTCAGATCATCGATCAATTACATACTTTACGATGTAATCATAATTATCATTTAATCATTTCATGCTAGTAAGATTCCGCACTGAAGAACAACACTGCCTTCGGATTATGGGAATCCCTTGAAAATTCGTCATCAAATAATGATGGGAATTGCGTCTTAACTTAATGATTATAGTTACTCACAATAAACTGGTTATGATATGTAATGACGGTTTGGAATTAAACGCAATGATACGACAAAAAAAGTGCTGACTTTTTGTTGTTCTTCAAAGGTTGGTACGTATTTCCGTATTTTGTTAAATTTTGTAGCTGATATTCCTAATCGGATAACTATTATGAGTGACGACCCATTTGAAGAGAGAGATATAATTTATTTGTTAATAGCTCGTGGCTAATTAATAACAGCCGCACGGGTCGATCGATCAGGTTAAGCTACGCTTGCCCGGATAATCCGTGGATGGGTGACCATCTGAACAAACCGAGACCTTTCCGTGCCTCGTAAACGTGAAGCCGTTGGTCCCGTCAGGAGCCCGAAAGTCTGGCAACCAGTCTTACCAAGGGGCATCGTACTTGTTACCCAGTAACTGGGTTGTGAAAGTCAGATAGGCAGTCGCTCCATGTAAATTCAGCTGCATCCGATTAGACTGGAAGCCGACCAACATAGTTGGGAAATAAATAATGGTACTAAGAAAAACAGTAATAACCTATTAATCTCCATGAGTATTCAAACCATAATGAAGGAGGCAAAGTTACTAGGTACTACGAGGCTACGCAATTTTTTTCGTAGTCTGTCGTAGCAAGTTTGCTACGAGTACTCGGGCGACCATTTTCGACAACACAATTGAAATTTTAAAGTCCGTTGATTTAAATAAAATTGATTATTTCACATACACACATAACATCACGCCTTGTTTCCCCGAAGGGTTGTGCAGAGGTGTACCTGCAGCAGGTACACCCACATTTTGCCATTTATGTTTCAAGTCCCATGTAATAGGGGGCGTGCCTATTGCCATCAACCGAGCCAGATAGAAAAACCCAATAACACTTTGCCCAACCCGAGAATCGAACTCCTGCTCAGCAGTAGCGCTTGAGACTACTAGACCAACGAGGCAGTGATTATTTCCTTACATGAAAATAACTTTATTTTCGTTTTTTTTTAAGATTACGTAATTATTTGAATTACGACACGTCATAACGATTCTTCGTATTTTTCCCATGGAAAATAGTTATTAAAATAAAACCGGTATTTTTCCTGGTAATTATTATTTTATTACGCGAAACAACAAAGAACTATTTGATTCATCTCAACGGTAAACTTAGTTGCACTTTGTGATTACAAAGGAATTATGTAGGTAGGTAAGTATCTCAATCAGCCTTAATGTCCTCACTGCTGGCACACAGGCCTCTTCTTGGTGAGAGGGACTGGGCCGTAGTCCACCACGCGGGCCCAGTGCATGTTGTTAGATGGCATATGTCTTCAAATTTTTGGTTCTAGGACATGTCGATTTCCTCACGATGTTTTCCATCACCATTTTGGTAAGTATATGGAACGTGCAAATGCGTAACGGGGAAAATTAAAACGCTATTCTTTTGTGGGCAGCCTCCTGAAGACAAGAAGTAAACTGAGTACTTATCTTCTTTGTCGAGTTATCGATATTGAGAGACTATTCACAAGACCAGAGCCTGTTTGGGAAAAAAGGAGATGAACAAACATAGTAATACTGTAAATCTTTTGGGCACAACATCCGTCAACAGCGATGTGGATTAATATTTTGATGCTAAAGCGTTTTCGTAGAGGGACCTTATTTTTTCAATCTGGCATCAGTTCCAAACGGTCATTCGGTTTAAAATGATTGGAAAAATATAAAATGCATGGAAATTTTGAGTCAATCTAGCATTACACGATAAATCTTACATCAATCTAAGAAAAATCATGGATTGCCCCCCTTTATAACGGGTGTAAAAAAATGTAAAATGAAGCTGAGAGTCACTCGCACTCTCCATCATTGTGATTTTTTTTTCATTACCTCCTTCTGGTTACGGGGATATTGAAGGCCAAAATTATTTTTATTTTTTTCTCAATTTTACTTAATTTGATGCAGAATGCGTAGATAAAGGATAAGTGAAGGCCTTTATGATTTTTGTACCCTGTGAAAATGATGTTTATCATGATCGTGCTAAGTAACTGAAATGTTAGACGCAGTAACTGTATTAAAAGATGAAATGTAGTTTTAGTCTTAAAACTGTATTTTTAATTTTATTTCGTTTACGGTACACTTTTTTCTAATAATTGCATAGACGTTAGACCTCCTTTTAACAGGTCATTGGCTGAACCGAATTATAAAGTACGTAATTACAGGATTTTTTCTATATTGCTGATGTTTAGTTCAATTAACCAGACAACGAATCGACTAGTGGTGGTAGATTTAATAATCATCATCTGCCTACAGCAGTCCACTGGACATAGGCTTCTCCAATTGCACGCCATTCAGCTCGATTCTCGGCTACTCTAATCCAGCTGCTACCACCCACCCTGCGAAGATCGTCGCTCCTCCTAATCTGAGGGCGTCCTACCTTACGTTTGTCGATTTGCGGTCTCCATTCAAGAGTCTACCCTAACGATCATCGGTTCTACGGCTAATATGGCCGGCCCAATGCCACTTCAGCTCGCTTATTCTGTGAGCTATGTCGACAACTTTGTTTCTCTGTCAGATTACCTCATTTCGGATTCTATCCCTCAGAGATATTCCAAGCAAAGCTCGTGCCATAACTTGCTGAATGACCTTCAATTTATGAAGCCGTGCCGTAGATTTGCGTAGAGTTAATCACCAAAACACTGAACTTTCACTAAAGAACTGGTCAAACTGAAGCCAATCCCGCGCTAGATGCGGGATGATATTCTCTGATCCCGTCGCTTGTGTCAATTAATTGTATAACATATATGGCCATGCTATACAAGTCTACTACATTACGTTCAAACTGGCGCGAATAGTCGCGTGACGTCCTAATCATTCGAAGTGCGAAGTCGAGTCCCGCGTCCCGCGCGCCTCATTTTGACCGAATCTTTAAATGACATACTCGTAGTTTAAATAAAAAATGACACTTGTACCTATTATAGGTACAATGCAATATAGAGTTTCATTTGAGCTATCTATCTCATATACCTTTGAGAATAAATTTAATATACGTGACTATTAAACTGTGCAAAACCGTTGTTAGATTGAAGAACGATAAACCGATAGATTAACATACCTACCGGTTTTAGGGGCAGAGGTTCTAAGGTTTGACCTTTTCAATGGGTACATATCGTTAAAAGTTCAAGCCTTAGCCTTATGGAACGGTGTACCATTGTACACCGTAACTTTACAGCATGATTATAAAATCTAGTAGAATGTAGTAAAATAATTTCAACACTTCTGGAAAGGGTTTAGGAGTGGCGCTATTGTACCGTTGGGCGCCCTCTTAAGTAACGGGAGTAAAACGGAACAAAATCTTTAAAAAATATTACAAACCATTTTCATAACGCTAATTAGCGTTGGAGTTATACATTATAACTAAATTAATTAGCGTTATGAAAATGGTTTGTTCAGAATCGTTTACTGAATCGATTTGAGTGATATTCTAATTGAGGTGTTTGGTGGTGTGCGTTAATTCCGGGACATGTTATATATATATTATTTTACTTCTTTGTTTTAAAGTTTGTGTACCTTTCAAAGTCAAAGTTAAATCATTTATTACAAATAGGCCCGTATAAGGCACTTTTGTACGTCAAAAATTTACAAAAAAAAATTATTGATTCTAGTCGCCCTTTCCAAAATGTAGTTTTCGCATGGAGAAGAATGGGCAAGAAACTCCACCGTTACTCTTTTAAAATGTTTTACAATATTTTGTATAAGTACATTAGTTATATAATTATATGTGATGACGATGTATCTAGAATAAAATTATTATACCACAATAGGTAAAAAGAATTAAGAATTAAAAATGAAGCAACAACAGATAAACTAATTATGTGATAGATACATGGTGCTCACATATTTACAAACATTGTAAAAGTAGACGATTTTCCTAAAATTTTACAATTAATAAGTCAGTGGGCGAGGAATTGGTCACAGAATGTAAAATCAATGTCATATAATAATAAAATATACACTTAAATTAGCAACCAGTTTGATTTTACCTACATTGTAATTCGTATGACGACAAAAGCATTTGGTATGATTAACCACACATTTCGCAAGTACGGACGCAAGTTCGTAGTTTCGCAAGTTCAACCTCGGACGGAAGGACACTCAGATTTCATATAGAGATAAACATAATCACGAAAATACATATTATACATGAATGGACGAGATTTGCACGTGTGATTAGACGAGTGTACAGGGCACAGAGTATTTAGTCATTGGAGTGGTCATTTAGGCGCGAGTGGCATGGAAACATAAATAAATATGACCGTGAACCTACCTACTTAAGTCCTTCGTATATTGCTGCTAAAGTTCAGTTTTCTATGCTTCGAAGTATAGTTTGTAGAACCTAAATAACGAATGTAAAAAAGACTTTACTTGACTTTAAATACTTCTACAACTCCTGTACCGTTGCATGGACCCTAAGCACAATGTTTTGCATGCGTTAAGGGTCCCCGAAACGATCAATTGCAATTGTATTAATATTATCAATCGCTTCAAATGCATTTGGTAGACGATCAATTTTCGCATCAATGTGTATCAACGTGTATTGACAATTGCAATTGATCGTTTCAGGGATCCTTTACATTGCCCGCTACTGTAAACAGCGTCTTTTCACGTCAAAAATAACATTCGTTTTGCCAGCAATAGTTTTTGCTCAATGTTATTTCGTTTTATGTAAAGTATACGTACAAGTATTTGGTATTGGTTTGGGTTTTACTTTACTGTAAATTTTCCAGAACATCCTTTATTTTAAAATGACGAGTTAGAGTAGATGTCTTAAAAACGCTGAAGTCAGACAATGTTTTAAGAACTCCACTTCTTTGACTGTCGGATTTTAAAACAAAATCAGGCATAACACTCCATTTACTCATAACTCCGCAAAGGCACACATAACAATATTTTTAGCTCTTCATAAAATAACAATAATATTAAATGTGTTTTAACAATCTTCTGTGACTGGTCCTTTGGGAGTTTAAAACCGTCGACGCATCTTCATTATAAATTATACCTTTGGAACTAGTTGTTACATGAGACAAAGAATTTTGTTTGAATACAAAAAATAAGGTTACGGAAGTTGTAAAATGTCTTTGAACCCAAAGTATGAAACAAAGACAATTCTACGAAATAATGACGCGACTGAGAACTTTTATCATTGGCTTATTTCAGGCTGAGTAATAAATTAATTGGTGGTTACAGTTAGATGATCTGGTGAAATTAGGCATAGGCAACTTATACGATTGCTGCGATAAAAAAAAAAAAAACCACGGAAAGCAATACTACCTAATTGTTTAAGATCTTTTTATGTAATTACCTATGTTTCACAAATTAATGATCCTTATTTTGATTCCCCATAGTCATAAGCTGAAGGTAATATTAAAGGCTCCAGCGACTCTAGTAGAACAATTTCTATGACAACTTCATGGTAATTGTTCTACCAGAATCGCGTCGCACCGTCGCACCGCGCCTTTCTGCGGGATCCTTAAGGAGATGGTAAAGTTAATTTTAAATTAGATCATCCCTTTTAATACATTTACCGACCTACTTTTTTCTTACATTAAGTCTACACATTCTTTTAGCTTAGTGTTATTTTTACGGGCAGTGTAACACATGCCTTACCCGTAAATGTAACAAAGTAAAATAATTGACCTTAAAAAGACCTTAATTGACCTTTAAATTTATAAAACAAAGCATTTATTACGCCTATTAGTAATATACTAATAGGCGTTTAGTACGCTTATTAGTGCGTAATTAAGTTACATTAATTTATCTGTTAAGTACCTATCTACTGCTCGTTAATGAATTCATAGAAGTGACTATTTTAACAACTTGGTTCTGTAGGTCAGCAGAAACGATGTCATAAAAAAATACGTACTATAATAGTTCAAATGAGTAAATGGTATTCAAAATGTTGAACTTCAAATATTTCCTCAATGAAATAGTGTGCTAAAATAGTTCTAATAATAATAGTTTTATGGGAGGAAGATAAATAGGATTGATAGTAGTTTTATTCAATTTTATGTTAGTATACCTATGAAAGCTTTTTCTTAGCAGACGTTTTTTTTTACAGAATGACAAGCCTCTGAATTTCAGACTGTAAAAACTGAAGTATGTCAGAAAGCAGCGTCTTTTCCCAATGATAATTCAACGATTTGTTTATTTGTTATCGCCTTCTCTCGTTTTCTTCCGTTTGTATGGCCTACGCTAAAGAGCAAAGCAATCTGCAGAATTCTGATGTCTAAATCTTTAATTTAAATAAATTGTAAAACTAGTTTTTAAGATTGCAAATAAAGGCTATTATTTTGAAATTGGAATTGGCCTCCTAGGACCCGCCCACCACGGGTATTCACGTTTATTTTACAAAACTCATACCCACGCAATTAAAAAAGACTGCGCTCGAAGCATCTGGTTTTTACAAAACTTTAGTTTACAAAACTCAAAATAAATTACAGTTATTCAAAATTCGAAATAGTTCCAAGGATAACATATTATAAAAGTCTACTCACACGTTCGGAAGCGATCGTCATGAGCCGCGGTCATTCGAATCTCGCCCCCGATCGCACAATTATTCAGTTAGCCGGTGGATATATCTAGAAAGGCAATGTTGCGACATTGTGGACGGTTGCAAAACGCTCGATTCCGATGTCGTGTTGCCGGTTCCCGGCTCTTGGAATGCTGCGAGATGGATTTTAGTTACGATTCGAGTTAAGGCCATAATATTAAAGTTGTTAGTTAGAAATATAAGTTTAAATAAAATTAAATGCTGTTCGTTGGTAAGCGCATCACGTGAGTACGGCTTGACTGATTTGGCTGTTTTAGCTGTTAGAGAAATAAAAATTGGAAAAGTTGCCCGGAAAATGGGAAAATTCGGGAAAAAACTGAAAAGGTTCTTTTCTAAGGGATTTTTGTGTGAACACAAGACCATATTGAAATTTTGGCAGAACAATGTCTGTCGGGTCAGCAAGCAGGTCCATAGATTTACACTAGTTGAGACGACATGAATAGCTTAAAATATTACTCTCAGCAAGATTACAAAGTATTATAATTTGCCAGTGAGTACGAATACCAGAGAGACTAGAGGTATATGTAGAGGTATATGCTTTTAGCAGACAGGCGCGATGCGATACCGGTAGAAAAATTTCCCTGAAGTTTTCATAGAAATTGTTCCAACAGAGTCTCGTCGCATTTGTCTGCGAGAGCCTTTACTAGGAAAAATGCACGAACCCTGTGGTAATCTCCATGTGAATGACACCGCGGGACGCAGCTAAAGACAGGTAACTTTAAAAGTAACCTATGATACCTATGCAGAAACTATACAAAACTACAACGCAGTAGCCATAAAACATAAAATAATAACGATTAAGTAGCTAACAAAACAATATATTCTAACTCAATAACGTAATATTGTTTTTTTTTTGTAACGTAATTAGTTTGATGAATCGTTGCTATAATATAACCATATTTTACGATTATTGACAAGTATGTGTTTATGTTGTGGTAGAAAATTACTCAATATTTTTTAATAGTTTAACTACTAATAAATTCATTAATAATGTTTGTGTGTGTATTATTTAGCAATATCATTCAAATTTTATTATAGGATTAACGTTTAATTACGTTGAAGTAAAATAACATTCCTTTTTCCATTTTGTATTGTCTGTAGAAATAACGAAAACGTTTTCATAATTTAAAGTCGAGTTATACTTATTCAAAGTCAAAGTCAAAGTCAAATCATTTATTTCAAGTAGGCCCGTATAAGGCACTTTTGAACGTCAAAAATTTACAAAAAAAAATTAATTGATTCTAGTTGTATTAAAACTTGAACACACTTGAATAAAAAACTTGCGAACTTAATGCATACTTAAAGAATACATAATGATAGATCGCACCCAACTGCTGTCATTCTATGTTATGAAAGATGCTATTATTAAAATTAAAATATTCGAGCCACAAATTGTAATAATTTTTACATTTTAATTTTTAGGACCACTTTTGAATAATTCGAGAAGGTTTTTGTCCTTGATTATAAAATAGCCTATAGCCGGTAGGCTGTGAAGCAATATATAACATTTATTTTATTAATGCAATCAGCTGATTAGAATGCCCACGCAAAATTAGCATCGGTTGCACATCCATGTTTTTTGACCTTCTGTTCGGCTACCAAAAGCTTTGCTTAGTAGGTACCTTTTTTAGGATTTTCATACATACTTTCTATGTATATTTTACTCTGCATTACCACAGATTAATATAGATGGTTCACTTCGCAAAATCATTTAAATTAAAAGCTACTCTTGCTACGACACAATAAAGTACATTTCAAGTCGCACAGCGCCTCTCTGTCTATCGCGTAACTCTTATATTTTCTGACTACGTTACGCTTATTGAATTAGCCCGACAAGACGAGCCCGCCACCGCGTACTTGTAGCTTCATACCTAACATGCAGAGTGCGCCTTCTGTACTACTCTGTGGTATTACTATGACTAGTGGATCGCATGGAGAGGGCAGTGCTAGTCCGGTGAGACATTCAGAGGCATTTCGGCAAAACGCACGGAATAGTTCTAGTCATCCTGTACCCTGCAGAGTCAAACAATGATACCTGCGAATCTACTATACGTAAATATGTAAGAAGTTGGCAGTTGGTGGAAGAAACATCCCAGCGCTGATTTTCTGGATTCTTTTTCTCCTCTACTGATCATTATTTCTCTTCTACGGATCTTTCTGTCTCCTGACAAAGTTGAATGTATTCTTTCTTGTATTTTATTGTTATTTTCGTTTAGTTATTATCTATCCCTTGTGTTGCATCTGTTATGTTTTTTCCTCTCTGGTTCACCCTAAGGTGGACTGGTGAAAAATTCCTCATGCATTACATACGGCATACTTTTGCCTAAAGTTTTAATAAAAAATCCTCCAAAATATTAGTATCTAAAAATGAACTGCAAAAACCAGTCAATAGAGTTCCGTGTATTGGTCATAATCAACAGACCTTTGAAGATATTGAAGTAAAAAAATATTCAAGAATGTTAAATGCCTTACAATTATTATATCATAGGTTAGTCCCAATTCATGGTTGTTATTAGGTTAAAATGAAAATAATACAGAATAAAAATAAATAAAAGGATAATGTCATGTACATTATCCTAATATACCATGCACACATATAGCACATCATGGTGTTATCTTTATAATTATCTAAAACGTAAGTAGGTACTGCAGTTTTGTATGGGTCATTGATAATTTTTTCTTGATTACAATTTTGGTCACATGGACAAAGTCGTTCAGTTTGATGGTCTTCAATTGAATGAAACGAAATTTAAATCTTATATTAAACTCACACTATGCAGCCAAGCATATTATAAGTTGGGGGATTACATCGCTGATAAAAATGCTTGGCTCAACGCTGGTCCTGCTCCACAAGCATAAACTAATTGATTAGCATTTGAAAATACCGTTGGAGTTGCTGAAGATTTTAAAAACTACCATTGCATTGTATAAATTCAATCTCTTAGCATTGTATAATTGCATAGCACATGTGTGAGTACTATGTACCGAAATAAAGCTACCATTTAGGTACTGGGTATGTCTTTCATTGACTTGAATGTGCCCTGGCGGCTGAGAGTATGTCATGCTCACTCTAAAGTCTCGCTGACGGTGGCGCGTGTGTTAGATCATTTAGCTCCCTTCAAAATGGTTGAGCTGAATGGTGCTAATCCATACGTCATGTTCGTGAACGGGCGCCGTCAGTAGGGACTGGTCATCTATTAGCTGCCACGGCGATTTTAATTTAATTTAATGTTTGAATTAGTTTTTATTTTTATTTCTAACGGACGCTTTTAATGTTTGCATCGTTCTCACATGTATAACTTCAACTAGAATGATGTAACCAATATTATGTAACCATATTTTGATTTAAAAGAGTGCCGGTGGAGTTTCTTGCCCGTTCTTCTGCATAGGTACCTACTATGCTTTGGAATGGGCGATTAGCTTCATATTTCTGACTGACCGACCCCTTGACAATTCAAAAGTGCCTGTAATTGGTTTATTTGAAATAAATGCTTTGAGTTTGATTTTGTACCACACCCTTAAATTTGTAATATACTGGGTGTATCAGAAAGGTGTAGTAACTTCCTGATACACCCAGTATATGAAGTGTCAATGTCACCATTAACCTGTTGCAAAAAAGGGATGGTATTATGCATGCTGTATGCCTCCATTTCTCACACTCACTGATACAATGCTAACTGTTACACTGCGTAACATGAACCCAGATTCATTAACCAACGGAGTCAGTAACTACATTCAAAATAATTACAGGTCTAAAGAATGCAAAGGTCAACAATACATTCAAGAGAGAAGATACTATCATTCTGTTTTAGGCGGTTCCATTACACAACCATAATGGCTATGGTTCTATTTAAGCAAGGTCAAAAAATATTTTTAGAACTAGTAAGTATTGAGTTTGGTGATTGCAACAGATAGTTCGAACAGGTATTGCTCACTCCTACGAAGAATGTGGGTAGGTACAGAACTTGTATATGTCCTTCAGAAAACCTTCACGCCAAGGGATTGGTCGGTTATATGTTTTGCCTGAAATATGTTATAGTATTTTTTATTTCGGGGATCTTATGTTTTTCCCAGAAATAAAAAATACATGGATGAGTATGGAAAAAATACTGGCTGAAGTCGCTTGGAACCTTTCTTTAATTCTGTTCCTTATTCAAAAAGCCTGCAGTCTATAATGTTAATATTTTCACAAAGACAGAAGATACTTAGTACAATAGGGACGAAGACAAAAAAATATTTTGTCCGTCAGATAGATTATTCAAAAAATATTGAACACGTATTTTTTCATTTTATACGTAATCAAAAGATTACGGCGATACTTTGAGTTAAAATGTGGCTTGAGGTCACGCTTATGTAATTTTATACTTAGTTGTGACGTAGCGAGCTCCCACTCCCCAACTTTAATGCGTTTTATCTAAGTCATTATTTACGTAAATATTATTAGATTTTGTGAATGTGACGTTGTAGGCTTAACAGACTGTAGATCTGTCGCCCATTTTCTATCTTGCTAAGTACCTGGTACTTTGATAGGCCTACACATACGGCTCTTCTCCATAGGAAACGACCAATTGGAAATGTGCACCTAGCTTCTGACGTTTCATAAGTGCCCTTGTAGGTTTATGTGAAATAGTTTTTTTTTTTAATTATTATTATTAAGCAAATATACGTGTCTAATAGTTTTTTATCTGGCTGACAGAATAAATAGAATTTATATTTTTTACCCAGGCATCATCACTATTATCTTTTAGCGCTTGGCCAAAATCGGTACTAACGCTTCCATCTTGTTTTTTCAATACATTTCACAAAACAATTGCACAAATGTTTACCATCAGCGCCTCCCTGTCTACGTCATTTGAGCGCCAAAAGATTCTTGACGGACTGTAAGTGTTAACCGCACACAGACTAACGTCATCAGTATGGCAGTGGTGACACTATATTTTTTAACCGACTACAAAAAATAACCATATCTAAAAAGTGAAAAATAAAAATGTTTCTACAAAAAACCAACCGATTTCCAAAAAATACGCCACATAGTGAAAAATTATTAAACAACAATATTATATATTATTTATTACTGAAGTCGGCGGCTAAAATGACACTGAATTCCAAAAGTAATTTTTCACTTTGTAGTGTTGATCTTGAAAGTAGGTTGTTTTTTTTGGAAAAAAGATTTTTTCTAATAACCATAGCTAGTCATTGCGACCAATTACGAAATTATATACCAATGCACTGGTTTACCAATGTTAATGCCAGAAAAAGTATGAATCAGCTACATCTCACGCGAGTTGCATCAGTAAGCGAGGAAAACTGGTCGTTTTTGCGTTGCAACCTCCACCAGTGCACTACGGGTATTGCAATATTACTATTAGATACTACTTGAAACTGGATAGTTCAAATGACTAATTTATTGCAAAAGAGACACAAATATTTGTAATCAATTGGATTGCCATTGATGCTGATTCTCTTGTACACCGAGCTAACCTAACTAAACTATCACTAAAATTCCTTATTTTTGGCTATGAGAATCTTAAAGCTATTCTGCAAAAAAAATCTCTAAATTTAAAAATAATTTTGACACAACTAAAATCGAATTTGACAATCGCGACTCCACGTGGTACTTGTTTGTCCTACTCCGTGAATGTTTTTTAGAGCAGGGGGGGCAGCCTCGACGTGTTTTATTTATGACATTTTTCACTTTTTGTGTGGAAAATATGAAAAATTATTACCTACGTGTTGTGTTTTAGGGGTTAAGGGGCTTATGGGTTCATATTTGCGATAGGACACACCATTTTCGAGATACTAGCAAAAGAAAAGCAAAAAAGATACAGTACTGTTTTTGCACCTGAAGTCGAGGTGATGGTGTGAATTTTAGTTCATGACAACTATACATACAGCATACATACCCTATAGTCCAACAAAGATTTCTTGGCGTTTGATGCTCGGTTCCTATAAACAAAAAACTACCAATGGTAGCTTTTTATTGCCAAACTGGGCAATGGGCATGTAAAAAGATTCGTAAGCTAATTTTACCTGTGATACCTACTTCCACATCAGAGGGTCTACTATGCAAAACTCTGAGGTCTTTGCTTCATTATTGGTAAAGATAGAAGAGTCTTAATTCTAGCCAATAACGGTCCGTAAATTATGGGAATCAGCCATTAATGACATTAAATGGCGGCGCTGTAGGTAAACATTTATGAAATTGTATTGATCAAAGAAGATGGCGGTATTTGTTCCGATTTTGGCCAAGCGCCAAAAGATCTATAATAGTATATTGAATTATCTGTGGTGTTATGTGGCCAATCTGATTGTTGTGTTATATTGTAATTGGAATTGATTTACACGATAACACAAAGAAATAAAGCTTTGCAAACAAAGAAGCCATATAACATACTCTTGTTAAAAAATAATTAACAATGTAAAAATATTAATGTTTAAAGTTCCGGAGCCACAGTCATCAGATATCTTTTGCTCTGGAAAAGGATATCTGATGACTGATACTAGATATCTGACTGTAGGTAGGCTGTGGTTTATGTTCTTAGCAGTCTGCTTCCAAGAACATAAGCCACAGCCTACCTTAGATGTCCAATATACAGTTATCATATTTATAATTGCATGCAGCATACTCATCTGATGCTACTGGGTCAAGGTTGTTTGTACACGCCAACATTATTCTGTGCTGTGTCCGTCCGTCCGTTTCGTCACGGTGACAGAGTTCAGCACGCATGATGACAAGACATGTGTCACGAATTTTTGTCGAATATTGAATGATTTTTCTTTTGTTTTCATTGATAACGTGATAAAGACTGTGATACTTGTCTTGAAGGTACCTACATCCGTGGTATATGAATTATATTGGTAAAAATTTTATTCGTGATGGTGTCAGTCTTTGGACTTAAAGTGACGACCAAGGTCGATATGGTACACCCAAATTCCGCCCGTTATGATTTTGACTGCTATGTATGTATGTAAGTTCCTATATCTAATGATAAGGCCTATTTTAGGCAAATAATTTCAAGGCAGACCTGTGCAACTTTTCTACTTACTGATTACTTTCAAAACAAAATCACCTTACGTAAGTAGATATGGGATAATTATTAATTTTCAAAACATCGCACCATCGGCGTCGTCGTCACGACTTCAAAAGGCGAACTGAATGTCAAAAGGTCAAAAGTCTAGAGACTAAATGAAAAGGAGAAGTTAATTTTTGCCTTAGAGTCAGTCAGTGTTTGTTACTAGTTAATTTATACTATGGCCAGCACAGACATCAGACTAGATAAATGCCTACTGAAGACCTTAAGACAGCTAAACCAAATAAAATTTAGAAGCGGTGGAAGTTGCTTATCAATATTATGATTAGTTATATAGCAAAACAGTTGAGGTTTAAGGCTCGTGGCTAAATAATTACAGCCGCACGGATAGATCGAACGTTAAGCTACGCTTGCCGCGGTCTGTCCGTGGATGGGTGACCATTCATTACATATCGAGACCCCTCCGTTCCTCAGAAAGCACGTTAAACCTTTGGTCCTGGCTGTCATTTGTAGATCTTTGGCAGTCATTACGGGTAGTCAGAAGCCCGAGAGAATGACAACCAGTCTTTTACTTAGGGGTATCGGGTTACCCAGTAACTGGATTGTGGAGGTCAGATAGGCGCTCTGCTAAGCCTTGTGATAAAACCATATTTTTTTTATTATGTAAATCATTAAAAATACCAGTTTTGTATACCTACATATTGACATTGTTGAAAATTATATACAAAATAACATGATTACTTTGTAAAGTATTATATTATTTTAATGATTGTGAATGTGAGGACTATGTGGATATTTTATTTTTATTGTTTTTCCTCTTTCTTTAATTTTTTCTTTCTCAGTTAGTTTAAATGATGGTCTGGCAGTTTGAGTACTTTATGCGACCTACCCAAATGTCCTTTCTTTGGTATTGTTCGTCGAGTTGAGCTCCTTAAGTTCTGAGTTGAGCTCCACGATTACTGACAAATGCTTGCACTGACTGGACAAATCCACTCAAATCTGTGTGGTTCTTTCCTCAAAAGACCATTTCAGACACTAATCTACATGGTACTCATATGGCCTGACCAAGATTATGTCTGGACTTTAAAAAAGAGACTGTGACCTCTTGAGTTTGTTTCGGTCTTTCTTCTGAGAGTAGTCAGATAGGAAACGCCGTTTACACAATACATTTAAAATCAATTCCTTAATAGTACGTTTATAAGTGCAACAATTACTTACAGACTAATACAACATGCCTCAATTATGGTTTTACATAGTTTAAAAGCCAAAAAGGAAATTTAAAATTTAAGTTGTCATTCATTTTTAGTAATTTATGTGAAGCGATAATTATAACAAAAATTGCATTCTAAATATATAAAAAATAATAAAACAGATTGATAGCAATAACATTAACTAATTTAAAATAAACACTGATAAAAATTAAGATTACTAAATAGCATTGCGCAATCAAACACGACATAATTCAGATAAAATCAAAGGAAACCAATCTATTGTTAACGTATGTGTTAATTACAAATCGTGGGACCTTACGCAATCAAAAAAGTGTTAAGTTCATTGTTCAAGTTTACACTTTATGTTGCGAGAGTCAACACTTGATTGACAATGCCGATTTTGTAGTGCACTGGCTAAACTAAACTTTAAATATTGCAATAGCATACCTACTTACTCTCAGAATGGTGAAGAAAAACATCGTGAGAAAACCAACATGTCCTAGAACCAAAAATTCGAAGACGTGACATCTACCAACCCGCACTCTGCTCGCGTGGTAGATTACAGCCCTCTCCGTATCGAAGAGAGGAGGCCTGTGTCAAAGCACTGGGAATATTATCGGCTGATTAAATCTACCTACTGTTTGGTGAGAGAAGGGATAAAATCGAAGGAACTGAGACAACTGCTGTGAAATATAGTTTCATCGTCTCCATAAATATAATGTTTCCCATTTTATTCGTTAGTGAGAGTATTAGGTAGGTTGCTACCTACGTAAACAACTGTAATTTATTTGTTTAAGAGTCACTTAACTAAATGAACCAAACTGTTAAGTACCTACCATCTGCTTCCATTCATTCACTGTCGTGTGAACAAATAACGTTACTGAGAAGTGGGCAACACTGAGTTTGCGGTAATTTAATCAAATTAAATAAACTAAATGCAACCTTAAAATTAAGGCAAAAACGCAGTGTAATAATCGAGCTGTTTTAGAATAAAACGAAGCAGATTACCTGCAGTAATATTAAAATAAAAATTCGACAAAAATATTTGTCTTAGACAAATATTTTTGCTGAATTTTTTATTTTTATTTTTTTAGTTTTAGTTGTTGATATACCTCTGCTTAAAGGTCCTCACACACTTTGAAGATAATAATATAGGTATATTTTACCTTAAAGGATTTTTAAGGGATTTTTGTGAGCGTGATGTGATGTTTCCCCCTAGGGCATGATATATTATGTATACTGCGTTCGCGATTTAGTTTCAAAATGTGTAAACAAATGTGTTTTTGGAAAAAACATCTTGAATGCCCACAAATAAAGTTCAGTTTGCGTTACAACGTCAAACGTAGTACTCAGTCAGTCTAAAATCAACTTCATTTGCGCTATTATAAAGTTAATATTCGGTTAAGTGAAAATAACATCAATTGGAATTAAGAATTTGAATAGACAGTAGATGTATGTTATCCTACAAGAAAAGAATGCTCATTTTTTCCGATCGCATTTTTTAATGTCATCATTTCAGCCGAAAGACGTCCACTGCTGGACATAGCCCTCCCCCAAGCACCGCCACTTCGACCGATTCTGTGCCTCCCGCATCCAGCGGATTCCTGTGGCCTTTGCAAGGTCAGCGGTTCATCTTGTGGGAGGCCTTCCAACGCTATGTCTTCCAGTACACGGTCGCCACTCCAGAACCTTTCAGCCCCATCGGCCCCATCGGCCATCTGTTCTGCAATGCTTTGCCCATTGCCACTTAAGTTTGGCAATTCTTCGGGCTATGTCGTTTACCTAAACCTCTTGTCCGGTTGTCTTTACCTTTTTTTAATGTATTTATTTAGTTTTACCAACGTTCTTATACTGAAGATAAAGAAAAGATAAAAATGCCGAGATGATTCAAACATCTTATTAAAAGTAATTTTACTGAGATTGTGTGTTTTGATTCAATAACGCATTCGGCTTTCCAAATATCAAGCACGCAAGAAGTCTATAAATCATAAGCACACGAATTAAGAGTACGCAATTTTCAACATTGACCCCGCCCTTTGATCCAAGGTCTGAACGACCAAACATTGTGGTTGATGTTGAACGTTTGGTGTCTCTTGCGAAAATGTGTTGACATAGTTTGATTTGACGTGTTTTAATGATATAACCACGGTAAGCCCACGTACGCACGAACGTAAAAATATCGCGGTGGGATTTTATCGCGCACCGGATTTTCAACTTTCGGAGTTGAGCCGAGCGTTGAGAATCGAACTCGGTAGGACGCACTTAAGTCCCAGCGTGTTGAAAAAACACACTGTTGGATTTTGAACTCTCGGTGCTAATAAGCAGAGCGTTGAAAATCCAGAGCACGAAAAAAATCGCCCGTCCCTACTTAGGCTGTGTGTTAATCTATTTGTTTTTTTTATTGTTATTATTGTAACCTTGTTGATATTTCACATTTTTGTATTCATTTGACATTTAATGTAATTTGAACGATTTGACATTATACATATTTTTATGAATTATTATAATGTCCTAATTGTTATTCAAGATTATAATGTTTTTAAATTTGTTTAAATTCAATATGATTTGCATGCCCATGTGACGGTAGCATATTGAGGACTTTTATAATTAAACATCTATGTACTAATTGCTCATGTTTGCGAAGTAATAAATTATTTGATTTGATTTGTGAAATGGTGTGCTACGATTATGAACATAAAACTTGAGAGCTTAGACAAATGGCAATCGCTTTCAAAACGTTTCGACTTTCAACAGCATTGACATAAGCTTTTTTTTAGCTTACGCCAATCCAATACATTTTTGACTGTTTCATTGCTGATAGAATGTCAATATGTGTAGGTGTCCTGAATGCTTAATTGTACCGACCTTCTTTCTTTTTCGTCTGGTTGGTGACTAACCTGGTGTCAAAGTTTTTATGTCACCCATGGGCCTCTGACTTGGCTTCCCATGCCGTCGAAAATATCTCTCAGGCTTGCCGGTTTCCTCGAGATGTTTTCAACTGAAAGATGCTGATCAATTATTGAAATAATTAAGTATCTCGAATATTATCTTTTTTTTGTAAGATGCATTATCGTTTTTGTTTATGGTCTTAAGCTTCTACCGCGTGTTTGCATACAGACACGCGAACTATGAACCAAAGTATGAAAAGACGAGTGGTAAGTCGTGAGTTCGAACTTAGGCAGGCGCTTTTCTTTGTGTAAATATTTTCTTTACCACTGCTCTCAAAACGATGAAGGAAAACATCGTGAGGAAACCCGCATGTACTAGAACCAAAAAATTCGAAGACATGTGACATCTACCAACCCGCACTTGCGTACACACCCGCGTGGTAGATTACATTTTATAAAAATATGTTTTATTTAAATGTAACATTAAATCTAAGATATGGAAGAGCGAAATCTTCTAACACAGGCATTGTTTGTCCTAAAAGGAAGCTCCCAACACTATTAATTGATTATGAAGCTTTTTGTGATAATAAAAATATTTTTAATTTTCGTTTCATTTTTCATTACAACCCACCCCCGCTCGAAGAGAGCAGGGCTGTGTCCAGTGGAGACATTATAGGCTGATTATGCTAATGCTATTATGAAAAGACGCGGTAGCAACATGAGCGAAGCTAAACGAACTTAGCTTCGTTCCCAGAGTGGCCTGCGCTTTAATCACGTCCATGTTTTGGTATTTCCGATCATGAACCGATCATGCGGCTAGATCTCGTTATTCTAAAACCAGTTTATAACTTATGTAACGATTTTAAATGCTAAATTTTGAGTCCGTATCAAAAAAATAAGTGCTTATAAACCGAAGGTCAAAGAACCAAAAACATACCTCTAAAAAAATATATTATTCTACTTTAAAAAATACCAGAATGTTTTGAAGAACTCGTTTTTGTCTAGAAAACGATGTAGCTGGAGCTACCTATTTTGAAACTATAATATTTTTAGAAGAGGCAGATTTGAAGTAACCAATCAAGTTTACAATATTCATTTTTAATAATGAACACAAAATGCGTATTATTTTTTTTTCCACGACTAATTGATGAAATACAATTAAATAAACCGGTGTGAATTGATGAGGTTGATTGCCGAAGTATCTATGTATTTACTTATCTTGGTGAACTTCTGAAACTGCATACATGATAGTAACGCCTTAACACGCCTTAAGACTGAGTCACAGATTAGTATCGATGGTTCACTCCGCAAAATTAGTTAAATAAAAAGCGACTCTTTCTACGACACAATAAATTGCAATTCAGCTCATTACGTAACACATTTTCGTAAACGATTACGACTAATCCGTTTCATTTTGACAGTTCAACAACATTCATTGCGTTATTTACGTTGTTGAGCAATTTTTCTTCGAACTTAATTAGCTATGAATTAGCAATCTGTTTCAAGACGAGACTGTTTGAGATTCTGATTGATCGTGTATTACGCAATTAGGGTACAGGTCACACAGCGCCTATTACCTACAGTTATTATATTCACCTAGAAGTTGCCTCTCTTTCTATGGCTTTATATCTCACTGAATTGGCCCGACAAGACGAGCCCGCCGCGTATAGGCGCAACATTTCAGAGTGGACAAGCTTTACTTGTAGCTTCATAACTAAAATGCGGAGTGCGCCTTCTGTATTATTCTGTGACTGAGTTATAAGGGGTTAACAAACCAAGATTCCGTTGGATGTTTCATAAAGACAAACTTTTAGAACCAGAACGATTATTCTAATGAAATCGTCATCAAATTTACGACCCAAAGAAGAAGAAGACAGAACCAGACTAATGGTTCCACACAGATTTCTATGACAAGTCTCGCCAATGATCATTTATTAGTTAGATGGCTGCACCAAATATCATAGCGTCAGTCATATTTAACTTAGCTTTTTTGATTCGAAGCGTTTATAGGCAGCTATAAACGCTTCGACTACAAAGCTTAAATCATTAAGTCTGTGCTAAATAAATGTATTTTCTTTCTTTATTTCTTTCTTTTTGTCTTTGTTTTTTAGGGTTCTGTATCCGTATCCCAACGAAACCCTATTACTAAGGCCCGTTGTCGCTCTGTCTGTCAGCGGGCTGTACCTTATGAATATAAAAAAAAAAAAAAAATGCAAATACATTCTACGAAAAACACCCATGAGTTGGAGAACACCTTTTAAGCAAGAAGATGCTTGTGTTAAATGAACTCCGCTCTACCAGTTATCATGATAACAGGTATGCAATTGAAAACAAACAAAAAATCAAACTAGAATAAGCAGAAAAATAAAGCAAAAAGAAAATACAAAACTACGAAAAGACGGAGCGCACTTACGTGATGTATGCGTGTGAGTTTTAGTGTGTGTGTGTGTAATAGTGTGAATGTGCATTGTGTTGTGTTAGGTTAGCTTTGGTTTTTAGGTTAGCCCTGCGATAATGTGTCGGGATCGGAAGAAGCCAGGTTTCTGCTTCTTCCACTAACAATTTCGCTACCGCGGTCCTTTTAATTTTATTATAGGACAGATTATGGAACCGAAGATACCAAAGCTTCAATGTCTTCGTAGGATTTATTCGTAAGCCAACCAGTCACAGCCAGCTTACAGTCACGGAGTTTCAGAGGATAGATGTGTAACTCTTTATTCAGAAGGTTGTATAAACGAGAAGATTGCCTTTCGTACTGCCTCGCAGCAAAAACAGATCTGACTGGGACAGTTGGAGCGAATAAGTAGTTTCTCCTGCTACTGATACTCGTCTTTGTGGGGTCATACGGAAGGGATTTTTTGCTTTCTCAGGATAAGATGTAGTAGGTAAAGTTTCCTTACAGACAGGAGGTCAGAGGTTAGGTACAGGCTTTGGGTAGGGAATCTATAGGGTTTAAAGAACATAACCTTAAGGAGAGAACGCTGCGCCCTCTCAAGTTCCAATTTTTTTATTTTTGTTGTCCCACCCCAGCAAGGTTGACAGTACGTAAGAACCGATTGGGCCAATGACACGTATACTTTCTGCAGAAGATTCTTTGGGGCAACGTGTCGCAATGTTTTAAAAGTCCAAATTAATTTCCTAACCCTTTTCACGATCAGTTCAGTATGCATGTGCCAGGATCTATCCTGGCACATGCATACTGAACGCTGGTCGTGTACAAGAAAAATCGGGAATTGGGGGGTTGGCACAGCAGTGGATCTTAATTTGGAATTCGAGCGGAGGTTGAGTGTGTGCGTACTTGGTGAAGCAAATGTAGTTGGACTTGGAGGCATTTAGCGTGAGGAAGTTACGATTGAGCCAACCTGCAACTTTTGAAAGGCCAGCTTCTCACTTTTGCCCATGTCTTATCAGCAATGGCGATATCATCCGCATATGAGAAAATGCCACCCCCGTCAATACTCATATTACATAGGTAATTAATAATAAGTAAGGAACAATGTCGGACCGAGTACACTCCCCTGCCCGACGCCGTACGAAATTGTTTCTACTGAGCTAGTAAGTTTTGCGTTTGTTTGCGGTTATTCAGGTAGGATTTGAATAGCTCAAGAGGGGGCCCCCTTATGCCAATGTTTTCGAGTCTGTGCAGAAGTATGGGGACGGATACTGTGTATCTGTATATATAATTATGTAAGTCGCGTTATTGGAAGACATTTGAAATTTTCACAGATTGTGTATTTTTATTGCCGCTATAACAAAAAATAATAGAAATAAAATGAAATTAAAAGGGGTAGGTCCCATTTAATATTTAACTTCATTTTAAAATTATTATTTGTTACAAAAAACGTGCTTTTTCGGTGTTTCTTTGCTAAATATTGTACGGTGGCACGGAACCCTACGTTTGCGAGTTTGACTCGCACTTGGTCGGTTTATGACTTAATATTGACATACGATGTTCACAAGAAAACTTAAGACACCCACAACACAACAACAACAACAACTCAACAACAACTCTTCAAATATCTAAACATTGTATGTGATTAAATGATTCCACTTTCCCACAATTATCACATTACAACATAAGCTCAAACATTGTGAGGCTAACCTTCAGTATTAGCTAAGTGACAAGTTTAGTGTCTGCTAAGGCTTGCGACACACCTTGTGACACGCGATCGGACATTAGACCGGATATCTGTTAGTTCGGACCAGTTCTTAACAGACTAGACTTATAATAAAACTATGTGGATTATGTAGGTAGTGAGTTTATGAAACATATTTTGTTGAAAGTCGTTTAGATATAAGTTAGGTTGCCTAGTTTTAATCTATCATGTATTGCATACACACTCGTTTCTTTTTGTAAAATTATACAAGAAGTGTGTGCCTGTACACTCGTCTTTGTAAACAAACCAACGCGTGCGCAATGTTGTGCGCCAAAGAAAAAGTTATCCGTTACTTTTTACCTAAATCAAAACAATATCCTTTACCAGTAATGTAGTTAAAGCTGGACTTACACTGAGGTGAATCCCTCGTGGGAAGTGGTCTTCAACTTCTTTGGCGATTGTGACTTTTTTCCCGCACGGGATTCGCCTCTGTCTGTTTGAAGCTTTAGCTGTTAAAGCGAAGCAATCCTACAGATAATTTTTTGAACGTATTTATTTTCACAGATTTATTTCAGTAGGTTATATTTAGGTTCTTATAATGTATTATTTTCGTAACATAATTTCAATTTATCTACAATTTTTTGTGGCCTTCAAATCATTTAGGTACTTACTTACTTATTTGATTGAAATTAAAACTTCTTTAGGCGCGTTGAGCGATTTTTGCTCGTAAACTAGATTCGCGTAGATTCGCGTCACCTCGCGTATTAGAGCTTTACTATAGAATATAGATGGCGCTAATACCAGTTTAAAGTTTATTTTATTTTATTGTGTTTGGGTGGCTAACAGCCATCAATACAGAAGTAATAGTGTGGTAATTCACTACAAGCCATAGCTATTTATGTAGATTTTGTTGTGATGCAATTTCAGAACGTGTCTAACCACTCCTTCGCTATCGCGGACCTTATTCAGCTGTTGTTTGTGTACAAATTATGTACTACGGAATTTAAACGATGAATATAATTGCCTTTAGGAATCCCACGTTTATTGTAGGCAGGGCTTAGGTACGGCATGAATTATCGGTTATTCATCATTTAAATACTAGAATTTGTGTAGCTTCTATACATCTACATATATATATATATATAAAAGTATGTACGCGCAATAACTTTCGAACGACTGCACTAAATTGGATAATCTGTTTTTGTTGTATTCGTTATTCGCAGAACAAGGTTTGTATAAACGTTTTTTTTCTAAATCGTCCTAAAAAGTATTTAAAATCTCATAATATATTTTCGATATATTGACAAAAGATAGGGTGGGTATGTAGTTAGGTAAATAGGTAGGTACGTAGATAAGTACTTAGTGCTAACCGTGCGAAGCCGGGCCATGTAAAGCTAGCATGATCTTATGATATATTTTATTTCGCCCTCGTAAACCCCTATAAAGCAACTTTCATCGAAATCATTAGAGCAGTTTTCCAGAACGTGATTACAAATATATATATTATATGGGGGGTGACTGGTAATTACTTGTGGCGCCCAATACTTAAACACGTGATGTTACTCATAATTATAAACAATTTTTAATATGGTATCAAAATTCAAATCGCGAAAAATATATCTGCTGTTCCCTACATTTTGACGAGTTGTGCGAACATTAATGTAGGGTACAGCTGATTTTTTTTCGCGATTTCAAGTTTCGTCCCATAGTAAAAATAGTTCATAATGATATGAGTCACTAATTACCAGTAACCATATATACACATACAGATATTGCTCATTTAATAGTAAAAGATATTAAACCAAACAAACCATCCAAAAGTTGTCTGTAAAAGATCGCTTTAAGCGATAAGACCGCCCATTGTGTCACCCTATGTAAAATTTCTAAATTTATGTCTGTAATTTTTATGGTGTACAATATAAAGAGTATTCTATCTATCTATCTATCTATCTATTAAACTGACATATAATAAACAAATCTCGATGTTTTGTCAAGACGTAAAACTCTGCGAAGCAGGGGCGGGTCGTTAGTTACAACAAAACATGTACGATACTCTATGAGGTAATCAGAAATTAGTGAGAGCTCGACTTCGTTGTTAGACAAGTCTATTTTATTATTTTTTATAGAGTTGCCTCATTTGCAGGTAGATACGCAGTTGGTGCAGTTATTGCAAAACTGATGGTCCGATAGTATCGTTGCAATCACCGCCCAAATTTGAAAATAAATTTCAAAAGTATTAAGTAACATAATTTTGGATTGGTAATTCTAAAATTAGAAATTATTAAAAAATATGTGCTTAATTTTCTCCAACATAATAACCAAAATAATCATGAAAAATCTTAAAATCACTGACAGACATCGCACAGCCTAACCTGCTGTATTTAGAAGGATGAAATTTTGCACAAAGTGAGCATTAAGGAAGGATTTTTGAAACTCCACCCGTTAAAGGGGTTAAATAGGGGATAAAAGTTTGTATGGAAGTTAGTCATTGTTGCTGATGGTAAATACCATCGGGCACACGGCTATAGGTACTCTATGGTCGCGTCCTAACCAAAAACTATCATCGCGCTCTTTTATATGAATATGACATACTCGAGCGATCAATCGAGCCGCGTGTGTACGTCATTATTCAGGTAAACGATTGTCTATGTGATAATATCATAATCAGCCTATAATGTTTCCACTGCTGGGTCCCAGGCCTCCACTGTGTAAGAGGGAGTGGGCCGTAATCCACCACGCGGGCTCAGTGTGGGTTTGTATATGTAGTACGTCTTCGAATTTTTAGTTCTAGGACATGCCGGTTTCCTCACGATGTTTTCCTTCACCGTTTTGAGAGCAATGGTGATGAAATAATTTACATAAAGTAAAGCGCCTGTCAGGGTTCGAACCTACGGCCTACAATTCGTAAGTCGCGGCCGTTACAACTGGGCCACCATTGCTTAGGTATCAGGTAAACGATTGTGTAGTCGCATATTCGCGCGTCAGTCGCTTTCAGCTAGGACGCTGGGTATGAGGTAATCAAAACATAGTGAATTGGTTCTACTTTGTTGTAGGAGAAGTGCACTTTTTCCTTTATTTAATGTTACATCAATTGCAGACAGAGATTTTGCTACAGTGATTGCACAAGTGGTTCGATAGTCTCACTGCAATCACCGCTCAGATTTGTACATATAATTCAAAAATATTACCTAACATAATTTTTGATATAGACATTCTAATTAATCAAACACTACGAAATAACTGTTTCCCAAATTCGTCCTAACTATGTAATATAATAATATTATAAATGCGAAAAGGAGTTTGTTTGTTACGCTTTCACGCTAAAACGCTAAAAAGGATAGACCATGACTTGGAAAAGGATATAGGATAATTATCGTCCCGATATTCCCACGGGATCGAGACCTATGCGGGTGAAACTGCGGGGCGCAGCTAGTTTAAAATAAATAAAAAAATAAAAATAAAAATATGACAATGAAATAATCATCCAAAATAATTACATACCCACATTAAAAATAGTTACTTATCTTGAAAAATCTATTGTTTGACAAATGGAGTTCATTGACTGACTGACGCATGCCTCGTCAAATGCACTCAAATTGGCAATTCTCCTTTCGAAAGTAGCTCGGTTTTTTTTATTTCGTACAAGGTTGCCTACATTTGCTACATTATAGTAAATCTGATATTTACGTTCGTTGGAAACTAAATTATGTTTTCCTTCTAGACCTTGTACATAACACGGCGGGGTATCTATCCTGTGCCGTGTCTAACCAGTCTCCGGTTTAATTCTTCGTTGATAGTAGAATAGGTAGGTAGTTGGTTTTCAATCACACACAACTCTTAACTCAAACTCAAAGCATTTATTTCAATTATAACATTTACAGTCACTTTTGAGCTATCACTTATCAAGGAGTCATTCAGTTTGAGTTATTTTTTGAAGCTAGTCGCCCATTCCAAATGAAGTAGGTTCCTGATGGAGAAGAACGGGCAAGAAACTCCATGGACACTCTTTTAAATCAAAACATTATGGTACAGAGGTTATTTGTTCAACAATTACAATCACAGTTCTTTTTAACACGACTTTTCTTTTCATGTTTATTTCCAACACCCGCCATTCCGTGCGCCTCGCTTTTGTCAAAGTCCGGCGACATACCCCGAATTTCAATACAATATCTTATTACTAAGTTTGTTCAATAAAACTTACAAACAATGCTAAATGCTTATCAGTTAATTCTTTTACAATTAAACAATGCTAATATTCACAAATACAAAGGTTATTCAGATTAAAGTTGAATTAGACGCTTCATTACTTTCTACAACTTTTTCTATTGCTCCTTTGACAACACTTCCTGTGGTTCAAGGAATTTAATCAAACAACAGGTATTCACTAGTAAATTGCATTGTAAAATAATCTTATTACTTTATAGTTGGTTTTCTATTATTGAAACTTATTTAGTTCTTGTATTAAATTATTACATTCGGTTATTGATCATAATATTCGGAAACCGCGCCATCTTCGGTAACGCTTTGTCATAAACAAATTTACTATGTCAAATGACCACTTGTTAATATGACTAAAAACCCATAAATCATTAAATAAATGTTCCCTTTTAATTTTAACTTTAGTTTTTGCCCCAACATCGAAATGAGTAATAATTTATCTTTCGGGCGAACGCACAGTATATTGACTGAGTTCACAAAGTTGATAATAGATGGGAGTTTAATCGCAAAGGAATCGATAATCTTCACACATGCGGCTGTAACAGTATTCCACAGTTACCCATAGAGGGCAGGATCAAAGACTTTATGGTGAATAACAATTATAATAAGTAGTTACGCATAAGATTATGTTATAATCTTTACAGGTAGACGCTTTCGCGGCGACACGGCCATTCTGAAAAGCAGTGCGCGCTCTGCACCTGCCGATACACTCATCCTACCTAGTTGCGTGGGTGTAGGTTGTTATCTGAAACAAAGGGGATAAATTTTGTCGGCAGATTATTGTTGCTTTTATTGTCCTACGATATTCAATGAATTGTAGGATTTGGTGACAGACAGTTTAGTTACCATTTAAAGCTTGTGATAGATCTGACATCTATTCAGTTTTCCTTAAATTGAAATATTGATTGCATTTATGAAACAAAGTCTAGCTTTGGGTATTTTACTTGCAATTTGTTTTAATTGATATTGCGTGATCAGCTGTTGTATGTGATGTAGTTGAATAGTTTCATTTTCACATGCATGCAGAAATTGTAGAATTTGTTAATAGTTAGTTCTAGGTAACATTAAAATCGTATAATAGATCTGCTGTCTACCAAATTTGTTTTAAATTGAAATATCGAATGCATTTAATATGGAACACCTTAATAAGTACGGCTACACAGAGTAGTCACTTGCAAGTAAGACTAAGATCAACTTTTTCCTGTAATCTGAGCAGATTACAATATAGAGATGTGCCATGCAATGGAGATAAAAATAACTAGTGCTTCATGCCATTGAAGGCATACAATTTGTATTTCAGTTTATTGTATGATCAACTGTTAGCTAATTAGTTTCATTTTCACAGGATGTTGTTGCTTGTATTATCCTACAATTTCCATTGAATTGTAGGAGTTGGTAGTAAACAGTTTTAGTTAGTGACAGCTTGTTGTAGATTTGCTGTCTACTTAATTTATTTTTAATTGAAATATTGAATGCATTGTTTTTGCACCTTACATAAACACACTTGTTAAGAATAGTGTGTAGTAGTGTTGTACGATCAGCTGTTAGCTGAATAGGTTTATTCACATAAGAAAGTAATGCTCTGTGTTAGACACAAAGTCTTGGATTTGAGCACACTTGTTAAGAATAGTGTGTAGTACTGTTGTATGATCAGCTGTTAGTTGAATGGTTTCATTCGCATAGGAAGGTAATGCTCCGTGATTGACACAAAGTCTTTGATTTGATCACACTTGTTAAGAATAGTGTGTAGTAGTGTTTTATGATCAGCTGTTAGCTGAAGTTTCATTTTAGTCATCAAAAGGTAATGCTCTGTGGTAGACACAAAGTCTTGAATTTGACAGGATTAAAGGATAGGATCAGGAACACCGCTCTGTGGTAGACACAAAGTCTTTGATTTGATAGGATAAAAGGTTTAGGAGTTTAGGACCATTGCTCCGTGTCAGGCACGAAGTCTTGTTTTTTTTTTTTTTTTTTTTTTTTTGTTGAAATATTGAATGCATTGATATTGCACTTTACATAAGCACACTTCTGAAGAATAGTGTGTAGTACTGTTGTATGATCAGCTGTAAGCTGAATAGTTTCATTCACATAGTAATGCTCTGTGATTGACACAAAGTCTTTGATTTGATAGGATTAAATATTAAGGAGTTTAGGACCATTGCTCCGTGTCAGGCACGAAGTCTTTTCTTTATTAGAAATATTGAATGCATTGATTTTGCATCTTACATAAGCACACTTATTAAGAATAGTGTGTAGTAGTGTTATATAATCAGCTGTTAGCTGAATAGTTTCATTTACATAGGAAGGTAATGCTCTGTGGTAGACACAAAGTCTTGGATTTGACAGGATTAAAGGATAGGATCAGGAACACTGCTCTGTGGTAGACACAAAGTCTTTGATTTGATAGGATAAAGGTATAGGAGTTTAGGACAATTGCTCCGTGTCAGGCACGAAGTCTTGTATTTTTTTTTTTTTTTTTTTTTTTTTTTTTTTTTTTTTTTTTTTTTATTGTCATATTGGATGCATTGGTATTGCACCTTACACAAGCACACTTATTAAGAATAGTGTGTAGTAGTGTTTTATGATCAGCTGTTAGCTGAATAGTTTCATTTACATAATTGAAATAATTAATGCATTGATGTTGCACCTTACATAAGCACACTTGTTAAGAATAGTGTGTAGTGGTGTTGTATGATCAGCTTTTAGCTGAATAGTTTCATTTACATAGTAAGGTAATGCTCTGTGGTAGACACAAAGTCTTGGATTTGACAGGATTAAAGGATAGGATCAGGAACACCGCTCTGTGGTAGACACAAAGTCTTTGATTTGATAGGATTAAAGGTTTAGGAGATTAGGACCATTGCTCCATGACAGGCATGAAGTCTTGTATTAGACAGGATATAAGGAATCAAGCTCTGGGCGGTATTGTCCGCCGTGGACCCAGCGGGATAACATGAGAGTATTACCTATTAGTTACCTCTAGGGCTTACTAATAGTTTTGGTGTGAGTATTACTTATTGAGTTCTTTATCAGTTAACCCGTAAGTAAGTTAAAATACTAATAGTACTTTGCAATAGACTAGAATTAATTGTTGCAGGTAAGATTGCAAAAATATAAAGATGGTAAAAATAAATCAAGAAGTACTTTGGTGCATGATATGCATCACATGTGAGAATCATGTGGGCAGGTACTTGTTGACTTGGCTATTGTATTGGGCCTTTGAGCAAGGTGAGTAGAAAGTAGTTTGAAAACTCCTCACCTTTTATTTGAGCTATGATGTGTGAACAGCTGGAACAGTCATCTCTGATTGGCTGTCCTTAAGTTGGCTTTCATTTGGTGGGATGTAGGTTGGTTTTTCCTGGGCTGGCGACACGGTCACTTGTTCAACAGGCTGCAGTGGTTGAGTCGCCTTTTAAGGCGACCTTGATAACAATTGGTTTGAATTTTGTTATGATAATTTTGATAGTAGTTCTGCAGGGGTTATCATTTTCTTTTTGATATGACAATCACCTGGAACCTGGAATGTGAGACGTTATGCAGATAAATAATAATGCAGGAAAAGGTGTTCCTACTAATATTTAGATTAGAAGAAACAAGCAGTAATTAATAATTAAATTAATCTATTGTTATGTAATGGCTATTACAGTTTGATGAAGTTAAACAGAAGAGGAGTACTATGAGCAACAATGCATTGGTTATTTATTTATTTATTTTTTTTATTTGAATGCATAAAAACATGTTGAAAATTATGTTTTCTATCCATTTATCAAATTGTGTTTGCATTGAAAACTTCTTGTTTGATGGTATCTCATACTTATCTCGTTGACTTATTTTACAAACCTATTGCATACTTAAATGTTTCTGTATGAATTATGCAACATGTTGTCCACTATATGTTTCAATGTTTACATACTTATGTGGAAAACTCTAATCGCCAATCAAAGTTCCCCATAGCTATGAATTTCATAACATTACTTTTACTCGCCAAATAACTCTCATTGGGATCTAAGGATTTTATTTGTTTGTAACTAATTTAATTTTTATTTCTTTATATCACGCACTCTTATTTATCCAACTCACTTTACACATTGGCAGAATAGTAGACATCTGCTTTGCTTGACATTTATTAAAAATATAATAGAACTTTTGTTTGGAACTAATAACTTTCAACTAATTAACGCTTTACCCGGAGATGATAAACAAGGTCCTAAACCTTGCTTTAAACACAAGCTATAGAGAAATTGCAGGACATAAACAAAGAGCAGTGCGAATTTCAAACATAACAAGTCTATTTCATTATTATTGTGTGTATGTAGCTAACAACAAATCTTGAAAATAGTCAAAAAGTACTTAGTTCCTAAATGTAGTGCGAACACTAATTCAACAAAACAAGTTTGAGATCCATTTCTTAAGAAAAGTTTAGTATAAACTTTTATTATTAATAACATTGACATTGTAATGAGCTTGTTTTGTAGTGTAATTTATCTTGTGTTGTTATTGTACTTCCACAAGTTTTCAAGCAAAAGTGACATTAACCTTGCCAGTGTGTAATGAACATAGTTCAAAAAGTGTTAGTGATTCAATAACAATATGCTAAAATAATAAAACAAAATACTTCCCGGGTGGATGTTGAAATCCATTGACGGAGTGATCATTATATTTGCTTTTCTGGTTTATTCTGCTGCTTCGGTCATTCTGTGCTGTACATGTTGTTCTGCTTGAGTGCACCATGAAGCTCATATAAGTCCACTGCCACAGCCAGAAGTTGCCATCATCATTAAATTTGTGATCAATCTTCATGTTGTCATCAAGGTCGTAGTAAGGAAGAAATATTTCAGTAGTCTTGGCTGTGCTGGGCAACCAGTCGCTCACTCTTAGAACACACCATGTTCATGGTTTCAGAGAAAAAATCTTTTGGCACGCACTCGGTCACTGCACTGCAAGCAGGTTTCGTAGTTGTCCGTAATTCTTTGGATGTCCGACATAACCATGAGCGGTAGGGGATTGCAAGTGCAATCCCACTTCTGATAACACGGCGGGGTATCTATCCTGTGCCGTGTCTAACCAGTCTCCGGTTTAATTCTTCGTTGATAGTAGAATAGGTAGGTAGTTGGTTTTCAATCACACACAACTCTTAACTCAAACTCAAAGCATTTATTTCAATTATAACATTTACAGTCACTTTTGAGCTATCACTTATCAAGGAGTCATTCAGTTTGAGTTATTTTTTGAAGCTAGTCGCCCATTCCAAATGAAGTAGGTTCCTGATGGAGAAGAACGGGCAAGAAACTCCATGGACACTCTTTTAAATCAAAACATTATGGTACAGAGGTTATTTGTTCAACAATTACAATCACAGTTCTTTTTAACACGACTTTTCTTTTCATGTTTATTTCCAACACCCGCCATTCCGTGCGCCTCGCTTTTGTCAAAGTCCGGCGACATACCCCGAATTTCAATACAATATCTTATTACTAAGTTTGTTCAATAAAACTTACAAACAATGCTAAATGCTTATCAGTTAATTCTTTTACAATTAAACAATGCTAATATTCACAAATACAAAGGTTATTCAGATTAAAGTTGAATTAGACGCTTCATTACTTTCTACAACTTTTTCTATTGCTCCTTTGACAACACTTCCTGTGGTTCAAGGAATTTAATCAAACAACAGGTATTCACTAGTAAATTGCATTGTAAAATAATCTTATTACTTTATAGTTGGTTTTCTATTATTGAAACTTATTTAGTTCTTGTATTAAATTATTACATTCGGTTATTGATCATAATATTCGGAAACCGCGCCATCTTCGGTAACGCTTTGTCATAAACAAATTTACTATGTCAAATGACCACTTGTTAATATGACTAAAAACCCATAAATCATTAAATAAATGTTCCCTTTTAATTTTAACTTTAGTTTTTGCCCCAACATCGAAATGAGTAATAATTTATCTTTCGGGCGAACGCACAGTATATTGACTGAGTTCACAAAGTTGATAATAGATGGGAGTTTAATCGCAAAGGAATCGATAATCTTCACACATGCGGCTGTAACAGTATTCCACAGTTACCCATAGAGGGCAGGATCAAAGACTTTATGGTGAATAACAATTATAATAAGTAGTTACGCATAAGATTATGTTATAATCTTTACAGGTAGACGCTTTCGCGGCGACATACACAATAGCCAATAAAATATAAAACGCATTTTAAATTTTTGTCAAAAATGCATCCAACGTCTTTTTCGTTTATCAGAAGCTGGGAGTTACGGCTCCCCGCTTCATAATAATCAGCCTATAATGTTCCTACTGCTGGCACTGGTTGTTTCTGGTTATTTCTGGTTGTAGGACATGGCCGGTTTTCTCACGATGTTTTCATTCACCGTTTCCTGTGCATAGTCGATGCAATATACTTTAATTGACGAATCTGTCTTTCACTTAAGTATCCTTATTAACGAACGGGCTAGCAAAGCGACTGTGCTGCTGTAGACCCATGAGAATAGCTTATGTCTTGGTGACAAGATTCGCCAGTTAGCGGATCTCTTTGCTCAAAGTGTGTAGAGCAAAAAGATCCGCATCGTACTAAGTTATTGTCATTCGTACGGGCTATTGTTTCCCTTACTTCTGTTCCCATCAATAATAGTGGCATACAAGTTGATATTAATGAAAAAATAGGTTCCTTGAATAAATTTGTTAAAAACAGTAGGCAAGAGGTTTTCTCAACAAAAAATCCGATGAACTAAGCTACTAACGACATATCGTTAATCTTAAACAGTACATTTCTAATCTATGTCATATTTCTTAATACTGTCTGGGCCGTTGAATCAAATACCTGAGGTTGCCGTTCGAAATCTAAAATATGACAGCAACTGCGCAGACAGATTATAAAATATGACAGCAGTTGCGCAGACAGCGCTACTATTCTATATTTTTTATTAAATTAGATTTTTTACAGCTGTAATCATGTCATTTGGTTTAAATAGGTCTTTATTTTTATTATTTTATATAGATTATTTTCTTTTAGATTTTGTAAATGTGAGAACGTTGTAGGCTTAACAGACTGTAGATCTGTCGACCATTCTATCTTGCTAAGTACCTGGTACTTGTTGATAGGCCTACACTGTCCTCTCATACCTATTAACACTGTAATTTGAAAACATTGTAAAAGAGTAACCGTGGAGTTTCTTGCCGGCTCTTCTCCATAGGAAACGACCAATTGGAACCATGCACCTAGCTTCTGACGTTTCATAAGTGCCCTTGTAGGTTTATGTGAAATAAAATATTTTGAATTTTGATTAAAAATAAAAATAAATAATTGATGGAGTACGAAAAAAAAAACGACAGATGAAAAATTATTATATAATAATATATATAATTAAATTCAACTTTTAAAGATTCAATTTTTAAGCCTAGAAGAAGCTGTAGGTTGTTTTTGAAAAATCTGTCTTTTTGATAAACGTATCCATTTTCATTGCCGTAAGGTTCACAACATTTAAAGTGTTTGCGTTCATGGGGTTTAGTGACCCCAATGCTTATTTATTTAACAGTTTATGTACACACATATTAACAGACAAGAAAAAGGAACAGAAAAATACGTACAAAGGTGATGCTTATTTCTAAAGAAATCTCTTCCAGCATACCTGCGATAGGAAAGTGGATAAAAAGAGATGTAGACAATGATCATGATGATGTGATGTTTATGGAATGTTATGGTGTGTTAGGATGTCATTGAAATTTAACTATTTAAAAACTAAGGGGATTAGTGTATGAAGGGGTCCGATAGGACCGATGCCGTTGCGGGAAAGTCCGAAAGGGATACCGTGGCCCCTGGCAACGTACAGGCAACGGAAGGAACACGGGTGGGTTTTAGTCAGTAAGAGTCTGACACGCTCTCCCGCTCTGGGTGGAGCGGGAGAGCGTGTCAGACTCTCAAGTTATTTGATAATTTCGTAGTTATGAAACGAAAATAAAGAAAGAAAGCAGTTTCTTATTTATGCTTTTATAGAAAACTTTCTGTGATCAACACTGTTTATAAATCACGGTGATTGTAACTTGATTGAACTCTGATGATACTGGTGCAGGAACGTGGATACTGATACGCAAGGAAGGACAGAATTATGACTAGTGGGTGAAGAAAGCCTGTGAAGGTACATTCAACCGGACTTTGCCTCAGTTAAGGAACGTCTCTCAACAACGGCAATTTCGACACTAAACAACTAACAGTGGAATTTCGTCCTTAATGATCATGTTTGGGTTGCAACAGTAGGTAATATGTCTGAGATAACAGAAATGGTCCTATTGTTTCATGAATTTCTGCTCGGGATTTGATTTTGGGACGAACTTCTTCAGCGCGGCTTGCTAAGAGTGAACTGACAGAAATCGTCACGTAATGAAATAGCGTTATGGCAGAGAATATCGTTGTATAACTTATTAGCAAGCTTAAAACTTATACTAGATGGCTTTGTATTAAAAAACAAAAACGAAAACTTTTGACACTTGAAACTTATTAATGATGACAACTTGTTTGAAAAAAAATACTGTTACTGTCAGCCTATAATTACATAACATAACATCGTGCCTTCTATCCCCAAAGGGTTGGGCAGAAGTGTTCCTATAGTGCACCCACAATTCGCCAGTTATGTTTAAGTCCTATGGAATAGGGGGCGAGCCTATTGCCATCAACCGGGCACAAATCCAGACTACAGACTGCTACTGAGAATTTTTTATAGAAAAACCCAATAACATTTTGCGCGACCTGGGATTCGAACCCAGGACCTCATGCTCAGTAGTAACGTTTGCAGACCAACGAGGCAGTCAAAGTAGCAGTTTCTAGGAAAAACCATTGTAAAATTATGTTTTCTTACACTAACAAAAATATTGGATGGCTTTTCACTATGAATAACACGAGTGATGAATACTATGAACAAATGATTAAAATTCAGGCAAACTGCAACCTTGAATATTGTAGATAAAATAAATAAACATTTAAGTACTCACATGCACTTAACACAATTTCAACACGCGCAAACTTTTTCAATAAACATGTTAATATTTGTTTACTAATCATAGAACACGCCCTTAATTAACACTTGCGACTGGTAAGTCCGCGTTAGCACTGACTTACCAAAACGTTACTGAAACGCGACGCGTTACGTAACGTTACAGAGGTAAGAGGCTACAAAATACGACCGCGAAAAATTTGCAATTATTTGCAACATTGCAAACGTTTCAGTGATTTTTATCTAAAGTTACTGCACTGTTTGATTACGTGAACTAATTCGTCATTTTGTTCATTGTAATACTTTTAGTTAATTGGTAGAAATCTTTGGGTAATGGGGATTACATCGCTGATAAAAATGCTTGGCTCATTGCTGGTCCTGCTCCACAAGCATAAACTAATTGATTAGCATTTGAAAATACCGTTGGAGCTGCTGAAGATTTTAAAAACTATCTTTGCATTGTATAAATTCAATGTCTTAGCATTGTATAATTGCATGGCACATGTGTGGGTACTATGTACCGACTATAAAGCTACCATTTAGGTACTGGGTATGTCTTTCATTGACTTGAATGTGCCCTGGCGGCTGAGAGTATGTCATGCTCACTCTAATGTCTCGCTGGCGGTGGCGCCTGTGTTGAATCATTTAGCTCCCTTCAAAATGGTTGAGCTGAATGGTGCTAATCCATGCGTCATGTTCGTGAACGGGCGCCGTCAGTAGGGACTGGTCATCTCTTAGCTGCCACGGCGATTTTAATTTAATTAATATTTTTATTTCTAACGGACGCTTTTAATGTTTTGTATCGTTCTCACATGTATAACTTCAACTTGAATGATGTAACCAATATTATGTAACCATTTTATTTTATTTAAAAGAGTGTCCGTGGAGTTTCTTGCCCGTTCTTCTCCATAGGTACCTACTACGCTTTGGAATGGGCAACTAGCTTCATATTTCTGACAGACCGACCCATTGACAATTCAAAAGTGCCTGTAATTGGTTTATTTGAAATAAATCCTTTGAGTTTGAGTTTGAGTTTAATAATCGTACTTAAAATGACCGATATTATCAGCCTGGTGATGAATTATTTCTGTCTCTTAAGTAGAGACTTGAGCCTAAATTCATCAGTATTTCATTTAAATTAAAATTTTGAACGAATACCTTCCATAAGTTTTCATATGCACTGTAATACACCTAATTAGATCACATACGCATTCAGATGGCAACGAAATCTTGTGCCGAGCGCAGCGCATCGCAGCGCAACGTATTTTTTTTAACAAAAACATCAGTTGCTGCCCGCCGTTGGTTCATAAAAAATGAAGAAAAATTATGAATAAGGATGTTTGTAATGCGTTACGTTACGGCGCGGCCGCGGCCCGCCTCGATCTACCTTCATTCACTTCAACACTTTCAGGGACACTGAAAGAGATACAATGGAAGTTTTATTGTTATGACGTCTATGGGCGTTTAGTGTCCCGAAAAGTAGTAGATATTACAATTTATTTCGATAATATTATCACATTAATGTAAAATATGCAATAATTTTTGGTTGGCAAAATAATTACTGTCAATTAATTTGATAGTAAAATTGTGATCTGATAGTGTCAAAATCAATTAGCAGAAATAATAAAAGCATTGCATTACCTTAACTGCAGTCAACAAGCATTGTATAGTTAGTTTTTAATTTAATACATTTAAAATAAGGTTCTTGGGTAAAAAATCATTAACTATGGTTAACATATGGATTGCTCAGTGGCAGCCTTTTTTTTTTTTGTGTAGGAAATTGTCAAATTACTTCTTCCGCTCTGTGCGAAGCGGGAGGGGTGTCAGACTCTTACTCACTAAAACCCACCCGTGTTCCTTCAATTGCCTGTACGTTGCCAGGGGCCACGGTATCCCTTTCGGACTTTCCCGCAACCCAGGCTGCCATCGGTCCTATCGGACCCCTTCACTTGCTGACATCACTTTGCTCAGTAGCAGCCTGGAGTTTAGATTTATGCCCGGTTAATTACAATAGGCGCCTAGCATTGGATAACCCAATTCTTGAGGATGATTATAGACTCGCGGATGAAGTCACGGATAGAAGCTAGTCTTCAATGTTTTAAGAGGTCGATACTTTTCAAGCCAACGGTACCCAACACTTTTTTAGGCGTTGTGACGATATAGTATCTGGTATTATTATTCGGGTTGAGATGACTCGGGCCAAGCTGTCACTGACCTGACACTGTAACAGGCGCACTGATGTTGTGCGTTATGTAATTTAAAAATAAGCAGCTTCACCGTAAAATGTCTTCGTCTAAAATATTTAGTACTACGTTCCTGTTTGATGATAACGTGTAACTGTATAAAATTGACATCGCAATGTTACATAGGCTTTGGTTTACCGAAATTACACAGTCGCGCAAGTAGATCAGCACACAATATCAGATATGCCTGTAGTTACGCCTAATAAAAAAAATAACTAGTTGCATCACTTTTACTTAACACATTCAACCACCAAAACAGCCTTATAGCCGAAAAAACTATCATAAAATCGCAGACGGACTCGTTAAGAAAATTAACAGCCGCAGAAATGTGCGAAAACCGTAAAAAAAAAGAATAACATCGAAGACAAAACTGATGCAAACTGTTGCAAATGTAGCACAAAGTAATCAGTTTGTCAAGTAGTTTTAAAGTAACATTTGGTTGATGTTATATTGTGCCTGAAGTTCGAGCAGGGAAAGGCATTTAAAGTCAGTTAATTTTTTGTCTCTTTGTTCTGTATTAGTAACACAAAGGAGTTATTTTATCAGTAAGAATGGTTGTAAATTAGGATTCGTAATATACGGTTGTATTCTTGGTTGCACATTGATTACAAATATTAACAACAGCAATTAATTCATTATTTTGATTTTGGGTCAATAACCTAACGATCAACTCTGACTATCAAGGTGTATATCGGGACATACCTACCTCGTCTCTTGCGCCATGCACTTTATCTTTAACCACGTGTTTATGCTCTTAACAACAGGGGGTACCAAACATGTGTGAGAATCTGACAGACATAGTTCAAATGCGGCGAAAATTTTATCGACTTTCAACTTTTATGTACCTACATAAAAGTTAAAAGTCGATAAAAAAATTAAGCTTAAATTCGGCGGGTGATCCTCCCTGATCTGAGGCCAACGATAAAAAAATGAGGCAGACGCGATATCCGTCAGCGATACCACGACGCAAACGAACTCCCTCGAGAGAGAGACGACGTCGACGTCGATGCGCTCTTCGGACTTCGAGTCCGTCTACGCGATATAAAACATTATTAACGCCTCCCGACGTCGTGCGCGCTCATAACGACTACAAATTAAAGACGATTAAATCATTTGAGTAAGCCACTGCAAGCACAAATTAACGAAATGGGGGATTATAAATTCCACTGACACTCAGTGCCAATGCGGTGCGCCTGACCAAATTATACCCCATCTGTTGGAGTGTCCAAAGTGTCCATACACTTGCAATTTTCAGGACCTAAAAACGCCACTGATGTCGCGATTGGGGTGGCCAGTGTGACCACCTACTGGGCCACAATATATGTACATTTAAGTGCTATCAACTTAATAAGGATAAGAATCATTTAAGTTGACATTCATTAATTCATTCCTTTGTATCTATGATCGTTATTTGATTTAAAGTGTGTCATTACTTCATTAGAGTCACTTTATTTCTTTAAAATAAGTTTTTTATTGGCCGTGTATTTTCTTTAGATTTATGTACTCTTAATTGTGAAATGAAATGAAATGAAATGAAATTGTTTATTCTGTAAATAGGATATTGCAATCACTTTTACACGTCATATTAAAAAAAAGAAGAAAATGCTAGATGAGTTCGGCGTTTCCTATCTGACTACTCTGAGAAGAAAGACCGAAACAAACTCAGAGGTCACAGTCTCTTTTAAAGTCCAGACATAATCTTGGTCAGGCCATATGAGGACCATGTAGATTAGTGTCTGAAATGGTCTTTTGAGGAAAGAACCACACAGATTTGAGTGGACCTGTCCAGTCAGTGCAAGCATTTGTCAGTAATCGTAGAGCTCAACTCAGAACTTAAGGAGCTCAACTCGACGAACAATACCAAAGAAAGGACATTTGGGTAGGTCGCATAAAGTACTCAAACTGCCAGACCATCAATTAAACTAACTGAGAAAGAAAAAATTAAAGAAAGAGGAAAAACAATAAAAATAAAATATCCACATAGTCCTCACATTCACAATAATTAAAACAATATAATACTTTACAAAGTAATCATGTTATTTTCTATATAATTTTCAACAATGTCAATATGTAAGTATATAAAAAACTGGTATTTTTAATGATTTACATAATAATTAAAATGTCAAATTTTGTCGTTTTATCACAAAGCTTAGCAGAGCGAGCAGCTCAATCCCACGCTTTTTTATCTTCTAAATAATCTGAAATTTTATAGTACCCTTTTTTACAAAGTTTGGTTTTAATACAGCTTTTAAATCGTTTAATGGGTAAGTTTCGAATATCAATGGGAAGTTTGTTGTAAAAGCGTATACATTGACCCATGAACGAGTTGCCTACTCTGTGGAGACGTGTGCGATGTACAGCAAGGTTGTGTTTATTCCTGGTATTTAAACTATGAATATCGGTCATTTTCTTAAAATTTGATATATTTTTGTGTACATGTAATAGGTTTTCAAAAATATATTGTGCTTTTGTGTGTTGTGCCTTTTCTTTTGTTGTACCAAATAACGGTTTATCTATCTATCCACCCATAATACGCTCACCCTGGGCTGTCACTATCAGTCTTTAGTGCTGATAAAAGAAATCTTTTAGCACGTTTGTGATATTACCCTTATCGTAAAGACCCCGACATGATAGAAGAACACTCATGAAAGTGAAAAACACGTCGTGTCATTATTATGAGCGATTGAAGCAAGAAGCTCAATACGAGACACAAATAATGGCGCCGAATGTAACGCACTTAAAATGGAGTCAACAACCAATTGTATTCACTATTCACCCTATTCATTATAGTAAAACTGACCTTGACGACTGGTACTACAGTAGCGAATTGAAACTCTTTGCTGTATTGCCACACTAAAATGCATGGCAAGGTTTTCTTTCAATGTCTTTAAACACACACAACAGTGTTGTTTTTTAATGACATTTTTTTGTTAGGCTAGGTACCTATTGCAAATTATTGGATCACTATTCCCTTATATTGCAATATTATGTATATGTCGTAGTAAGATGGTTGAAGCCGTTATATAGTTATATGACTAGGTATATAGCTATATACCGTAATATAGTTATATGAAAGCGGTTTATAACTGTCTTACTAGGAATAGTATCGTATCATAGTTAATGATACGAGCACGATCTAGTAATATAACTATTAGGACATTCCGACCAAGTAGGTTAGGTTATAACTTTGACCAACTACGCGCGAGCCGAGGGAGCGAAGCGAGCGGTGCCGCGGCAGCAGCGGCCGGCGAGTACTACGTCGAATTAGTCGCAGTAACAAAATTAGGGTACTCCGACAGTTATGAACCACCCTCATATAACTGTATACCGTAAGGTATATAACTATAACTATATCACGGTTTCAACCATCTTACTGGAAAATCGTCTACGTTTACAATGTTTGTAAATATGTGAGCACCATGTATCTATCACATAATTAGTTTATCTGTTGTTGCTTCATTTTTATTTCTTAATTCTTTTTATAATAATTTTATTGTAGGTGCATTGTCCTCACATATAATTATATAACTAATGTACTTACAAAAAATATTGTAAAACATTTTAAAAGAGTGATGGTGGAGTTTCTTGCCCATTCTTCTCCATGCGAAAACTACCTTTTGGAAGGAGCGACTAGAATCAATTAAATTTTTTTGTAAATTTTTGACGTTCAAAATTGCCTTAGAAGGGCCTATTTGAAATAAATGATTTGACTTTGACTTTGATTTTACTGCGACATATAAACACTAGAGGGGTGACACTACAAGACTTCACGTGACCAGAGGGCTGGCTCGGTTTTTGGCCAAAGAATCAGCATTGCCATTCAACGTGGCAATGCTACCGGTCTTCTGTAGTAGTAGTCGTTGTAGTCTTCTGTAGTACTTCAACGCCTGAAAGTGTCCTTTTGTTTTTGTATCTACATATTTGTACAGTTACTTAGTTGGCATGTAAATAGTTAGTTATGTTATATATTGTGTATAGGCACCAATATCACTATTCTTTATTACATGTTTAAAATATACATTTTTAGTATTTGTTTATTTGCTCAAAAGTAGGTAAGCTAGAATTTTTATGAGAATTGCTCAGTGTGAAGATACAAGTTTCCAGTTTTACATCCGGAAGTTTTGCATCGACATGCAATTACGTTTTTACTACCTAACTACAAATGATCCAATAACAATGCTGCTATAGTCAATGACATTAATAATAACATGTTGCATTGTATTGAAACCGTTACCAATCAATTTTATTATTATATTTGACCTCTTTATACGTAGACTTTTAATGATCAAGGAATTTATACAACTTAAGTTTTTTTAGCAACTTAAGTCTTTTTTTACTTGATTTCGTTTTTTTTTACCTTGCAAAGCATCATGTATGGTGTGACTGTAAATGATGTGATGAGACACCGTGTGATTTAAAAGAAGATGTACTGACAAAAATTTAAAAGGGCATACCCTTTTAAATTTTTGTCATGGTTTGGTCATGTTGAGAGGATGAACGAAAGGCGAAAAACAAAATGTATTTACAAGGCAGATGTGAATGGAACCACCGGGAGGACATTATTGAGCTTATTGGCGATGTTCTTCAGAAAGGTCAGGTGCGTAGGACTCGCAACCGGCGTGCGTGTATGTATGACCAGATGTATGAACGTAAACGAGGCAAAAGGAATATGTAAGGATCGTAGCAGGTGGCGTTCTGTAGTTTCTGCCTACCTCCATGGGAAGAAGGCGTGAGTTTATGTATGTATGTGTGTGCATGTAAGTTTTTTTTAAGGATTTTTTTTTTTTTTTCTTTTTTTTTTTTTTAAAAAACGTTGCCTCACACTAGGAATTTCTCCTGTATCGTGGGTGCGTTTACAAACATTTATACTCACATACACAAACAGCCAGACCCGGAACAACTACTTGTAGGTCATACAAATATTTGTTCCGTGCGGGAATCGAACCCGCGACACGCAGCGCAGCAGTCAATCGCTTAACCACTGCGCCAACCGTGCCGATTGTTGGGTATAGTAGTAGCAAGACCAGCTGGTGTCTCAAACTCAAACTCAAAGCATTTTTTTCAATTAAACCATTTACAGGCACTTTTGAATTGTCAAAGAGTCGGTTAGTAAGTCAGAAAGTTGAAGCTAGTTGCCAATTCTAAAACTTAGATCTCTGTGGAGAAGAACGGGCAAGTAACTCAAAGGACACTCTTTTACATTTACAAAATCCTGACCACATTATTCTTGTTGTTTCTATATTATGTGAGAATGATGTAAAAAATAATTAAAAATAATTCAGAATATAAGATTAAAATTAAGCCATGGCAGATAAGAGCTGATCAATTGCCGGCGCCGGTCCACTTGACGCGTGGATCAGCATCATCCAGCTCAACCATTTTGTAGGGACTTGTAACTCCAAGTCCAAGCGGGTATTTTGCGTACGGGATTCATGATTACCAAATTTATTATTGAAACTAATCTACATAATCCATTAATTAAATTTTGTTATTATGTCTAGATTTCTTAATTTAAATATTGTTAAGAATTTTAATGCTTACAATTACCATACACTATGAGCTAATGTGGCTTGTGTAACAGGTTTATCCTAGAATAATTATTTCTAAGATTTTATATTAATATTTTACAAAATTTAATACAAAAAAAATATTAATTAATAATTTAAAAAATATAGTAATTAAATTATCCCAACATTAAACTTATCAAGTCTAATGTGAGCATATTGATTGAATGTCGTAAGAAACTTAAAAATAAATACTTTAAAGTGGCTACATCCAAATATGGAGCATAAAATCTGCTTTAGAGTTAGTAGGTAGTATTTTCATGTCATTCGAAATGCTCAGAGAACTTCTCAAAAGCCCACGTTGGCGTTGGATTATTACTCGCATTTTCATTTTTGAGTCAAACTAATAAACCAACCAAAAAATTGCAATCCAAAATGGCCAACCCATTTGGGATTTGGCAAAGGTGTAATAGTACACCCATGTTTCGCGTTTCAAAATAGTGGCGAACCTATTGCCATCAACTGGCCACAAATCTAGATTCCAGGCTGCTACTGAGCATTTCCTGATGGAAAACCTGGTAATCGAACCCACGACTGCATGATCAGCGGTAACGCTTTGCGGCCACAAGACCAATTAAGCAGTCAAAATTACTGCCACTTTTATATTGATTTTGGTGGAGAAACCAGATGTCACTACAAAAATTGGTTTCATTTCTTAATTATTCTAATCACTACATTTTAAGACATTTATTGCACTAATCTCTCAATGCATTAACATCACGACACATCCACCAGAAGTGTGTGTAGCAATCACTTCCAGATACAGCCAACGCCAAGAGGTTTTATACTGCAATAGTGCATACATTAGGCAGGTCGATGACTACCACCGGCAAATGTTAAAATATACTGAACTTGCATTTTTTAGTCAGTTTTGCAATATGTTGGGGCTATACCTAATTTGATAATGATACTATATTCCTAAAAGTAGAGTGTAGTGTGCGTGAGTAGAGTAGTTAGAAACAATATTTAAAAAAAAACAGAAAAGTAAAAAAAAAACAAGATTATTAAAAAAAAGAAGAAAAAATAAATATGGAGTTTATAAAAAAAGTAAGAATCTTAATATTAAATAAGTGTTATTGAGTTTTTTAAATTAAGTTCATAATAAAATCAATTATTTCAAATAGGGTCAAATAGGGTTAAAATTCAGAAATTGCGTTGGTATTAGACTAACGCAATTTCTGAATTTTAATCGCTTAATTTACACATTGACAGGAAACAGAGTAGTAGCTACTTAACTTAAAAATAAATAAAGTATAATATATAAATAAATTAATAACTTTTCTTTAACATTTTAGGTTATAACATATAACAAATAAATATGGAAGATTTAAATTAAAAAAGAAAATAATTATTTCATTTTGAAGATTGCAACAATAATCTCATTCAACTATCCTTCTTCAAAAAATCGAAGAGCATTTTATATTTACAGCAAAAAGCGTGTTTACTTGTTGTCATTCAAAAATTAAATCTATTCAACTCAAATTCATACGAAAGATTTTCTTTCACTAGCGGTCTACATAAAGGGGCCTTGTAAATGAACTGAGAGACAATATATTACAAAGAGACACGTGTCATTGTCACATTGTTTATGTTTGTGACGAGAACTCATTAACTTTGCCGTAATTGAGTCTGCAAAACCATTATACTGTGCTGTGACCCCCATAGTATGGAGCAAACAGTAATACAAGTTTTAATGATCTCAACTGTTGTGCTAGGTTAATATTGGCATTATAAAAAGTTTAAAATTGTATGTTTTTTTTTTAATTATCATTCATGAAAAAATCTGTCGACTCTGTTCTCATGGCAACAATAAAAATTATATTGCAGCTAAAAATATCGTCATGATAATCAATTTAAAGCAATTGACTAACAAAATAACAAACCTATGTTAGATGGCCTTCAAAATTTAATAAAATTCGCTTACCATCAGATTTTTATACTATACTGTGATTTTGGACACTGACGTCGTTTTTATCTGCTTTGATTGTAATCGTCATAGTGAAAATGACCTCGCAAAACTAACGGCTTCTCCAAAAACTGGAACCTGGAGTCTTTATGATTCGATTTTTTACTAAATAAATGAATACTGAACCTGTTATCACCACACTGAACTAACGAAATTTTGGCGAGTGTTTGAAGCATATCCGTTATAAATAAAATAATAAGGTGATTAAAGAAAATCCTTTGAACTAAGGAAATATATACTAAGTAATGAGCAAATCTTTCAAAATCCATGAAATGATCGTACGTGTCTTGCGTAGCTCTCCAGCCTTTTCTTCTTCTTCATTTATAATTATGTATTATATTTTTGAATTTTTGAATTGTTTTTTTTTTTTTTTTTTTTTAAAAACGTTGCCCCACACTAGGAATTTCTCCTGTGTCGTGGGTGCGTTTACAAACATTTAAACTCACATACACAAACAGCCAGACCCGGAACAACTACTTGTAGGTCATACAAATATTTGTTCCGTGCGGGAATCGAACCCGCGACACGCAGCGCAGCAGTCAATCGCTTAACCACTGCGCCAATCGTGCCGCCAAAATATTATATTATAATCTGTATCTGTTTCTAGGTCTCTCAGGGGGCTTTTACCATATATGTAGTGCCAGAATAATCACCAACACTTTCCATTGAATAATTCGTAAATTCAGCAATATTATTGTTTACATTAGCAGTGAGGCACACAATACTATTTTTTTTTGTTTTTGTGTGAATATTGTGTGCCTTATGCCAACTTTATTTTTTCTTTCTTTACATAACATAACGCCTGTATTTCCCAAAGGATTAGGCAGAGGTGTACGTATAGTACCTACACATGGGTTTTACATGGGACTTAAACATAACTGGCGAAATTTGGACGTGGGTATATTATTTGTTTATTACTGAAAATATTAATATTTATTGTAATCTAGGTCAGCTGCAAGTCTCTCGTCATTTCTCAGAAAGTTAAAGTCGTCAATGTCTTCTTGTTTTACTGTTCGCCATCTTACTGTGTATCTACCACGTTAGTAGGTATATTCAACCTTGACCCTTCCGATGAGGTGTTATGACATGTCTTTGCGTGCATGAGGATTAGTTTCGTGTAAAGAAAATTCTAGATTCTTTTAGAGACATCTGTTGGTTGGTAGGTATTCGACGCCATTCCGTTAAAGATAACTCGTAGGGTTTTACGTATTTAATCAAGTTAAATATTATGTGGATACTTATCATAATGATATTGTCAAAAAGATTTCACTAATAATATTATAAAGAGAAAAACTTGTATTTTTGTTTGTAATGAATAAACCAGTAACCAGTAGAATGCTATATTTTCAGTGAGTAATATAGGCTATAATTTATAAAGATATCACGTGGAAGAAGCCACTGGCGGCAGTTAGTAACAAATAATTGAAGTGAAAAATATTACTTCATTATGTAAAAAATATTATTGACATAACTAATGTTAACATTAAACATAAATAAAATATATTGTGTTTTATGATGTTGATACTATAAAACAACATTGTACGTTATGATTAATCGACCGATAATGCTAACATTAATCTTAGCAGTTATTTTTTATAATGACTATAGATTTTTTATAAGAACCGGCTAAGTGCATAAATTATTAACTTTATTTTTTATTTGTTACTTTTTATCGGCAATTGTCTTTGGCATAAAAAAACGTCCCAAACAAAAAATAAAACAAGGTAGGTATTATTATGTACTTATAAATTTATAAATTCATTCCGTTTCCACCAACAAAACGCATGAAAAGCAAAAGTTAAAGTTCTTGTAAGAACAAGAATTTCAAATTTTGCTTTTCATGAGTTTCTTCTACTATTAACAATCATCGAATGCTGACCTACCCCAGCAATGGTTAGATTGTACAATTACCGATGCACATCTAATATAATTTTATAAGTACATCAAGTTAGACTATATCCGATTTAAATATAGAATTCGTCAAATAGAACGACTTTTTAATGTAGATTAGACGGCCAAAATAATCTCGTGATACTACCCACAATTCTCATACAAAAACTCAAAACAATCGAAATTCAAAAACAAAGTAATGGCCCTCCAAATAAACCCATCCATCCACCAAAAATAAAATATAAAATTGACCAAGGTCAAGTTCAGTTGCGCCACTCACCCAAGGCCGTTGCGAAGGTCGTGTGCGCAGGAGTTGCACAAATGTTACCGTGGCTCGTTCACTACTGAGAGTCTGAACGGTTCGACCGGCATGTTTCACAACCCCGTCTATGTCTTAACCAGTGATTGTGGAAAAGGGATTGTATTAGAACATGTTTCTATTTTTTCTTCTATTTTAGGCGTTAGAAAGTTGGGTTTGGATTTGAATGAGATTTTTGGGAAGTATATAGAGGGTGGTAAGAGTTGTGAAGGTCGTTTTTTTTTCGTTTGTCCCTCCAAGGTCATTGGCCAAAACATTAATATTATACTTTTCTACATGATTCTGGAGGGGGCTATGTTTTTTTAGGGTATTTTTCCAGAGCTCTGATATTCCAAGGACAGGTCCCGCTGTAAGTGGAAGTACCCACTAAAATATTCTTTATAGCCATTTAAAATGGCTATAAAGAATATTTTAGTGGCACATTTTTATTCCAAGCCAACCCTGATCCCATCCATTACAACTCTTGAAAGTTAGAAAGAACAGTGGCGACTACCAGAAACGCCGTAGCAATGGAGGTTGACGAGTCCGGGAGGAATTATTTGACAGCACGTGATGGGAAACTTCAGGAATTACAATGAAATCCGCTGATCCAGCTTAGGGTTACTTCAGTAACAAGGAAAAACACCAAATTTTGGCAAATTGCCTTTTTTGCACTCAACGATAAAAGTTATACCTACAATGTAATAATTTCTGAAAATAAAATCCGTTGCAAGGTTTAAAACTGTAAGTAGTGTTGTGCAGAGAAATTTCCATACGTTATTATATCAGCCTATAATGTTCCCACTCATTAGACTCAGTCCTCTTTTCTGTTAGAGGAAATGGACCGCAGTCCACCACGCGGGTTCAGTGTGGATTGATAGGCGACACAGTCATCCACACAATGTTTGTTTCTGATAATTAATTTACATAATTATTAAGCCTATATCACACACTTTTGAGATGGTTCACACCCATAAAGAATCATAAATTTTCTGATTTACTTCACCTTAAAGATTTTATAGACATGTCAAATAATTTGTATTTGTTAAAACCCTTTAAAAACATTTGTTAGGCCTCAAGCAACTTGGCAAAAAACTTTGATATTGGTAGGCAATTTGCCAATAAAAGAGGATTGGGTTTTAAAGCATTTTTAATAATATTATCATAATTTATGGCAATATTTTTACAAATACTGAGAATACGGCTTTTCTTTCGAAGCCTGTTTTTTAACGAACTGATCCTTTGGGAACTAGCTGATTATTTTATAAGATAATTAATCGCTGGGCAAAGACTGGAGGTCTTTTCCCAGCTATGGCATAGTATTAGCATTGGGATACTATTAGTAGAAGTAGTACCTTGAAGAAGTCCTAGCGGTATGGGTCAGCTGGACATAATCTTTCTGGAAGATCTTTTAAGTTCCTGTGATTGTTGTGTGTGATTTCACAGGCAGGATTAAGTTACGTAAGCTGGCAGACATCTTTTCTTGTTGATGTAATATTAATAGATTATACACAAAACAGAAATTTTATAGAACTAATGCAGCATTTAAAAGTAATTGGTTACTGTTAATGATGCCGCTACCGTGTCATAACCTCTATTTATAAAATACTAGCAACCCGCCCCGGCTTTGCATAGGTTGCAGAGCATAAATGCCCTGTCGTAGTGTCGTATCAGCCTGTTGGGTCATGTGGGTTAAAATAAAATGTAACTGATGTTCATTCTACTTGGAGAATTTTACATCGTCATATTTCAGCCAATTTACACAAAACATTAATTAATTATACACTTAAACCTTCCTCGAGAATCACTCCGTCCTTTGGTGAAAACCGTGTGAATATCCGTTCGGCAGTTTTTGAGTTTATCGCGTTCAGACAGATGCGTTGGGCGGCCTTTGTTTTATAATAATATGTAGTGACATTCATAACTTCTAGATATTCAATAGTATTATTAAATGAATATTATAACAAAAACAGAAGAAAAGAAATTTATTTGACTCAGGTTAAGGCACATAATATTCACACAAAAACAAAAAACAGAAAAAAATAATAACTTAAAATAGCATTGTGTGGCTCACGTCACGCATCATCATCTGCTCCTATATTGTGTAACGGTAAACAACACGTCTTAAATCTGATGCCAAAAGATGCAGTTGTAATCGTAGGTAAAGATATTGGGTCGTGCTGTACTGTGCTGCTGCTGTGGGCCGTCCTAGAAACCAGCACATAGGGAAAATTAACTTACATTTTACTCCAGCCGTGATACTTTATTATTAGGATACAATCTAGATTCTCTCAAATAGATCGCACAAGGCGCAATAACAGAAATCCTGATGTCTTGAATTGTTCGACCAATTTTCAAACTTACCTGTTTTTTTCTCCCAGCTAGGACCAACGCGCCTTATTGTCGCAGCTTAACCTGGCAGACCCGTGGCCTCCCATTAATCGTCAGCTCTTCGCAAAATAGTAATTAGTTGAAATACCAAATTCCTGGAGTGCGAAAAGAAAGAAAATACATTTATTTAGCACAGACTAAAAGGCACACAAGTAAAAATAAATCAAGTAAAAGAATAAAGAAAAAAAAGAAGAAGAATAAAGTGGTGCAGTTGCACAAGCGATGGGACACAAGAACTGATGGACGCTCCAAAGATGCCAAACTCGTAGCCAAGTTCTGGGCTGACTCTATTAAGATTCCCATCGAAAAAAAAAAACAAATTGCGGTCAGAATACCCTCCAACACCATAACAATAGCATACTCGTCAAAATTTGTTACACTTACATTGTTTAGTCTGTAATCTGTATGTCCGTTCAGTAAGCTTTAGAGACTGACACATAATATGCTGTACAAAGAAATGATTTTGTAAGATTTGCGCACCATATCGCAAGTGAGGGCACCCATGATGAAAGTGTCCAATGCAATTTATTGTGATATCTCTCCACTCTTGCTAAATCCTTGTTTGCAATTCGGTACACTTGCACTTACTGTCCCTTTTATGGTTTTTGTTCATCGTCTTTCCAGTAATACAATTTTGTTGAGGCTAACAATTTTATTTGCGCCGTGACAGGCAAATAATCTTCCATGGTTAACCTACCTATCTTTGCCAATATATGTACATATTAGAGTCGTTTTAATGGGAGCATTCCATCCTCTGGAAATGCTTACATGTATGATTAAAATTAGAGGTTATGGAACAGTTTCAGACATGATCAAATGATACGATTGTTATACTAAAATTATCTTAGTCATTCAGATGTACGAAACGGAACAGAATTAATTTAAACTTATTTTTTATTGAGATTGGCCTTGTAAGACTGCTCTATGAAAAGATATGATGTTGAAAATGTTATGAAAAAGGCTATTCTTATTTTTCAATTGCTGTGACGTGGTAGTAATTAATAGCTTGAATGAGAGAGAGGAATTTTCTGAATTAGTACTAAAATGTTATTGTTGCCTCGTTGGTCTAGTGGTCGCAAGCGCTACTACTGAGTATGAAGTCCTGGGTACGATTCCCAGATCGAACAAAGTGTTATTGAGTTTTTCAACCAGGAATTTCTCAGTAGCAGCCCGGAGTCTGGATTTGTGCCCGGTTGATGGCAATAGACTCACCCATTGCTTGGGACTATAACTGGTAACATGTGGCTGTACTATTTACGCACAGCTCTGCCTAATCCTTTGATCTTATTAACCTTACCTTTTTTTTTTTTTTTTTTTTGTCGCTGAGAAATGCTTCATACATTGCCGCTCGTGTGGGACGAGACGGGGTATGTGGGACTCCTGTCAGAATGACAGTATACCCACTAAAACTCAGCGGTGTTCCCACATCGCCGTGATGGGAGGGCCATGGGAAACCGGCTCAGCCTTTACATCCACAACCCTCCCGGCGCATGCCCACCTAGCTGGCGGGCCCCGCATGCCCCCCAGGTTGGGGGGCTACGGGAATGGCCGGGAACACCTGGCCATTCCCGTCCGACGCTGGTGGAGGCCTGTGCAATACAGGCAAGGGTGCCCCCGCACCCGTTGCCTGCTGGCCTCCACCTGGGAGGAGTCGGAGATGACTATCAAATTGACGTCTTCTTCGACCCCTCCTCCACCTTCGGAGCGGGGCCGCGTGAGGATCGTCATCCCGCGCGCGCTCTGCCGACTCCTTCTGGGACATGACATGTTCGCAGAAGGAGGCGACTGCCGCCCAGGACCTTTCATTCCCCAGCATGGCGTTGACCACGCCGGGGAGTGAGAGGTCCGGTCCTATCACCGCGATAAGACCTTGGCGCGTCTCGGTCCACGACGGGCACACCTCGAGGGTATGCTGCGCCGTGTCCTCCACCGCACCACAGTCGTGGCACGACGGTGTCTCCTCCCGTCCGATTCGGTGCAGGTACGATCCGAAGCAACCGTGTCCGGACAGCACCTGCACCAGACGGAAGGATAGGAACCCGTGCGACCGCTCGAGCCAGTCTTGCAGGACAGGCCCAATCGCGTCGAGGGTTCGGCGGCCGAAGGCTGCGGTGGCGAGTTCCCCCGTCCAATGGACGACGATGGCGTCCCTCGCCTCCCGCCGGACGGCCTCCCGCTCTTCCGGGGCTGGGCGTTCTCCTCTTGCCCTCCGCCCCGCCGTCCATTCATACACTCTGGCGAGCACCCACGCCTCGAGTTCCCAAGGAGGGGTGCTGGCCAGAGCACATGCTGCCGCGAAGCCCACCGTGCGGTAGGCCCGCGCCACCCGCTGGGCTATGGCCCGTTGGGGCGCCCGCAAGGCGGTGGCGTTCTCCCTCCTCTGGAGGGAGTCCTCCCAGATAGGAGCCCCGTAAAGGGCCATACTCCTCAAGATGCCGGCGTAAAGTTGCCGGCATCGCGCGCTGGGCCTCCCCAAGTTGGGAAGCAGCCACGAGAGCGTAGCTGCGGCCTTCAGCAGGCGCGACGACAGCCCGCTAAAATGCGGACCGAAGCGCCACCTGCTGTCGAGTACAAGGCCCAGATATTTCATCTGGGCCTTCACCTCAATTCTGACGCCCTCCACGAAGATGTGGGCGTCAGGTGGGGGGCGCTGCCGAGGTCCGTGGAAGAACACGGCCTCGGTCTTGTGCAGCGCCACCGTTAAACCTAGGCGGCGGATCCTCCCCGCCACCAAGGATCCGCCTGCCGAGGCCAAGTTGGCCGCCTCCCTGAAACACCCCCTCCGGGCGGTGAGGAGAGTGTCATCCGCATAGCAGATGACACTCGTGCCCCGGAGGAGAGTTCCCCGCAAGAGCCAATCATAGGCGATGTTCCAGAGGAGAGGTCCTATGACTGACCCCTGCGGCACGCCGGCCTCAACGGCGTATCGCCGGACTTGGCCAGTCCTATTTACCAGGACGATCGCCCGATCCTCCAGGTAGCTGGCCAGTAGATCGCGCATGTATCGAGGCACTCCGTGGAATCGGAGCGCCTCTAGGATGGTGGAGTGGGGAACGGAGTTGAAGGCATTGGCTATGTCGAATGACACAGCCAACAATCCGTCCCCCACTTCCATCGCCCCCTTCACCTGGCCCTTAAGGCGGGCCAGCGCGTCCACCGTGGAACGCTCAGCCCGAAAACCGAACTGAGCGTCCGACAAGTCCGGCCCGATACACCGCAAATGGCTTTTTAGGCGGGCAGCGATTATCCCCTCGAACATTTTTCCGACCTCATCGAGCAGAACGATGGGCCGGTATGCCGAGGGGGAGTCTGCTGGGCGGCCCTCCTTGCGAAGGAGGCACAACTGCCCCTCCTTCCACGGTTTCGGGAACCTCCCAGACGCAAGACATGCGCTGAAGAGGTCCCGAAACCTCTCCTCCATTTGAGTGGCAGCGATCGCCACCACTCTTGCCGGAACACCGTCGGGGCCCGGAGCTGTCTTCTTGGCGCGGATATGGAGAATTGCCGCGCCAAGTTCCGACTCCGTGACAGGAGGGGCCTCCTCTACTTCCTCAGCTGGCGGAGCTATCCCCAGCGGTGGGTCCATCACTGGTGGGGTGAAGTTGTCCCTGCACGGGAACAGGGACTGAACCACCCCATCCAGTAATGAGGGCTCCAGGGTCTCGGCCACCGGGGGACCAAAGGGGCGCAGTTTGTTGCGTGCCGCCTTATATGGTCTCCCGTATGGGTCGTTGTCGAGACCCTCCAACATCTCCGCTCTCGCCGAGTCTCTGGCGGCGGCGATGGCCCTATCGAGGACCACTTTTGCCTCCATGTATACCTCATAGAGGTGGTCCTCATTGGCGTGGTCTCGTCGTCGCCGCCGCCGGCTTCGCGTGTAGGCCCTCCTTGCCTCCACACACGCTGCTCGAAGCCCCGCCAGCTCCGCCGACCACCAGTACACGGCGCGTTTGGGTGGCGGTCGGCAAGACCGAGGCATGCTAGAGTTGCATACCTCAGTCAGAGACTCCCTCAGGTGCCCCGCCACGGTGTCCACATCCAGGCCGGCGGAAGGTGGTGAAAACCAGTCCTGGATGAACGCCGCCTCCCCCGCTGCCTCCCTGTCCAGGCGGGTGAGAGCCCACCGCGGGAACGGTGATCGCACCGAGAGGGGTTGCGTCTCTCCGGGGCTACCGGTGGAGATGTCGAACCGTACGTAGCGGTGGTCCGACATAGTCTCCACCAGGTCCACCCGCCAGTTCAACACGCGCGCGGCCAACGCAGGGGTGGCGAAAGTGACGTCAACTATTGAGCCACCCTGCCGCCGCACGCATGTCTGGACGCTGCCTCTGTTCAACAGGGAGAGTCCAGAGGAGGCTGCTCACATCTCCACTGCCCGCCCGCGTGCGTCGGTGGCCCGGTTGCCCCAGGTCACCGACTTGGCATTCAGGTCTCCCAATACGGAGACCTGACGCGGCGCCGCCCTGCCGACCACGGCGGCCAGGACTCCGAGATAGTTCTCGAAGTCCTGTAGGGGGCGGTTTGGGGAGAAATAGACGCCCACAAGGGCTAATTCTCCCCACGCGGCGGCCACGTATCCCGGTCCCTTCTCTAATAGCGAGAGGGGAGGGGAGTCTGTGGAAGACCGCGCCGCTAGTGCCACCGAGCCGTCCTCGTCACCCAGCCAGCTGCCGGGGATTGAGTAGGGCTCGGCGACCACCGCTACGTTCACCAACCACTCGGCCATAACCTGCACCACCAGGTCCTGGGCCGCTCTGCAGTGGTTGGTGTTCGCCTGGAGGATGCGGTAGTTGAAAGTCATTATTCCAACATCTCACATCCCTCCTCGGCTACCGCCGCTGGAGCTACAGCGGCGACTTCGGCGGCGGTGGTGGCGGCAGGGCGAACCTGCGCCGGCACTATGCCCTTCCTCGCGGGAGGCTTGCAGCTCCTGCCCGTCATCTTGTGGTCCGCGGGGCGGCCACTGGCGGCACACGCCGCGCAGCGAAGCGTGGCGGCGTGGCAAGTGGCACTCCTGTGTCCCTCCTGCCCGCATCGGAAACAACAGTCTCCCCAGTCGAACTTGGAGGGACACGTGGTTCGGGTGTGGCCGAACGCGAAGCACTTGAAGCAACGCATAGGCTGGTCTTCAAGTGGCCGAACCACAGCCGAGCTGAAGCCCACAAGCAGCCGTCCTTTGGTCGCAGTAAGGACGGCCCCAGCCGCAGCGACTGGGCACTCGATGCGGATTTTGCCCATGCCGCGGCGGCCGAGCCTGATGGCTCCACCCTTCACCGCGCCAGCATCGCAGCCTCCAGCCACCGCAACGGCCGCCACCACGTCCTCTTTGGTGACCGAATCATCCAGATCGGCCACCTCCAAGGCTGCGGTCTTTACAGGTCTGACGACCGTTGCCGCATCCGCGATGACCTCTTGCAACATTTTTGCGAAGAGGTCCGCGTTTGCGCCGCGCTGCTCCCCCGAGAACTCGAAAATTCGAGCCCTGGCTAGGGTTCGGCGGCACGTGATGTTGCCGATCCCTAGCCGGGAAGGATCCGCGTTGGTACGAGCCCGTCTTAGGACGGACTCATAAGTCTCGCCCCGCTCGACGGCCTCCGGGGTTATGGTCACCACGACGGCCGCGGTTTTGGGAGGAACCAGCTTCCTCCCGCCGGCTGGACCCTTTTTGGCTGCAGGAGCAGTCGCAGCAGGCTTGGGGGTCGACTTTTTCCCTTTTCCCCCCCTGACCACTTCCGTCCACGATTGGTTGGACGGGGTGGTGGAGGGAAGAAGGGCGTCTTCCCCCTCCGAGTTCCGGGGGGCTGCTGGAGTGGCAGACGATGCAGACGCTCCCTCCGCGCTCGTGGTGGGTGTTTGAGGGGCCACCGTGGTCCTCTTGCCCTTGCCTTTGCCCTTGGACGGCTTCGGGCCCCGGGGCTGCTCGCCTGATGCCGGGCCTCCCAGAGGCGTAGGTTCCGGCTCGGTCGGTGGTAGACTCAAATCCGCCGCTAGTGGCGGGCGGAGCCGCTTTTCCGGCAAGAGCCGGTCTTCGATTCCTGCGAAGCAGCCTCTGATGAAGGCTCTCTCCTCCATGACAACCCCGCGGATTATTGCCTCAAGGCTGGCAGGGGAGGAGGAGCCTCCCACCACCGCGTCTGGGGCAGATTGGGCAGGCCGGGCCGTGACCTCAGCCAGCTTCTGGTGTAGCTGGCTGACCTCCGCCTGCAGACGATCCACCTTCGCCTGCAGCTGCCGCGTCTCGTCCGTGGCCGTCCGCTTCACCAGCTCCACGACAATGCCGTGCATGCTGGCGGCCCGGCATTTGAGGGCCTTCTGGAAGGTCCCCTTCAAATTGGAGGACTTTGAGGCGACCTCCAGAACCTCCTCCTTGTCTTCCTGCGCCATGCGCTCCAATTCCGCCAGGGAGTGGTCAGCATATAGTACATTAGATGCACATAGCCAGCCCTCGACCTGGCGGCTTGCGCCTGCCGCTCCTTGGTGGCGACCCTCTCCTCCAGGTCCACCTGGAGTTGCGCCCTTTTCGCCAGGTTTAGCTGGCGCTCGGCGTCCACCAAGCCCACATCGTGAGCCACAGCCGGAGTAGAAGTCGAAGCCTTTTTAGACTTCGACTTCTTCTTCGCCCTACTCCCGACCGACTCCGAGGAGCCCCCGGACCCGAGCCTCAGATCGGCCCTCTTCCGCTTGGGGCGGTCGTTTTCGGCCGCCGACGTGTCCATATTGGACTCGTCGGCGTCCGACAACTCGTCCGGCCTGCTGAACAAGCTGGCCGCGGACGGTGCGCGGTCAGCTTCTGACGCCAAAGCGCCGCCGGCATGGCCCTGAGAAGGGCCGTTGGGTTGGCCCTGAGAAGGGCCGTTGGGTTGGCCCTGAGAAGGGCCGTTTGAATCGCCCTGTGAGGAGCGATTAGAATAAAAACACCCAGAGGCATCACGGCTTTGCAATTTCGACATATCCGCAGACGAACGCGTTTTTGGTCTGCGAATCACAGCGCACTTTAGCCGCCGGTCTGCCACTCCGTTACGGTGGTCAGACACGGCGTTGCCCGGGGGAAACTACGTGGAAGTATGCGCTGTGGGGGATCCCCCTTATTAACCTTACCTAACCTAACCTAACGCTTCAGGGAATAAAGGTGTTAGTTTATGTTAGTTAGTAACTTTTGTGATCCAACTTATACAAGCTTACAATCAACAATAACAGATACCAAGTTTCTCGAACATTTACTCTGTATAAAAAACCCCAATCCTTAAAGAAGTGCTTCGTTCCAATATTTACTCACAATTCGTTGCAGTACAGTATAACTATTTTCTTAATGTCCCTCGGCAAATTTCGTGTTTCGTCAGTCGTCGGATTTCTATCAGTTGCCTGTGGATTTCTCGGATTTCTATCAGCGTCTGGTCAGCACCAAATGCAAAGGCAACTGATAGAAATCCGACGACTGACGAAACACGAAGTTTGCCGAGGGACATTAAGAAATTAGTTGTGCTGTACATCAGTATCTCCGAAATACTTAGGAGTAAGTAGGTCATTACTGAGATGAGTTGAATTAGCGGTAGCATGGCCTTCTGTTCCGACTGTGATAGTTACCTTGGTCTGTCATGTATGAACGACGACATCTAGCAAGTCATATATTGACAAATTCCTATAGGTACCAATACTTACATAATTTAAAAAATTATGTAAGTATTGGTAAATTAAAAAAAGTTTATAGACGAAGACAGGCTTCAAAATCTGTAAACAGCCTTGTAGACAATGCAGAACCAAATACTACCACATAAATAATTAACGCTTCCGGCACCAAACAGTACAGTAGTAGCAGTATCTGTAAGCCGCTCTTTATTATTTACAATAAGGGTTTAAGCGAGGGTGTTTTCCTGGACGCATGGAAACGAGCTAACATCACGCCTGTACACCAGAAGGGCTCAAAACATGACGTAGAGCAATACTGGCCTATCTCAATTCTGTCGAGATTGGAAAGGTTTAATTGTGTACGAGACTCGTACACAATTAAACCTTTCCAATCTTACACAGCGTCATCATCCCAGAGCAACATGGGTTTGTTCAGCGGCGTCCGACAGTCTCAAATTTATTCATATCTTCCAGTTATCTGTCTTTTTGAAAACATGGACAGACGGTTGCAAGTTGACGCGGTTTATACAGATTTCAAAAAAGCTTTTGACAAGGTCGGCCATGAAATCCTACTCAATAAAATTGCGTTTAATAGTATACGAGAAAATTTGCTTTTTTGGTTTTCATCCTATATTAAAAATAGAACTCAAAAGGTTGTCGTTAATGGTCATCAGTCTGATGCAGTACATATAACCTCGGGTGTTCCACAAGGTTCTATCTTGGGACCACTATTATTTATTTTATTTAATTTATTTATTCCAACAAGATCTGGACAGTCTCACTGACTACTGTTTAAACAATAAACTACACCTTAGTCTCTGTAAGTGCTATTGCATCAATTTCACAAAGAATAAATCAGTTTTTAACTTTAATTACTCATTACATGACACAACACTCAGTAATGTATCTGCCGTGAGAGATCTTGGTGTGTTAATTGATGTTTTCCCTAAACCAACATGTAGAAAAAGTGGTAGATAAAGCATTTAAGATGAGTTGATGATGGTTTCGGTATGAGATCGTCCACAGAGTTCAAACGGGTCTCCACAAACATTCCCCATTACCTATATAAGACACTTGTGTACGGTGCATGGTATTGTTCGGTGATTTTGATTGCATCGATCTCCCAAGAAAACTATGTTATGTGTATTTTTTCTTTTTTTTCTTTTGGTAATTAGCAAATAACTTCTCCCGCTCCGGGTGGAGCAGGAGGGCGTGTCAGACTCTTACTGACAAAAACCCACCCGTGTCCCTTCAGTCGCCTGTGCGTTGCCAGGGGCCACGGTATCCCTTTCGGACTTTCTCGCAACCCCGGCAGGCATCGGGCCCCTTCCGTTGTGCTGACATCTCTTTGAGGTGCGCGTGGAACACAACGCGCCGTCGACCCGGGCCTACGGAACACCCTTAGAAATGTTCAGCGGAATCCCTTCATACACCACCGCTTTACTGCTTTCCGAAACGAGGCGTAGTCACATTCCTAGTATCATAATAATTCTATACTTATACAAAGTTCTTTGTATTCAAGTTCGAATTTAAAGATGGGGTCTTTACATTCGTCCCGGGTTACGGTGCCAGTTGTGGGTAAAAATACCTCAAGGAATCGTGCAGCGATTCCTTGAGGTATTTATTGTATTTTTACACTTGAGGAGTTTTTGCGCTCATGTTATGACAATGATCGAATCATTTGAAAAGTAAAGCAGGAGTTAAACCCGTAACCACTGGCGTATCGTGCCCATGCAATGGCACGATACGGTAGTGGTCACGGGTTTAGGTAAGTGGCCATCCACTTACTTAAACTCAAATTCTTACGTCGCGCGTAGGTTGAGTACCTACCTACCGCAACTACACAAGTCATTTACAAACCGTTATGTCTCGCATTGTAGGTCATTACTAAGAAGTTTGGATCAGCGGTTATGCGACCTTGAGTTATATGGTTGTGTGGCCTTCAGCCTTCAAAGCATGTCAGATGGTTGTAAACGTGTTTGTTGACAAAACTTTTGGACTTGTAAAAGGTGGAGATTGTGTAAATCAATTTTATTGTATTTGTGATGACCATGACGTGTCTCAGAAAAGTTATTTGTTTTTTTTGTATGCAGAAACTATTAGACATTTTGCTTCTGCAATGCTTATTTTCAAGACACATGCAACACGCACCTTTATGCAGACATTTCCGTCATTTTTTATCACTTCAAATAAAAAAAGATATTATGTTTTTTCCGCTTCATTAATTTCTTCTAAACACCGGAATTAATAGATAAATATAAAAAAGCATATTAAAAAGTAAATATTAAATAAAAATTATACTAGGTACATATCTGCCAACCATAATCTTTAATCAGTATAATAATGATAAGTCATCTAAACTGATTGATTCATCAACCAAGAACAATAAAAATATCTAATACTTTCGAAGATATTAATTAATCAATGAAAACAATGGTCATCAACTTGCGAAACTTAAAAAGTCCGTTAATCACACGTACAAACAAAAAACGTAATAAAATTGTCGTAACGTTTCTGACCAATTTGACAATGGTTGGTCAAGGTACGTTTATGTCAACTTAAGGTTTCTTCACCAAAAGATTATTCATTTAATAATTACAACAAAAAAAATCGAAAGTAATTAAAATTGTGTAATTCTAAATAAAACCGGCCAAGTGCGAGTCGGACTCGCACACGAAGGGTTCCGTACTACCATACATTATTTAGCTAATAAATGAAAATACTAAACGAAGAATATATAAAGTATTTCATAATGCTACTATGAATTAGAAAGTTATTATTGCAGTTGCAGAAAATCTCCCATATTCAAATAAAAATACCTCATGAATCAGCGTTTTTAGTATTTGATAATTATATACAGTATGTAGTACATAATATACACAAGTTTCAAATTCCCAACTTGTTTAGTTATTGAGGTAGAGTTCGTACAAAAATGGTCTAAAACTGACCACTTTTTGAAGATAAAAAAAATAAAAATAATTTTGTTCTCTACTCGATGAGTCCTACACAATGACACCCCAAATGGCATGTGGGGTATCGTTGTCTAGAGCTTAGGGTTAGATTTTTTTTCAAAATCAAAGGTTTATTGTATGGCGATCCCTTTCATTTTTAATTTTTATTATTTTTTGTTATAGCGGCAATAGAAATGCATAATCTGTGGAATTTTCAACCGTCGACCTATTACGGTTCATGAGATACAGGTCGCTGACAGACAGATGGACAGCGGAGGCTTAGTAATAGGGTTCCGTTTGGCACCCATCGGGTACGGAACCCTAAAAAGTACCAACGGATATTAAAAGAAGACAACGTAATCAGTGCGGAGTGGTAACCACTGCTACATTATGATTTTCTTGATAATGATTAACGACCTTCCTTCATTTATTCATCACGCTAGAAGTCTATTGTATGCAGATGATTTGAAACTTACAGCCCTTAAAACGTGTTACTACCATACGTGACCTAGGTACAAACTTTGATCCACACCTAACCTTCAACCAGCACATACTTCAGACATGTAACAAATCCCGCAAAAACTTAGGTTTTGTATTGCGTCAGGCCAAAATTTTCAGCAATAGACAAGCTATAACACTCTTATACAACTCATACATTCGTAGTATACTTGAAACCAATAGTGTAATCTGGAACCCGCATGAGAAAACCGATACATTAGTCATTGAGAAGGTCCAAAAGTCTTTTATACGCTATCTTTATTTGAAACTGTATGGGTATTATCCGTATCTGTATCCTACACCATTTGTGCTAGGTATGGTAACCTACCAATGTTTGGAAGTCAGGAGAAATCTTGCCACGGTTAAATATTTCATCCGCCTTATTCGTGGTTACCACTTCAACTCTTCGCTCTTACAGTACATTTCTTTCAATATCCCTCTACCTATCCGTCATACACTTCGTTCTCGGCAACGTCCTTTATTTTTTGTACCCCAAACATCCAAATCCCTCAAGACCAGTCCATTATACGTTGCACTCACCCTCTTAAACAACATATTATCATTTGATGACACATTAGATATCTTTGCGACTACTGAGCTGACATTCCTTAGCACTGCTACTCGTTACCTGGAGTCTATTGTTGCCTCTAGTACAATTCCTCTTTAATTAGTGTTAATTTTAATTAAGCTTGATTACAACATTTTATGTTTATTCTTTGATTTATACCTACATATAATTGATTATTGTTATTTTTTTATTATTATTATTTAAGTTTTAATGTGCATGCATAATAATTTCTCTATGACATAATGATTATTATTATTTCTATTGTTCTGTTTATATTTATTTTTGCTTGTCAGTATGTTTAATTTGTTCTTTTTTAAATGATTTATGTTTATTTTGTACAGACCAATAACTTGTATGTGTGGTTAAACTGTAAATTCAAGTTGGTTATTATTATAAATAAATAAAACTCTTCGCTGAAATTCCCTCTGAAGCCGATTGTCTGGCGTGATATTGAGGCGATATTGGAATGGAGTGTTAAAAACAAAATGGAATTTAATTCTTCCAAGTGCTTCGTCATGAGTTTTACTCGAGCACGAAACCCTACCACCTTTTCTTATAAAATTAATGGCAGCGCTTTTACTAGAACAACTGGAATGAAGGATCTGGGTGTCATATTTGACAACAAGCTTAAATTTCATGATCACTTGGCATTGGTAGCAAAAGATTCGTTTAGACGATTAGGTTTCATACTGCGAAATGCTAAAGATTTTAGCAACATCAGCGCTATTAAATCTATTTTTAATGTACTTGTTCGTAGTAAACTGGAGTCCAGCGCACGCGTCTGGAATCCGCACGAAAAGAAGTACACTTTACTCTTAGAAAAAGTACAAAAAGCTTATTTAAGGTACCTTTATAAGCGTTTGAATGGTTATTATCCGTTTATGTACCCTTCGAATTTTCTTTTAGGTTTTTAGGGTAAAATTCTCTCGAGGTTAGAAGAAAAAAATACCAAATTATTAATATGTGTAAGATCCTTCACGGAAAAACGGATGCTCCTGAACTGCATGACGAACTGTCCCATCTTTTTGCTCCGATAAACTATTACCGTGGCAGGAGGCATAGATTATTCGCCGTGCCTCGGAGCCGAACCGTCGCTCGAGCCCTCTCCTGTCCCTCGCACACTCTCTGTGCTCAACGCTCTCTTGGACGCTAAGCCTGATTGTGATGTGTTTGCGGATGAATGGAAGAAGATCTTGTCAGTATATCTGGAGTATTGTGAGATGAGCGTATGACTGTCGATTAGTTGTTTAATTTTGTTTGATTACTGTACTTTAATAATGTGTTTGTCTTTGTCTTTGTCTTTAACTAATGTGATAGGCCTTGGCCGTTTTATGTTAAAGTAAAAAATAAATAAATAACTTTGCTTCTACGACAGAATGGATTGGTAACGTAACGCCACGCCTGTAATTTGCCAAGGGTTAAGTAGAGGTGCATCTATATAATAAACGTACAGATGGATGATTTGGCGAAATACTTACTTATAGGCGTTCGACTGTAGAAAAATGAGTAGGTACTACTTGTATTGACTGATAACTATAGTATGTGCAATCTGTAAATAAAAGCTGGTCCTTAATAAAGAAATAACAAATAAAATCAGTTTCATTTGAAATTGTTTCATATCAAATTGTTTTTTCATCAACACTACGGGGTTTATTTGTAAACCTTGCTTAATGTTAAGAGACGTATAAACGTCAAAAAATTATGGTTTAAGAACGTTCATCCAAAAAGTTGGCAACGTCGCAAAAAGCTGTCAAATATTTACCTGTTTTGATTAATTTGGCAATGTTACTGTATGGAAATAAGAAATATGACTAACTAGTGAACTACAATATTAATAATGAATTGCAATTTTAACACTGAATTTGATGTTGTAACTGCTTTAGGTATAATTTTGAAAGTTTCAAAATACTTTCTTTTTTTACATCTAAAACTACAATCGGTGTTCCGATATTAATTATTCCATATCATATTCAATATTTTAGTGCAATATTTAGCCATTTCTCGTATTTCCATACAGTAATATCTCCAAATTAATCAAAACAGCGAAATATTTGACCGCTTTTTGCGACGTTGCCCACTTTCTGTATAAGCGCTCTTAACAGTTGCTAATCATTATTTAACTTTAAGCAATGTTTGTAAATTAAGCGGTCCATCTTTAGATTAGTCAACAAAAATGTTATTCATTGAAGAATTGACATAAATAATTGTAAGATAACAAATAATTTATTGCAGTAAAAAGATGGAAAACTCATAAACTTAAACATAAGAACATACACAATACAGTTAAACATATGTTAAACATGATTGTACAAGCAGTGGTCAAAAACAGATTGAACATTGGCTCCCAAACTAAATAAAAACATACTTTTATCTCAGGATATTACAACGTGGTCAGTGTTATTCGTAACCTCACAGCGCCCTCTCTTGGCAGTGGTATGGCGTTTGACTATAACAAATGCGTGGTTTAGATTTTCACTCTTATCAAAGAAATTAAAAAAATAAAGCACTCTTGCTTTAAAGTATATATCCAACAGTGACAAAATTATGCTCATCGTGGACTGGAAAAATCTTACTGGCTAATCATTTATTAGGACATGGACAATTTTTTTCTATTAGCTTTTACTGACACAAAAGAAGAAGATCGATTTCCTATTGTCTTGTGTTGATCTTGCAGTAGACAAAATGACAAACAAAGCAATGGAAACAGTAAACTTAATGTTGTTACATAGCCTTATAACTAGTACCAATATAAGAAGCACATTAAAGTACATAAACTAGGTACTACCGTACTACACATATTGAGACACGGATGAGGAAACTAGTTCAAGCAGTAAGCGAGTCAGGCACCACTATATCCTTACGTCCAAATTATCTCAGGAATCTAAATCGGCGACTCTCACGGAATACTGAGCGCGGTTGCTCAAGCGAGCATATTGAGCATGGAATTCAGATATGGACACGCTCATTTCTTGGTGAAATTCTATGGTGTGTGTGCGGAATAACGACAAATTCATCGACGTGTACGGATATAGATGGGAAACAGTGGATGATGATGTTGAAATGTAGGTACGTCGAAGGTGTCGGTGAAGGCCGAGGGACGATTCACGAGACACCTATCTTTTGACACTATTGACAGCTCACTCCAAGCTCACTACACCTAAGCTTTCTCGGTAAGAGTTTTACAGAATAGATAGACTATTTGAGCTTAGTCTACATCTAGGCAGATTGATCCAAAATATGTAGGGACAAAGTGGTTAAGCCATCATACCAGTTGCATAGAAATTACCAATTGATGCATCTTTATTCTTTTTTTATTATATTCATTTATATCGGATTTTCAAATACAACTATATGGATGTATTTGAAAATCCGAAATAAATGAATATAATAACGCATTTGATTGTGTGGCCGTGTCTTTTTCGGGTGACCGCTGAAAATCAGCGCTGTGCTGTGGGTCCCCATAGCACAGCATCTTGCTGAGTGGAAGCCTTCTTGTCACAGTCCCAGACTATTTCCGTTTAGTGTTTGTGATTATATTTAAATCAATTGTGTTTTATTATTCCACTCGAGTTAATTATCTTTTTGTATGCACGTGTTTCACTGAAAAATAAACTTATTTTTCTTTCTTTCTTAGTGAATCGATGATCATCGAGAAATAGCTTGAATCCAATATTAGTCCTTAGTCCATGTTTTGTGGATAATCTCAATCATCGACTATCAAAAATGAAAGGATGAAATTAGGTAATATCAAGGTCGTTTTGAAATTGAAAGTGCTGATTATGACTAAACCGCATATTAAAATGATTGTTGTTGGTTTTTAATGAATATTAATAGATGAAAGATTTATCTGTAGTTTATTGCATTGCTAAATATATATATGTAAATCTAGCTTAAATTCTTGACCTTTTAAGAAATTGCGATTTTTTATAATTGAGTTCAGAGTCAAGGAAGTGGAGTTGTTTTATTCCGCAGAACTTTAATATATGCTTCTTTTAAAAGTTCATTCAGTTTGCATCATTCTCAATAATATGGGTCATCAACTTCCTCGTTCTATTTGTCTGGCAATATGCGTTTTTATAATTTATAAGGTGGCAATATTATGCTGGACGTCTAGAAATATATGAAAATACCGTCCACGATAACGTTATAACGTGAACGTATTTCCATGCATTCTATGGACGTGGACGTGGACGTCCACGATAATATCGTCACGTTTGAAATTGTAGAAGTGCATATTTATTTACTCTAAGCTTAATGCAACGATTTACAGACTATTCTGAGATTCTACAACTAATCTATAAATACTAGTCCATACTAATATACAAATATTATATTATAAAGAGGTAAAAGTTTGTTTGTTTGTATGTAGGGGTAAACTCCGGAACTACGCTAAGCGAAAACGAAGTAATAGCGCGGGCGGACGATGGGTTGCGACGCGGTCGGTCGGGGGCCGAAATTTCCCGCGGACGAATTCGCGGGCAGAAGCTAGTATATATTATAATAAGGAGAAAAGATTTGATTTTTTGTATTTTTGTTTGTTATGCTTTCACGCTAAAACGGTGGACCGGTTTCGGATGAACTTTGGCACATAGGTAGACTATGGTACATAGGGTACTTTTTATCCCGATATTCTCATGGCATCGAGACTTATGCGGGCGAAACCGCGGGGCGCAGCTAACGTCCAATAAATATGAAACTGGAGGTAAGTATACCTAAAGGCCGAATAGCATCACACATTTGCGCAACAGAGTAATGGCCGGCTTTACCAGTTTTTTTATTGCTGCATTTAAAGCAAATAAATATGACTTTGACTTTCGCAATCCCGTTCTTCTTTCTTCTGAAAATAACCGTGTCAGTGACAGCTCGGCCCGAGTCAACTCAACCCGAATAATAATGCCAGATACTACGTCGTCAAAACGCCTTAAAAAGTTGTGTGTACTGTCGGAAGGGCAGGGTCAATTTTTCGCATCACCTTCTTGTCTTTTATGTTCTAGACTAGACTATTGTAAATTATGATGTGCAAGAGTGAGATACAAAGCTTTTCTATTGTCATCAGATCCGATGTGTGTCATTTTCTCAAAGCAAAGGAACGCTTGTCTTTTTTAGTTCAAACAATTTAAAAGATTAATGAACTTAGGCATCATAATTGAAATAGGCGTTATTTCTTTTCTTATTTTCCTGCTTCGTATGTAAATAAAGAACAAAATCTTCGGAAAACAAAATTAAAATTCGAAATGATTTATTTTAAAATATCGATTTTCTGCCTGACCATACAAATCACCGTAATCGGGAGTGAAATATCCGGTATTATTATTCGGGTTGAGTTGACTCGGGCCGAGCTGTCACTGACCCAAACAACTAACACGTCTGAAGATCTGAGAATGTGGATAACCCAAACAGGTAGAGGTAAAATACCAACCTAGATTGCGCTAACCCGATGATCACCTTAGGTCTCGCGCAACTTACGAGTATCTGACATTTGCTTCCAGTTATTTTTCTATTAAGCTGTCTACGTAGTCTGGTAGTTTAGTTTCTTCTGTTCCGTCTGACCGTGACATTAATGATTTCTCATTTTTTTTCTGTTATTGCCTAAACGTTTTTATGTTTCCGATGTAAATTGGTTAGGAAGATTTCGGAATAAATACATTCTTAATTATAATAAATCATAAACTGCGTCGTTTGTCTAGTGGTTGCAAGCACTACTGCTGAGCATGAGGTCCTGGTTAATATTCCCAGGTCGGGCAAAGTATTATTCGGTTTTTTTACCACAGGAATTTCTCAGTAGCAACCCGGAGTCTGGAATTGTGATCCGTTGATTGCAATTGGCCCGCCCTTTTGTGTAACTGGCGAAATGTTGGTGTACTACAGGTACACCTCTGCCCAACCCTTCGGGGAAACAAAGTTTGATGTTATGTAATAACATATTTATTTTCAAGTATCATGGACTCATAACGTCAGTAACGTAATACTGAGGACTTTTCATTACTGACTTTAGGATATTTTTGGATTGTGTCAGGGATGATAAAATAATGTAATTAATATTTTTTCAACACACTTGCTCTTAAAGTGACTATATATGGGGTTATCAGGTCGCATATTCCACGAACTTATACTAAAAACTCAACATTTCCGATCTGGTTTTCACCTTCTCTAATAAAAACATTTAAAATCAAAAAACATGCTTGGATTAAGTGGAAGAAATATGGTAATCACTCTGATTATGTAAATTTTTCAAATTATCGCAAATTATTTCATAGTGAGTCCGCTAAATGTTATAAAAGATATATGACATCAGTTGAAGACAGTATTCCCAAATCTATTAAGTATTTTTGGTCGTATGTCTCTTCCAAGAAAGGCAAAGCCAAGTACCCTGCTAATATGTTTTACAAAAATGTCTCTTCCGATGACCCTAAGGAAATATGCAATCTGTTTTCAACTTTCTTTTGTTCGGTATACGAACCGTCTACCTTTGACCCAGACCTATGGCAACCGTCTAATTGCTACGAAGACAATTCGCCATGTATCTCTGACATTCACTTGCCAAAAGAATCAATACGCACAGCATTGAAGTCACTGGATTCTTCTAAAGGAGCTGGACCCGATGGCATACCACCTTCCTTCTTCATAAGTGCATCTGACCACGTGTCTTCCGCTTTACATATAATTTTTAATAAATGTTTGAAGGAAGGGGTCTTTCCTACAGTTTGGAAGCGAGCCTCTATCACTCCTGTGTACAAGAGTGGCGATAAAAATAATGTAGAGAATTATCGGCCCATTTCCATTCTTTCCACTTTGTCAAAGGTTTTTGAACGGCTTGTGCATAGTACGCTATATCAACATATCCGTCATCTTATCATACCCGAACAACATGGTTTTGTCAAACGTCGCTCCACCACCACTAACCTCATGACTTTTATGAACTATCTCTTTGAAAATATGGACCGCCGGGTACAGGTTGACGCTGTTTACACGGATTTTCAGAAGGCCTTTGACAAGGTGGATCACACCCTGCTTATGGAAAAAATTGCCTTTAATGGTACACGCGGCAACTTACTCAGATGGTTTGCTTCATATATTTTCAATAGGACTCAAAAGATCGTCATTAATGGGCATGAATCTGAATCTATTGTTGTTAAATCTGGTGTTCCTCAGGGATCAGTATTAGGTCCTTTTTTATTTGTATTGTTTGTTAACGACATTAAACATTGTTTTGTCAACTCACATTTCTTGATGTATGCAGACGATATGAAAATTTATATCACCTGTAAAAATTATCGTGACTGCTGTTATTTACAACAGGACCTTGACAGATTTTATGAATACTGCCTCAAAAATAAACTTTTTCTTAGCTTTCCCAAATGTCACACAATTTCTTTTACTAAAAATAAAAATCTGATTAAATTTAATTATTCAATAAATAATATAAGTCGTAATGAAGTTCAATCTGTCCGTGACTTGGGTGTTACGCTTGACTCTAGTCTGCATTTTGATACTCATATTGATAATATAGTAAAAAAAGCCTTTCAGATGTATGGACTCGTGATGAGATCTTCAAGTAACTTTGTGCGACCCTCTACATTCTTAATGTTATATAAAGCCTTAATTCGGTCGCAATTAGAATACGCTGTCCAAATTTGGGATCCGCTATATGATAAGTATAAGGATAGGCTAGAAACTGTGCAGAAAAAGTATTTACGTACTATGAATTATAAATGTTATCGTTCTAAAGTCTCTTATGAACAATTACTGAAACGTTATAATATTCTTAGTTTGGAATCTAGACGATTTCTTCTGGGTGTAATGATGCTGCATGGCATATGTAATAATAGATTTGACTGCATTCCTCTATCAAATAGTCTGCATTATATAGTACCTAGATCTGTCATGCTTCGTGGGGTACGTGTGCCTCGACTATTTCACACAAATTCGTGCAGGACTAACGCCGGGGTGCGCGTGCCTCTTCGTCGCCTCGTTGATGTATACAACACTCACTTTATGGAGCTTGACATATTTACTCTTTCTAAACATAGTTTCAGGGCGAGAGCAATAGAATTACTAAATTCTTAAGTATATATACACATATATATTTTTGTTTCTTTCTTCTTCTTCTTAATAGTATTTTATGATGCACACTGTACTGTACGTCTGTTTTCTTTTAACTTTTTTTTTGTGAATTCGTGGACAATGTTGTGGGTTACATGTGTAGTAACATAAATATGGAATAGATTATATTTAGATGTATTTCTAAGTACTTTGCTAATTTAAGAATCTTTAGTTAAGCTTGGCATGTAACTGTTTTTTGTCCCTAACAAATAAAATAAAATAAAATAAAAATAAAATAAAGTGGCGCTTATTGAACCGCTTTTAGGTTCATAATGCAGTGTATTAAACAGGCGTGCTTTTTAGGGTTCCGTAGAAAACAAGGAGCCCTTATAGTTTCGCCATGTCCGTCTATCTGACTGTCTGTCCGTCTGTCTGTCCGCGGCTTAGCTCGTTGCGAGTCTTTGTACTCTTTGTATTAGAAAGCTGTAATTTGGCATGGGTATACATATTAATCACGCCGGACAAAGAGGTAAAATAAAATCATGTTTTTTTTTTCATTTAGTTAAGCTTTAAAGTGCTACTTTTTGTTACAGTCAAGTGTCAAAGCCAAATTGGTTTTAGATATGTGAACAAATTCACAGCAGTAGTATATACGAAATTAAAAGGAAAACTATTACAGCTAAGCAGGCTTTAAAAGTTAACGAGTAATAATCGACCAACTTACGTTTGCGGTTGCAGGAACATGTTCTCCCATACATTCCGTATGGGAGGAGGACATGTTTTTCAACTACAAAGTTAAGTTTGTTATTGCGATAAATTCATCCTAACTACGGAACCCGTTATTGTACGCGGTCCGACATGCACTTGGCCGGTTTTTTACTTTATATTATTGCACTAATGCAGTAGTGTGTGCCACAGATAACTAATCTGGATTTGGATTTGAACATTGAACTTGCCTGGGAATTGAAAGTGATATCTACGTGTCACTGATTAAATACGCACTAAATAGGATACACGTATTATCACAGCCACTTTTAAATCCTGTTCGTGTTTTTTTAACTTTTATTTAAACTATTATATTTAACAATAAAAAAGAAGATGCTGTTGGAGCTAGGCCGCGCTTAAAGATGTGGTCTTTATTTCCTTATTAAATAATGTCGTAGGTCTATAGGTCTCAAGGGGAAAGTTTATTATTCTGCTTTAACACTGAATTTGTTACGACTCATAACGAATACCTTCACAAACAGCACGAGTTGGCGTGAATTCGAACCAACGTATTGCCCAACATCGTCATTCAATACCGAATGTTCTTTTCCTCTGGTTAGTGACTAACCTGGTGTCAAAGTTTTAAAGCCACCCATAGGCCTCTGACTTGGCTTCACATGCCGTCGAGAAATATCCCTCAGGCATGCCGGTTTCCTCACGATATTTTCCTTCACTAGTTTTGAAGCAAGTGATAATTACACAATACGCACATTAATTCGAAAAGTCTGGCTGGTGCGTGCCTTGGGTTTGAACTCGAGACCTATAACTTGGCAGTCTGACGGTCACATCACTAGGCTATCATTGCTCACAGTTAAATATAGGAACATATTTCAATGATGGATTTGTTTTTTATTTGAAAGTTACTCAATATAAAAAATACTGATGAAACACTACTAAACAAATCGTAACATCGATAGCACCAAAACTTAAAGATCATACTACCGCATCACTAAGCCATAGACGATTTCTAGCGGCCATTGTTGTTTGGCAAATTTTGAAACGTGACATGGCAGTATGGAATTAGTAAGTACTATAATGGCATCATAGAATTTGTATTTAATAGAAATTGACTTTGAATACTTGGAAATAGTATGAACTATCCTATACTATTAAATGAGCATTCTCTATTTTCACCCGAGCAGAGATTTGCGTTTTTTTTAATCTCATCTTCTTGCCTTCTATGTTATGGGGTTTGGTTTCCGCACTTAGTCCTTCAGGCGGACCATTGTGCGTGGTTAATTCTTGCCTTTTTATGCCTACTGTGTAAATAAATAAAATATGATAAATTAAGATAATATTTCATCAATTTATTTATTTTTCATTACATAATAATTTTAATTTGCGTTTTGAAAATATTATTTTGTGTTTATTATATTTTTTATATAGGCTGTTCAACGGTTTTGGAAGCGCCTTTATTAACACCTCCACGCGCATCGCTAGCGGAAAAAACAAAACCAGCGCACCATTTTCCATAAATATATGTTATCATTTTCGTTTTGATATTATCAAAAATACGAAATCTAAAGTATTGTCACCACCCAACACGTACATTTTTTTTTAAAAGAAGCTTAAACTCAGTACCTGGCAACAAAGGTCAGTTTAACTTTATAAATCTAAATGTATCATCTCTATGGTTACGTTATTGTAGGATAAATTCTTACAACAAGTCTGTTTTTTTCCTCGCAAGTGTGTTGAAAAACGTCGTATGAAACGCGTGTGCATTGATCATTACACTCGGCTACCTTATAATAAGACCTTGTGTGTAATGACCAACACAGCACTCTTGTATCATAATGTACTATTGTAGCAATATAATTTAAAAGAGTGTCCGTGGAGTTTCTTGCCCGTTCTTCTCCATAGGAACCTACGCTTTGGAACGGGCAACTAGCTTCATATTTCTGACTGACTGACGCCTTGACAATTCAAAAGTGCCTGTAAATGGTTTAATTGAAATAAATGCTTTGAGTTTGAGTTTGACACTTGTGTAAAAATATTGACCACGAAATATAGTAATTATCAGACCACTGCTACTGCTCTTTATTGCCTCCTATTTTCCATTAGGGCCCAGGCAACAAGGTCGAAAAGTGATCAGGCGCTAGTGTCCGCGATGGTACCTACTTCACTTTGGAATGGGTAACTAGCTTCATATTTCTGACTGACCGACTCCTTGACAATTCAAAAGTGCCTGTAAATGGTTTAATTGAAATAAATGCTTTGAGTTTGAGTTTGACACTTGTGTAAAAATATTGACCACGAAATATAGTAATTATCAGACCACTGCTACTGCTCTTTATTGCCTCCTATTTTCCATTAGGGCTCAGGCAACAAGGTCGAAAAGTGATCAGGCGCTAGTGTCCGCGATGGTACCTACTTCACTTTGGAATGGGTAACTAGCTTCATATTTCTGACTGACCGACTCCTTGATAATTCAAAAGTGTCTGTAACTGGTTTAATCTAAATAAATGTTTTAAGCTTTTTTTTGAGTTGGTAAACAGAGATATGAAACAAAAAGGAGTGAATTATAAAAATTGACGGCTAAGAGGGGAGAATGGTGTTGGGCCGACCGACTCCAAGTAATATGGGTCAAGGGGGAAAAGATGAAATTATGACTAATGTTTTGACGATTTTTCAATTCATCGAAGATTTATCTAGGTTAAAAGTATAATTTCTATTAAACGGTCAAAGGAAATTGTTGACAACGTTGCGTGGTAGGGAAATGGGTATATATTAGGTAGTGAGAGTAAACGATATAGAAATTTATTTTCTGTATAGCTACGGATTCTTAGAAGAGCGGTGGCCGCACTTACCGGCCGCAGTGATAGCTGTCGTGAAAATGATGACAACGGCAAAGATTTAAATCGGTAGATTCGCCCTACCGTGACAAATATAGTCGCGCTTCTGTTTCGTTGTGACACCTCTGACACACAATGATGCAGTGACTACACTTGTTTGTCATGGAAACGCTGTGTATCATGTGTGAGCTCACTCTTCTCAGTATGGGCACTTTTTCTTGTGACTGAGTACGGTGAGGGCAAATGTAGCAATTTAAATCTTTGGGGGCCGCGTTTGCTTTACGGTGTCAAAAACGCTCTCTAGGAAAATACACCAACTTACTATCATGATCAACGTTTCAGTGAGGTCATTCACCGGTAAATTGCGGACGCTACGTGAACGGTCACCGCTCTACTAGGAAATCGTAGCCTTTAGTCACTCTAGCAGAGCTTCACATCGATGGTTCCGTAGCGACGTTCTTCTGCTGACAGATGATGTCACGGGAGCCGCTGTCGTATCACGTCCACGACGAACTGCTATATTCCGGCACAATCCTGATGATATTGAAGCTCCTGAACCACTAATACGATGACCACGGCTGGTAAAGGCTATCCTGCGCCGTTATACGTAAACAACATTTTTTGAAGTGAAAACTTCTTTCATCATAATCACGGTCAGTCGATTTATAGCCTACAAGACACGTGCTTCATGGGATTTACAATCGTCAAAAATGAAGAAAATCTTTAACCCCTTTAGGGAATGAATTTTCAAAAATCCGACCTTAGTTTCACCTTCGTTACAGCAGGAATTTTATGCTTCTAGACTCAGCGGTTTAGGCTGTGCATTGTATGTGTCACACGGTAAAGCTTGTAAAACTTTTAATAAAATTTTATTTTTTTTTGACCCCCAAATTGACCCCCATATTGAAAATATATTTATTTACGCTACACGATCGTGTTCGGGTTACAGAAATCAATAGATATACCAAATTTGAACTTAATCGGTCTATTAGATTCGGAGCAAATTGGCTGTAACAGACGTACAGACAGACAGACAGACACACAAGTGATCCTATAAGTTCCGTTTTACGAAACCATAAAAAAGTTAAATAAAGAGGTGGTCGGCTTACCTTTTTAAAATTTATTTTGGTTAACAAATAGCTTTTTCATATAAATAAACAGGAACTACCTATGTCTGTACATGCCATACCTTTAAAGGAAAAAATCCTTTGTTAGGTAAATTCCCACACAAAATAAGTTTGAGGAAGTCGAAAGATAAACGAACTTGCTGGTTGTTTATCTTTTGACTTCCTCAAACCAATTTTTGATAGCAATCTTAAAACTTAAAACAAAATGATGTAACTTAAGCGATCCATCTCTAATTGTCTTTAAGACTTAACATATCTTTGTCACGGTGCGTAGGCGTCTCAAGCAACCCTTTACCAATTGATTTGGTCATGGCAAGTTGGTCATAAGAAACCAACTAAGGCTGCATTTTCAAAGGAGATGAGCTGTGATTAGCTGTGATGAGCTGAGATTTGCGGACTGCGTAGTAATAAAAAAGTTAATATATGATTTATTTCTTCAAGCTATTATCTTTGTTCAGTTATTTCAAAATATGTGTAGTTTTTCAGTTTATAGACACAACCAAATTATGCAAAATAGAATCAATAAATTTTGTATAATTAATAAATCCTACATTGCAGTCACATTTTACGCAAGGTAGCTCAAATAATACTTGAAGTGTATTTTTTCTATGATTTATAACCCAGTCATGATATTGAACTATTCAACTGTTTAACCTGGGTGGTAGGTACTCAATCCTATTTGGCGCCCCCTGCACCATGCATGCATCATACAACCTGCGAGGCTTGTTTTTATACTTACTTTTTTACCTGTCGATTTGAGTCAAATGTCCGACCAGGAATGTAGCCACCTGGACAGCTCTGCATTGGCTTCTTTTAATTCCTGGAAAGGGCAGGTGGTTGTGTATGATGGACAGAAAAGGAGGTGAGACATATCCTGTGAATCTTTCACATATCTGAAGTGAAGGCGCCCCACACTGGTTGTTTTTGTTACGATACTATTCATCGCTTCTCTCTTCTCCGCTTCGTTTATACGTACTGTTGTAATGTCGCAATCTAATAGTAGGTATTATTGTGTTTCTATCAATAGTTAGGAAGCATTTTTTTGTGACATAGGTTACCAGCACCGAATGTCAAGTTTTGTAATGGTTTAGTTATTTCGTTAGCTGTATTGTTGTACATATTTTATATACGGTACCCAAACGTTTTACGTTGTTATACCTAACATTGATTTTGTTGTGTACTTTTGGTCTTAATATTAACATTTGTACTGGTCCTGTTTTGCGATTAACACGCATTAAAAAACTTGATATGGGTTAACGTTTTGGAAAAACTATATTAATTTACTCAACATCAGTAATTAAAATGCTTACAAACGTACGAGTTAATAAATATGAGCCTAATTTAATACCTGACCACCGCACGCCTGCGAGTATTCTTATATCAAGACGCATGAAAAGGCACGAGAAGCAGAAACGCTCAGTTACGACGGCAAAGAACATCGGCCAACATTTTAAGTATATTTATCAAAAGATAGAGCCTTAATCAAAAACTTTTTTTTGGAGATGTATTGAGTTGAAAGTTGCATTACAAAAATTCATCATATCCGAAGCTGTTTGTTAAGAAAAACTTACAAAGAACTTACTGCCAGATTGTTGCAGTATTTAAAAGAAGAGTGAAAGAACACTATCTTTCCACTTCGTCATAGTTGCGTTGGTATTTATTTTGTATTTTATTTATTTTAGTATGTACGATTGTATGTATGTATGTATGTAAGTATATTCTCATATAATTTTTTATCTTATTAAGTGAATTGTTTTGATTTTATGTATTTTACTTTCTCTCTACTCTTACACACGGTGTCTACATCTCTTTTTACTCTCTGTCCTATCGTAGGTATGCTGGAAGAGATTTCTTTAGAAATAAGCATCACCTTTGTACGTATTTTTCTGTTCTTTTCTTCTTGTCTGTTTATATAAATGTGTGTACATAAATGGTTAAATAAATAAATAAATAAATAAAGAACAATAGCAACAAGTTGCAAACTTGCCAAAAGCCTGGAATTTTATATCAGGCAGTTTTATCAAGCGCTGTAATTATATTGAAAATTACGATTCATCATATCCGAAGCTGTTTGTTAAGAAAAACTTACAAAGAATAATAGCAACAAGTTGCATACTTGCCAAAAGCTTGGAATTTTATATCAGGCAGTTTTATCAAGCGCTGTAATTATATTGAAAATTACGAAAAGTGACAGTCTAGCTGAAGACGATATTGACCTCCGTTTTGGTGTCTTTCTCAAGCATGATATATTATAAGCTGGTAGACATATTATTTTCCCAATTTTATAAACTAGGAGCTGTCCGGGGCTCCACACAGAGTATTCCCTCAGACATACTATCTACGCTTAATTTATCACCTTCATAATGACGAGGATGCAGCATATTGACCTGAAATCATCCAAGACCATTCAGCTACTCTGGTACACACTTACCGCAACAACGTGAGCGATGAAATAGCGAGTCAAAGACTATGTGTTTGTCTTTCATAAAATTAATGATCCTTCGAGACAAACTACTTAAATTCATACCCAATTATCTTTGTTTTATTCTACATTTTAACTCTTACAACGCTTGCAAATACCTAAAGTGATCAAAGTCAAGTAAACTGATTAATTATTTATTAGGTATAATTAATCGGAACAGTACCCGGAAATAAATTCTGCATTACCAAATAGGAACAGTGACTTCATGCATGTATAACAGCCTATAATTGCGTTCCTTATACTGTTGTGTCAAATCGTTGAAATATGCACTCATTGGCTTTGTTGTACTTGATACATACTTTCTTTCGAATTTCTATTGTGTTTGTTACTAACGTTTTCCTCTGGGAGTTCTTGCTTATCATGTTTAAAGCTAGATTTTTTTAACTTAAACTTTAGCTTCTTTCATTCATCGCCAAGGACCAATCCAGCAGAATGTTAGTATTTTACACAGTATAAATACTGTGCAATAGACTGCTCGTCGCAAGGATTTTTTTGAATTGAAAGTTGGATACCATCTTTATCACTTTTGAAAAGTAGGTACTGAGAAGACGCTTTAAATTAGACTCGATCAAACACAGAATACAAGTGATCATGTCTATTTTCATCTCAAACTACTGTTTGTGTAAGTTATGAACCTCGTGTATTATGAAATATTTCCACTACATTAATGTTACACAAAAATGTGTATTTTCTACCTACTACATGTCAAGAAGTTATCACGAGACCACTTTGGTTTTTGTGCATTTACACAACTTGAAATCACTTGAAATCGGTGTCATGATTTCGAACTTGAAGTAAAATGTTTGAACATATGGAAATAAAGAGAATGACACAGTATTGGATCCATGTAGAAGGAAGAAGATAATATTTAGTAAATATGATTGCTGTGACAAGAAATTAAACAATAGGTTATCTCCAGTATTATACAAATTACCACTAAGAGGAAGCATAAAATTCTGATTGTGATCAACAAAGGTCTAATTGTGAGGTAATGAAAATCTAACAAATATAATACCAACCGCTGTGGTGGCCATTGCCATCTACGTGTCATACTCATATGAGCTATTCGCCAAGTGAGATTGTCCTACGAGAGAGTTCTTTACATCCAAGGAAGACATAATATGTCTAATAGTTACATTCTGTATAATATTAATCGACCAATCTTTCTCAACTTTAGTTTTCATTGAATGATCTCCTCTTTAAATTATTATTGTGACAGCCTAGAGAACAGTCCAATTATTTTTTATATACTGAACAGAAAATAGAACGCACTTTATTAGAATACAATAGATAATGTTATTGCACCTGTTTACAACTGAATACATCTAATTGTTATAGATTTCTTTACGTCCATTTCCTTTGATATCTTCACTTGCAGTTTTAATCGTGATAAAGCTAAACGTGATAAGGAGTAAATTGGAGTAGTAAATAAAACAAGTGAAAATCGTTTTGATATCAAAATGGATGCAGGAATGAAACATATTGTGGAGGATCTTGGCATAAACAACGCAAATCGTAAGTGATTTAAAATTAATTTTATTTTTACTTTAATACTATTGTATGCTACTGTTTCTAAAAACTGTATATCGATATGGAAAAACCAGCTAATTACATTGAAAAAAAAACATATATATTTAAAATTAAAATAATATATACCTATTTCTATATATCATTTCAAAACCCAATAGATTATACAAAAACTAACTTAGTAAAAAAATATTGTTTTCATAAACTAGCCAAAATACTGTAATATTGTTCATTCATCTTTGTTCATTCATTATCATTGTTACTGTGACTTCTAATTATCTTATTTAAATTGATTTTTGAATACAGTTAAAGTTACAAAGTCATACAGGTATTATTAAAACTGGCACATAGTTATCATTTCTTACTGCCGCTCTGTCTCCTTTTCATCATATAGGTATCTATCGCAGACTATACATATAGAGAAAAGTGGCAACAGGCAATGTATTTATAATTTCGATCTTATTCATCTTTCACAAAATCTGGTCACAGGTAGCCAGCAAGGTCGCATTGTGAGTCCACCTCGTCGAAATTAATTGTTATTATCTAATTTATTGACTTATTATATAGCTAAAATACCTCTGATCTCTCTAAGAATAACTACGATGAAAAACAAAACACTATTGTTAATTTTATTCAAACATTTTTAAATTCCAGTGTCAATACCAACATGGACTTTACAAGAGACTTTGACAGGGTTGGTCATAGTACTAGGGCTATACCTGACGCTGGTTGTGAAGGTATTATCAACGTACATGAAGAACAGACAACCGTATCAACTGAAGAAAATAATGTTGGCATACAACGTGTTTCAAGTCGCCTTCTCTGTATATGTAGTGTTCATTGTAAGTGGTATTGGTTGCTATTATATTTTTCGAAGGTGTACTTTGATCGACTGTCTCAATCGCATTATTAGTTAATTATCGTTGTGAAGGACCCCCGAATTGCATAATATTTATTATTTCAAGTTCAAGTGAGGTTCACTTGAACTTGAAATAATAAATATCATCAATTTAATACAAGCGTTTTAAAATTCACTTTACGTTCAACAATTCACTAAAACAATTTATATTAAATAAATGCTATTATAATATCAATGAATATCTAAATGAAAAATTTTAAATTACGTTTTATAAAATAATTACTTAAATAAAATATGAGTTTAAATGACACTAACGAGACACAATATAATTTTTATTGTTATTGACTTCTAAAGGCAAATAGACTACAATACTACAGTTGAGCGGAATATACCGAAACGTTGTTTTTGAATGTAAGTTTGTGTATTTTCTTAGAGAGCGTTTCTGACATCGTAAAGTCAAACTAGCTGGCCAAAGATTTAAATTGCTAAATTTGCCCTCACCGTACTTAGTGTCCTTACCGAAGAGTGACATTATTAAGATGCAGATATATGCCAATGTCCTTGAGAGGTGAACTTGCGTGTTCTGTGCTGAGCTCACACAACGTGTCGTACGTCCAGCCAGTAATAGGACTCGTCCATCAAGGAGCACTGTCTCAAATTAGATGCATTATTCATTTGTTATAAATAAAACTAAAAGTATTTGAATAAAACACGTATACTAAAAGATGTTTTCATTTAACATATATATTTTTCTAAATCACATTTAACACTCCTTTTTTTCTACTGGTATACAGCTGCATTCGGTTAGACTGGAAGTCGACCCCAACATAGTTGGGAAAAAGCTAGGCAGATTGATTGTCTAAACTAAGCAGTGAAATAAAGCCCTCTTCCTCTCTCTTCTTTGCTGTGTCCGACAGGGTCCACAATGATCATTGTTTGTAAAACTTATCACCTAAGTTTACATTATGGAAACATTAAACATATTGATTAGGTACTATTTTTATATAAACCAAAGAAGTGAGCCAAGCGCTATTGTGATGTAAATTTACTCTTGATAAAGTAAGAATAATTAACTAATGAACTATATTCTAACTAGGCCATTTTTATACAAGAGCCATATCATTAAGGAAGTTATACGTAATTTAATACTAATTTAAAATATAAAACACATCTTCTATCATTATAAAAGAACGTCATTGCTAAATGAATCGATGACCCATCGCTATAATCTATCGATATAAGTTAATTGCACTATTGGTTGATTACCTAGTTCGATTCTGAAAGTTGTCAATATGTTTGAAAACGGTTTATTTGCGACGAACTGTAGAGGTTAACAAGGAGGCCCATATCAGTCGACGTTTTCTGGATGTGATGAAAATTTAGGAGTACTCCTTTTCAAAGTTTATTACTATTGTTAATACTTGTTTTTTTTTTGTTTCAGTACATGAGATACATCTACAGATTTAACATAATAACTACAAGATGTCCACAAGGCGATGATTTGCAAGGGGTAGTTATCATATTATTATTTTCTAATACACCAAATGGTATTTCTTACCTGTGTGTCTAATTTTTGTAACAACTGAAGTAAACCGTAAATCTACGGTGAACAACAAACATTCGGATTCTAAAAAACACAGACAGCAGTCTTAACTAAAATCGTACAACCAGAGGGCCAAACAAAATGACATTCTATAATCGATAACGATCATGGAAAAGTAAAAAAATAAAGAATATATGGGATTGACATAAGCTACCGAAGACCTTATGTCAATTCTGTTGAAAGTCGTTGTAGACGATCCCAGACGGCCTAGACAAAGTGCCATTCCATCAGCGAGCGATAACGACTAGGGAAAGTCAAAACTGTATGTGATTGACATATACTACCAAAAAGCTTATGTCAATTCTGGAAAAATGTCGTTTTAGAAATACTTTTTTTTAAAGCGATTGCCACTTTTCTACTCGTGAACATTACTTCACCTATCAAAGGCTTGATTGCAACGAACATAGTTTAACCTATATATAACTTTATTCAATCACAGTCCAAAGTTCATACTAAAACAATGCATTTCATATTTCCAGGTGGTCTACGAAATCTACCCATACTTCATAGCGAAGCATCTTGACCTATTAGACACAATATTTTTCGTTCTTCGCAAGAAAGACAACCAGATCACTTTCCTCCATCTGTATCATCACACATCCATGGTCACTTGGACCTGGCTTCACTTCATGTACTATCCGACCGACAACTTTGTGGTCGTCGGCATGTTGAACAGTCTGGTCCATGTCCTGATGTACGCGTACTATGCGATTTCGTCTCTTGGTCCTGAGTATGCGAAGTATATTTGGTGGAAGAAGCACTTGACTAAAGTTCAGTTGGTACGTAATTTTTTGCAGTTGTTCTTAGAGTATTTGTTTTTTTTTATACAAAGTATACTTGTCACCGCTTCTGAAAGTTGTTACATAATCCAAAACTGCATTAGATGTGATGTCGTGGCAGACCATCAAGAGCAAAGTCAAAGTGCAAAAAGCTACTTCTTTAAGTCACAGTCAGTTTTTTAAACATTGCAGATGTAACGCGAACTCGGCGTGGATAATTCAATTAAATAACAAATAGTAACTCCAGCCATCTATCAATAGTTTGAATAGCAATGTATTCTCACAGTATTACAGTCATCTATTAATAGCGTGACATCTTCAACGCTCATCGAATTACTAATCTGTCTGACCGCATCAAATGCCAGTGTTATATGATTGGTTTTAGTTCATTAGTAAAGAAAATATTGCACTGACATTATAGATCTGTAATAACAGAAAATTAATAAATAAACAGAGATTTTTTTACTTTATGTCAAATAATATTGTCTCTGACGCCAAACTTTCATGGGGAAGATAAACTGAAACTCAAACTCAAAGCATTTATTTCAATTAAACCATTTACAGGCACTTTAGAACTGTCAAGGGGTCAGTCAGTCAAAATATGAAGCTAGTTTGCTCATTCCAAAGCATAGGTTCCTTTGGAGAAGAACGGGCAGGAAACTCCACGGACACTCTTTTAAATCATAATATTGTTACAAAATATTGGTTACATCATTCATGTTGAAATTATACATGTGAGAACAACGTAGAAAGACGTGCACGTAAAAAGCGTCCGTAATAAAAAGATAAAAATAATGCAACAATTAAAATAAATTAAAATAAGCTGTGGCAAATAAGAGATGATCAGTCCCTATTGACGGCGCCCGTTCACAAACATGACGCATGGATATCAGCACCGTTTAACTCAACCATTTTGAAGGGAACTTAACGATCCAACACACACGCCACCACCAGCGAGACATTTGAGTAAGCATGACATACTCTCAGCTGCCAGGGCACATTCAAGTCAATGAAAGACGTACCCAGTAAATGGTAGCTTTATACAATATTATGAGATTGAAGTTATACAATTCAAAAATAATTTATGCAATCTTCAGCAGCTCCAACAATATTTTCGAATGCTAAAATTAAATTAGTTTATGCGCCCTTGTGGAGCTGGACCAGCGTTGAGCCAAGAATTTTTGTCAGCAATATAATCCCCCAGCTTATAATATGCTTGTTAGCATAGTGTGCGTTTTATACAAGATTTAAATTTAGTTTCATTTAGTTGTAGTATGTGGGGAGGTATTTTATTGTAACATTTTAAACAGTACCCCATGAAAGACGAGTCTACTTTAGCCAGTCCGAAACCCGGTTGAACTAATTGGTCCCTATTTCTAGTACTATAATTGTGTTTTTCACCTCTTTTACTGAAAAGATTAAGATTTTTCCTATGTAACCCCCGACGCAAAAAGAGGGGTTTGTGTGTCTGTCTGTGGCACCGTAGCTCTTAAACGGGAGCAGGCTCTTATTTGGAAGCAGGTTTTCTAGCGATGGTTCTTCGACATTTTTTATCAAAATCGGTTCAGTCGTTTGGAGATTATCAGCTCTTTTCTAGTTGATGAATGGATGTGAGCGTCTTCCACAGGTCTGAACTATTTGAAATTTGGTATTCTGTTACTTCAATGATATTAGAAGAACATAGTTACCTTGAACTGATGCTGCAGCATCACCAGGAATTTGCAGGATACCCTACTCCCTTACCAACTTACAGCACAGATATCGTGTTTGGGCTCATTGGAATGGCCTCATGATGAACAGGGTCTGGTGATGGAGTAGAAAAGAGAAATGAGGAAATTTTTGCGTCGGGGGTTTTCTAAATTTTAATATAATTCACTTGTCGATGTATTGTAAGTAGAAAAATCTTGTAACTTCTTTAAACTACATTCAAATTGATAATTGATGATGTTACGACTTTATCATAGGTATATATATATTATACTTCATTAGAATACTATTTACTCTTTACAAATAATCATTTTGGCAAACACATTTTGTACTCAACATGCAATATCCTTGTATGCTTCTCAAAAAGGTTTTTTTTTACCTTCCAGATCCAATTCATCTTAGTGGTCTCCCACCTTCACTTCCAGCAGAAGCTGTCTACGTGCCCGATCCCTAACTTTTTCCACAACTTCTGCATGTTCCTCATCTGCTCCTTCTTCGCTCTCTTCATGAACTTCTACATCAACAGCTACAAGAGCAAATCTAAGAAGATTAAAGAAGGAGGATTGGTACAGAAGAATGGAAATGCGGAGTCTGTTGTGGATGAGAGACTAATTAAAACCCGATAATTTTGTAATACGTAGGTGCTGTAAATGTAGTTTAAACTTTAAATAATAAGGTATTTTGTAATTGACTTTTTTGTTTGACTGTTGCCTACCGCTTTCTATGGGTGGGAATCATCACCATTATTATCATTTCAGCCGAAATACGTCCACTGCTGGACATAGGCTTCCCCCAAGCACCACCACTTCGACCGGTTCTGTGCTTCCCGCATCTAGCGGCCTTTATAAGATCATTGGTCCACCTTGTGGGACGCCATCCAACGTTGTGTTCGCTTATAGCGATGGAAGAGGAAATATCAATTCAAAATTATAGAACATAGCTTATGTTCTATAATTTTGGTTATAAGCAAAGTTGATGCTGCCAATTTATGTTTACTGATACAAGCTGCCACCAAAATTTGTAAACAGAAAAACATATTAAACAATTTAGAGAAACCACTCTTCGAAGTTTTGTCTGCCTCCTAAAGGAATTAATATGTCCACTGAGAACAACAATGTGCTTTCTGAAGTACGAAGAGGACTAAACTGTTGATGGCCTAGCGCCCACACCAAGTCTAAAGCGTAAGCCACACCGTAGACCATGCCCAACTTGCTGGAGTGTCCTAAGTGCCCGTTCACCTGCACCTCGGATGACCTAAAGAATGCCACCGATGCCGCAATCAACGTGGCCACCTACTCGGCTCATAAAATATACAAAAACAGCAACGAAGAAGAGTACCATCGACACGAAAAGAAGAAGTAGGCCACACTAGGAACGAAACTAAGTTCATTTAGGTACGCTTATGTAGCGACCGCGTCTTTTCATACTTCGGTTCATAGTTCGCGGTGTGAACCGCGGTATGCAAAAACGCGGTAGCTACGTGACCGAAGCTAAACGAACTTAGTTTCGTTCCCAGTGTGGCCCGCGATTTAGATCCAAACCCTGGAAGAAGCTGTGTGTATCATACCTGAGAAAACTATTTCTTATCGACGTCAACAATCATAAAGAACGCGAAGAGTTTCAAAGGTTTCTAAAACTGGTAGGTACTAGACATAAATCCTGCAAGCGACAAGGCTTATACCCAAGCAATTACAAAATCAAACAAAGTCAGCAACAGTGACCTCATTTCCACTAAACCGTACATAAAATACCTACCTACACTAGTGCACTAGGTACGTTTAGTTGCACACACCGCTTTTATGAGTAAAGTGTTTGCGGTGCATAAAAGCCTCGAGGTGTGTAAGATACCTCTCCCTTTAGATGGAGTGGAAATAGAAATAGAAAATATTTATTGTGCAGGTAATACAGTAAGCAGGCTCATAGGTTAACAGCAAGTTGAGACGATTTGAGTAACTTAAAATACTACATACAGCTGGGTTACAATATGTATATTATTTGCTAGTGAGCCCCAAACTAAACAATTCGTGTGTATCTTGGGGCTCGGGATACGAATACCGGAGTGGAGACAGGTATGGTATAGTATTTTATTATATGTAATGTGTGTGTGATGTGTGTAACTGTGCGTGTTTGTTTCTATTATAATTCGTTTGCGTACCGTCTAAGTCCTGTCCAGTAAGAATCGATTTTGGGGCATTTTTGGCCCCTTGCCGGAGGGATTCTTTTCTCGGCCCACGAAACCTAGGCGCTTTGTGCGTGGCGGGCGTCGTGTTGCAAGTGTGGAATTCTATTTGCAGACTGAGAGCGACTTACTCAGAAGGGTCAATCCGGTTGTCTGCGATGGTGTCGCGCTGGAAGCGCTTGTAGTCTGGAAGGCGCGCGTGCCATGGTGCTATGTCTCTGATGTGGTGCAGTTCAGAGACATCGCGAACATCCTCCGCGTCAGACTTCTGCTGCTGAAGGAGGAAACCACCTGTACCAAGCGACGGGGCGCTGTGGTGAGGGTGAGCTTATATATTAGGCCGGCGTGTCAGACCCGGTCGAATGCCTTTTCCATGTCAAGGAATACGGCTGCGGCGTACTCTCTCTTGTTCACGGCCGCCGTGAGGATGTGCAGTACCCTCGATAGCTGGAGCGTCGTGCTTCCCGCAGTGTTGACGGTTCCGCTGTTCCACGCTGGGTGCTTACAGTTTAGGTCGCTGGCTATGATGGTAGGGTTCGGTGATGATAATAGCGTGTGTATGTCGGCTGCTATATGCTTATGCTGATCCGATGGCGGTCTGTAGGCCGCATACACGCACACGTGATTGCCGGCGACATGGAGTTGTACACCCAGCGCAGTCATGCTACTGAGTGATGGGGGTTGCAGCTCCTGGTGGACGACTCTGCGCCTCACCAGTACTGCTTGACCGTGGTAGCATCTGTTCTTGGCAGCCAGTTGCCCATCCATCCTGTAGGTGATGTAGCCTGGGAAGCAGATTTTGTCCGCGGGTCCCAGGAACGTCTCGCTGTCACGCATCGTCTATATCCTGGTCCTGTAGGAGTGGACGGAGGAGAGCGATCTTCCCCTTGAGGCCGCGGGCGTTCCAGTGAATCATCCTCACCGGCTTATCCTGCATTTCTGCTTAACAAGACAATCTCTGTCATGCCGGTGAGGTGACGGCATGTATTGGGTCCTGCCCCCTGCTGAGTGCTAGTAATATGTCCTGCAGGACCCGTAACGCGGTCTCAATTATTTGGGACTCGGAGGTTATGGTGTTTATACCTGCCCCGGGTGCGCCCGCTGACGTGAAGCCGAACTGTGGTGGCCGCATGTCTCTACGGCCACTGGCCGAGAAAATCCTAATATTATTGTCGTCTGCTCGGCTCCCCAACGCTAATGAGTCGTGGTAATAAACTTTGGAATGGAATCCGCCTGTTCATTGACCCTGATGATTCATTTGATTCGGTGTCAGGTCTTTATATTAATTGTTCCGAGTCTATCAAAAGACTAGTCGATCAAAAGACTAACTACATGTTGCCTTATAGCTATTAGGAGTGCTACACACTTGTTCGGATTGGCACATTCGATTCAGCAGTATCTATTGAATAACAAAGGCGACCTGAAGCAATTACTACTTATATTTGATTTTGCCGCGGCTGTGCAGAAAATGCCCGAACGGATCGTTTTGAAAAAAAAATCCTGAAATACTTGAACTCCTTTGAAGACAAGCGCTACCCTTTATCTTTTAGCAGATATAGATCAAATTAAATAGGAGGGGCTTGTGACTAAGTAATAACATAACAGCCACATGGGTCGATAAGGTTAAGCTATGCTTGCCGAGATTTGTCCGTGGATGGATGACCATCTTTACATATCAAGACCCCCTCCATGCCTCGGAAAGCACGTTAAGCCGTTGGTCCCAACTGTCATTCGTGGATCTTTGACAGTCGTTACGGGTCGTCAGAAATCCGAAAGTCTGACAACCTGTCTTACCAAGGGGTATCTTATTACCCAGTTACTGTGTTGTGGAGGTCAGATAGGTAGTCACTCCATGTAAAATACTGGTATTCAGCTCCATCTGGTTAGACTGGATGCTGACTCCAACATAGTTGGGAAAAGGCTAGGCAGATGATGTTGTTGTAGATCTAATTATAGAAACATAACTCTTAAAATATCACGCGATTATTCCCCGATATCTATAGATAGATCCCAGAAGAGTTCGGTGGAGTCGTATAGTACACTGAGATTTTTCAAGTTACGTTTTCGTCCCATGTAAGGGGCGCTGGTGGTGCGACGTTATTGTGGCCATGATTGGCCTATCCTGAGAGAGGATTGGCGAAATATGGAGGAGACCTTGGCCCTTAAATGGGCACCCAATAACAATTAAAAAACATTTTGTGGCTAATTCATTATATTGATACTATCAGTTGTTAGTGCAGCTGTTCTCTGCATAGAATCTCTTAGACCTCGAGATTAGAGATTCTGTGAAGAGAACAGCATTATAATTTTGTAGGTGTTCCTGGCTCCCATATGGTTACAGGCAAGCAACCACGGCTTTACCCTGACCATTTTTGTACCTATGTCTTGATTTCTGTCTGAAATATTTTCTTGTTTCAGTTTTTTAAACTTAATTTTTTTTTTTATGCTTTTCCGTTTTAACGCTTGGTAAACATTATGACAACGTAAATAAGAGTAATACTAGGTCAGTAATTAACCTATTTTAAATTCAAATAGCAGAGCATAGTCCCTTGAATTAAACCATAGCACGATTATTTCGATGCCAACAATATTTATTCGAAGAAATCCAAAATATAAATGTTGTTGTACTTGTTTTTCTTCTTAAGAGTGGCATTACAAATTGTTACTATTTATTAAGATTTGATTAACTGCGCATTGGTATCATCTCGAACTGTACCTAGCGCAGTCTCACTTTTTTTTTTTAATACTTTAACAATTTGCAATTTCGACATTTGCCAGCATTATCGACTTTTTTGGGTGGGAAATTATCAAATAACTTCTTCCGCTCTGGGTGGAGCAGGAGGGCGTGTCAGACTCTTACTGACTAAAACCCACCCGTGTTCCTTCAGTTGCCTGTACGTTGCCAGGGGCCACGGTATCCTTTTCGGACTTTCCCGCAACCCCGGCAGGCATCGGTCCTATCGGACCCCTTCATTTGCTGACATCTCTTTGAGGCGCGCGTGGAACACAACACGCCGTCGACCCGGGCCTGGTCCTTATTGGACGGCGAGCTACCCATTGCTCACCGTCCGCAAGCCCGCGCCTACGGTGGCCGGGAATCGTTCCCGACGCCCAGGGCGTCTCCTGCGGCGGCTAGGGGCGTGAGGGCGCGAAGTTTGCCTCTCCCTCACGCGTTCTGCCTCCTCCTTCGCGAGCATTACTGCTTCGCAGAAGGAGGTGACGGCCTCCCATGCCCTCTCGCTCCGTACCATGGCCTGGACCAGGGCCGGACGCGAGAGATCCCCGCCATCGATCGCCTCCACGAGGACACGGCGATGCTCTGCCCAAGCAGGGCAGACCTCCACCGTATGTTTAACCGTGTCCTCCGGGCGATCCCCGCAGTGATTTCACCCGGGCGTTTCCTCCTGTCTGATACGAAACAGGAACCTCCCGAAACAACCGTGTCCGGTGAGGACCTGCGTCAGGCAGAAGGTGAGGACGCCGTGGCGCCTCTCTAGCCACTCCTCAAAAAGGGGACTTATCGCCGCAATAGTGGCGTGCCCAGCACTGGGTTGCGACAATCGCACTCTCCATGACGCCATGAGATCACGCCGGAGCTCTGTCCGCTGTGCCGTGATTTCTCGCGGCAGCCGAGTTACGCCCCGGCGTTTCGCTTCCTCGCGCCACTCCCAAATGTGCGCGAGGACACACTTAATATAACTACCGGTACCAAGTTTTCAGTGTTACCGCGGATTTTGGACCATCTTTCAGTTCTATCACTTATCTCAAATAATCAACATCGTAAAAGAAGAACGATGAAATTTATAATTTTGACCGACTATAGAACAAATTTATAATATCAAACAAGCATTCTATCCATTGGTTAATATAAACGTATGCACGATAATTCTTGTATATTTACTACAACGATTACCAATAGACAGTGTGGAAATTATATGGACTAACTAGTGAGTAAAGAATAGTTTACAAGTGCCTATTCGAATAGATAATTACCACAGTTCGGCACATACTAACGAACATGTGATTTGCGAACTTGAACCTTATTATTACTATAATTTGTCCATCTGACAGGTGTCAGGAAAGCATTCTCTCGACGGCCGGACTGTAGCTTATCCAAACTTAATTTCTACCTAATTCAAACTCATTTAGGTCAAATCACATCATTCATCATGATGTAATTTTTTTAAAGAACCCATCCGAATGCACTGATGATTTTCGTAAATTCCATTAGTATATTTTTAAGTGTCTTTTGAATTGCATGTTTTATTTCAATTCGGTCTGCAGTTGTTGATGTTTTAGGATGTCGGCCAGTCAGATTTTTTAAAGTTCATGTTAAAAAATAAATTAGCATATATTTGGCACATTAGCAAACTGATTTACAATAATAAACAAAGATTAGTATATAAATGAAATAAGGAAATAATACATTTCATTAGGAAATGTCAAGATCACTAATATGAATAAGACAGTGTATAGAGTGCCGCCAGCGGCACTCTATCCGTATCAGATAAAATGCCGCTAGCGGCATAATAGTGGCTCTGCCTCGGCCCGGCAAAAGTGCCGTAAGAATTGCATTGTCATTGTCACTGCACTTCCTATAAATAATTATGTCACTCTCTGCCATTCTTTTATTTTGTGTACTTCGTTATTGGCGTAAGTTGTGAAGCTACCATATGTAAAATGAATAAATAAATGACATAAGTTAGAATATATTTAACGTCAAGTAGAGATTTCGAGGATTTATTACCTAATATGGGAAACTATGCTTTTGTAATGTAAATGTTGATTAGTCTGCGCGCCCGCGCCGATCTGTCTCATGAAATATGGTAACGAAATTCTATTCATAATTTAAAAAAAAAAACAACTTTTTAATGATAACCTTATACTGGTTGTATCGGTCTTGAAATAGACTTCTAGATATTTCAATAGGTACATTCAATTTTTTATTGTAGTTAAACACTAAGTTCAAGTTTCCACTTGGCCGGAATAACTTCAACTTAATTTTTGTTCATTTCATTCAATGTCAATTAATACGTATTAACTTATTTAACCACAAATATTGTGAAGCATACTTAATGCGACGCAATTGCAAGAACTACCGGTTAGATAATATAATAAATACACGTGCATTGCAACGAACTAGTTCTTCAAAAACTAGTGAGCTCTACACCTACTTCTTGTAAACTAGGCTTCATTCATCCGGAGGTTTTGACCGTCTGTTGCGTGCGCGCAGGCTTGCAACAACAGCCTCAGTTGCCTTCCAATCACCGCGCTAGTCGCTCGTGCCACTATCCGGGGCGACTCGAAAATCGCGAGTGATTTTGAAATTTTCCAAAAAAAGAACCATTTTCTATAAAAATATTTTTTTGAGTTTTTCCACTTTTTCGTCGATCGCATCAAAAAGCGAAGGTTAGTGTTTTGTTTTTCTAAGTAATATATTATGTGTGATTTGTATTAGAAAGTATAATTTAACTGAATGTGTGCCATCGATAACCTAGATTAGTAATTTTATGCTGAAAGTAAAATTTATAGTGAGGCCATTGTTATAACTTCTGTGACAACGATTTTTAACGTCGAGCTGTCGGTTATGTTAGGAGATCGTGCTGAACCTATGTTAATATTAACGTTTGGAAATTGATTAGAACCTTCACTTGTAAATGTTAGAAAGGATATGAAGAAGCTAATTTTACCAGAATCGCATACAGATTCCTAATCATACGCGATTACATATTCTACGTTTGGCTTATTGACGTTAAAGTTCACTGTTAAATATTCTCTGGTTAACCGATAAAACTATTTGGGTATAATAAAATCATCATCTGTCGAGCTTTTACCAACTATGTTCAGGTCAGCTTCCAGTCTAATTGGATGCAGCTGAACTGCCTATCTGACCTCCACAACCCAGTTAATGGGTAACACTATACGCCTTGGTAAGACTTGTTGTCAGACGGGCTTCTGACGACCCGTAACAACTGCCAAAGATCTACAAATGACAGCCAGGACCAACGGGTTAACGGTTTTTCCGAAATACCCCCTTTAACATCTATCCAAGACCCCTCGGTCTAAGTATGTAAAGATGGTCACCCATCCACGGACCAACCGCTAGACCGATCGATCGACCCGTGCAGCTGCTGTTATTTCTTTGCTTACTTGTTTACTTATGTAAAGGTTTTACGACCCAAGAAGTAAACTTACTTACGTCTCGGGTCTATTAAAATCATGGATTATATTGGGTTCCTCTTTTACTTGAGGCAAAAACTAACTACCAGCGTTTAGAAAACTACAAATTTTATGACGTCAATTCACCAACTAAACTACTTCTACGACATTTAAAGAGAAATTAGTTGGAGCCTCCTTGTAGAAAAAAAAACTATGTAGCTCAAAAAAAACTCATGTAGCCGAACGCCTCGGAAAACTTATGAAAATTGACTTAAATACGCCCTAAACTAACACGACAAGGAAATAATTTCTAAAATAATACTAGTTTTCGTTTTTTCTGAAACTGTTTTCCAATGTTTGTTTTTCTTTCAAAGGCTTTTCAGGTAATGAAACAAAAATAAATGTAAAATTGAGAACCCAATTTAAATGCAAGTAACTAATCTTTTGTTGGAGACTGTTGTACTGACTTTTATGGAAAATAGAAAAACTGCATTTCAGGCCGGTTATAGAAGGAAAAACCATTAAGTTAGTAGATTATGTTCGTCCAAAAACATAACTGAGGAACAATGCTTCTCTATGATGCATTTTGCGATGCGATGAACGCATCATGCGTAACTTGTCACCGTATGTTATTGCCATCTTTAAACTGATCACTTTATTGCAACTACCGACAAACTGGTATCGAATGGCATGTTGAGCAACGGAGCATAATGTTCAATGCTCAATAGTGCTAGCAATAAGGTTTTAAACTCATGTGGTTGAGTATTATTATTTGCTTAAGGCATCAATGATGTATTGAGGCGGAAAATTGTCGTTTGTTATGTACTTCATCTTAATTTTGACTGGCTAAAAGAGATGACTCCCAGTAAAAAAGGATACGAATAAAACGAAGGATGATGCCTCTCTCTCTGACGTGTATTGAATATTGCATATTTTCTTTTTCCCACACCATTTCTTCCATAGAAATATTCAGTCTCTCTCCTTACCCTATTATTCATTTTTCTTTCTCATAGCTAACATTTCGCTTACGTCATTACCAAACAGTTGTCTATAATTATCTACTTCGCTAGTTTTATGATTCGTTTTTTGGAAAATCGGTTCTTTACTTGATTCAGTGATTCTTACGATGCAGGTCTTATTCTAACATGATCGCTTCAATAAGACATCTATTATTAAAAGAGATCATCTTAATGCTCGCAATACCAAATGATACAAACAATGATTCAATTTTCTCACACTACATGGACTTTGACATTGTTACACGACAACTTACATAATTGCAGGATATAATGTTTTTGTCTGACCCTAGGTTACGATTGTGGACGTGATTATACGTCTGAATCTTGATTGTGGTATGGAAATAGATAACCTAATATTTTCTAATCAGATTGGAGAGTACGACCCTAAAAATGATATAATAAATTTAACTTATTAGGAGGTAGTGCATCAGTGGTTAAGCTTAATAAGGGAATAGATGGATTATTTATTTCTTCTGCCCTTACCTCAATTTATTAATTACGCATAATGTTTTTCCTACCATAGTTATCTTTATCAGCCGTCATATTTACCCCTTCCAAGCCATACCTTTATCTAACAATCCCACTATGGTTTTCCTGGTTTTTCTATATTCTTCATTCCACTCAAAACTTTTCTCGCGATTTGACCTCCATCCTTCTGCATCACATTATTGAAGTACTCTATTAATATGATTACTAGCAGACTTTGACCTTACTTTAAGTAAATAGCCTGTTTTTTATTTATTATGTAACTACGAAGCTTATCCCTAACATCTATTTCAAATAATTCTTAAGTACTGTTTGCATTTTAAAATCGTTAATACTATATGCGCAATTGAAGAGACGAACGAAGAACTTCGACAACAAATGTTAATTGTAAAATTCACAACACTAGCTTAAGTGAAGTTTTACCTTCTTATCTATTATTACCTAAATTCATTAGATCCTCATGAAATTTCTATTCAACCAGTCCGAGATGACGTTCGTCAATTAGTCTCTTACTGAGGTATCTTACCAAATAATAAAGAAAGAGAATTTTATTTTTGTGATTCATTCACATCGGTTACGAAAATTCAACTATCTGGGTCACCTTCACAGGGAGCTGACTTTTTCTTTAAGGCAAACTCAAATCTCAATCTTCTTATTAAAACTGAAGATTTACAAACTTTAACTTGTCTGCATCATCATTCACATCCTTTACCTTCACACTGCAGCCTCCGTTTAAAGTCTTGCAGCTTTTGGGTAGATAAAAAAAGATCGGTATTGATTCGGTAAGATCCGATCTCGTTTTACCATAAGCATGTTTACATCCCTGTTCAGTACTTTCTCTGTAACAGGTGGAGTCAATCACATTGCCACGTAATGCGATGGGTTATTAACTTTCTAATTAGACTGTAATATCTTATCTATGTCACCACATCATCTTGTGTTACTTCCAGAGAACCAGTTCTTTAGCGGGCTTCCTCAGGGACTTACTATGGGACCAGAACGTTTTGGCCCTATAGAGCATATTTTTCGCTAGGACCGGGCATTCTCTTAAGTAATAATGTCTCGTGGGTCTTCTACTATTTTAGGATGGGTAACTAAGTTGTTTAGGACCAAAGCATTATGTTTGTTGACTAGAAAATGTCCAAGTCAAAGTCAATTTTTTGTTATTTCAATAAGACCATTGAAACCACTTTATGTCAAAATGTCAAGATTTACAAGGAATTGAATCTAGTTGCCCCTTCCAAAGTTTCGTATGGAGAACAATTACAGGCAAGAAACTAAATAGATGTTCTTAAAAAAAATGATTTTACAATATTTTGTTTGCAATAATAATGTTAAATTATGTCATACCGTTGAGTATCTGTCTCTAGGTCTGTAGAGCGAGAGTCGGCGAGACTTTAAACTTGAAAACTGTTGCGTAACTACAACATTCTTAACGGTGCCATGCTCGAAAGTATGCGTGTCATTAAAAAATGATAGAGGTAATTATTTTGTAAGTTTTTGTTCATAACACGACACCTATTATCCCCTGAGGGTAAGGCAGAGGTGTAATACGGATGATGCCTGGTAAAAGAAAAATAAATTCTATTTAGTCCGTCAATCAGATAATAAAAAAATATTAAACAAGTATTTTTTGCTTTATCATATTAATTAAAAATTACTTAGATATAACGCATTAAAGTTGGGGAGTGGGGGTCGCTACGTCACAAGTAAGTATAAAATCTACATACTAGTGACGTCATGGCACATTTTAACTCCCGTAATCTTTTGATTACGTAAAAAACGAAAAAATACGTGTCCAATCGTTTTTAATAATCTACCTGACGGACAAAAATATTTCTTTCAGGCATCATCCCTATTATAGTACACCCACATTTAGCCAGTTATTTTTGAGTCCCATGTAATAGGGGAATACAACCGGGCTGGTATTTGTTGTTATTTTCATGTAATTGTATTTTAGATCGAGTTTAATTTTAAGTTACTTACCATTCTCAAAATTATTTGATCCTACAAAAATGAATGTTGACCTTATCAGCATTTAAAAAATATCACCAAGAAATATTTGACCATATTATTTCAACATTGCCACAACAAATATGCGTAATAAGCGTAAAATTAACTTAAAAACCATAACTAAAAGCCACGTGCCTCCAACTTAAGCTAAAGCTTTAAAACAATTAGTTTCACTAAATCTATCATTTATTTTAAAAGCTAATTTAAGTTCTAAAAACGTTTCTTTAAAATTTCTTATTTCGGTGGGACATAATAACTACAAAGGTGTTGATTCATTGTAATGTTAATTGTTTCAATTAAATCAAGTTCACTTACTTAATAAGTGATTTTAAATGGTTTATTTATGAATTAATTAAAAGAAAATACTAATTCATAATAACAGTTGTAATTTAAACAGACAATTTAATTCATAAAGATCGTCGCATGAAAACATTAATCACGGTAATAATTCGACAAAACGTGTTCAGTAAATTAATGAAAAAATTATAATTATATGATTTACTGAACTCGTAGTTTCATCTGTAGTTTCTTAAATAAAAATTAACCCCTGAGCGAGTCCAATACTCATAAAGTGATTATGAGATTTGGACTCGCTCAGGGGTTTCCAGAAAATCCTTTCATAGCGTCGTTTTCGCTTTCTAAGGAGCATTATGCGCTTCCAAGTTTTTGTTTCTTTGATTGAAGATGGGCGTTGTCTATCAGCCAATCAGCCGCGGAAGTGTTTTTTTCATAGTAGTATTTTCTATTTCTGGTATAATTACGAATGCATCGGTGCTACAGGTGTCGACTTACATAAAAGTGATGGGGTCAAACTAATCAAATCCGTCTTTAAGCGCATGCGATGCGGCCAACATAACAATAATTATCTATAACATCCGCCATAGGAATCTAATATTAATAGATTTTAATATTAGGTAATACTCCTACGAATATTTGAACCATAACCCTATAACTTTTAGGGTCAGTTCACACCGAGACACTGATTTTTAAGATCCGATACAATGTCGAATTTATTTACTACACAAAAAGGTATACGCGCTGCGCAGCACCGCGCATCTCAGCGTACTTCGATACGCGCTCACGCTCGCTCTGAAATTATACCTTTTCGTGAAGAAAATAAGGTCAATATTTGTTTAAAGTGTTCGCAGCGTCGCGTCTCGGTGTGAATTGACCCTTACTAATCTTTAAACATCCGTAAATAATGCAGTCTAGGCTTAACGGTGTTATCCGTTTCGTAACAGAATTTGCATTTGTATTATATTGAAAATGAAAGTCTAAAACTAACACCTACCTATAGAATGTTACATGATTGCTGGATAATTAGATAAAAGCAATAAAAAGTGAAATAAATGAGACATATTCAAGAAATTTGTCTTAAAAATTAGCGACGCCTATGCGTAATATTCCCCAGTCGTACTCAGCGCTTTTCCTCCACATTTCTTATGCGCACAGCCAAAGTGTGGAAGTCTCTGTCTGTGTCTGTGTTCCCTTCCACTTGAAACCCGTCTGCCTTCAAAACGAGAGTGAAGAGGCATCTTCTGAGCACGCTCGGTCCATCACAGACCTCATTCATCGCTTTCCGTCAGGCGAGATCGAGGTCAAAAGGAGGCACATTCTGTAATAAAAAATCAAATAAATTGAGAAAAACGAACGAACGAACTTTGTCACTCCCAACAGAATTGGATTGACCTATTACGATGTATTATTTTAAGTCATATTACTATCAATAAAGATAATTATTTTCTGTAGATAATTTTAGATTCTCTCTCCCATTTTTAGATTTACTTAGACCTAGCATCTTTCAGTTTACAATGAAAATGCGTCCACAAGCCTACATGTTATTTCTGCCAAATCTCTAAGCATTGTAAAATTTCTAACATTTTAGTTATTATTTCGACAAAATGACCATTAACACGGTTGTGTGGGAATTAGAAAATGCAAGTGTTCGCCGCATGAATGTTTTTGCTGCACCTGAGAATAGAGAATAATTATAGTGTCTAGTTTGACGTGGTGAATCGGCAGTATTTTGTTATGCGTGCATAATTGCATGAGGATGCATGTTTATGCATGATATAAATGATGTAAGTCTTCATCCTATTCAAATTTTTTATTCATTTTGGTCAAGATTCCGTTTCAATTTTTGATTTAATCGATAAGATTTAACATATTATACATAACAACATAATACGGTGATTTATCGATTATGACTCTAAATTAACATCGTCATCTGCTTAGCCTCTTCCCAACTGTACTGGGGTTAGCTTCCAGTCTAACCGGATGCAGCTGAATAGCAGGATTTTTCCATGCAGCGACTGCCTATCTGACCTCCACAACAGCTGGGTAACACGATGCCCCTTGGCCTTACCAAGGGGCATTGTGTTAACTGACTGTCAGACTTTCCGGCTTCTACTCGTAATGTCTACGTACCGTACTACGAATGACAGCGGGCCCAACTGAGGCACAGAGAGAAATAACGAATCGAAATGACCAGTCAAACAGCATATCTGTTTTACTGGTCATTTAAAAATAATGAAGATTTTCATTCAAAATATGAATGATTTTCTACCCTGACTTACTTATACTTAATTACAGACTGAAGTTTTCAAGGGAAAACAACTCCGGAAAAGTGTAATAATTGTTTATGTACTGGGGTCATTACACGTGATACTCATGTGCTGGGTGAAATAATAAAGTCAATTAACGTAGAGTTTGTTTTCCGGGCATTATATAATTATTATAACACTCTTAGTACCCTTCTTTTTTTTTTTTTTTTTTGGGTGGGAAATTATCAAATAACTTCTCCCGCTCTGGGTGGAGCGGGACGGCGTGTCAGACTCTTACTGACTAAAACCCACCCGTGTTCCTTCCGTTGCCTTTACTTTGCCAGGGGCCACGGTATCCCTTTCGGACTTTCCCGCAACCCACTCTTAGTACCCTGTAATGTATTTCAAGGAGAGGTTAAGAATGCATTGTCAACGTTAAACACCCGGAAATGATACAATAGTTGTCATACACGAAATTAACTATTGCATTACTCTATGGTTGGATGAGATTATTAAATAAATAATATCATCCAACAATTATTAAATAAATAATCTTATCCAACAATTATTAAATAAATGATCTTATCCAACAATTATTAAATAAGTAGGTGAGCTGGCGTTAATGAATCTACACATACTTACACATAAATCTAATATCCTTTTGCTTCGTTTACGTTCGTTGATGAATCTAAACTTACAATATTACAAAAAAAGTTGGGATTTGAGTACTCAACATGTTTGTTGGTTTTCATTTTATTCTTTTTCTTCTTTTTAACTGACTTCAAAAAAGGAGTAGATTCTCAGTTCGTCGGAATCTTTATTTTGTATGTATGTTCCCCGATTACTAGAAGACGGCTGGACTGATTTGGAAAATTCTAAAAGGCTATACGTTTTTGGTGGTCCCATATAAATTTTATTAACTTAACTTGGGTAGTTTTTGAGTTAGTTTCCATAATGCGTAATTTTCCCACTTAATAAATGTGGATGATGTTATAATAACTTCCTGTCATTGTTATTTACATAGCAGGTAGTGGTATCCGAATTTGTGTAGGGTAGGTACCACAACTACAAAGGTTTTTCGATAAAATGATACAACATTGACTACACTTTGGCCCACTTTTAAATGCAATGACTTGTATATTCTAAGTTGGTATGTAAAATAGCTGCAATACTCTTACGTTTTCTTATCGATTTTTTTTAATGATGACAGCAGCTTGAGCTTGCAGACAACAAGTCGTGTAAAGTTAAATTCTAATATAAATATCTTATGATAATTGTGATGTTTGCAAACTTAAGGTAATTTTAAAAATAACATCAAAGCTGGAATTTACATATCTGGAAAAAAAAATAAAGAAAAAATGTTTATTCTGCACAAACAAAACGTACATTTAGACAAAAAAAGACATAAAATACACACATCAGCCAAAAGAGAAGGAGGATAATATTTTTCGAGAATATGTATGTATGTATGTCTATTTTTTTGGCACGCTCTGTAGCCTAAGCGGCTTAATGGATTTTAACATATGAGGTGTCATTAGATTCATCTAAATTGTGGGAGTGGCATAGGCTATATATATAATATTTATATATTGCATCTGCAAATACAAAAAAGAGAGGAACGTTTTTTAAAAAATAAATTTCCTCAATATTGGTATGAGAAAAAAACTAGTAATGAGTCAATTTCAAATATACAGCGTGTAACAAAAACCCTGTCCTATCCATGAGGATTTTGTTAACAATCTGATTCTGAGAGTCTATTTATGTGGTAATTTTCTGGAAAAAAGAAAAAAAAAGTTCGCCGTCTTTTTTTTCAATGAGGAATTTTAGATAAGATAAGATAAGATAAGATAAGATAATTTATTTCGCAAATATGGGTACAGTACATGATGTCAAAATACAATTATTCAAGTTCAGCCACATTTTACCATTAGGCATGCGAAAGGTACAAGACCAATAACAAGTAGACACAAATTAATGATAGGCGTATTTACATTTCAAAATAATCAAAGTAATCAAACAAATGCATTTTCTTTTTCTGCAAAAAACTCTGAAATATTATAATAGGCTTTATTCACTAAAAAAGAACTCAGCTTTTTTTTAAATAACGGGATACTTAACGCCTTCCAAGATTTAGGTAACTTATTATATATGAATGGCGCCATGCAGAAGACACTTTTGCGCATAAGTGCTGTTTTTGCGATTTGCTGACGTAGTTTGCTATCATCGCGCCTATTCCGAGGAACTACGTCTGCGAGACGTGTAAAACGATTTGGATTAGACTTTACAAATACAGCTACTTCTAGAATATAAAGGCACGGTAAAGTTAATATTTTAAACTCTTTAAAATATGGTACACAACTATCGGTAGACTTTAGTTTAAACATTGACCGTATGCATCTTTTGTGGGATTTGAATACTGTTTCTTTCTCAGTTGAATTGCCCCAAAATATTAGACCATATCGTAAATGGGATTCTACTATACCATAGTAGGCAGTGAGGAGTGCGTCAATAGATATTATGGATGATAGGGAACTTAAAGCATATGCCGATTTACAAATTTTCTTATTTAAATTATCTAGATGCGTTTTCCAGTTTAACTTTTTGTCTATTTGCAGTCCTAAGAATTTAGTGTTTTCAACTTCTTGTATAATATTGTTATCATGGTGTATAATAAATTGACTTTTCAAAGGGTTTCGTTGATTAAAATAAATTATATTGGTTTTGTTTAAATTAATTTTTAAATTGTTATCATCTAACCATTTTACGATTGAAGCTAAAGTTTTATTAATATCATTTTCATATGTTTCTAGGTTTTTACAGGGTATAGTCACGGTGCTATCGTCAGCAAATAGTGTTAGCGGATGTTGTATGCATTTAGGTAGATCGTTTATATATAAAATAAATAAAAGAGGGCCCAATACGCTGCCCTGCGGCACACCAAATGTTACTTCTCGTTCTGATGATCGATGAATTTCTTCTCGTTTATTTGTTAAGTTAATTTTCCTAATTTCTGTAATCTGTTTTCTTGTAGTTAAATAAGATTGAACTAATTTTAATATATTGCCTCTAATGCCGTAAGCTTGGAGTTTATTCAAAAGAGTAGGAAAATGCACATAGTCGAAAGCCTGCGTCATATCGCAGAATATGCCACATACAGGCGTACGTTTATCTACGTTTTTAGTGATATTGTATAAAAAATCGTATATGGCCATATTTATTGTCTTGTGTTGTCTAAAACCCTTCTGTTCCTCACTTAATATGTGATTTTCTTCAACATAATTATATATTACCCGGTATATATATTTTTCAAATATTTTAGAAATTATTGGAATTAATGCAATGGGACGATATGATTGCATCAGATCTCTATCGTCTTTCTTAAATAGTGGCTTTATAATAGATGTTTTTAGAGCATCTGGATAAATACCCGCGCTGATACTGAGATTAATTATGTGACTTAGGTGTCCGCTGATCTCCAATGATACGTGTTTCAGTATTTTTGTGTTAATACCGTCGTAACCCACGCTATTAGTGTTTTTTAAAGACAGTATATGCTCATGAATGTCATGTGGGAGACAAGGAGTCATGAATATTGAGTTACTAACGCTGTTTGTCACATAAGATTTAGGTTTGCTATTGGTTAGAAGTTTGGCCTGAATTTTGTCAATGAAGTAATTGTTAAAGGCTTCAGCAATTTTTAGGGGATTTGTTTCAATTTTATTTTCTACTTTAATTGTATTGATACTGCATTTAGGTATATTGTACTTTGTACGGTTTATGATCTGCCATGTGGTTTTAGGTTTATTTTTTGATGCTTTAATATTAAAATTATTTTGTGCTCTTTGTGTCAAGTGAATAATTTTTTTATACAACTTGGAATAGTTTGTGAAAATTGTTTTATTTGATTTGTTAGGGTTTAATCTTAGCTGCCACAATAGTTTTCGCTTCTTTCGGTTGCATAATTTAAGACCTTTAGATAGCCACTTAATTTTTTTAGTAGTATTTATTTTAATTAGTTTATTATTTATCGTGTTTATTAGATGGGGCGCAGGCGGCTGTCGTTTAGCGGGTGTCTTCAAGTCATAACTTATGACCTCTGTGGAAAATTTACCAATTTTAAATGGAATTGGGATAATTTTGGTAATAAAAACGTGAATTTAAAATAGCAATAACTTTATTGTTTTAAATAATAATAAGTTTTTTTAATTACTTTTTGGAATTTTTATTGCAGTAACTATGTGCTATTTTCGGATCGGACGGGGTTTTTGTAACACATTGTATAAATAAAACTAAAGCAAGTTATTTTTTTTTAATAATTTGTTTTCTGTTAGTGAAGGACAATGTCACATTTATTTCAAATACAACATGTAGTGTTGACGGCACCGTCTTTAAAGGTCGATTACTATTACTTCTTATTCAAATATAAAAATGATAAGATTGTGTATTGTGATTGCCTATTCAAACAGGTCTATTGCTTCAACGACATTTATAATATTGAATCTTTCGAAGACTTTTTGATTTTATTTTAACTTTGTTTTACTACAACTCTTTGTTTTACGACGTTTGAGCCGAAACACGTCTTGATAAGAACAGGATTTCCAATCTAGATGTGGAACCTTCCATTGTGTTTATCTGGCCATTTCATTAGAATTACTTCTCATTCACTTGCCAAGCTAAGTCAAAATTAACCTGTTTCTCATGTTCTCTTAATGTTACTGGAAATAAAGCAACCCATATTAGGTTGCATCCATTATGCAGGCTAAAATACCTAATAATGGTCGTATAAAACAACATACTTCATCAACATTTGCTTAGCCTTTTCTCAACTATGTTGGAGTCGACTTCCAGTCTATCCAGGTTCAGCTGAATACCAGTATTTTACATGAAGCGATTACTTACCTGACCTCCACAACCATTTACTGGTTAACACGATACGCCTTGGCAAGACAGGTTGTCAGACTTATGGTCTTCTGATTACCCGAAATGACTGTCAAAGATCTACGATTGACAGCCAGGACCAACTGCTTAACGTGTTTTCCAAGACAGGGATAACATTCTCGGTATGTAATAGCTGGTGATCCATCCACGGACCGGCCTCGGGCTCGGCCGAGGTACTTAGGATACTTAAACTTGGAGATCGATCGGCTGTAACTATTTATGTATGTTGTAAAAACACACACATATCCAGTACTAATTTGTGAAAAACTAACACAAGTATGGTTTCACAACGGTCCAATGCATCGGTTTCAAAACATCCTACACTTGCACACCGCTATCCGGCTGTTGAAAACATTACCCTTTAGTTTCATTTATTCAGTTATGTGTAACGTTAATGTTTTGTTGTTATTGCAATGGTTCATTTACTGAAGGGTATTTGTAATGAAAACTAAATGAACCAATTGCTTTATATTTTTAAATCCGCGCAATTAGGTGTGTTTTCAGTCATCGATTTGGGTTCTTTATCGTTCATTGTTTCATTTTTGTTGTTCTTGCCTATAATAGTATCAATTACTAATGAATATAGTAAAATAAAATCATTCCAGATCTCCCTTTATTCTCGTCCAAAAAATTCACTAATGAACTACTTAGTCTTATCAATCAGAAATGTTGACGCGTATATCTAACGGCTTTACAACATTTCTTTTGGCTTCACGTTATTTAAAACCTTCATCACACCTTGGCTCTTATTGACACTAACAATAGTCTTGATAATGCTATAAACAATATAGAAATATGACCAATTTTCTTTAACAAAGGTTACAGACATTTATTAATTACCTAGTCAATCAAGAGGTAAATGTTGAATAATTGTTTATGGTTTAACACACCATGGTGTATGTTGAACTCACTGAACTAATTACATACTAGACAGATGACATACATTTTATTATGATTGATTATAGCATAGTGTTACGTAAATATGTGCGTTGCGAAGCGACTGCTTTCAATGGCGAAAGAAAACGTAGGTATAACAAAGAATTTTGAGTAATGCTCAATGGGTGTGTGAAGTTTTGACACACATATATCTAGCGAATTTGGAAAGTTGTGTTTGGAGAAAATATGATTAATGTTATAAAGTGTGCAAAAAAAAGTTGAATCTAAAAGGTGCGAATATTTTAAGGCATATTACAAAACGTTCCCAAAATCGTAGCCACGGAATTCGTCGTTTACGCAATGAAACCAAAACTATACAAAAATCATTACTAAAACCACCAGTGTATGACCGATGCATGAACGTAAACGAGGCAAAAGGAGTATGTAAGGATTGTAGCAGCTGGCGTTCTGTAGTTTCTGCCTACCCCTATGGGAAGGCGTGAGTTTATCGTATGTATGTAAAACTTATTGTTATAAGAATCGATTCAAAACAAACAATGGACTAACCAATGGATAATCTATTATCCAATAGCTGAGCCCTGAAAAGCCCTGTTATCTAAGTTATTTATCTATTGCAGTAATAGGGATCTCGACTAAAAAAAATATTTTTGTCCGTCAGGTAAATTATTTAAAAAATTTGAACACGTATTTTTTTTTTTTTTACTTAATTTAAAGATTACGGCAATACATTGAGTTAAAATATAGCATGACGTCTTTTTTTTTTTTTTAAACTATGGCATCTTGCTGGTCGTCATCTAAGGTCATGGCTGCTTATAGCAGCAGCATGACGTCACTCTCCGATAGATTTTATACCGACTTGTGACGTAGCGAGCCCCCACTCCCCAACTTTAATGCGTTTTATCTAAATAATGTAGTATTAATAATTATGATAAAGCAAAAAATAGTGTCTAATATTTTTTTATTATTTTACTTAGTTTTCTTTTATTTCCCCAGTCGACATCCCTATTAAGAACCAATTACCCTATTTCCATTGAAACGACACATAATGTTACCTACTTGGTCAATCATTTTGTCCTCAATTTATTTAGCTGACTGTATCAAAAGAATAACAATAAAGGCAGTAAACTTGACTTATGTTAGTAAAAATGTGACCGACATTTTCTTCACTTTTAGCACGTTTGGCTAAATATAACGGGGTCAGAGTACAGAGTAGTGTTTATGTTTTATGTGTTGTTGTCATGGCCATTTTTATCCAACAAGCTGCATTCTTGGAAATATGAATTTCTTCTGGTGTCAATCTCATCTAACCACACGATCGATTTGCTTAATTTTTTTTCGCTGGATTGTAAATGATACGATTGATTTGTTTATTTTTTAAAGAATTATTTATTGTAAATTTTCTCATTTCTTCATATTCTTGATTGTTCTAATAAGTGGATTTTCAATTCAACAAATAATTTTTTGTTTTGCTCAAACAAAGAACAAGTGCTAGAACTTTAATTCCTAAAATGTTATGTACATCTATAATTTGGGTATACATTAGCAGTAATACTTTTCCTTATTATTATTATTTTAAATCCAATTGTTGAATGTTTATGCTGTTGGTGTTCTTTGATAAATAAATAAATAAACAAAGAAATAACCTTAAGAAATGCCATAGCTTTGAGTGTTCCCATGAACGTCTACATTGCGTGCAAAGTAGCTACACGCCTGTAATTACGGAATTATGGTGACCGTAGTTACGGCGATTCAAAATGAAAGTTTTACAGGTAGACATACGGCGTTTACAAACTTAATATTGAGGGAAATAGGGTACAAATACGGGTATGGATATAGGCACCTTTTTAGGACCTTTCACTTGCATAAAGTCTGTCAAAGGGATAGATGAGCCAACAAACCAAGGAAAGTGTGATCATAGACTTAAGGAGTAAATATTTGATAATGCTATGAAAGAACCTGTGAAATTCTTACATAAAATATGAAAATATTCTATTGAAAAACAAAATTACCCTTGTTATATGTATGTAGGATTGGATGCCGAGAGATGTGCAAAGGAGATGTGGGACATGTTTTGGCTATAAGAGTAGATTAAGACATAAAAACGATTGAAGTCTGAAAGTTGATAAAAAAGGGGGAGAAAGATAATACTTAGATGTTGGGTGTTAGAAATAGAAGGCATATTGCGCGGACCGTAAATAAAATTGGGATTACGGCAGATGATAAACTGGTTGTCCCTTATTACTATAACTAATTTCTATTGATGACAGATACTTACATAATATTTGAAGAAGACTACAGTCTGACCGTCGCGTGGAGAGAATGCGTTCCTGACAGCTGTCAGTTGTAAAATTTCTAGTAGTATATAATAAGGATCAAATTCGTAAAACACGATTCGTCAAGAACACATTCTCTCGACGGTCGGACTGTTATGGTTACTAACTTTCTGACATTTAAGCAAAGTGCTTCTATATAAAATGAGTCATACCAACTTTGAATACCAGTCGTGAGGTATGATTGAGGGCACCACATTATAAATGCAGACGATAGACTTGTGGCTTTTCAAATCACTTTGCCGCACAACCTTTGAACTTTACTTCAAAGTTGTATCGTTCAGCAGATCCTTTTGTGTTGTTAGCTTTCATGCTTGTCCCATTTCTGATAATGATGGAGAAATCTGGAAAAGGTTAAACATGATTAGAATGTTGCTATTTATTATTTGGCGAAACCAATTGTTTATTTAGTTGCCGTTGTTTTCTTTTTAGGAATTAAACCTGATATCATATAATTTGAGTCATCTCTACAATAGAGGTCTGACTGTATAGGAATAATAATCTCAAATATTTGGGATCGTGATGCGTAGTACTCCATTTTGATATGGGTAAAATTCACTTTTGGCCACCAACTCTCTTGATGTCTGGAGATGAATCAAGACATCCAACGACAACGAGATGATGGCACACATGCCTAGAAGTAAACTCTTGAAGAACTTATTGTTTTTTTTTTTAATATTCCAACATCAATTAACATTGTTATCAGCTAAAAATAACAGGTATTTCCACAACAATTAACTGACAGCTCCCAAAAATGAATAGTAAGAATAATCACCAAATAATTTATGGAGGAGCTCGTGGCTAGGTAATAACAGCCGCATAGTTCGATCAATCAGGCTAAGCTACGCTTGCCGGAGCTGGTCCATGGATGGGTGACCATCTTTACATACCGAGACTCTTCCGTGCCTCGGAAAGCACGTTAAGCCGTTGGTTCCGGCTGTCATTCTTGGATCATTGACAGTCATTACGGGTCTTCAGAAGCCCGAAAGTCTGACAACCAGTCTTATCAAGGGGTATCGTATTACCCAGATATTGGGTTTTGGAGGTCAGATAAGCAGTCGCTCCATGTAAAATACTGGTATTCAGCTGCATCCGGTTAGACTGGAAGCCGACCCTAAGATAGTTAGCAAAAGGCTAGATAGATTGAATCACCGAATAACTTACGGTACAATTCCAAATCTCTTTTTTGACATAGTGGCTTGTTCATATAATACGTATGTAATTTTGCTGACATTAAGTTTTGTTCGACTTTCACTCCTGCGTGTTTGACTTAAAATTATTGCACGCAAAAATATTAAGTGACTGCGTATTACCTAATCGACATAGCTAGGCTCAGGTGAATGGTTTATTAAAGTAAAGTTTAAGCGAAGTAAGATAAAAATTCTTAGCACAACTATATTATTAGCCTGTAACGGTCCGACTGCTGGGACACAGACGTCCCCTTTGTGGGCAGTGGGCCGGAATTCCCCAAGCGGGCCCCGTGTGTATTAGTGTAGTATCAAATGTCTCACTGGTGGTGGCGTGTGTGTTGGATCGTTAAGTTCCCTTCAAAATGATTGAGCTAAACGGTGCTGATTCATGCGTCATGTTCGTGAACGGGCGCCGTCAGTAGGGACTGGTCATCTCTTATCTGCCACGGCTTATTTTAATTTTTGAATTGTTTTTATCTTTTTATAACGGACGCTTTTTACGTGCACGTCTTTCTACATTGGTCTCACATGTATAATTTTAACATGAATGATGCAACCAATATTTTGTAACAACATTATGATTTAAAAGAGTGTCCGTGGAGTTTCTTGCCCGTTCTTCTTCATAGGAACCTACGCTTTGGAATGGGCAACTAGCTTCATATTTCTGACTGACTGACCCCTTGACAATTCAAAAGTGCCTGTAAATGGTTTAATTGAAATAAATGGTTTGAGTTTGAGTTTGAGTGGATGGAACAAATATTTCAATTAAAATGCAAAAAATAGGAATGAAATAGGTACAGGAACCTTAAGCTACGATTTTGTTCATAGATTTAATTTAAAAATAAAAAAAAGTTTATTGGGTCTCAAACGATTACATTTCCAAATTTTTACAGAAACAGCCCCAGTAAGTAATTAATGAATATAGTGAATAGATATATAGTGTTTGTCTTATTCACCGGTTTACTGTCTAAGAATTGTTGAGGATGTTGACTAAAAGCTTTTCCATAGTTTCAAATCCTTGGAACTTGAAAATTTTCGGCTTTTAATCTATAGATAGAGTAAATAATAGTCTTTGCTTGTTCCAAGTATTTCAAGAATATAACTTCAGCAATGCATCTTATTGGGTTTTTGCAGCCTGTAGTTGGGATTGGTGCCATGAAAATAGGCTCGGCCCCTTTACATGGGTTTAACCGGTTCAGTCCCAGCGGCAGCCGGAGGGGTCGGTTACCGCGTGCACCCGTTAGGGACCGGTGGCGCTTCCGGGTACCAGCTCGCGACGGCTGGAGGTGTCACCGTTAAAATATAATTTTTGCATAAAAAATTAACTAACTGTTAGCCTAATATTTTTCCTACACTGGTAATAATATTTGTAAGCCACAGACAATAAAAGGCATCGATTTAGTTCAATATTTTATGCAAAAATAATATTTTAACGGTGACGCCTCTGGCCGTTGCGCGCTGGCACACGGACGCGGCACCGGTCCCTAACGGGTGCGCGATAACCGACCCCTTCGGGTGCCGCTGGGACTGTACCGCACAGATTTTGTTTCAGTCACATCAAATATAAATAAACGTCGAATTAAACGGAAAAGCGATTTCACGGTGGCCCTTATTTTGTTTTGACCGGAAATTGATTGTCTTAACTTATTTACCTACCTATAGCAAAATATCATAAAATTAAACATATCTGGTTAATATCGGTACACCTTTGCCTAATTCTTCGGCAAACACAGGCGTGATGTTATGTTATATTATGTTATGAGGCTTGAGTCCCCCTGTCGGGGTTGCGGGAAAATCCGAAAGGGATACCGTGGACTCTTGGCAACGTAAAGGCAACTGAAGGAACACGGGTGAGTTTTAGCCAGTAAGAATCTGACGTGCCTGTGGTACTTCTCCCGCTCTGGGCGGAGCGGGAGAAGGAATTTGATATTTTGCCACCCAAAAAAAAAAAACCTTGAGTCCCAGCAATGGGAACATAATTAGGTAGGCAGTTGCTAACCTAAGCCCTCTGGCAGGCATAATGTCGCAACAACACCTGCTCCATTATGCCACATCTGTATACCTGCCACGCCCTGCACTTGTCATATTGTAGTGTCACGGCTCTTGAATTTTTTGGATTGCTAACATGTTATTTTATAATTATGAAATCGAATATTATGTGGTAGTGAAAGCCAGTAGGTTGTATTGTCTATTATTTAATCTCTGTCACGTGGGGTCTCAAATATGTAGTGGTATTTTTTACAAATTCACCAAATAGTAAACAAATCACAAATACATTAAATTAATTCAATTAATTACATCATTTAAATAAAATACATTAAAATTCATTAGATCATTAAAATAAAATACATTATAATTCAATACAATCATTGAATAAAATACATTAATTTAATAGTTTACCTATAATGACTAAAATGAATGAACGAATTAATAATAATGATTTATTTGAAATAAAATGTAATAATTATATAACTAATGTTTATTAAAATGTAATGAATTGTTATAATTAGAATCAGGAATTTCGTGTAATTTGATATTATGAAACATTTGCAGTGCCCTTACAGGGTGCATGTCTTAATACTGTGTCATGAAATTTTAATGCATGCCTACTAACCAGTGTTTTACATGTTAGCAAAAATAAATAAATGAAAACTGAACAATCTTTAAAATTTAATTAAATTTAATGATCACTAACAAAAATAAAAATAAACACAACTTCTTTATCGTCGGTTGGCAGTTCGATGGACTTTGAGTTCAATACCTGTGGATCGGACTGCTCCAATCCTCACAAAAAACCCGACTGCAAAAACACAACTGAAAAGAGAAAAACAAGCATTATAATATAATCTATGCAATTTTGGTATTGCAGGCGGCGACAAACCAATAATCTCAAGTTGTTTTTTTGCAGTCAAGTTTTCTGTATTTTTTCCTAATTTGTTGCTTCAAGCTTTTTATTCGTTTTATTAATATTTTATAAGTATATATTTGGAATTGACTCATTACTAGCTTTTAATTAATACCAATACCGTTTATTTTAAAAAACCTTCCACTCCCTTTTCTGTATTTGCAGATGCGATATATATGCTCGTAATTATATATATTATAGGTATAGCCTATTTCACTCCCACAATTTGGGTGAATGTAACGACACTTCATTATATGTTAAAATCCATCAAGCCGTTTAGGCTACAGACCGTGCCAAAGAAATAGACATAGGTACATACATAGTCTCGAAAAACATTACCCTCCTTCTGGGGTAGTCGGGTAAAAAGTGTTTTGCTGGAAAACGATACATGCGCTATCGAATAACGGCGTAAAAGTCGCCGACTCTCGCTTCAGCGGACATGTTCGACGCGCTACAGTACCGTAGAAATTTAATTAAAATGCTGATGTGTAACTTTTTGCTTCAACTTATGGTTTCCCGCAGGCAATCAAGTTGCCATCAAATAAATCAGGCTAAAGGCCCTCATCTAAAGTAACGCCACATCTTCGATCACCTATACACTAAAGGACCTGACCCACTAACGATGTACTAGTATGTCATAAACGACGTAAAATAATCATCAGTTTACTGACGACCACTTGCGAACAAACATAAGCTCAATGACGCGACAGCACGCGAACTTTAAACCACGTTAACTTCATTTTAAATTAAAGCAATTCCATCCCTATTTGTTCTAGTGCAAGGTTCTGGTGAACTGTACTGATGTGATGGTATTCTTGAACAAATTGCAAAGCAGTGATTAGGATGTAAATAATATTGGTAATGATCTAATGATCTACTTGGTGAACTGTTTTGTGGGTCATTGCCACTTGTCTTTGATATAGAGTAGGTAAATATTAGAGATGCGGCGAATACTCGCTATTATTCAGTCTTCGGCATTACTCGACATTTACGATTCGACTCGACTTTTGAATACCGAATAATAGTGTCTATTATTCGACATTGAGCGAATAGTTGTCTAAATAAAAAAAACTTTTAATGAACAGACGAATTATAGACTTACAAATAATTAAACTTTTATTAATCTTTAAAAATAAAACAAACAAGTATTATTATAAAAAAATGCGAAAAATCTGTTATGTTGAAGTGAATTAGTAACGCTTTTTAATTACTTAACATAACATCACGCCTGTAATGTCCGAAGGGTGAGGTTAGGTTTATCTATCTGCTATACTTTGGTAGCCACCAGCCACTATGGAGACTTTAACCAGTGTTCAGAATGAAGGACATTGAGAATTTGCAAGACGATGGTTTCTTTGTAAGACATAGTGAGTTGTGGTAGGTACAATACATATCTTCATACGACATCAAAAAATATTATTTAACTTACCTGAGTAATCTAATTTTATTGTACCCACTTTTTGGTAGCAAAAATAGAGCTGACTGACTTTAAAAAAACCGGCCACGTGCGAGTCGGATTCGCACACGAAGGGTTCCGTACCCGGAGGACACGGTTGAGCATACGGTGGAGGTCTGTCCGGCTTGGGCAGAGCATCGCCGTGTCCTCGTGGAGGCGATCGGCGGCGGGGATCTCTCGCGTCCGGCCCTAGTCCAGGCCATGGTACGGAGCGAGAGGGCATGGGAGGCCGTCACCTCCTTCTGCGAAGCAGTAATGCTCGCAAAGGAGGAGGCAGAACGCGTGAGGGAGAGGCAAATTTCGCGCCCGCACGCCCCTAGCCGCCGCAGGAGACGCCCTGGGCGTCGGGAATCGCAGGCCGATTCCCGGCCACCGTAGGCGCGGGCTTGCGGACGGCGAGCAATGGGTAGCTCGCCGTCCGATAAGGACCAGGCCTGGGTCGACGGCGCGTTGTGTTCCACGCGCGCCTCAAAGAGATGTCAGCAAGATGTCATCAAGGGGTCCGATAGGACCGATGCCTGCCGGGGTTGCGGGAAAGTCCGAAAGGGATACCGTGGCCCCTGGCAACGTACAGGCAACGGAAGGAATACGGGTGGGTTTTAGTCAGTAAGAGTCTGACACGCCCTCCGGCTCAACCCAGAGCGGGAGAAGTTATTTGATAATTTACCACCCAAAAAAAAAAAAAAAAAATGGGTTCCGTACCACCGTACAATATTTAGCAAAAAAAGGCAGAAAAAAAAACCTTTTTTGTCCTTCTGTCCTTTTGTCCTTTTCTGACCTTTCATTTATTTATTTATTTTTGATAATTTGTTGTTATAGCGGCTATAGAAATACACAATCTATGAAAATTTCAACTGTCTCCCTATTACGGTTCATGAGATACAGCCCGCCGACAGACAGACGGACGAACAGACAGCGGAGGCTTAGTAATAGGGTTCCGTTTGGCACTCTTCGGGTACGGAACCCTAAAATAGATGAAAATCTTAAATCTTATCGTGTAATAATCAAAGCAAAAAGACACAGCTACTTACAAAATATAAAACAAAACAAAGTTTATTTTAATTACATAAGTTATCTTACAAACAGAACCACGTTAAAGTAAGACAAGTTCACATTACACAATTAAAGTACCAGTTTACATAATAAATCTTTACGCCTCTACAAATAGGAACTAGGCTGCGAAAGTGGCCCTCGCTACATAACACTGTATCAGAAAAATATTCAACCCAAATACATAATATTATATAAAAAATATATTTTTATTTAACAGAAATTTTATTGTTGCATAAAAATACGATTTGCACGTGTTTTGGATAATTTCTGTGATAATGTCCAGGGGGAATAATATTTCGCAAAACGGTCGCACTTTTTTTGAGACCAAGTGCTATTTTTGCAATGTTAATTTTATTTTCGGTAGTCAGAAGCCCAAGAGTCTGAAAATCAGTCTTCCCAACGGGTATCGTGTTGCTCAGCAAATGGGTCGTGGAAGTCAGATAAGCAGTCACTCCGAGTTAGACTGGAAGCCGACCCCAACATAGTTAGGTAAAGGCTAGGCAGATTGATCATGTTATTTTTACAACCAGGTATAACGCTAAGTAAAGGGATTGTTACAAAAAAGTCGCCAAGCACATGACAGTCCTTCTAAAATAAAAGTGATCACTATTTTTTTCTGTCAAGTGTTCATATTTTTTTCAAATTCTTTATTTAAAATAACCCGGTTCTTAATAATTAATTACAATCTAGCCTATAAGACTAACAAGATAATTTAATCTAACTTATTTTTTTACGTGAGATTTATTTTAAAACATAGAATAGTGTTGTACTTTACACAAGTACGTTCCACTTTCTCCACTTTCTTAGAGTCTGATATAATAGTATAAACACTTTTTTCTAGATTATGTGTGTTCATAATTTATTTTTGCTGTTTTCTTTTACTGTCCACTATAGCAAACATTGAAGCCCATTTTCAGTACTTGATACAATGAAAAATGAGCCTTCAAGGGCTTTCTCTCTGTATAGTTAATTTTTAATCATACTTTTGCTTTTATACATTTTTTTTTTTTTTTTTTTTAAACTTTGCCCCTCACTAGGAATTTCTCCTGTGTCGTGGGTGCGTTTACAAACATTTAAACTCAAATACACAAACAGCCAGACCCGGAACAACTAATTGTAGGTCATACAAATATTTGTTCCGTGCGGGAATCGAACCCGCGACACGCAGCTCAGCAGTCAATCGCTTAACCACTGCGCCAACCGTGCCGTTCAATTAGCTAAAATGTTAAAAAATTATTTAATGTTATTTGATTTAAAGTCAGCTCTATGCAAATGCCTTTTGAAATAAAACTGATTAGTTGCATTAACCAGCATAAGGCCCGGACTCCACCAACGCGGAGACGAGACGAGAGGAGAGAAGATGATTGTGTTTTAAACAACCAATAGAATTTCGTTATTCACACATCTCGTCTCCACTCAGCTTCAGTCGGATATCCCCTGAAACTGAATTAGTGGAGAGAGAGTTAGTGGAGATGTATCATATTTGTATGGCGTGATCGAAGCGAAGATGTGAGCTGTGCCTCGCAAGCTGGCAACGGAGCGCAGCGGAGACGAGAAGAGATATGAGCGGCGTGCAGTGAGCAGAACTGTGCGTTCAACTCAACCTTCCAACGCTAGCCGCACGCATCTCAGTTCCGCTCTAGCCAGCACACATCTCCGCTCCAGTCTAGCCAGAACGCATCTCCGCACAGCTTCGGTGGATACACCCTAGCTGAAAAACATCTCTTCTCGCCTCCGCTTTGGACATCTCCGCACATCTCCGCTTTGGTGGAGTTCGGGTCAAATTATATATTTCAACATTATCTAATAAAAATATTGTTATTTAATCTATTGACACACAAATTAAGCGATCGCTGACTTTAAGAAGCGAATGTTGTAACCTTAACCGAATTGTGTAACTAATAAAATAGAACATTACTGTAAATTTTCTAATAGTATTCCTAAATTACAGTGAAAGTCTCTAGCCAATGCAACAGTACTAAACCGGTTTATCAAATACGTAGACAAACAAAAATAGATAGTCTGATTTTACTTTTTTATAGTAAGATATTTTTTTAATAGAAAAATCGAAATAGATTTTCGTAAACATATCTTGTTTGATATGTCCAACTGGACATATCAGGAATTGGGATTGATGGGAAAAGCAAAGGTCGGGACGCGAATTTTCCCTTTTTTTTAAACATATCTAATGGATTTTGTTAGAAGAGTAACTTGTCAATGTGTACGAGTAGTTAGGAGCATAAATAATTCTAATGCCGGGTCCTAACTAAAAGCGATCGTCGCGCTCTTTTTACACGACTACGGCGAAGTAAAAAGGAGGGTTATGATTTTGACCGGTACGTATGTATGTTTCATCATGTATATTCATCTGTTCCCTCATAACTTCTAAACTACTCATCATAATTTGACAAATGAGGAATCGTGGAAAGCGTCTTGATAGTCGGCTGGTTATAGGCTTTGTGACGTCACAGTCCGGAGTCACACGTAATGTGTTCAATTAATGCCCGAACACTTGTGACTCCGAATTTTTCATTTATCTGTCTGTGATGTCTTGTTTATACCTTTTTAGTTGACTTTTTTGTCGTAGTGGGTTTTAGTTGTAATAACTTATTTTTTTTATAATAATTATGATGAAGACATAAATAATTGGGCGACAATCAAGTTGCGTTTGTACGTCAAATTTCATATAAACGATTGATTAAATAAAAATTGCAACTTTGAGAAAATACTTATTTCATCATCATCTGCCTAGCTTTTTCCTAACTATGTTGGGGTTGGCTTCCAGTCTAACCAGATGCAGCTGAATCTAACCTCCACAACCCAGTAACTGGGTAATACGATACCCATTGATAAGACTGGCTGACAGACGTTCGGGCTTCTGACGACCCGTGACGACGGTCAAAGATCTACAAATGACAGTTGGGACCAACGGCTTAACATGCTTTCTGAGACACGGAGGGGTCTCGATATGTAATGGATGGTCACCCATCCACGGACCGACCTCGGTAAGCGTAGCTTAACCTTCGATCGATCCGTGCGGCTGTTATTATTTAGCCACGAGCCCCTCAAAAATACATATTTCATAATAATGTGATTTTAATAATACTATGTTAATGACATCATAAAATAATTATAAATACTTTATTTTAGGAGAAAATCGCCTACGAATCTTGCCTAAGTGTACCTAAGATATTTATGCTCGAGACGTACCTACTGTTAATGTGGAGATGCATCATCAAATTTACTTTATCTGCTGAACACCTCGTTCAGCAGCTTAAGTAAAAAATTAGTTAATTAATTTCAGGTACCTACGAGATATGAATCATAAAATAACTAAAAATTAACGAAACAATAAATAAAAGACAATAGTCTTGAAATAAATAGTGGAATGTTATTAAAACAATGTGCTGTTATTAAAATTTCATTGTTTGTTTTTTGTAATTACTAGGTGTGAGTTTCCGTAAAAAGTAATTAGGTATTCACTTGGTAAGAATGATTATTTCTGATAAAATTATTACGTTAGGTACCTAGGTAATTAGGAATACCTAAAATATGAACATGAACATCTCGGTTTGATATACGTCAAACACTTTACTGTACCAAATCTACTAATAAGCACCGCACATAACGTCCATAACCATTTTGTTAACACAAAACATTTTATCAATCAAATTGTTATCTACAGTTATCTAGTTCAATCATATCACTATCTTTGCACCTACACGCAACTTATTGGTAGTTAGCAATATGAAAGAAAACCATAAATAAAGAGCAATTGTCGCCTCTTCAATCAGTTAGAAGACCAGCCTACAGATTCTATTTAAAAAAATCACCGACTGGTACCTACGCATAAAAATAATTGCACAACACGATTAAAAAAAAAAACAAATTACGAGAGCAATGTTAGATATTATCAAATGACTGCCGGTCTACTCTGTAATTTACAGAGTAGACATGTTAACAAACTTACGTGAAGTGAGCTGTTATTCCACCTGCTGCTAGGGACTGACAGCTCACTCCGAGCTTACTTCACCTAAGATTTCACCGTGAAATGGTTACAGAATAGCACTGCTGGTGTACTTTCGAGTCACTTGCACTATAATGTAACAGAAGCAAGGCGTTTTTTGTGTGTCTCATAACATGGTCGAAAGTGTACCTACTACATAGAAGGCGAAAGTCTGCTTAGGGGGCGTTTCCACTAGTTGCATGAGGTAATAGGAATCAGTGAGGCCTCGAAAGCCTCGTATAACTCACATTGATTAAGTGAGTTGGTTGTTACGTAATTTTATTGTGTTTTTATAGTTATTGTTAGTGTCATAGATCTTTTAATATTTTACACATATGAGAAATAATACCTACTTGAGGTAAACAAATACTTTTTGTAGTAAGCAATGATTAATGGAAAAAATATTTTACAAGTTAATGATAGTTATAAATATAGTATTGTCGCACTTATCTCCTTTTAACACACATTCAACAGACTGATGTCTATTGACTGACACATTAAATCAATATCGATATTGGTCAACACAACGTTGAAGTAAGTTGTAGTAGATCGTTATACTTGCAAATACTCAAGATTGTAGAAGAAGATGATAATAATTAACACTAAATTTAATTAGTCTCATAATGACATAAGACCACTGTGTTAGAATGAAAAAAATTAATGAAATGAAAAAAAAATTGTATTTTGTCAGCCTAGAAAATGCAGGTGCTAAAAGATAATTATCATAATATAGTGATTTGCTCTCTTGCTTCCATAATAAGTGTGCAGATGCAACACAGATAAAACTTAAACAATGAAATGAGATTAGATTTAATAAAAGAGAAAAGAAAAGATTAGAACTAATAGTTAAATAGTATTTTAGAAGCAGATTTTGCATCGATTTGCATTGTGTAACGTCAATTAAGTGTATTTGTTTGTCTTGCTAACATACTTGATGATCAAATTATCTCACAACTAAATTAAAGGATGGTCCACTTTTAAATGGATCTCTGTATTTTCTCTAACTATTTTTAGTAAAATTATTTGGTGGTACTCAAAATAAAAACTATTTTATGTACGTAACCATGTATGTTTTTTCGCCAACTTTGTTAGTTATGTAATACTTAGGTATTATGAGATCAGTCTGCTTCGTACGGTGAAAACGGTCCCTAATGACCGTTTGATAGTGAACAATGTTTTCTAAAATTTCTGTCGTTTTTAGGGTTCCGTACGTCCAAATGAAAAAACGAAACCCCTAAAGGATCACTCGTGTGTCTGTCTGTATGTCTGCCACAACCAATTTGCTTCGAATCTAATGGACCGATTAAGTTGAAATTTGGTACACGTATTAAGTTCTGTGAACCAAACACGGACGTGGCGGTGGTAACGTGCTTTTGGGCGGCAAATAAGAACATTTTAAAAACAGTTATGGAATCTGTATCGTGTGAAATATCAAATCAAAGGGCTTACTGTGAGGGCCAAATTTAAAAAATAATAATTTATAAATAAATATATTTCAATTTATTTAAGAAAAAATATGAAAATTGACCATTCATTACAGCGGGAAAATATAAAGAACCGACATCTAAATCTAATTATATTATATGTATATTAGGTTTTTGTGTCTGCCTGTGTGACCGCGTCTTTCTTCTTGACAAACTGCGCAACACATTTTGATAAGGTTTTCACCATATATATATCCATAAGGTTTATGACATGTGTATAATACATTAATACTAAACTTAAATATATTAAGAAATTTCGATGTTTTATCTAAGTCGTAAAAACCTTTAGAAGCAAGAGCGGGTCGCTATAGTAAATGATAAACAAGTATAACACTTAATGGCGTTTCCATCATTAGATATAGACGTGCAACAACATGACTCAGTTTCCTTGAAAATTAATGTGTTAAATTGTTTACGATTGATAAAGCTAAGTCTTTAAAGGGCGGAACCCTTTATCCGAAGACTGTCAACGGGATCCTATTACTAAGGCCGCACTGTCCGTCCGTCTGTCACAGGGCTGTATTTTATTAAACTTACTGCTTAGTTAGACACCTGAAATTTCCACAGAATGTGTACTACGATGGCTGCTGTAACAAAAACTATTGTAAAAATAAAATAAAGTAAAAAATTAAAGAAGGTACAAGAAAGGCGTTTTTTTTTCAAAATTATAAAAATATAAAAATGTTTTATATTATACGGTGGTACGGAACCCTTCGTGTGCGAGCCCGACTCGCACTTGGCCGGTTTTATAACATGTATTTCGCAATATGAAATAATAACATAAAATTTTGTATCATAATTATGATTTATTTGGTATGGTTAGGATCCGTATCGTCAATGTGACTACTCTAATTTTTACTGTCGTCGTAGTCGGCAGAAAATGAATTCCTGTACCAAAACTTTTAAGAACTACGAATGACAACCTATACCCTAATTACATAATACACGATCAATCGGAATTTCAATGAAACAAACAAATTTCGTTTTGAAACAAATTGCTAATCCATTGCTTCACAATTTCCAAAAAAGATCTGCTCAACAACGTAAATAACGCAATGAATGTTGTTGAACTGTAAAAATGAAACAAATTCATTATAATCGTTTACGTGATTATAAAAAGATTATAATTGTGTTGCGTAATTATATGGCGGGACCAACTGCGAGGCACAGAGTGCTCTCGATATTTAATGGTTGGTCAACCATTCACGAAACGACCGCAGCTAGCGTAGCATAACCTTTGATCGACCCTCGCGACTGTTATTATTTAGCCACAAGCCAAAAAAGGACGAAGAAAGAGCATTATTAATCTAAATAACATAAATTTATTCACTATTTTGAATTGTATGTGTCTGCAACAAAGTCGATTTCTTACTTCACACACAAAAACTGTTTATAATAACCGGTATTCCTTCATACATTTTATGCAACATAATAATATTATCCTACACTATTAAATGAGCAATCACTTTTGTTAATTTGTTTGTTATCAGGTTCTCGAAAACGGCTCCAACGATTTTGATGAAAGTTGCAATATAGGGTTAACGGGGGCGAGAAATCGATCTAGCTAGGTCTCAATATCTGGGAAAATTCGTTATCTCTATTTTAACCCGAGCAGAGTTCGATCCTTAATTAATTATTTCCCTTAGTGAGTTTCCAGGCGAAAGAAGCAGTAATGTTATAAAAAATATTGGATTTTGCAAGATGCCGAAATATCAAGAAAAATATTCTTAAACAAAAAAAACTGCCTTGCTTTTTCCCAACTATGTTGGGGTCGGCTTCCAGTCTAACCGGATGCAGCTGAATACCAGTATTTTATACGGAGCGACTGCCTATCTGAGCTCCACAACCCAGTAACTGGGTAATACGATAAGAATTGACCCCTTGATAAGACTGGTTGTCAGACTTTCGGGCTTCTAAATAAATACAAAACTTTATTGACACGAAAAACTGTTTATAGAAACTCTGTGTTCGCTAACAAATTCCATTAGTATATTTCTGTAAATACATATTTGTTATGATCAAGAATCATATTTTGATCAAGATACAACCTGATACTGACCTGCAAACTGCAAATAAAGTAAGAAAATTTGAATTTCGCGGGCTACCAGTACGGATCCTTCCTTTTCTGAATAGATTTGTGTAGGTACCTACCTGCGATCACTAGGTACTCTTGATCTTAAGTATGATTCAGGTAACTACTTACCGAACCCTTGTAAGATAAAAGCCATATTTCAGGCTGCATGTAGCTGCGGCAGAAGAATGACATAGATATGACATAAAATTTGTATTAAAACAATACAATAATGATTTCGTAACACCTCTTGAACCGCACAGTGAACAAACGTAGTAGCCGTTTCGTTGCAATTTAAGTAGGGCATTGGGTTGTCTAGAAATGCCTACCGGTGCGATTACTGCCACCAAATGGTATTTGCTTACTTCGTAACCGTGGTCACAAGTAGGCACTCATACTGCGTGAAATATGTATGCTAATTGAGATCTTATTGCGATAGTCAAAAGGTCTCTATTGGCGTAAGTTAAGTGTGACGTAGTGCACAGAATACAGTAGGTCAATGGTGTGGAATTGATACGGTCGAAATGAAATTAAATGAAATTGTTTATTCTGTAAATAGGATATTGCAATCACTGTTACACGTCATATTAAAAAAAAAAAAAAAAAAAAAAAAAATGCTAGTTGAGTTCGGCGTTTCCTATCTGACTACTCTGAGAAGAAAGACCGAAACAAACTCAGAGGTCACAGTCTCTTTTAAAGTCCAGACATAATCTTGGTCAGGCCATATGAGGACCATGTAGATTAGTGTCTGAAATGGTCTTTTGAGGAAAGAACCACACAGATTTGAGTGGACCTGTCCAGTCAGTGCAAGCATTTGTCAGTAATCGTAGAGCTCAACTCAGAACTTAAGAGCTCAACTCGACGAACAATACCAAAGAAAGGACATTTGGGTAGGTCACATAAAGTACTCAAACTGCCAGACCATCATTTAAACTAACTGAGAAAGAAAAAAATTAAGAAAGAGGAAAAACAATAAAAATAAAATATCCACATAGTCCTCACATTCACAATAATTAAAACAATATAATACTTTACGAAGTAATCATGTTATTTTGTATATAATTTTCAACAATGTCAATATGTATATAAAAAACTGTTATTTTTAATGATTTACATAATAATTAAAATGTCAAATTTTATCGTTTTATCACAAAGCTTAGCAGAGCGAGCAGCTCAGCAGTCGTAGTAATGAAAAGTGAGTTTGAAGTGATTTACATACATAAACTCACTTCTTTTTCCCATAGGGGTAGGCAGAAACTACAGAACGCCACCTGATCCATACATACTCCTTTTGCCTCGTTCACGTACTTACATCTGCTATCTAATTACGCAACACATTTTCGTAAACGATTACGACTAATCTGTTTCATTTTGACAGTTCAACAAAATTTTTTTGTGTTATTTACGTTGTTAAGCAGATTTTTTTTCGTGTGAGTGTCTACATCTGAAGTGATTTAATTTTGCTAAATATGTATGACATAGTGGAAAATGTTTTCTTTACAGTACGAATAGTAAAAATAAATTCATATGCAATGCACATTTTAAGCTTTCGCAACAGAAAATGTACTTACTTCGCACTTGAAAAATCAAATTAAACAGTAGGTAAACATTTAATAACGTAAGTAAATGTTTAAATAATTATTTATCGTTGATAACTGCTCATTTTCTCACTACCTACTTATTCATGAAACGAGTTGATACCGTTGAAAAGTAATGTAATATGATAAGTTGAATGAATTACTAGACACTTATTCGATACTTAATAGTACGCTATGAATTGTAACGACTTAAATGCCGGCTACAGTGTCAAATACTTAATAAATGTTTTGGTTTTGAACTCCTATAATAACTTTATAGGAGTTCAAATCAAAACATTTTTTTTCATTTAAAAATGTGATTCATTCTACCATAGATGCTAGCCAAAGTCACAGTTAAAACCAGTTGCACGCAATCTCAAATCACGAAACGTTGGTCAGTCCTACATAAATATTCAATTAGAAAAGAATTCGGGGACAGCCTACAATTGACCCACCGACGTATATTTACTGCACTGTGACCGCTTCTCATCAAGATTTATTGAGCATTGGAACATTGAGCTTTGAGGAAACCTGTTTTTGGTTAGGTTTAGGTATTAGGAAACCACGTGACCTAAAATATTGATACCTGCGGGTCTGGAGGTTTACCTTGGCAAGGCGTTTCGTTTTCTACAAAACATGTGGTGTAGGATAGGAACAGGTTATTCATCCTAATAATATTATAATGTGAAAGTTTGTATGTTTGTGTGTAACTCAATCACGCAAGAACGGCTAAACGGATTTGATAGTTTGGATTAACACATAGGATACTTTGTATCCCGGTAGTACGTTCCCGTGGAAAAAATTCGGACTAACACGCGGGCGAAGTCACGGTCGAAAGCTAGTAATAGATAATAAAATGTGCATAATAATTATAGATTACAAGTTTGGCAGGTAATAAACTGGTTAGAGATAAGTTTATTTTTGTATGTCAATCGGTTGAAGGACGTTGAACGAGACACAATAGAAGTTTGATTGTGATTCCGTCAGGGGGTGCTTAGCAACCCGTTTAGTAAAATTTTGTGAAAAATTACAAATTAATTTAAATTATTCTATAATTATAAAGTTTTTCTATATCAAAAACCCAAATAATTCAACTTAATGATTTTATTTATTACTGCAATTTTATTTATAACCGCACAAAGGAAAACAATAAATAAATAAATAGCATATTTTATCCGTTCGCTATCTTGACACTAGAACCCAAAACCACGGATCTGCAAATTCTTGTTCACGCAAAACGACTTCATAGTCCAAATTCGCGTTTCAGTTTACGTAACACCTACAAACGCGTCTAATCTAAATTATATATTACGTATATAAAAATGCCATAATCTTCTTTACGGATGTTATGACATAATCAAGGGTTTCCCAAATTACGGCACAGTTGCACACTTATAGTGAAAACATAGAGTATTTGTAAAAAAAACTACGCGCCTGAGGTAATACACTTTAGATTAAGTGTTTGATGTAGGAGCTACCGTCATTTGAATATTTTTTTTAACTTTCAGATATTTTAGCAAAGCAAACATTGCAGGTGCGGTGTGTACATCGACTTGTATTCGCATAACTTGTTTAATAACTCGCATAATGTTTGTTAAAAAAATATTTTCTTTATACGAAACACCTTTGCCTAACTCTTCAGGAACAACGGAAGTTATGTATTATTTAAAAAAAAACTTTATTTAATGATTAAACATAGGTAGGTGTGTAAGTAAGTTAAGTGTACTTGAAGGTTTTTAAAAAAAAAAAAAATTGATTAATCACAATTTTATTTTTGGGTTTTTATCTATTTAAAATTTAAAACAGTTTGTAATTTAATTGTATGAGTGTATTAACTATGGACTAGAATGATGTCGGAAATAAATAAATAAATAAAATTGATTAATTAAATTTATTGATTACATATTTAGCTGTTTGTCACAGATAACAGATGTCACTTTGAATAAATAGAGCATTATTTACTAAGGATTGATGCAATGCATATTTATTTTTAACTAGCTGCGGCCCGCGGTTTCACCCGCATAAGTCTCAATCCCGTGATAATCTTGGGATAAAACGTATCTTATGGCCTAATCTAGGTTATGGTCTACCCGTGTGCGAAATTTCATCCAAATCCGTTCAGCCGCCTTAGCGTGAAAGCGTATCAAACAAACAAACAAACTCACTTTCGCATTTATATTATTAGTTAGGATAATATTACAGGAAGTTGGAATTGTGTTTGCATTGATACATAAATATACTTCAACGGGCTAAAATTCAGCTAACAAAGACCTAAGTACAAGAACCGCAAGGTGTCAATGATTTTGGTATTTACAGTTGTCATTAGACCCACAGTTTGCGTACGTCCAATGTTTAGACAAAGTTTTGGGTCAATAACGCACCTAGTTCAAGTATTGCAAATTATTTAAACCACTAAACGTTTCAGCCTAGGTCTTAAACGGCCACAGATATGTTTAAGACTAACCACAATTCTAGGCAGGCTGGAATCGAAGACGAAACCACATGCGTCGTGACCGAGATGTGTAAAACAATATTTGTGATTTTGAGTAGGCATCTGACAATCTTCTATTCTGTTTTATTAAATGGCAAGAAAAGCTAGTGTCGACTATTCTGCCAGTGTCTATGTGTGTATTGGAACAACTAGTGCATTAGAAAAACAAATGAGAATGATAAAAAAACAACAGCTGAAGACACACGTAAAATTTTTCGATTGATACTGTTGTTCTCAATGTAGATCTTGTTGGGTTAGTACGGGTCGTCGTTTTTTTATAATATATAAATGCAATTACATAATATAGAATGGATACCTACTCCTACTCGTACATCCTATCCTATGCTACTATATATATATAATATTATAAATGTGAAATGTTGTATGTCTTTGTGTTTGTTACTCAATCACGCCATAACGGCAGAACAGATTTGACAGAAATTTTGCTCACAGGTAGACCATGACCTAGATTAGGACATAGGATACTTTTATCCCGGTAGTACTTTCCCGTGGAATAATTACCGACCTCCACGCGTGCGAAGCCGCGAGCGAAAGCTAGTACATAATAAATTAGAATACTTAATCAACTATACAATTACTAGGTTTCGTTTTGGATCGATATTTGGAGCTCAGCCAACTAAGTTAAAGGCACCGGGTACCAACAACATGATGATAAATTCTGACTTATTAGTCCTTTTTTAGACGCCTCATTAGCAAACGCGACTGTTAAGCTTGTGAACCTGAACTTGGTCTCCAAGAAGAGTGTAGTATGATTGAGTTTGTCCTTTAAGAAATCCTGAGCCCGAAGTAATTTATGCAATACTTTTGCTCCCGACTTCGCCCGTGTGGAGGTCGAAAATTATCCCATGGGAAAGTACTACCGGGATAAAAGTATCCTATGTCCTAACCTAGGTCATGGTCTATCCATGTGCCAAATTTACTCTAAATCAATTTTGCTCTTTTAGCGTGAAAGCGTAACAAACAAACTCACTTTCGCATTTATAATATTTATATACTGGCTGCGCCCCTCGGTTACACTCGCATAAGTCTCCATCCCGTGGGAATATCGGGATAAAAGTATCCTATGTCCTAATCTAGGTCATGGTCTATCTATGTGCCAAATTTCATCAAATCCGTTCTGCCGTTATGGCGTGAAAGGGTAACAGATAGACAGTTTTGCATTTATAATATTACGAGTAGTATGGAAGTATGGATGCTCAACTCCTATGACAAGAGACCGTCCGTCGACCAGTCAAACGGTGTGATCATTATTTATTTATCCTACTAATACTATAAGCGCGAAAGTTTGTCAAGATGGATGTTTGTTACTCTTTCACGCAAAAACGACTGAACAGATTTGGATGAAATTTGGCACGCAGATAGTTTATAACATATATTAACGTATAGAATACTTTTTATTCCGATATTCTTACGGGATCGAGACTTATGCGGGTAAAACCACGGGGCGCTGCTAGTTTATCATATTGCCATTTTTATACCAGATTATTTAACTGGCAAAATACACCTCTATCCCCGATTGGGTAATACAGTCAAGTTAGATGTTGTTTTTCATTGGTCGATACGGCTCGTATGTAGGGTACTAGAGATTTCTGTAAACAGTTTTTATTAGTCGACAGGGAACGAATGCGATATACGTAGAACCTGCACCGCACGTTTGACAGTTGCTTTGAAGGCTCATTTTCATTGGTCTATTTCATTGGGTGTGAATCCCCCCGCACGCTTTTTACTGACCGATGACTTTCATTAGTCACTACCTACTGCGGGGATAATGAAAATGAGCCATTATATATTTAATATTCATATTCATAAAAAAAGTTTCACGTAATAACCGCGCCTACGATTTTATTTTTTTTAAGTACCTTTCCCCACACTAGGAATTTCTCCTGTATCGTGGGTGCGTTTACAAACATTTATACTCACATACACAAACAGCCAGACCCGGAACAACTACTTGTAGGTAATACAAATATTTGTTCCGTGCGAGAATCGAACCCGCGACACGCAGCGCAGCAGTCAATCGCTTAACCACTGCGCCAACCGTACCGTCAAATTCACATTATTGTGATTAGATCCTCATCACAGATTCAAAGCCTCTCAGTTTCGCTAGTATCGTACATTTGTTTCGACTAATTCAGTTTTATTCTGACAGTGAACACTCGTTTGTGGTATTTGATAACGTTAAGTGCATATTTATAGTTTATTTGAGGACGCTTAATTAGGTGGAAAGGTAGGTAAACAATTTTTTGTTAAATAAAAATGTACCACAGAATATCAATATGCAGTTGGATTGCCGTTTTTGATATATTTTCTTGTTGGAAGACTGTATGAAGTTAGACTGTGGTTCAGTTCCATTCATGGATTACACCAATTTGATACCTAGGTACATAATAATAAAGTTAATTATTGTTTTCTAAGGCAATTTCATTTTGCCTTTAGTGAATAGTTAACCTGTTGCATCTTATATGAATATTTAAAAATTTTACAATTTTTTGACATATCATGTCTTAAGTTACACAAAAACAAATGGTAATTTAAAATAATGGAGCTTTATCTTAAAGGTGATCAAGAATATGTTAAAATTTTTTTTTTTTTTTTTTTAGTCTTAGAAAATTGCACCTGCTTTTGTTAATGAACTTGTACCAATATCAAATCTGGACCAATTTTAACGGGAGTATTACAGATAGCTGATGTTATAAGAAGTAACTTTTATTTTAGAAAAATAATTAGGGTGGACGAAGCCGTTGGTAGCTGTAAATAAATAAAACTATTGATTTCAAAGTTCAATGCCCAGTTTTTTAGTTCAGTATTTCAATAAGGACTCTAAGGAGTCTAATAATTTGATGCCAAATTATATTATTATTCTCACGAAGACAAACAGTAAAGATTTTTGTTATTACAATTCCTTCCCATTAAAATAGATGGACAAATTTTAACACAGCGTTCAGTACGTCTAACCAAAGATATCCAAGCAAAAAAACACTGATTAAAATGATTTTATTTTGACCTAAAATAATAAATGGCGTTGGGTAACCAACATTTTTAGTGTATTTTCGTTAGCTGATTTATTTTTCTTGTAAGTAGGTACCTAATGCGTTTTTCTTATTTTTTTTATACCATTGTTCTTATTTTGGTGGTCTGAATGACACTAAAAGTTTGTCCATCTATTTTAATGGGATCTTATATATATATATATATATAACTCGAACACAATGAGACTTCAAGAAGAAAGCTGTGTGCATTTTCAAAATGTCTGTCATTTGCTTGATTGATTCTTAATAAAATTATCATTGTCATTTGTGTGTAATTTATTTTAGTAATGTGGCCTGTCTTGTTTTTTCTAAAATGGTGGACAATCAAATGCGCATTAAAATAAACTTGGTATTTACGGGTTTTTCTACATGTTTATTAGTAACAATAGTAAGTCCTTTAACTTAGTCCAGAAAAATAGAAATAATTTTTGTTTTTTTATGTTTTTTTAAAAAACGTTGCCCCACACTAGGAATTTCTCCTGTATCGTGGGTGTGTTTACAAACATTTATACTCACATACACAAACAGCCAGACCCGGAACAACTACTTGCAGGTCATACAAATATTTGTTCCGTGCGGTAATCGAACCCGCGACACGCAGTGCAGCAGTCAATCGCTTAACCACTGCGCCAACCGTGCCGTCAAATTAGAATTATTTATATTTTGTAACTTCCTTTTTAAGGTCATCGGTACATCTATTTAGCTAGGGGGGGGGGGGGGGTATCACACTTCGTCTACATGTTTCATGCTGACTGTGGCAAAAAATAAAGGAAGTACCTACCTACCAACAGCACCTAGTTTAAAATGTTGTTTTGTTCTAATCTGACAAAATCATATAATTCAGTAAAACTAATAGATTTCAGCGTAACAATGAATGGTAATTGATTAGGGACAACCGTCATTAAAAAAGTGTGGTTAATGAATTAATCATGAATTTGAGCAAATAAAATATGTTGTATTTATTTGCGTTTTAAGACTTTCTAGTCACGGAAAAGATACCATTTCGTTGTGTCAATTACATTGTTAGAAGGTGATCGTGGTTTTGAAGCGTAGGTCATCTCTACATAAATATTATGAAACAAAGTCCTCGCCGCGTCTGTCTGTCGAACGCGATAAACTCAAAAACTATCGACCGGATTTTCATATACGGTTTTCACCAATTGACGGAGTGATTCATGAGAAAGGTTTAGGTGTATTTCATTAGGTAAGGTTTTATGTAAATTAGCTGAAATATGACGATGATTGTTAAAGATGTCGAAAAAATCACGTCGACTGGGAGCTTTACTGTAGTGTGCCGCGTAAACCAATAGAGTGTATGAAAACAAAGTACACACATCAACACGGTCTAGGGATATTTAAAAAAAAACGAATTACTATCAATGTGTTAATTATTTATATGACATGTATATATTTAAAAGATACGTTATTTAATATTCTACCATTTTTTAATAATGGTTAAGGTACTTCGATTAAAATTTCAGGATTTTATGGAAAAAAAAATGAAGCATAGACGGAAACCGTATATGAATTAACTTTTAATTTATGAGTAAAAACTGAAAAACAGAAAAATCATTTAATTTGTGTTTATAAACTTGAAGTTAGTAGTCTGAGAAAGCGCCCATGATGTTCATAACACATCGGCAACGATTCGGCATGTTCAGAACAAGGTTGTCAATGTCTTGCTGCGGAATATTGTCCCATGTCCTTCTGAGGTGCGCAAAAAGTTGATCTTCTGTAGCCAGATTTTCAGGAACTTCCTTCAGAGCTCTTCTTTGCAGCATATCCCACGCATGCTCAATGGGATTTAGATCTGGCGATTGAGCAGGCCAGTCTAAGGCCCTAACATTGTGTGTATGTAACCAAGCTGCTACCGTTCTCGCCGTGTGTGCCCGGGCATTGTCGTGCATGAGCAAGAAATCTTGCCCCATTTGTGTTCTGTGGGGCAAGATTACGGGCCCCAGCACCTGTTGGACGTATCGTTCTGCCGTCATATTGCCCCGCACCCAAACGAGATCCGTCCGTCCTCCAAGACGAATTCCTGCCCAAACCATAATTGTTCCTCCTTGGTATGGGTGAACTTCCTGAGGGTTCTGAAGACGGCTCCATCGTCCAGGAACTCGCCAAACACGCGTCCTTCGTGAATCTGGATGGAAGCCGAACCTGGATTCATCCGTGAACAGCACATTGGACCATTGCTCACGGCCCCAATCCACGTGGTTCCGAACCCATTCTAATCGTCGTCCACGATTGCCTCTCCGTAAAGGTGGGACCCGGAGTGGTCTACGAGAGCGTAGATTGCTTTCATGCAGTCGCTTTCTTACAGTTTGGTCACTCACAAGCACTTGGTGTTCCACTCGCAGCCTTTGGACCAATTGAGTCGCCGTTGCATTTGGTTGAGCTCGCGCAGTAATTTGCAAAAATCGATCTTGTCTGGGGGTAGTAATGCGACTTGGCCCCCGGTGCCTCTCCGCTACTTCACCTGTGGCACGATAGCGTGTCCACAATCTTGAAATTACATTTTGGTGGGTTCCTATGGCCTCAGCAACATTACGCTGAACAGACCCAGCTTACAGCATTCCCACAGCTCGTAACATCATGCCCTCGTCAAATGTTGGCATTGCATGGCTACAATACCTCAATTTTAACTTTATCTTTCGTTTAAAAATGAAAAAAAACTGTAACTAAACGTAATTCGTATTGTTTTCTAAATTTCGCACAAATGAAAATTCCCTCTCCTACACATCAAGACATTTTTATGCCACCGAAACAAAAGAATTTTCAAAAATTTGAATTTGGAATTAGTCTGAGATAAATTACAAACAAATCGGTGTATGAAAGATTACAATGCGGCCAGTACTTTTCGAGTTATTTAATTGAGTATGAAATATCCCTAGACCGTGTTGATGTGTGTATTACGGAATTATTCCTCCCGTGGAATATTTTCCGACATCCACGCAGCAAAAGCTATTGTTTCATAAAACTTATATAGCTAACGTTATTTGACCATCATCATAATTAGCAACCTTGTTCCACACACTGCTGAGTATAAGCCTCCTCCCTTTTGAGCCATGCTTCCCTGGTCAGAGTAACGTTATTTACCACCAAATTATTTTCAAGTTGATCTTACGAATAATACAATCTTCTCTTCTTTAGTCATAGATCTCGAGTTCGAACCCAAGGCACGCAACTCTGACTTTTCGGATTCATGTGCGTATTGTATAATTCTCACTTGCTTCCAAAAAGGGTAAAGGAAAACATCGTGAGGAAACCGGCATGCCTGAGAGATATTTCTCGACGGCACGTAAAGACAACTCAGAGGCCCATGGGCATTAACCACAGGAAAAGAAGAAGTGGAGAATAATACAATTACAATTAATTATCCATTTAGAAACACAAAAACTTTCACTAACAAAAAAGGGGTTCAAAATTCCGATTTGAAAAGGTCACGGAAGATGTTCATCCAATTCACAAAAGAAGTCACAGACCATGTTATATTGAATAATAACGCCATTGTCGTGTTGAATAAGAACCAAAATCACATGCCAAAAGCTGACCTTTATGAATAATCTAGGACGGAGTCTGTTCATTTAAATTATGTTTAAAGTGGTGGTGGTATGCATGTAGCATACCACTCTATTTTGGAAGGTATTATAGAATAACTTTTTTTATTTAAGGAGAATCTTTACTGCCGATTAGATTATGTATCGATTAAATTACTATACGGAACGGTTATGAACTTTAAATAAGTGCGTAATATCGTCTCAATGATGAACATTCCAAATGAATTCAAACTATACCATTGAATTTGCTTTTTATTCCTAAGTTGTAAAAGCCTTTTTCCTTCGTCGTAAAAGAGCTGATATTCAAAGTCAAAGTCAAAACATTTATTTCAAGTAGGCCCGTATAAGGCACTTTTGAACGTCAAGAATTTACAAAAAAAATTAATTGATTCTAGTTGCCCCTTCCAAAAGGTAGTTTTCGTATGGAGAGGAATGGGCAAGAAACTCCACCGTTACTCTTTTAAAATGTTTTACAATATTTTGTATAAGTACATTAGTTATATAATTATATGTGAGGACGATGCACCTAGAATAAAATTATTATACCACAATAGGTAAAAAGAATTAAGAATTAAAAATGAAGCAACAACAGATAAACTAATTATGTGATAGATACATGGTGCTCACATATTTACAAACATTCAGCATAATTATATCATTAAACTAATAGGTTTGATTTTAGAGGCATTGAGTTATTATTAAAGTTTATTGTACCTAGCAACATAGATCTTACGATTATAAAAACAGTTACGTTTGTCAACTGGAACATAAAAGCGTCATATTTTAATGTCAGATTAAAAACATTAACCTCACGTAAAAAATTCTTCGCGAACTTTGTCAACGAACATAAGTTTTTTGTAGGTTATAAGAGAGAACATAAAATAAAATTCAACTCAGCAAATATTGAGAGACTCATACCGAATATTATTATTGCTGCTAACGTTAAAATGCTTGATGTTGTTATTCGAATAATGCGGAAAAGTGACGAGCAAATTTTTATTTTTAGACCCATTTATAGTCATGCCTGCCTCTTTGGTCTAGTGGTCGCAAGCGTTATTGCTGAGCATGATGGCCTTGGCCTGGGTTCGATTCCCGGGTCGGAAAAGTATTATTGGGTTTTTCCAAACTAATATTTCAAATAACTGCGGTCGTTGATCCCAAAAGAAAATCAATTTTTAGTTACCAATCACGTCCGCTGAGTTTCGCTAGCTAATTCAATTTGACCTTTATAAGACGTTCCAAATTCCAACGAACAACGCTCTTTCGAATCACTATAAAATAACTCCATGATGATTGCTAGTGAATTAATACTTGCAGTAGGTATGGTCGCAACGCGCCTTTACATTAGTTTATCAAGTTAAAAATAATACATTAAACCAACACCCTAACTGCATGACACACTTTCAATCACAATCTGAGAGTTTTGAAAGATATTGCTAATCCATTGCTTCATAGGTGTGACAAATTCATCTGTTCAACAACGTAAATAACGCAATGAACGTCTGTGAACTGTCAAAATGAAACCCATTGCGATCAATTGTCATTTTACACAATTACCGGATTTTTGATCACTAACAAATTTAATGGTTGAGAGTGATGACCACCTTCATATAAATAACTGGAGTTTTACTACCGGTATCAGACAATTTGTTTCATAAACCGGATTTTATCCGAATGTAGTCAACCCTAATGAAGGTTAATCTACGTGACACCCCTAAACCAGTATTGGCAGAAATCGCTGTCTAGTTATTACTCAGCAAAAACGAATGATTTAAATGACGGCTACTTCCCAACTCGTAATTTTCTAAGGTCGAGTACCAATGTATTTTCTGGTGCAATCATTATGAAAATCGTCTCTAAATTTTTTTACACATCTTTTCTTTGAATTAAATAGTTTATGTTTTAAAACTTTAGTGTTTGGTAGTGGTAGGTAAATAGTAAAATTGGTTACTAGTTTATTTAGAAACAAGAAAACGTAGGTCAATAATTGGTCTTTCTACGTCACCATCATTCTCCTACCCTTATCCCAATTTTGATAAAACAGACCTTAAAAATCAGCGATAGGAAAGTATATTAGCTATTGATATTTAAACAATAAGTTCACGAGTTGGGAACCAGCCTAATCGCACCTAAAATGATTGATAAGAACGCATATAAATATAATATGTACCGATAGGTCTATTTATATACACACTGTAGATAAAAAGCCGAGAGCTCAGTGCTGTTTATTATTCTACACTATACACTCGCGTTTGATAAGTAAAATGTTCCTTCCAATAATTTTGACAACAATAGTCGCAACACTATTGTTAATTTACCTAATAGGCAGATACAATGAGAATTACTGGAAGAAACGTGGGGTGAAGTTCTACGATAAAAACAAAGTGATTGGACCGTATTGGAAATTCTTCACTTCGAAACGTGCACTGTTCCAGGTATTTGGTGAACTGTATGAAGAATTTAGAGATCAACCGGCTGTAGGCATTGGCCAATTGTTTACACCTGCATTGTTCGTTATAGATCCAAAGAACGTGCAACAAGTTTTACACACTGACTTCCAATCATTTCATCATAGAGGAATGGAAAGCGTCGACGGTGACCAATTGTCTGATAATATTCTCTTCATGAATGGCCCCAGATGGAAGCTGATGCGGAAAAGCATGAGCCCATTGTTCACAGCAGCGAAATTAAAGAACATGTATTACATCATGGACAGAAGTGCCCAAGACTTCGTAGAATACTTGAAAAACAACCCGAAGGCATGGGAAAGTAATTTTTACACCACCCTATTAACGTTCTGTAATGCCGCTGTTTGTGGAGCAATTTTTGGTATCGGATCAAAATCAACCTTTGATTCACCTTTTCTAAAACTTGGCAAAGATCTGTCAGCATCGAAATTCAAGAATACGTTAAGATTTGTGATGGTCGGTATTAGTCCGAAAATATCTAAATGGTTGGGAATAAAGTTGTTCGCAGAGCATGAGGATTTCTTCGTTAGTGCAATACAAGAAGTAATTAAGAGAAGAGAACAGGAGAACGTTAAAAGGCATGACTTCGCTGATTTATGTATTAGTCTGCAGAGGAATGGCACTATGAGGGATGAAACAACAGGTTGCGACATGGAACCAACGACTGGCTTACTATCTGCACAGGCTCTGTTCTTCTTCGCTGCTGGTGTTGAACCTTGCGCCACTGTCATCTTCTCCACATTAACTAAGCTATGTCAGCATCCAGAAATATTAGAAAAAGTTCACCAAGAAATTGACGAGCATTTCGAAAAATACAACAGCATAATAACATATGACGTTATTGGTGAAATGGAGTATATAGATAAGGTGCTTAGTGAAGCGATGAGGATACTCCCTCCTAATGGATATTTGAGTAGAAAATGCGTTCAAGACACTGTGCTACAAGTTGGTAATATCAAAGTAGAAAAAGGTACAAAAATGTTCACTCCAATTTACCAAATACATCATGATCCGAAATTTTATCCGAACCCAGAGGTGTTTGACCCTGAACGATTTTCGAAGGACAGGAAACCTAGTGATGAAATTTATATGCCATTTGGGATGGGTAACAGGATGTGTATAGGTGCCAGATATGCCAAATTACAAGTATTGGCTGGCTTAGTGCACGTTCTACGACACTTTACTGTTAAATCCAAACAAAACGATGAAAAAATTACTTTTGAAAAACATATACTAAATGTGAGACCGGATAATGTCGATATACAGCTTATTCCTAGAGTTTTCAGTTAGTTTTTTTTTGTTAATCAATTAGTTGTTAATCCTTAAAAATATTATATATTTTTTTTTAATGAAAACCGTCATCCCCGAATCTACTTTCTTTAATGATTGTGAAGTTACATTAAAAAAAATGTTATATGTAATTACAAAATAACTACTTAGCCTCGATCACAAAAAAAACTGTTTTATTATAGCAAAATGTACCTATAGGTGTCTTATTGTGGTTTAAACCCAGATAGACAAGCTTATAAGATTTATTAGTAAATTAATTCAAAAGGAGAAACACATAGATAGATGACAATATATATCAATATTAAACTTATTTTCCTTTTAATGACATTGTTGACGTATGCAATATGCCTACATTGCATGGAGATAATTATGTACCCCACATACCATATTAGGTATTTTGAATTGAAGTCATAGTAATAAGAGTTGAATTTGTAAGTACTCATTATTGTCGGCAGTCATATCAGAATTTCTATTGTTATTGTATTTTTTTTAATGAAACATCCATACTTGTATATAATACTAATATATATTAATAATATAAATGTGAAAGTAACTCTGTCTGTCTGTTACCTTTTCATGCCTTAATGGTAGAACATATTTTGATAAAATTTGGCACACAGATGACCTGGGTATGGATATATTTTTATCCCAATAGTACGCTGCCGTGGGATAGTTTCCGACCTCCACGCGGGCGAAGCCACGGGTGAAGGCTAATACAACTTATAAAAACAAGTCTAGAATCTAGACACATGTCAGTTTATGTAATACAAATCTATGCTAAATAAGGAAGCTTGGTTGCACGTCCGGGACGCTAACGATATGAATCTGGTATATGACCTCAGAGGAGAAAGGCCACTGCGGTCGTTATGTTTTTGCTGATGTTCAAATAGATATCTGAGAAAATAGCTGGCTTCGAGAACAACAAAAAAAGCGTTTTGGCAATTTCTGTTGCTTTGATTAGAGCAGAAATCTAACTTATATGTGCAAAATCAGTTGATCTAATCATGGAAAATTTCTATGCCTTGAATTTTGTGACTAAAACTGTTAGACGATGATTTTCAAAGTCATTCTTTATAAGACATTTCTAACTGATTTCATATTCATCATTCATTAGAGGAAAGTATCATTGACGACAGTTGTAGATAAAGACATTCTGAAATGGATATTCAGCGCGACCATAAAAGCGAGACAATTTTCGCTTCTAATACTCACGTCAATGCCGGTACCAAAATCACATTACGAACGTATAAAACAGGCACTTATCATTCGAAGAGTGAGAGCAAGGGATTTCCGAACGACAATCTTTGGTCCGAAGTATTTAGGACAGCCAGCGAAGCGAAACACTTGCGACACAGTCTGGACAACACTAATGTGCCCATCCCATTCAATTTTCACCTTTATGTTTACCTTATTAAGGTCTTGTGCAACCGCCCGTGTTAACCCTGTTTGTAATGTTATGACCAGTTTGAAAGAGCTGCGGTACCTTTTTGAGTCCTGCGTAAGTGCGGTTTAAAGGCAGAGGGGGGGTTCCAAGTTATGGTGGTCGGCACCTGTAAGGCGTTTTACGATGCTGAGTATGAATGACTTGTTCCGTTGCGAAAATTATATGAGTAGTATGACGCAAAAGTTTGTTTTTGTTCTTACAATTGGTTTCGGTTTCATCGGAAAATGTACTGAAATATTTCGTGCGTTTGTCCTTTGTATGAGCAGTAACTTCTTAAAACGCTACCTGTACAAAATGCCTTGCGGTAGCTTTTTGGATAGTATTATATTCAGCAAGAACAGTTAAGGACTAATATATAAAAAGCTATCATTTTTTATATATTAGTCCTTAACTGTTTATTGAAGTGGTCCTTACAACGATTTTGTTACTAGTGTTAGGATGAACAGTTACCTTACAGCTTACGTCCTGTGAAACGATCCCTTCGTGTACAATCTTGCAGTGAACAATGTAGGGAGTATTATGCCTTGATCCACACTTGGCACCTACCAAGTGTGGAGTACTGGCATTATTATTATGTTGGGTGCATTTATTTAGGCTATACATACATAATGCTAAGGACCAAAATGAACTGAAAGCACCAGCTCATAGTCGTAATACCACTACAAGAGTAATGTACAAATGAGATGATAAAATAGTCAAGAGACAAGAACTGAATTAATCTTGAAACACTTTTGAAATGACATAACATAACATCAATCCATTATCAATCCCAGAAGGGTTAGGCAGAGGTGTACTATAGTACATCCACATTTCCCCAAAGTACCATGTATTAGGGGGCGAGCATATAGCATCAACCGGGCACAATTAAAAATGTGGCTTCTTTTGAAATAAGTAGCTAAATAACACTATACTTAAAAAAATTCTGACTAACAAATTAACAGTTAACTTCATAAATCAAATAGATACAATTAAAATGAAACACACGAATGTATGCAATGCAGATGTTTTCACAATAATTCCATCATTAACCGCAATCAAAGGATGTTACTACTTATCGATTGCATTTTATCCGTTTTCTTCAGTCCTGCGTGTTCATAATTTTATGTATTTGCTAACGAATTGTTTGTTAATTGAAATTTCTGTGAATTTAACTGAATTAATTATGTGTGTGTCCTGGTCAATGGATTTAAGTTGTTCAACACTACTCGTATAAGCTTTACTAGTACATTCCTCATTAATGTAATAATCATCATCTGTATGATATTGATCGCTGAATATGCCTCTCCTATAAACACATGCAGTCATATATCTTCTGTCCTGCTCCACCAGCTCTGCATAAGTTCCGGTTAACATATGCACAATCGACAATTTGAAACAAATTCTGTTTAATTTTGAATGGGCTTGGCAGACTTTTAGTCCCATCCAGATACTGTTAAATGTGTCTTTAATAATAACTTTAATTCTTATACCTACTATGGACTAGAATCAAAACAAAGATGGAAACTCAGAAATTCATAATACAAACATACAAAATAATGCGAAAAAAAAACAAAAAAAAATCTAATAAAATTATTTATTTTTGCAGAAAACTCTGTTACAATGGTGTTGTTAATGTACATGTTTCAAGTGATTCTACTGTAAGGCATGCAAAATGTAAACGATCATGGTTTATCAAAATCAAGATTGACATTGAAATATATAAAATTAGATAAAATATTTTAAGATATTAAATTAATTGAATGTCTTTCTTAAAATTATATGAATACAGATTAATTATTTATTTAGTAATAATAATAATTAAATTATTTCAATGTCATTCCCAGAATTATTACAATTCAGATCAATTATTTAAAGATACATGCATAATTATTCTATAACTTGATGTCACTGTGAGGTCTTGAGTTTGGAAAAAAATATCGTTTAAGTAGTTATTCAAGTTTCTTAAATAAGGCAGTATTCATTGCCACACTCATTATAACACACTCATATAAAAAATATTCAAAACACACATTGAGATAAAAAGGCAGAGGGTGGCTGAACGGCTGCAGGGTGGCGCTCGGTAGCATTGTAGGCAGTTACAGCCATATACAGGGTTAACTACATCTACAAAATATTTGTTTGAATGGGGTGGGATAATCGTCTGGTTATAAGGGTGTTGTTAAAACTTTGAAAAATAATTGAATGATAAGTGGTTGAGTTCATGTTAAGAGCGTTTATCCTAAAAGTTGGCAACGTCGCAAATAGATGTCAAATATTTCGCTGTTTTGATTAATTTGGCAATATTACTGTATGGCAATATGAAATGTGGCTAACTAGTGAACTAAAATATTGATTATGAAATGCAATAATTAATATCGTAACACCGAATATTTAGATGGAAAAAAGTATTTGGAAACTTTTCAAATGCTTTTTACACCTAAAACGGTTACAACATCGAGTTCAATGTAATAATTGCAATTCATTATTAATATTCTAGTTCGCTACTTATCCACATTTCTTATTTCCATACAGTAATATTCTGCCGCACTTGCGATAACAGCAGTAAGTATAATTTTTGTCCAAATTGAGTTAAACATAGATTCGAAATCAGCGCAACGAGCTGTACTATTTGATCTGACTGCCATTTTAATATTTTACCGGGAACCTTTAAATTTCAATAAGGATAACGGCAGTAAGTCGATTTTATGATAAGTTCTCCTTAGCATAACAGTAGTAAGTAACGGCGATCGGCGTTCATAAAGTAGAAAAACCATTAGTTAAGAAACTAATGGTTTTTCTACTTTATGAACGTTCATGAGTATTCATTTGAGGGCTGTTATTAAATTAAGTTTAATCTTAAACTGTCTCTCTGTAGACTTATCCAATCCATAATTATAAGACATCATTGTTATTGTAGGTAAACTTTTGGTCCACCTTTGCCTAGCCCTACGGGGATACAAGGCGTGATGTTATGTTATGATTATTATTACAATACTCTATGACAGACCAGAATATTTTTAACCATAAAGCGAAAGGTCTCATTCAACCAGTCAAGACATTTGCATGAAGCTCTAGCATATTTGGAACAGCACAATAGATATCTGAATTTCACTTTCTCCTTCATCGTAACCGACGCTAGACAAAACAAGCTTATTCTGGTAGCAGGAAAATTATCTACTCAACAAAACCTGCACACAATTTGGAAAGCACCCTGTTTTCCCAACCACCCTTCGAATTTTCCCCTCCTCTTAACACAGTCACTCCCACATCAGGTGGAGGGGGGATAAAAGCTCAGTTGCGCTAACGATTTCGGAGCGAGCGGTCGCACCGACCGCTACGCGCGTGAATTAAACAAATATAAATTAAAATGTTTATGATAATGTGAAAATAAATTGAAGATATAGTGCTTCCTAAAATGTCTTCCTGTAGTGTTACATGGAGTTATGCAGATACGTTAACGTAGTATGTATTATAGGTTATACATAGTTGCGGCATTTTAGCCAAGTGTCAGATCAGTTTGAGCTATTGGCCCGCAGTGTGCGTTTAGTTCGAAATAGCAGTATGGACAATTTTTTTATACTGTTTTGTATTGGTGTAAAATCTGTTTGTTACAAATATTAACGTAGGCACATATTTTCTAAATCAATCGTTTCATAATAATGATGTCTAAGTGAGTCATTTTATTCATCTTATGGCTTTACAACAATACAATTTTGACTGGAAAACATGACATGGTAAAAGCACTCACCAACGAAATCCGTATTTGAAAACTACCATTTCCTATATTTATCTCATGATAAGAAGTAATCTTGCTTATTTTCGTCTATTTCAAATAAATATTTCATCTAGACGTGGAGTCTGCCAAGGATTGGGACGAGAAATCAAAAGGCCAAAGGTCATTGCATCGCGCAAGCGAAAGTAGATATTCTTTACGTCAGAGGTGCTTTATGTATTTCTTTAAATTCCTTTTTATACTACAATATAATGGTCTGTCTGAGTCACATGAATTTGTTTGATTGCTATTGTCTAATATTGTTTTTATCTGGCGCCAATAGTCTTAAGCTAGACATATTACTGATTGCATCATTGTTGGGAGTTAACTTTTACTCAGGCTCTTTTTGAATGTTTTGATAATCCTCATCGGTGGAAATGTGTATAAGATTTGTTCTTCTTCGCCTTTATTACCTATAGCTTCTAAATATATCTCATTTCGGTAACAATTTATTCAGTTTCGCGCCGCGTATTCCATGCAAAGGTGTATTTCAGTGATTTGAATGTCACTTTTCCTTTTATTGAAAGAAGCTTTCTTAGGGAACGGTACACGGTTTCATCTAGTATTTTGATGATAGATGTAAGATGGTGTTGGTTATCTGCAGATACATTTAGCAATATTATTCTTACGTATTTGATGTTTTGTAATTTGCTTATAATCTTTCTCTCTTGTTCCAGGCATATAAAGGATCAGTAATTCGACCATAAAATGCGGGGGAGCCTTTCATGACAAACGAGTAGAAGTTACCTCTGCAGCTAGTACCTAGAAACCTGAAGATGGCACTATTCAATAATTCCTTTTCAAGAACTTACCATCGCTTGTTCACCGAATTGGCTGGTAAGTACTCGTTCTTCTCTAAAAGGTAATTGAAATAACTGAAAAATCGAAAAGGGGTCATTGAACTCATCATTATGAACAACTTTTACTATAGCACCGTATGTGAAATCACGAAAAAAATATCAGCAGTTCTGGTTATGTGAACCAAAGGAGCTATGTCACTATTAATGTAAGGATCAGCTGATTTATCTCTCGCGTTTTCAAGGACCCAATATTGGGTTTTGAGTTGTTTCAATCACAACTCGTGTACGCCATCATCATTAATTTATGACATGGTAGAAACTGCCGGCATGGTAGCGGAACTGACTACTCAAGTGTACACCCGTACATACTTTGGTACAGTCATTTGGTGCTCAAAAAGGGGGTTATCTAGCTGGAAAGTTTTCTGAGAGTTTTGAAAATTGGTGATTTTATTGATTTCGACGTGTTTTTTTTTTAATTTTCACTTTGCCTATGTGAAAGGAGATAGAGGAGATATGGTCAAAAAAACTTTTCATTTTTGGACGCCATTTGCGTAATATGGCGGCGCGAGCGGCAAAGAAACGAGGTGGCAAAGGGAAAATTCGAAAACACATCGAAATCAATGAAATCATCAATTCTCATAACTCCCCCAAAACTTCCCAGGTAAAACTACCAAATGACTGGACTACTTAGCAAGCTCTTACTTTGTCAGTATTAAGGTGATGATGACTATTTCAATGAAAGAGTATATTTTTACAAAAGATACAATAACTAACACATTGAAAGAGAAAAAATATAATAATTTGAGCTGGACATTGAGGAAAACCGCTGCAGCACCGCTGTGCACTAGCTCTGATAATACATTTTTCTAAAACAATAGACACTATAATTAATCCAACAATGTCAAATCTTTGTAATTATTTTGTATAACTAAACAATATTTCTGCTCGTGGTAAATAATAACAGCCGCACGTGTTGATCTCCAAGGTTAAGTAACGCTTGCTGAGGTCAGTCCATAGATGGGTGACCATCCATTACATAACGAAACCCTTCCGTAGAAAGCCCGTTAAGCCGTTGGTCCCGGCTGTCTTATCTAGATCTTTGACAGTCGTTACGGGTAGTTAGAAGCCCGAAAGTCTGACAACCAGTCTTACCAAGGGGTATCGTGTTACCCATTAACTGGGTTGTGGAGGTCAGATAGGCAGTCGTTCCATGTAAAATACTGGTATTCAGCTGCATCCGGTTAGACTGGAAGCCGACTCCAACATTGTTGGGAAAAGGCTAGCCAGATGAACTATATAATATTTTTGATATTTCCGCATAATGCAGACAACAGAAATTCCTTACTAGTTGGCTGTCTGACAGCTTCATCATTCAAAAAACCTTTTAAAACATGCTTCATTTTGTTTCAATCAAAATATCAGCTTGACTATTAGGTAAGCTTTGATTAGTTAAAAACATGTAACACATTTTCAAAACTGAATCACGATTCACCTACTTTCGACGACATTTTGTTGAGGTCATTACACCATTTTGTTTTCGTTATAATATCTTACACATATTATGTCAGACCATTATATGCTATACTAGCTTTGGCCCCCGGCTTTCCCCGCGTGGATGTCAGAAAAAATGTCACGAGAACGTACTAGCGGGATTAAAAGTACATAGATAAACAATGTTTTAATTCCGTAATACATTGTTTTCGTATATTGGTTTACGTGGTGCGCGCCAGGAAATCGTCTTCACATATAATTATATAATTGATGTATACAAGATATTGTGAAAACATTTTAAAAGAGTAACGGTGGAGTTTCTTGCCCATTCTTCTCCATACGAAAACTACCTTTTGGAAGGGGCGACTAGAATTAATGATTATTTTTCTGTAAATATTGACGTTCAAAAGAGCCTCTTTTGTGCCTAATTGAAATAAATTATTTGACTTTGACTTTGAAAGCTCTCAGTCGGCATGATTTTTTCCGACATCTTCAACAATCATCGCCATATTTCAGTCAATTTATACAAAATCTTAATGAATTATATACACTTAACCTTTCTCATGAATCACTTCGTCTATTGGTTGAAACCGTATAAAAATCCGTTCGGTATTTATGAGTTTATCGCGTTTAAACAGACAGACGTGGCGAGGGACTTTATTTTATAATAATGTGTACCAGTGATAGTGGTTAGCGACTCAATAGCCTGCTGAGCAAACCGTGTTAAACTATGAATAAATAAACTAGCATTTCAGAAATTAATGCTTTTCTTATTAGTTAAGACCTCTCATGTAATGAGATGCCAATTGAGCCCGCGTGGTGGATTACGGCCAACTCCCTCTCGCAGATAGAAGGCCTGAGCTCCAGCAGCGGGAACATTATAGGCTGATTATGCTTATTGATAGTTAAAACTAGATCCATAACAGTTACATCAACCTGAATAGTAATTTGTATATATTTAACTAAATATGTTTCACGACCATGTAAATGATGGAGTATATTCATGGTGGCTATTAACTGAACGACTATATTTTCCAAGAAATGGTTGTAGGTAATCATGGAACTTTTCGCCTGTATCATGTGGAACCATGTATATGATAGGTGTGGTCTTATTTATTTATTTTATTATTTATGTACACACAGAAAAATTGATACAGATAAGACAATCATAATTATGAGAAAGAAATTTTTTCCAGCAGACCTGCGATAGGAGAAATGAGAAAGAAATGTAGACAATTTATAGTGTGTGAGAACAAGAAGAGAAAAATATAAATATGCGAAGTCTTAAACTAAAATATTGAAATAAACCTACACGTATAACGTAATAAATTAATATAATACTTAAATAAATACATAGAGCTTAAATATATGAACATACATACTATAGGTATATAAATACTCACAGTTGAGAGGAAAGGTAATGCTCTTTTACTCGATATTTGAATTGTGAAACAGTTTTTAAATCACGAATGCTAGTCGGAAGTGAGTTCCACAACCTTACTGCATGGACAGAGAAGGAATAGGAATAGTAGCTTGTTTTATGAGGATGAGATTTAAGGAGGGATCTAAGGTGTGATCTACATGGTGCGTCGCTAGGGCGAGCGTAAGAAAATCGCTCACGCAGGTAGGAAGGATAAGACGGGTTGTGTAAGACGTTGAAGAGGAGACATAAGATCCGAGTGTTCCTGCGAAGGCGGATCGGGAGTCACTTGAGTTCCTTGCGAAGATGAGAAACATGGTCATACTTTCTAAGTCCGAAAACAAAGCGAATGCACAAGTTTTGCAAGCGCTCAAGCTTCAATTAGTAAGGAATTAAAGGTCACAAGATACTATTGGATACAAGTGGCCAGAATTAAAATAAACTCGGATAATTCCTTTTTTTGCGTGTGGAATTCGTCTTGGATGTCCACCGGGGTTCTTGGGTCTGTAAGAGTCTTACGGACTGAATCCGCACGGTGTTATTTACTTTTGGCCGGGCTGCCGGAGCACTTTCGAGCTCCTCTGGCCAGTCCGGGATTGACCGTGGGCAGAGAGCCCCGTCACCTTGCTGACTAGCCTATTTTATTTTCTTATCACTTAATGAGGTATTTATAGTTCATATCAAAATGAGAGATAAAAGAATAATCTCAGTAGTGATCTCTATCTGTGTTAAACAGTTGTCGTCATTGAGCAGATAATAATACTCATGATGACTATGTAACATCTTGTTACGCAAAATGAATGATAACCGGCGGATACGCTTTGAATTTCACTTTCATTCTCAAATTATGTTAGAAATTCATGTAATTTTGTGAAAACTACATAAACATTTATTTTTACGGCTTTCCAAAAAATATGTACTATCTAATAGTTAATTGTTAGTTTTAAAAGTAGGTTAACAACACGCATTATTTTTGAAAAATAAAAAAAGGAATTTAGAAACGGAGACCATTTCCGAAACATGTTATTATTTTCGTGGTTGGCTTACGATAGTGTAGTTTTACGTAACAAAACCAAGATCTCTAATTCTCAAATTATTCGCTACTTTTTTGTAGTTACTAAGTAATTTGGACCTGACTACTAAAATACTTGTATGAAAGAAAATCTTACAATCACCAAATCAAAAAAGGATTCCTGTAACTTCCTAATTTGGACGCAATTTGAATAGAATAACTATAAATCCAGAATGTAACCCCTTGAATGATGAAACCAATTCAATATTTGAGACCTTACGAGGTAACTCACTACCAAACAAACTGTCCTATTTTGCCGAATTTAAACCTTTCAATTCGGCAAAATAAAACAGTTTGTTTGAAAACTTTCGATCTCGACTTTCTTTGTACCTATCACCCCTGGATGACTGGCAGAGAATGCATTAAGTCCGCTTTGTACCTTGTACAAGGTACAAGGTAAGGTTTTACATAAAGTTGAATAAATACTGCTGACCACGAGGTCCTGGGTTCGATTCCCGGGTCGGGCAAGGTGTTATTGGGTTTCCATCCGGAATTTCTCAGTAGCACTCCGGAGTCTGGTTTTATGCCCGGTTGATGGCAAAAGGCTCGCCCCTCTATTATATGGGACTCAAACATAACTGGCGAAATTTGGGTGTACTATAGACACACCTCTGCCAAATCCTTCGGGGTATACAGGATGATGTTATGTTATTTTTCATAAATAAATCACTAACAGATCATCTCTCAATTTCCAGATCCCAGAACAAACGACTGGTTCCTGATCTCAGACCCAATTCCCGGACTCACTATCATCGGCCTTTACCTGTACTTTTCGCTGAAATGGGGGCCGAGGTACATGGCAGACAAGAAACCTTTCCAACTACAGAAGACTTTAATTGTTTATAATTTTATTCAAGTCGTTGTCAGCGTCTGGTTGTTCCATGAGGTTGGTAAATACTTATTCTAATAATTAAGTTAATGAAGGTTATTGGACTTAAATAGGGCTAGGCTGGACATGTGTGCTGCATGTTGAACAACCGGTGGGCCCGTAACAAATAGTTTTGGTGCCTTGAAACCGCGAGATGGGGTCAGATATCTTCCTTAGGAATTGGCAAGAAGTGGCGCAGAACCGAGACCGATGGAAAAGTGATGATAGAATAGACCTTTGCCCAACTGTGAGATAGAACAAGCTAGCCTTAATAAAAGGTTATTGACTATCGGATAACAGCAGCCGTTTTCTCATAAGATCAATGTGGGTGATTTGGTCGTCTTGTTTCGAAAATAAAAAAGTCTCAGTTGCTTTAGAAAAAAAATGTTATTGTTAAGATGTTGTTCAAGATAGAAGAGTATCAGTAAACCAGTTGGCTGCCAATCCTGGCATTATTGTTGTACATATCGAACTAGACGCTACTGTACGAGAATTAGGTAGTTAGAGACAGCCAAATAAAATTACTTTTAAAGAAATGGTAATGCCTACTAAGGAATTGATACTTCAATTTGATAGGTAAAGGATATACTCATCTGCACACGTTTGTACCTTTGTTTGTTAGCTTTATGAGCAATGAACGTCTGACAGCAGCTTCTAATGCGATTTCTCCCATAGTACCATATTCTAATGCATGTTGTTTGTATGTTTCCAGGGCCTCGACGCAGGGTGGTTGAGGACTTATAGTTGGAAATGTCAACCGGTAGACTTTTCAAAATCGCCTGGGGGAATGAGAGTAAGTACCTAGCATTCGTGCTGTGACATCAATTCTTGGCAAAATAGGCTAAAAGAATAACATAAACTACCTTAACATAAAATCACGCCTGTGAATCCCCGGAAGGTCAGGCAGAGGTGTACCTACGTACACCAAAATTTCATCAATTTTAAGTCTCATGTAAGCATTACAATATTAAAATATTATTACAGATAGTGCCATCCACGAAGACGTGCCCCATTTTTCTTCCTAATCGCTTACAGTACTAGTGTGCAACATACCGCTATTGTTTTAGTTTTGTCGTGTTTACTAATTACCCACTCATTGGTGATTAGTGTATCGACAATACTAAAACATTAGCGAAATGTTGCACTCTTGTACTGTGAGCGTTTAGGAAGAAGAGTGGGGCGCGTCTTCGTGGATGGCTTTAGCTGTACCTATAGCTTCTTTGAGTTTAACTTCAAGTATTGCCGCAAGGAATCTCCGATTCCTTCTAGAAATGAGTATAGCTTATAGAAGCGCGGCTATCGGCCGTATACGCTACCCACCATAATAGAACCAATCTAAAAAAGTAAAAGTGTTACAATTACCGTACAAAAAAACATCAAGCAATAATACAATTAACCATCTAGATAGCCGAAGTTACACGGAAACACACGAACATCAATAACAACAGAGTCTGTTTCATACATTCATTATGTTGTCGTGTTGATCAGTCACCGTTCCTTCCTCTACATCGTGTTTATTTCTATCAAGATGCATGCGTAATTATGAGCAATTGTTCACTGAGTAACGCTTTGATGTAAAACTATCTTTATTTTTGTTTCGATAAGGCTCAGTTTACTTTGCGTATTGATAATATTAGGTGCTGCCAAATATTGATTCAATTGTTTTGTACGTTTTTAGGGTTCCGCCTCAAAAGGAAAAAACGGAACCCTTATTTAGGATCACGTCATTGTCCGTCCGTCCGTCCGACTGTCTCTCGGTCAAGACCCTTTTTCTCAGGAACGCATGGAGATATCAAATTTAAATTAATATTAAATACGTAGGTTTATAGTCCCTTGGAGCTCTAAAAAATCAAGCTTCTAAGTCAACGCAAAAAATACGACATAATTTTGATATTCGCAAATAAATCAAAACCAACGAGTATATGGTTGACTTTCCGTTGACCTAGAATCATGACATCTGGCAAGCAGCAAGGTCTCATAGCACAAGTAAAGGAAAAAGTTTGAAATCGTTAATTTGCAGTCATATCACATAAAATAATATTTTTTGCAATTGCAAACTTACATTTGCAGTTGGAGAATTGACTGTGACGTATATCGATGTATGGGAATAAATTTTTCAACTATAAAGTTAAGTTCTTAGGATAAATTCATCGCAACTGTGGAACCATTCATTGTTCAATGTCCGAAATGCACTTGGCTGGTTTTTTTATGTAGCGGAAATCAGGAACGCAATTCTTGTAGTGTCATTGATTTCGTCACTGACTTAAGACCAAAAATCTCTTACAGCAAATTAAAGGAATCAGTACTAATAATAATTGTTATACTTGACTTAAATGACAATCCAACTGCACCAAGTTAAGGATACCAGAAGATGGCTGTAGTAAAAGTTGCGGTATAATCAGAAATAGATACGCTGATGATACTACATCGGCTTGAACTATATAAGCTGTATTTAATTTGTCATCTTAAATATAATATACATCTAACACTAATATACCTATATAAATTAGGTACAAAAATAGAGGCAAAAAAAATATATAAAAAATAAAGGAAGACCTCAATGGGCATAAAAAAATTCGTCCTCATCGCTGTCAGTGGGAAAAGTGCCCAAAAAGCTGTCAGCATTGCCACGTTGGATGGCAATGCTGATTCTTTGACCTAAAAATTGGCCAGCCCTCTGGTCACGTGAAGTTTCGACCAACCGCTTGGCGATGTCGCGAAATACTCGATGAACACTCGGACCCCACGGCCCTAGTGTTTCCACCCCAAACGGCTCAAAAATATAGCTACTAATGAGGTTGTTGTATTTGCGTTTGGTTTTCTGCACTTGCAGCAGCCGCCCCAGCACAGCCCGCGGTGCTAGGAAGATGGGATGGCGCGAGTGTGTCGACACAGGTTGCATCCCACACCAAGGGCCTACTCAACTTCCAAAGCATTATGGTCATTCCGTCTGGCCTCTTCCCATCGTCGCGTGGCAAGCCTGGTGACAAGAGCCCGACGGATGATGTCATTAATGCTTGCGTACCGTGCCAAACGACCACTGTTGCTTAGCCCAAAACATTCATCAAATGTCTTTCACCGAAGTAACAAAAACAGTAGGCACAGTTATCTTGAAATTACTGTTATTAACTGTTATATAGCCACCGTTCATAATTGACTGCTCTAATAAATCACATTCTATTTTATTAACGTCGACCTACTTCAACAGTGACGAAGTAACGAAACGAAAAAAAACCGGCCAAGTGCGACTCGCACACGAAGGGTGAAAATGCCAAAAAATCACATTTCTTGTAGGTATAGAATCCCCCTTCATTTTTAACTTTGTTTTAGTTTTATTTGTTGTTATAGCAGCAATAGAAATACACAATCTGTGAAAATTTCAACTGTCTACCTGTTACGGTTCACGAGATACAGCAGGTTGAGACAGACGGACGGACACAGACAGACGGACGGACAGCGTAGGCTTAGTAATACGGTTCCATACCTGAGGGGTGCCGAACGGGGATCCGTTTGGCACCCTTAGAGTACGGAAAAAAAAAGAAAAGAAAGCAAATATATTATTTTGTATAGTTATTATTATTTTAAGTCTGTTAGTTTTTAAATCATGTAAATACGTGTGTGTAAATAAAAAAAAGAGGTCTTAAGACTGGTACAGACTAAATATATTTTGCAAAATGTACACTGTAACTTTAGGTGTAATCTTATAGTTTTAGGTTATTTCCACATTTAAAATAAAATATAATTGCTAGCATGTTTATTAGTAGGTGACTTATATAAATATGCTTCTTGACTTTTTCAACAGTTCTCCTAGAGATTTCATGTATAACATGAGGATTGTTTTGAGGATAACTTCGATTTTTATTTGACTTACCTATGTTTATGTTTTTCGTAATTTAATCTTATCTTTTTGGCGCTTGGATGACATTGATACGGGCGTTGTTGGTAAACATTTTAACTGTCTTGTATATTGACACAAAACAAGATGGCGTGGCGGCGTTAGTTCCGATTGTAGCCACGAGACAAAATTACCGTGTAGCGTAGTACCTTATTTAAAAAAACCGGCCAACCGGTGCGTGTCGGACCACGCAAATTAAAGGGTTCCGTAGTTGGGATGAATTTATCCCAATAACAAACTTAACATTGTAGTTGAAAAATATGTTCTCTCATACGGAATTTATGGGAGGGGCATGTTTTTCAAACTACAAATTTAAGTTGGTCGATTATTACTCGTTAGCCTGTGAAGCCTACATAGCTGTAATAGTTTTCCTTTTAACTTCGTTATATTTAATACTGCTGTGAATTTTTTCACGAATCCAATTACAACCATTTAGCTGGCAGGGGGGGAACATTTGACTCTTACAAAAACTAGCACTTTAAATCTTAATATTTCGCAAACGGATCCCTGAATTGAAAAATGGTTTTCACACACCCACGGTATTTTTGAACGACCTATCCATCGACACCCCACACCATGGGATTGACGCGAAAAAAAGACATCCCCACTCTTCGTGTAGGGGAGGTACCCTCAAAAAAAAAATGTTTCTAGATTTTATTTTACCGCTTTGTCGGCGTGATTAATATGTATACCCATGCCAAATTACAGCTTTCTAGTACTTAACCATCTCTGAGCTAAGCCGCGGACAGACGGACATACAGACAGTCACACAGACGAACATGGCGAAACTATAAGGGTTCCTTGTTTACCACGGAACTCTAAAAAATACGTATGTTAACAGCGACTCTTCTGATTTCCAGGTTGCAATAGGCGTCTACATATACTTCCTGGCAAAAATGTCTGAGCTCCTCGACACGGTATTCTTCGTCATCAGGAAAAAGGATAGGCAGATCACCTTCCTCCATATGTACCATCATACAGTCATGCCCATGATATCATGGGGAGCTACGAAATACTATCCAGGAGGGCATGGGACTCTCATAGGAGTGATAAACTCCTTTGTCCATATCATCATGTACACGTATTACATGTTCTCAGCTATGGGACCTCAATACCAGAGGTATCTGTTCTGGAAGAAATACATCACTACGTTGCAAATGGTAAGTTCTCATGAGATCACAATGAGCAATATGTGTATATATATTTGTAATCACGTTCTCGAAAAGGGCTCTAGCGATTTCAATGAAAGTTGCAATATAGGAGTTTACGGGGGCGAAAAATCGATCTAGCTACGCCTCATATCTGGGATAATTTGTTTTCGCCGTTTTATTTTTACCCGGGCAGAGCTTGGTCGACCAGGTACTAAATATAAGTCAAGCAAGACCCTAATCATACTAACAATAACAAATCGACGGATCTACAACGTTGCCTTTAAATTAAATCAGGCGTTTATGAACTGATAAAATTCTACCAATCCCGATCAGTCTAAAAAAAGATTAATTTACAATCCTGCCTAGCCAGATTCTCATAACTTATCTTTTTACTGATATCATTGTAACTCTTGTTTTATATTCTCGTTCCAGCTCCAGTTCTGCATTGCCTTCCTCCACTCCGCACAGCTCCTCTTCTATGACTGCGGCTACCCTCGTTGGTCCGTCGTCTTCACTCTCCCTAACTCCATCTTCTTCTACTACCTCTTCTACGACTTCTATTACAAGGCATATGGCAAACCTACCAAGAAAGGAGCTGATGGCAAGAAAACAGATGCTAAAGAGATAACGAGTAACGGTCACATGAATGGCAAAGTCACTACCAATGGAATCCCAAATGGTACATCAAATGGTATACCAAATAGTACACCTAACGGCAAAGCCAATGGCGTAGTCAACGGTACACCGAATGGTAAAAAGGTTGATTAAACAATGTGATCAAAACATATGTAAATATTTTTGTTGTTTAATACCAATACCAATCTTAGTTATAGCTAATTTTGAATATTGATTACTTTTAGAAGAAATCCATGTAACGAATGCTGAACAAATTCTAAATTTAATTCACTTTCTTGTACCGTTACTGGATTAGTAAGTACTTTTTCATCATCTAACATCTTGTAGATGTTATCCATTGCTGTCTTCAGTACTTCTAATTTGTTGGATTTTTTATTGTTTAAATAAGTTACGTCTTCAGTTTTTAATAATAATGTTACGGTGTATATACTATAGATTATTATATCATGTATTTAAGACATTATTGTTTAAAGTTAGATGATACACTGAGTATAATGCCATGAAACTCGAAGTACCATGCTTTGCTACGCTCCATTAAAAATATTTCGAAATTATAAAATAAGTGTTAAAATGTTTGATCTTATTACTTCTTGCTAAGAGAGTAATGCTTAATAAAAGTGGTCAAATTATTTATAAAACAAACTACGAAAAATAATCCGCTTGTTTATTTAGGAGCTGAACAAGATTCTAAAACTGCTTGGAAGTAGAAAAGTATATAGAAATTGAATTTCGCTTATAGCAACATAATATAAAAATTGTTGATCAAATGTGTATTTGTGGACCCTTCTAACATTATTTTAGAGTTCACTTAATACTGTCAATTTATAACTGTAATATATCGTGATAATTATATTGTCTTCCAATGATTTAGAATATTTCTTCCAAGATAAATTATTATTAATTGCCTGTTTAGGGGATATTTTCTTTTGTTTATCGGGTTCTACACATAATAGGCACTCGAAATGTTTTTTCATTGAGTAATGTACTAAATACTCAAAATGCGAAATAATTCTAATATAGCTGCCCCAACTAGTTTCGTACGATCGTAAACGTATGCATTGGAATTAGATTTTTAAAGCACTCTTGCTTTACTGCCTGCTTTTATACTTAAGTTAGAAAGAAAATTATATTTATTTTCAGCAAAAAGCTTAGCAAATAAGTGGATAAATAAATGAGTTTCTATAGCAAAGATATATAACGAAAGAATTACAACAGTTTTTCGCAATCGATCAAGCAGAATACTCTAACCTCCAATATGACATTTTCTACGAATTTTAAATAAGGCTACTTAATATTAGGTATACTGGTTTTCTACAACTAGCTGACGTATAGCGATTTAGATTTCTTTAAGCTCAATACCAAAATGTGACTAAAGGTAGTGGCACACTCGACTGCGGCAGAAAGACCAATAGCTAAGACAAAAGATATTGGAGATCATTATTTTGTGAACGAACTAAACTTATTTTAGGTTCTTGCTATATTTTTCTATTTAATAAAAATAAAAGAAAGAAATAGATTCTACGGAGACCAGTCAAATTAGGGTTGAACTATCTCCAAACAAGTTTCGACGTAACGTTAAGCACATGTTGCCTGAAAACACCATGACGTTAGGATTTTGTAATTTCTATATTTAAAAGAGTGTCCTTGAAGTTTCTTGCCTGTTCTTCTCCATAGAGAGATCTCTATGGAGAAGAACGTACGATACGTTTTGGAATGGGCATCTAGCTTCTACTTTCTGACTAACTGACCGACTCTTTGACAATCAAAAGTGCCTGTAAATGGTTTAATTGAAATAAATGCTTTGAGTTTGAGTTGAGTTTGAGTTAAAATCGTGACCTAGTTTGACAGCTCTCTAGAACAGATTTTCTCCGTCACAGTCCTTTTCTTGCTTTATCTGTTAGTAAGAGATAGCAATACTCTTATTAAAGTTTAGTTGGTATGCAACAGAATCAGCTTTATTATTCTCTCAAACATTAACATTTGGAAAAATAACATATTTTGATACAGTTAGGTGTGCTACTGCTTTAAAATAGGGATGTTGACTATGAAAAAGAGAACTATTTAGTTCGTCAGTCAGATAATAAAAAAATATTAGACGTTTATTTTTTGCTTTATCATATTAATAAAAAATGATTTAGATAAAACGCATTAAAATTGGGGAGTGGGGGCTCGCTACGTCACAAGTCAGTATAAAATCTACCGGGGAGTGACGTCATGCCATATTTTAACTCAATGTATTGCCGTAATCTTTTGATTACGTAAAAAAAGAAAAAATATATGTCCAATATTTTTTAATAATCTGCCAGACGGACAAAAAAAAGGTTGTCAACAACCCTATTAAATGCAATTGTTCCACCATCTTTCACTAAGTAGTAGCATGTTTATACATTAAATAATTGTACATTTGCGTAATCGGGTTTTTAATGTTTAATAATATATATGTGACTACAATATTTATGTTCTTTTTCATTTTCCTATCATTCTGTATAATTATCTAGTTATTGGGTTGTGGAGGTCAGATAGGCAGTCGCTCCATGTAAAATACTGGTATTCAGCTGCATCCGGTTAGACAGCAAGCCGACCGTAACATAGTTGGGAAAAGGCTAGGCATATTGATTGATCCAGTATAATTATCTAGGTAAGCTAGGTAGACAGGTACTGCTGCTGTTGTGTAGGGCTGTGATTAAGTATTTTCTGTAATGTTATTGAATAATATTCATTATTTCGGTTAAAGTGCCGTTAGCGGCATAATAGTGGCACTGCCTTGGCTTGGCTAAAGTGCCGTAAGAATTGCATTGTCATTGTCACTATAACTGTCACTGTCACACGTGTTTGATTGTTGAGGTTAGTTCGCTGTAAAGCAGCACATTCCCAGAACATTACATTTTCTTGTGCCTAAACGGACCCTGGCACACGCCGGCCGCTACCGCGGCACCGCTCGTTTCGTTCGCTCGGATCTTGCGTTGTGTGGTCACAGTTCTAACCTAATCTAACCTACCTTTCAGCAATTTTCATTTGCTAAGCCAAGGGGTTATGGCTACATTTAAGCCGGCTATACATGAAAGATATTAACATTAGGCTTTTTCCTCAAAAATAAAGTAACAAGTGACAGTGACAATGCAATGCTTACGGCACTTTAGCCGGGACGAGGCAGCGCTACTAATATGCCGCAAATAGCGGAAATTTATCCGACAGAAATAAAGTGCACCCTATACACTTTTTTATATTTATAGAAATTCAAAAACAAGCGGAGCTGACAGACGTTGTGTTGCCCGAACAGCGCTACCCACCGGGACCAATTGTGAATCTAAATCATCCAGGCACCCACTCAAACGCACAGAAAAAATTTCATCAAAACCGGTGCATCCGTTTAGGAGGAGCTCAGTGACATATGCGTACAGAAGAATTATATATATAAAAAATAAGCCAAAATACAACTGATAGAAATCATTTATTTTAAGCTAACATTCATCCCGTCTAAATACCTAATAATTAACTAATAATTTTGGTTTACGTAAGTACTGAATAATAAATAGTTTTTACACATCATGCTGTAAAAAATTATAAACTAAAACTATTTTCGACTTTATGTACATTCGACATTCGGCATTATTTAAAACATTTCAAAATATTTGCACATTGAAAAGTACCTTTATATCAAGTAAGTAATTTAAATGCTTACCGCAACAATGTTTTCCTAAATATTTGAATTTTTATTCATTGTCTAGGTTAAAAAGGCAGTTATTTAAAATATAATATTTAACTAAAATATAATATTTAACTTCTACGACTTCATATTAAATTCATAATTATGATTATTGTATAAAGGAGACTAAACGGTCCCAACTTATCAAAATGCAAATAAATGTAAAATATGTAGAACATGATAATTTTTTAAACTTTAAATGAACACATTTAATTCGATTTTATGGACACCAAATGACCCAAATTCCTGAACGAATATACAATAGGGCCTTTAGAATTATTTTAATTTGGACCCTCAATCAACTACGACGTCCTTAATTTGGTCCAATCTTGATTATATATACTCAATACGTTGTTGGATTTCAAACCTAAATAGCATGAAAAGCCGTCTGAAATAAAATAGGCTTCTACCAAACAGAGTATTAAGGCACTCATTAAGTCATAACAAAAGTTCTAAAGGACCTCTACATAACTTCACAGCCTACAAAAACCTTAAAAAGCTAGGTTTCGTTTTGTTCCAACACTGAACTTTATATCAGTTGTCTATACGTGGGTGGTGCGTATTGCAAAGTTTTCATTTTTTTTGTACACATTTTAAATATTATTTACAAAGATCGCGGCAAAATTGAATAAAAAAATCACGAAACAATTGTCAGACCTTTTCACATGAGTAAACTGTCTTTGTGATCACAGAGGTTTCGTTAAATATCACTTAAGATACAAATTGTCATAATGCTGACGCGTATCAAAAGATGTTTTTCAACACACTTGCTCGTAAATTTGGGTCTTATTGCACCGCTTTTAGGTCCACTATGTATTTATAAAATCCGTGAGGCATATTTCATAAATATTTGTTACAAAATATTACTTTTTTTTCCTCACAAGGGTGTTGAAAAACAGCATTTGATACGCGTGAGCATTTTACCCATTTGTATTACAATGCACTATTATCTATTCACAAATTGTAAAATTCTAATTATTCAATAAAAAATAGTACCTTGATGACAGACTTTATCCCCATGCAACTCTAATAAGATTAAAAAGTTTTTTATAATACACTTTCCCTAACAAAATAATGCTTTCATAGTAGTTTTTGAAACTGTTGCATATCAGGAGTTATTAAAACACGGTTGGCTAGATGTATAATAGTACGTGTTAGCTCGTGTTTTCATAACCCTTGATAAGCAACAGTTTTATAAGCTACTATAAAAACGCACCCTAGTCTTCTTTTTGTAGGCACAGTGATGGTAGGGACATTTTAGTGGCTATTCCTCCTCTTCTCTTGTTGTAGTTTTGTCTGTAGAAGTTTAAAAAGAGAAGGAGAATGACTCCAGTGTTGCACGAGACGAATATGGCCACACCCTTAGCTGGGGGACAGTCTGATACTCTCACAGTGGCTATGTATTGGACGATGATTGACACGAACTGTATCTGTAAAAAAAAATAGAATTTTAAATTGATGGATAAATAAAGAAAAAAATTTTTAAAAATATCCCATAATTTTGCCAAATAGAAGCGTAGATGACTTTCACTTTCGGAATAGATGTAAGGATCGCAGCAGATGGTGTTCTATAGTTTTTGAACCATGGGAAAAATAATTTCTGTATGTGTATTACTTTCTGAAGCCTTAACAGTGAGGCCTGACCCCCTGTATTCATCCAAATGCTAAGAGTTATAGATTTACTACTGAGCTATAAATTACTATGGTACACCATAATTGTGCTCCAACTCAAACAAACAGAAATATTCAAAACAAACTCACCAGCTGAAACTTCGTCATATACTTCTTCCACCACAAATATTTGGCTACATTTGGCCCCAACGCTGCCAACCCGTAGTATGTGTACATAAACACATGCACCAAAGAGTTTAGGAACCCGATGAATATAAGCGTGTGTGACGGCCAATATTTGAGCAACGCCCATGTGCCAATCACCATGACTGTGTGGTGGTATAAATGGAGGAATGTTATCTGGCTGTTCTTCTTTCTTAAGACGAAGAAGACTGTGTCTAGAAGTTCTGAGAGTTTCGCTGCTAGGTATAGGTATGTGTCGAACAGGATCTAAAATGGAAAAAAAACAATGTTTGAACGGGTAATTTAAAACTTATTAAATTATAATTAAAAGTAAATTATAATTAAAAGTATAATTAAAATTTTAAAATTAAAATTTATTTTAAATAAAAATTTTAATTTTGAAAAATTTTAATTTTGAAATTTTTTAATTTTGTGGGTATTCCCCTCTGTTTTCATAGGTGTTCGTGTTACAATAACTATATTAAAGACAAGAGTAAACTAAAGGCAAGTGGTCTCGCGATATCCATGCTTACAATGAAATTCGTGAGCAGCCTGTGTTTTTGGAGCTTGAGTAGGCTTCTTAGATAAATGAGTCAAAATTAATTTATAAAAAAATGTTAGCCTACTTACTCTGCTTCTTGAATTATCTTCGTTCATGTAACATTTCTTTGGCACCAAACCCATGTGTATGAGGTCTGACAGGAACTGGAAGAAAGAAAAAAATTACATTTAGATTTTTTTGTGCAAATTAGGTATGGTTGATCTCGTAATTGATTTTTCAAAGTCAAATCAAGTATTACAAATAGGGTTACTTTTGAACGTCAAAATTTACAAAAAACAGAATTGATTCTAGTCGCCCCTTCCAAAAGGTAGTTTTCGTATAAAGAAGAATGGGCAATAACTCCACCGTTACTCTTTTAAAATGTTTTCACAATATCTTGTATACATTAATTATATAATTATATGTGAAGACGATGCACCTAGAATATGATTACTATATCACGATAGGTAAAAATAATGAAAAATTTGTCAATGACAGATAAATTAATTATGTATGTGATAGATATACACAGTGCTCACATATTTACAAACATTGTAAAATTATACGATATTCCTAACATTTTAACAAGTAATAGTAATCGATCAGTGTGCGAGTTCAATTAATCACAGAATGTAAAGTCAATGTTATAAAAAATAATATTATACGATTAAATTAGCAACCAGTTTGATTTTGTCTAGACTCTAAATTGTCCTATGGAGCCTGCTCCATAGGACAATTTAGAGTCTAGACAAAATCAAATAGAATAGATAATAATGCTTGGAAATATGCTGGTCCTGCCAGCATATTTCCAAGCATTATTATCTTGGATATAATCCTCTAATTTGTAATATGCTTGTTTACAAAGTGTACATACTTTTAAAATGAGTTTTAAATTTTCTTTCATTTAATTATTGTAATATATCACAAGGTATTTTATTGCAATATTTAACACAGTACCCCATAAAAGATGTATGTACTTTAGATAATCTGAAAAATGGTTGATCTATTTTATCTTTATTTCTAGTATTAAAATTATTCTTTAAGGTTGATTGTCACTGTGGCGGCATCTACATCACCACATGCGAACGACGCATCACACTGACGTCACGCCAAAACTTGCATCACGCAAGCAGTGATCAAACAAAATATTTGGTATCCCCACAAGTGAAAGGGCTTGTGTCCTTTCATTTGATATGTAACACAGTACAGTAGGAAAACAATTTTTGAGTTTCTTGCCCGTTCTTCTCCATAGGAACCTACGCTTTGGAATGGGCAACTAGCTTCATATTTCTGACTGACTGACCCCTTGACAATTCAAAAGTGCCTGTTAATGGTTTAATTGAAATAAATGCTTTGAGTTTGAGTTTTGAGCTTTTTTAAATTTGCCCCCGAAAAGTGAAAATAAATTTATTTTCGTTACACGTCCGTGTTTGGGTCACAGAAATTTATATGTGTACAATTTCAACTTAATCAGTCCATTAGATTCGGACCGAATTTGCTGACAGACGGATAGACGGGCAGCCAGACACACGAGTGATCCTATAAGGGTTCCGTTTTTTTGCCTTTTGAGTTACGGATCCCTAAAAAGAAGTTGGTCATCCAGGTACCACTGCTAGCAACTCAATACAAACTAGCAGTCGCATCTTATCTTATAAAATAACAATTCTTTGCCATTGTCTTGTTGCAAATTACGAATTAATTAATTATTCAACGGGAGATTGCTCAACAAATGAAGTAAAAACTTAATCCCAATTGGTATTTACGTGATTTAAGGCTCCCGCAGAAAGACGCGAAGCGACACAGGTAGAACAATTTCCGTGAAGTTTTCATAGAAATTGTTCCACCAGTCGCGTCTTGCCTTTCTGTGAGAGCCTTTATTAAACAGGTATTCATAAAAGTTACGTAATTGAACATAATAAGATTGTTTGTTAAACACATACTTAACGAATGTTCACCATATTTACTTTAATTAATTCGAGTTTAAGTTGACACTAAACGGTTTTGGGGAAAACCATTTTTAACGTGATGTCAATTTCAATATTTATCTGGTTCGCTTTTTACTAATTACTGTTGGAGTCGCCTATATAACTATTTAAACTCATGTGATTAAGACCGTTGGTGTTCTAAAACCACTAGAAAAAAATACTAAAATGCTATGTCAATATACTAGTAAGGCTGCGTTTCCACCAGAGATGAGCGAGGATGCGTAGCCAGGGATGTGTGTGAAACTAACCAATAACCAATTATCTGACTAACCGATTATCTTTTAGGATTAAAGTTCGCGAGCATATTCGCAAGAAGCTGGCAGTATCATCACAACGGTAATGTTTTCCCATTGTTTGTCTTATGTGTGCTTATATATAATTAGGTGTATTTATTATAGTTATAGTTTTTAAAAGGTATATATGTATATCTTTATATTTAAATATACCACTGTTTGTCTCTGCATCACCCGAAGGTTGACTGGCAGAAAATGGCTATAGCATTAAGTCCGCCTCTGTACATTTGTGTGCTTGAAGTATTAAATAAATAAATAAATAACGTCGCTTCACTGTCATAGCTTGAGCTAAGCTAGCGTTGTTATTGGTAAGTTTCACACATATCACTCGCTACGCATCTTCGCTCATCTCTGGTGGAAACGCAGCCTTATGCTGGTTACATTGATCTTCCATTTTTATGTGACTACAAATATTTCTTTATTAATTGTCACATCGATTTAAAAAAAAAACAAAAATCCATAATTATGCACAAAACATAACATTACGCCTGTAATTCCCAAAGTGTTAGGCAGAGGTGTACCAATAGAACACCCACATTTCGCTAAGTCCCATGTAATAGGGGGCGAGCCTATTGCCATTAACCGGGCTCAAATCCAGTCTCCGAGCTGCTTGCTACTGAGAAATTCTTGATGGAAAAGCCCAATATGAATTTGCCCGACCCGACTTTGGGAATAGATAGATAGATAGATAAATCGTTTATTTAGTGCACACAAAATACAGCACAACATACAAATCTATGATTAAACAATGACTAATTAGCTATTAGGAAATAGCTGCAAGGTGCCAATATACAAACAAACAAACGAACAAAAAAAAGGAAGAAAACAAGACATTGTGATGACACTATTGGCTATGACACACTTTAAAATAATGAATCAACGAACATAAAAAGTGTGGTGTGCGTCTCAAGGTTGCACCAAATGGGAGTCCAGCTCAGCACGTGTCAGGCAAATATACCTGACGCTGATATTCTGCTGTGACATACGGACGTCGAGTAGATGAGATAAATATTCGAGTTATTGGTGTTGTGAAAAAATGGAATGTGCGGAGTGAAATGATGTAAGTATACCCGCAATTTCAATATTGTATTCTACAGTAAAGTTACAAAATTGGAAAAGTTCCTGTTCGATGATGATTGAATCGAACTCAGGACCCCATGCTCGGCAATAGCGCTTGCGATCACTACTTAGACCAACAAGGCGGTTATCCATTATTATATTATTTAATAATATAAATGTGAAAGAACTCTGTCTGTCTGTTAAATTTTCAAGTCTTAACGGCTGAACGGATTTGGATGAAATTTGGACACGGATAGACAATGACTTGGACCCTAATGGTCGTTTTCACACTGCGACGATACCGAGTCCGACATATCGTCAGCTTGGACGATAACGATATCGGGACGCCATGCGTTATGCGGTATGCTACAGCAGCCGCAAATTGTCGCGTTGCGCCAGCAAAAGCTTACATCGCCGCGCGATTTTAAAAGTACACTACGACACAACTTGATTTAGCATACATTTTAAAATTTGCATTCATTCATTTCTATTTTACGAATGTATTTGGTTATACACACACACACACACACTTTTGGTCACAAGTTATTGCGTTTGCGTAAAGATAATTTTCACCTAAAACAATATAATAATAAATATTGGTGATTTTTAATGCGCACTCAGTTCAGATGGTGATCGGTTTTACGAATTTTGCCAATGCTTAATGCATCTAAATTGTGTTGTACTATAATAGTGAATTCGAGGTAATAATGGCAGCAGTGAACAAGTGCACTGTGACGTCGATATCGGCACGACAATCAATGCCGGCAACGATACCGTTGACTACACTGACACAGTGAGAAAGCGTTTAGTAGTTATTGTATGAAACTACCAGTCCGACGATATCGTATCGTTATTGTCAAACGGCCATTTGCGAAATACACATTCAATCTCAATCCGAGAGTTTTGGAAAGATATTATTGCTAATCCATTACTTCATAGGTTTGAAATATACGTCTGCTCAACAACGTAAATAGCGCAATGAACGCGGGTGAAATGACATTTGTCAATGTCAAATGTCATTTTATGTGTGTCACGTTATTACCCCGCTGAGAGTCAGGACATAGGATTTTTTCCAATAAAAATCATTTCGACTTACCCTGTAAACCATATAGACTGATATAGCAACTTGAATGCCATTGTAAATAAGTAACGTGTTTGTCAGTTTGTACCCCTCCCTTTTTCTCATGAACACTGGACCGATCTTCAGCACAAACACTAGGTAGACTGCCAGGATGGTGACGACTGGGCCAAGGGAGGCCATGAATGGTAGCTCGTCGATTTCTTCATCTGAAATGAAATGGATCAAATCAAAATCTTTTATTTCACATAAACCTAGATGGGCACTTATGAAACATCAGAAGTAAGGTGCACATTTCCAATTGGTCGGTTCCTATGGAGAAGAACCGGCAAGAAACTTTTAAAAATATTTGGCTTTTACAATTTTTCAAATAACCGTGTTAATAGGTATGGGAGGAAAGTGTAGGCCTTTCAACAATTACCAGGTACTTACAAAATAGAAAATGGTTAACAAATCTACAGCTTACTAGGCCTACAACGTTCTCACATTCACAAAATGGAAGAGAATCTATACAAAGCCGCCCACGGGCATGTGACCGCCCGTATTTTTCTGAATATTCATGAAAAATTATCGAAAATTAACTTTAAAAGGGGGGTCGCCGATGTTATTGGCTCGATTTGGATTCTGTTTATTATTTCTAAAAGCTTAACTCATAAGTTTTTAGAAATAAATCATGAATATTCAGAAAAATACGGGCAGTCACATGCCCATGGGCGGCATTGTACAGCTTCTCTTCTATTTTGTGAATGAGAGACCGGTACAACGTTCTCCCATCTCATCCATAATCAAGCGATGCCCTCTGAGGGCTTGATTTTGGATTAACAGTCACAGTATGTATTGTAGAGTATTTTCTCATGGCCGCTTAACTCGTTAAAGTTTTTTTATATTGAGTAAAATTTTCATCCAGGACGACTAAAGGCTTCCACGAACAGGTGCAACGCGACTGGCAATTTCTATGAAAACTTCACTTATTGTTCTCCCGGTATGGCATCGCGCCGGTCTGCGGGAGCTTCTAGGACGAAATTCACCAATGAAACTGACACAATATCTAAACTGTATTCAAGAGCTGTCGTTTTTGTTGTGTAATATTACATGCAGAATTCAAAAGTCAAAGTCAAAGTGGCCCTTAGTTTCGTTCAAAAATTACGTATAATTCTGTCTGTATGCCATCAGGTACACAACGAAACATTCCGCGATGAAATCTAACAAAAATATAATTAATAATAATCTAAAGCTATTAATGTTTATGTTGATAGTAGTAATATTCGTATAATAGTGAATTTAGAAAGATTTTCCCAATTATTTAAGCGTTACTATGCACTTTATTTTATGGCTTATTATTACAACACGTAATGTTCTTTCGGTAAATAAAATGTCAAGGAGGATTGTGTATCAAAAGTGTTTAAATCTTAAATACCAGTTGTGCCAATAAACTAACAAAATTTACTTAATATTAGCATATTTTACTGCAGCATCTGCCTGTAGGAAAAGAACAATTTTCTCCTTTAACAAAAAATCTGAATCAACTGTTTTTCGATGTGTCTAACTTACTTGTTACGTTTGCCAGACGCAAGATATCCATCAGGTGTGACAACAGTGAAAGAATATGTACACTTTTTAATTTTGAAAAGACCGATTTATTTACACTTATAATTTTGACAAGAACGAACAATTTACACTTTCTAAATCCCTCTAGATATAAAGTATTTCAGTCTACCTATCTAATTTACTTAGTATTGCGTCTTGTTTCTATGACCCACTTCTAAATATAAGTGAATAGTGAAGATAGTTGCTGTCTGTCAGTTGATCAGTATCAGTAAATTTGTCACTACCTAGGTTTAGTCACTACTTCTACTATGGTTATAATAATGATAAGATAATAAATGACTAACAAACTATGGCACAGACTTCATCCATCAGCCTAAGCGTATGCCGAAATACAGGTGACGAAGTTCCACGAAGCGCAGGGCAGAAACAAAACAAAGTTAACGGGTCGAGTAAATCTTTTCACGAATGTGCAATACCTAAATGCACTCTATTATTTAAACATAAATAATACCTAGCCTAAAAATTAAATGCATTGCATGGTGACGAACTTCGTATTCATTACAATGGGCCTACCCATTGTAAAAGTTTTTTATACTGGATTTTAGGTTATACGATGGACATGCTTTAAGGTGGTGTAGTACTCCTGAATATTAACAACTTTTAATGGGAAACCAAACCAAAATAAAACAAAAATATGCAGGATGGCTCGATTCAGGTGTCCGGGGAGTGTATATAGACTGGGTTCACATGGATTATTTTCTTTTTATGCAAAACAAAACAACGAAATAACTTTTGACTTATGATGCTCTAATCAAAGCTTGTTGCTTCTTTATGAGCGAGCAAACACCGATTTTCTACTTCTCTTTTTCAAATTTATGAATTCGAATTTGGAACAATGGTGATACCGAAATGATGACCAGTATGTCAGCTTCAAAACTGCATAAAGACTTTTCTATGATATACCATAATTTTGATGTTTTAGACCTATAAACATAAAAATGCATGGTCGCTCGCTCGATTTAGGAGTCCGGGACTTTATTTGTATTCGTTCCGATCGCTGCACCATCATTGCATAATACACAACCGCCATTGTTTTCAATTTGAAAGTAACAACGCCCATCCGTTTAAATAACTAGATCAACGCTTCGTTTGTGTAATTTATGTAATGGGAAGTATGATAGTCAATACTGTGGGGTGAGGTCGCGTGTGTTTGTTCTATTCTATTTATCCCACAGCTGATCTAACCCTATATGGTGCATCATACCGGTACAACACACATACCGGTCAAAAACGAGCAACCAAACATTATAACCATTAAAATTTTGTAGGTGTACAGGAATGCGACCGCGGCTTTACCTTGACTATTTTTGTACCCATGTCTTGATTTCGCGCGCAGAAAAAACAAAACCAGCGCGCCATTTTTCATAAATATTTGCTAACGGTTTCGTTGTGTGGTTAATTATTATCAAAAATACGAAATCTAAAATATTGTCTCCAATTGAGAAAAGTTTTTAAAAGAAGTTCCGGATAGTCAGTACCTGGCAACAAGGGTCAGTTGAACTTTATAAATCTAAATGTATCATCTCTATAATTACGTTATTGTAGCATAAGTTCTTGCAAAAAGTCTGTTTTTTTCCTCACAAGTGTTGAAAAACGTCGTATGTAACGTGTGTGCATTGATCATTACACACTCGGCTCCCTTATCGCGCTCGCCTAGGGCTCGCACGAATAATACCGCCATGGCCATCATAGCACAATTGTATAATAATGTACTATTGTTAGACGGATATAATACGTATTATTCTAAAATATTATGTTAAGACTACTCACATTTACTCTTGTTCAAGTCCCAGCTGGGATTCTTCGGACTCAGTCCAATAACTGAGTTCATGTTGATTTAGCGGTGGTATGCGTCACCAATTCTGCAACCGTAACAAAAAAGAAATCCATTTAGATGGTTCTAAAGGATAAAGGATAAAAGTGGGACAAAATAGAATACACGTCAAGACAAGCGTTCACATTCACCGAGATATAAAAATCATCTAATCTATTTAGAACAGAGATTTAGGGCCCAACCACATGACGAAAACGCGACGTCTTGTCGTGGAAATGGGCGTGATAATGTGTGCTTCAGTTTTCAATAGGTTTATAATATCTGTATCTTCAATTTACAAAATTGTCACGGGTATAATTCTAACGGAGGCTAACTACCAACCACTTGTAACACACACGGGGACACTGATAAAACCAAAATTTTATATTTTTGGTTAACAAGTTACATAATTATTTAACCAAAATCTAATACAATTCACGTAAAGCACGACAAGTCTTCACGAACACTCTTAATTAACTAAATAATATAATTATTTTAACATTGAACAGTCGTTATCTAATAGGAAAAATGTTGTACCACGGACCTGGCAACCAGGCTTGGCCATACAATTTTAATCACAATAATAATAATAATAATGTTTCGTCAAAAGGCGTCTGCAGACTTGTTTGATTGCGTCGAGTGATGAGTTTTATGTAAGGATCATGTACAGTGAAGCCTTTTAAGTCTTCGTCAGTTTTCAAATTCTTTCTTTTATCGAGTCAGGACGCGTAAAATATTTTGAAGCTACGGCACTGAGTAGACTGTTACGTAGAAATATATTTACTTGGTAAAAAAGATTAAAAACCGGCCAAGTGCGTGTCGAACCACGCACAGTGAAGGCGTCCGTAGTTAGGGTGAATTTATCGCAATAACAAACTTAACTTTGTAGTTGAAAAACATGTTCTCTCATAAGGAATGTATGGGAGAACATGTTTTTGCAACCGTTAACGTAAGTTAGTCGATTATTACTCGTTAACTTGTAAAGCGCACTTAGCTGTGTGATAGTTTTCAACCATTTAGCTGGCAGGCATTTTTGGAGTCAAGCCACTTGACTCCAAAAATTAGCATCTAGCTTAATATTTCACAAACGGATCCCTGTATCCAAAAATGGTTTCGACAAACTCACAATATTTTTGAACGACACCACACCACGGGATAGATGAGAAAAAAAACATCCCCACCCTAAAAAACAAGGTTTTTATCACTTTGTCGGCGTGATTAATATCATGCCAAACTACAGCTTTCTAGTACAAAGAGTCTCTGAGCTAAGCCGCCGACAGACAGACGGACATGGCGAAACTATAAGGGTTCCTTGTTTACTACGGAACCCTAAAAACGCATACACATTTGACCAATGTCGAGTTAACATCGACAAAACTTTTTTATTGGCCTTTTGTGACTTTTGTTTTTGTCATTCTGTCGATCTGACATGTAAAAAAGATGGCTGAATCACAGTGCTGAATATCACTCTACGGTATTGACATACCGACGCAATATACAATGCTAAGTCGGTAAAGCAAATTCGACCGTGCAATGAACAGACACAAATAACCCTTTTAAGGTGACGAACATATTTTGGATTTGACTGTACTAAGAACTTTTTGTCGAGAAACATTCAGCGATCGATGAATTGGACAAGTCTGCAGGGGTTTTTGATTTTTAGCTAGGTCAATATAAGTCAGATATTCCTTATAATTATGCCCATGGACAGTAACAGGTCCTGCGGTTTGCCTTTAGAAGTATTTATAATTATTAATCATACTTAGACTAAGTCCAGCCGGTCTATTATATAAAGTCAACGTATAAGTCAAATCATTTACTTCAAATAGGCAGATAAAAGTCACTTTTGAACGTAAAAATTTACAGAAAAATATAATTGATTCTAATCGCCCCTTCCAAAAGGCAGTATCACTGGAGAAAAATGGCCAAGAAACTCCACCGTTACTCTTTTAAAAGTGTTTTATAATATTTTGTATACATTAATTATATAATTATATCTAATATATATACAAATCTCACCGTGAAAGTTGGGTTAAGTGAACTGTCATTCCACTTGATGGATTGACACTATTGACAGTTCCCTTCACGCTCACTATACTTAAAATTTCACGTGCGTGTTTTACAGAACATATCGGTTGATTAAAGGTACCATTCCGTACCCGACCGCAGGCAGCAACTGCAATGTGTCGCGGCGTCATGTCGCTGCAGGCATGACTCCGAACCCGACCGCAGGCGGCAGCAGCCGGTATTCCAGTCGGTAGATAGAAGATAGAAAAACGTGTTATCGCTCGAGCATTGGTAGCACTACTGGTCTGCGTTCGGGCTGCACATGTCGCCTGTCACTCGCTCGTAGCTGCCAACGACGTGTCGCTAGCTACGGAAGGTATTTCATAGAAATTCATAGAAAGCAGTCGTGTCGCGGGGGACACGTCGCCTGCAGTTGCCGCCTGCGGTCGGATACGGAATGGTACCCTAATATTGATCACATAATTTGGCAAAATACTGATGTTTAAATCAGTATTGCAATTAACAAGACTTCTGCCGAGAGGATATACGGTAAACTTATGAAATTCTTTAAGAAGAAATGCATCTCTATCTGTAGTCTAAACATTAGAGTGTGTTGACAAAACAAGTTCGCTTTACTAATTACGAAGTGGAATGGATTCTTAATTAATTATGCGCTTGGAATTCACTATATTTTAAATGAATCATCAAAGAAAGTGGTACCGCTGTAGGATAACCCGCTGCACGCTATATTAATTAGGTTAATTTATTTATATATTTTATTAAAACATAGGATTTCACCCAGAAGGTCAAATCCTGTAATTAAAAACGTTCAAAATCAAATCGTAATCTGATGAGATTACGATTTGATTTTGAACCTTTTTAATTTTGATTGATTGATCAAGTTTTTGATATTGATTGGTCAAGTTTTTGATATTGATCAATCAATTGATGAGTCAATATCAAAAACTTGTCAAAAATGAAGATAAATTCGAGGTATTTTTGACAAATTTCAACTGACGCACGTTAAGCCATTGGTCCCGGCTGTCATTTGTGCATCTTTGACATTCGCTACGAGTAGTCAGAAATCCGAAAGTCTGACATCTAGTCTTACCAAGGGGTATCGTGTAATGACATTCTTATACTTTGAAAGTATTATTTTATTTTTTAAAATTTTTGTGAATGTGAGGACTGTGGATTTTTTTATTATTATAATTTTTTTATTTCTTATTTAGTTTTAATGATGGTCTGGCAGTTTGAGTAGTTTATGAGGCCTACCCAAATGTCCGTTCTTTGGTATTGTTCGTCGAGTTGAGCTCCTTAAGTTCTGGGTTGAGCTCCACGATTACTGACAAATGCTTGCACTGACAGGACAGGTCCACTCAAATCTGTGTGGTTCTTTTCTCAAAAGACCATTTCAGACACTAATCTACATGGTCCTCATATGGCCTGACCTAGATTATGTCTGGACTTTAAAAGAGACTGTGACCTCTGAGTTTGTTTCGGCCTTTCTTCTCAGAGTAGTCAGATAGGAAACGCCGAACTATCTAGCAAATTTATTTTTTATTTTTAATGTGACGTGTAAAAGTGATTCCAATATCCTATTTACAGAATAAACAATTTTCATTACATTTAATTATCCAGTAAGCAGGAGGAGGTCCGATAGGCAGTCAATCCATGTAAAATACTGGTATTCAGCTTCATCCGGTTAGACTGGAAGGCGACCCCGACATAGTTGGGTAAAGACTACGCAGATCATGATGACACTGAGATTCGAATGTGAATGTTTTTAAAAATACGGGAAATACGAGGGGTACTTCCCATATTTCAAAGTTCTATGTCAAAATTCACCCTGTATAACTACAGTATAGTCGTTCCACATAATGAGCGCACGTCGTGTGGAATTGTCAGTTTAAATTGTAATGATCGGCGCGCGCTCGTGAAATGCAACTACTATACTTATTTATTTAATCCTCTATAAAAGTTTCTGAAACAGTTAGCTTATTGCCAACATTAAAACAACTAGTCATAGTAACGATAATACTATCCAAACGAGTGTTATAATGTTGTACTAAATTTCATTATGCAACTTCTTTGCTTTTTCGATCCCTTCCTTATTCATCAAACAGCTACATTCTCACTACTCAATCGTGGTATCTTTATGAATTTCAAAAAAAGAACATTGTCATGCACGCGCGTTAAATTACCACAGCGCCGTAATTTAAAAAAAGTAACCCAAAATCGTGTTTTAATATCCCTTATTATACAACAGTTGCATAACTAACTATTATTTCACTAAGAAGAGCAATTAAAATTCAGCTGGTTTCGAACGTAACCTCGACCCTCAAACAGACTCTTATTTACTATTCCAGACGTCTCAAGTTCAATGCAACTTTACATCATAATTCCACTATGATGTAAATATAATGTTCCTTATACGAAAATATTCAATTAATTACCATTGCAGACGTTTTTACATGTAAATCCATCCTTTTTAAGATTTTCAAGGTAGTCGTGTCATTTACCCCTTATATTGACTTTAACGAAACATGTTGTAACCCATGCATAATTATTGTACAATGATCATAATGGCGGGAGGGGTCTTATTTATTTTTAAACCTATTTATGGTGTATCGTGCAATTTAAATAAATAATGAACGCAAACCTTCGCGTTTTCCTGTTTCAAGGGTCATATTAAATAAAGTCTCGAGCGAAAAAAAATGGTTGCTTGTCGGCTTCTTCTTTAAAAATCTACTTAATGAAAATCTTAAATTCATTCATTCGCTAACAGACAAAGCCCTGCCTAAGCCGCTGAATCTAGAAGCATAAAACTTTGGACAAAAGTTCCCTATACATATAACGAAATAGAACACTACAGAAGCATTTTTGAAAATTCACCCATTAATGGGTTGAATAGGGGTGAAACTTTATAAGTATGGAAGTTCGTGATTATTGCCGACGGAAAATCCCACCGGCTGCTCGCTTGTGTGTAAAACATCTTGTACTAGAACCAAAAAATTTTAAGAAATGTGAAATCTACCAACCCGCACTGGTCCCGGCAGTGGGCACATTATAGGCTGATTATGCACGGCTTGTATTGGTTAAAAATCTTGAATAATTTACCTACTGTCTCTGTGTGGAAACTGATGAAAAGTAGATAACTGTAGTAAATAATATAGAGCCTTATATCGCAGGACGTTCTAATCCCAGATTGTGGACAAAACGTCACACAAGACAAGTTGTGATTCGGAGGGTCTTAGACCTATATTACGTTACGGCCCATGAACTTAAAATAAATTTTGCGATTGCGACAATAGGTTAAACATACATCAAAAGTGTCTAGGGATCAAGTATCAGTAGAAGAAGACTGGCGTTTTTTCTTAATTTTTAAGCAATAAAGGGATAGGTTACTTAACTTAAACATAGGAATTAAAATAAGAAGCCAGTCCGGAAGACTAGATTTGGTAAATATTAATACGATAATTTTGTATAGTTAAAAATGTACTTGATCCCTAGACACTTTTGATGTGTGTAGGTAGAATGGCGAATTTTATATATTATTAAATTATAAAGTTGATGTTTGTTTGAGTGGAAATAACATTGATTCGAAACAATTATTTAAATAGACCTTATGTAGTTTATTTATTTATTTAGAGGTATAAAAATTATGTATTAGGTGTGTTGAAACTGTTGGTACTCCCCGTCACTTGTCCATAAGGGTTCATTAGAAAACCAGTGTCAGACAGCATTTGTCGGGCATTAATGCTGAAATGAACCTTTTTGGCGCAGCCGTGAGGCACACACTATTATTGCTTTATGATTATTTTCACTTTTTATCTTTGTATTATGTGTTTCACGAACTGTGTCCAAATAAATATTATTATTTCTTTCTTTCTAAATGATTTTCTTTATTTTGAATATAAATGCATTACATACTGTCTTTGACTTTATTGCCTTTGGTTAAGTATAGAACACATCTGTAACCGGAAAACTCATTTTATTTTATTTGTTAGAGGATAATAAAGAGCCATAATTATAATGTTTACATTATAAGTGGTACCTAACTGCATACGTGTTTAACTTAAGAGGTTTTAACAATATCGCAACTCACGTCATTATCCACATATTAACAAAATAAATATAAGATTAGACTCACACATGATGAGATTTTCAAAATTTTTTTTAAAGATGATCTTGGTACCTACTTTGTAAGTACAATATATTCGTCCGTGTTCGAATCCATTCGGGTTAACTCGTTACTAATGTAACTATGTGAATAAACACTAAACATAAATAAATATGAATTTACATACAAATCAACTCATGTTTTTTCCCATGGGGCATGGGGTAAGCAGAACTACAGAACGCCACCTTCTATGACGTACATACGTGCTTCGTCTACGTTCATACAGTATATACAATGTGTTACAAAAACCCCTGTCCGATCCGAAAGGGGTACTGCAATAAAATTACCAAAAAGTAATAAAAAATATATTACAATTATTGAAAAAAAAAAAAAAACATTTTTAGTACCAAAATTATCCCAATTCTTAAAAAAAAAACTGTAAATTTTCAACAGGCGTCATATGTTATGACTTGTAGATACCCGCTAAACGACGGCCGCCCGCGCCCCATGTACAAACCCAAAAAGGAAATAACAGGGACGTGTCTTCAGCAGACCATGATTTTATGAAAAATAATGAATGCTCTAGAGGCATTATTCAGGAAGAAAAAAGGGGAATACATTTGTATGGAGAATCGCAGGCCCTGTTCCCTCTTAACAACATCCTCACGGATCGGACAGGGTTTTTGTTACACGCTGTATAAAGGATAAAACGATGATTCACGAAGCCGCCATTTAAGTATTCTGTTAATCAAACTAAGTAACTTTGTGCAAAAATAATTGCTGAGAATCGACTTTTATTTTTATTCATGTGACGCACTTAAAACATTGTGCTTATTTATGGGTGCATGCAGTGGAACATAAATTTAAAGTTAAGATCAATACTTGTTATAGTGAAAAAAAGTTGAAACTTTGACCATTAATATCGTCGTAACCAGAAGATATGGTTCAGTACAAAAAAATTACGGGTATAAGTGACTCGGCTTCGGCGTCTTTTTACTCCCGTTATAGTTATAGCAGTGATGAATTTGTCACACCAATGTTATAAATAGAAGACCGTGATAGTGATGTTCAACTTTCGCAAATACATAATCCTCACGTGAACGTGCCACAATGCCGAAAGAAACGGAAAAAGATAATGACGGCACACACATGACGGCAAAACCGTCCAATTTGTAAATAGAACTAACTCGTGTGTGACATGCTAATTCAAAGTGTAGTATTTTCAACGATACGAAAAAAAAAAAAAGGATTAGCTAACACCCGTCTTACTAGCATCGTGACTAATGCCCGGGTTACACGAGGCTAGTTTTTGAAGCTAGGATAGCAAGCCAGTAATATCTTGGCTTATTATCCTAGCTTGGCATGCTAGAGCAGTTTAAACGACGCTAGGAAATTTTAAGCCTATAGCATTGCAGTTACTGAAATCCGTAGGTATTATGTTTCCACTGCCTCCATGCTGAAGCATGTCCACTTAAACGCCCTCTATGTTTATCTAAAACGATTTTCTGAAGGAAACGTTTTTTTCAGTTTTTCATTATGCTTTGAACAACCCATTATTATGTAAAGTCTTCGCTAATAGCAGTGCCGTAATCATTACTCAGCTTCTCTAAAGTATTTGGTTTTTGTCACTAGTCAAAAATAATGATAGGCTATTCTCACACGAATTACAATAAAGGAGACGGAAACGATTACATACAATCTTGGGCCTGAATGTAACGAGATGAAAATTGTGTAAATGAATAGACTTAAATTTATCAGTCCCTCGCGATCCATAGTTTCAACAATATCCAATCCAAATTCAGGCGGCGGCGGTAAAATCCATATGAAGCAAAGTAGGTAATGATATAATGATAAGTTTGACACTAATATTAATAATTTTGTAAGTCATTACGATATAGGGCGACCTAGTTATTGTATTGTATTTATACGGAGGGTCTAGCTAATTATCTAAACATGATGAAACATAAAACAAATTTGTAGTCATTTGAAATATCAATTTATAAATATGTTTTTTTTTTTGGGTATACTTCACAGTTGGGTGAGTATTGGGGTATTGGCTATCAATATTGAAACACTATAAAACAGTCTTCTTAACTCATGCTTCAAGTAACAATATTAACAGCGGTCGTTGACCTACCAAAAAAACATCAAATCTTTTTATTTTATCGTGTTTAGACATCGATTCAAATCGCGTCTGCAGAGTTTAGCTAGTTAATTAAAAATAACCCGTATTGTAACAGATAGATAACACCCGCGGCTTCGCCTGCATGTCATGTCAATAAAAAGTATGTCCTTCCCCAGGGTTCAAAGTATCCCTACACCAAATTGTATCAAAATCGGTCCAGCTGTATAATCGTGAGAGCGTAAAAAATGAACAAATTCACATTCGAATTTAATATAAGAAATGAAAGTCGCTTTTCGTAGTGTATAGAATTAGTTAGGATAGCTTTCATTATTATCTTTTAATGTACTTATTTGGCTAGAACCGATTTTCGAAATAGGGCAAAGTTTTTGAAAATTGTAGTAGGTTTTTTGACATTAATTGAACCATACAGTTTTAGTAATTTTAACTTCCATTTTATCCGTTCCGCAAGAAGATACGTCAGCAATAATCATGTACCTATAGTGTAGCGTTTCCCTTATGACATAATACAAAATTACGAGTTGAAATGAAACTCTTTGGCCTACGCCATTTTTTTTTTCGTTTCATATAATTGAGAATTCGTTAATACAACTTTCTCGACGGAACAAAAAGATCAAGTGAATAATTATATGTACAAGTGTTACGCTTGTGTATCTTGCCACATAATAGTCAACAGCTCTTGATGGATTATGAAATTTATAAACCACGCTCATAAAACATTATTGACTCTTTATGGCCTATGGGATTAGAAATAGTAATTAGGTTGTTCCCTTTTTTTGCTTCTCCATCATACGCTTTTGGTGCGAATGAAAAACAATTAGTGGAACCATTTCCAATTCAATTAGCGACGTGACACTTCGATATGCGACCCACATATTGTTTAAATAAATATAAAAGCTAAATTGTGAACCTCACCTGTCAAATATCCGGGTATTTTTGAGACAAATTTAAATTCGAAAATACTTATATGTAAATAGGTAATAGTTTTTTACGTGAATTAATTTAATTAATTGGCGAATTTTAGCATTTTAAATGGACATAACTATATACCTTGAATAAAGTGGTAACAATGGTTAATTCCTCGATTATGCTGATAGATTAGATAGAGAGACTAGATCAGAATTACATAGGTATTATTTCTTAAATTAGACAGCCTTGGTACCTAAATATAATACTCCTGAAAGACGAATGAGACAAAGAAGGGGAAAATTAGATAACAAAGGGAAAATGCCTTATACAGTTTTCGTTAAAACAGAAAAAGGTGTACGAAAAGAGGTTGACCAAAGACAAGATGAAATGTGTGAAAGATAATATAGCTAGGAAAAAAGAGAACACAGAGATGACGTCTGATGAATGTATGGAAGAACAAGAACTCATTGCGCAGGCCCCAAATAAATTGGGATTAGGGCTAAAGAATGATGATGATGACAGGTAAAACTTCAAAATTAATTAGCCTATAATGGCTAATTATGCTTAAGCATGTTAGCAACAGCTAAGTAATTATTATTGTGTACTTAAATAATAAGAACAATGCTGGCAATAAATCAAGAGAGGATGCTGATAAAGCAATTAAAAATATAGTAATACTAGCTGGCGCCCGCGACTTCATCTGCGATCCAAGATTAAAAGTAGCCTATGTCCTTGTCAAGGTCTATCCCTGTGCCAAATTTCATCCAAATTCGTTCAGCCGTAGCGTGAAAGCGTAACAAACACACTTTCGCATTTATAATATTATTATTTAAAAAAACAAAACAACTAAAGCGTCTTTCGTATTTTTTGTCAAGATCACCCTTTTCAAGGCTTATTGTCAGTCATTTTACACGTGCAGCCTGTGGGTCAAGCATACGCAGAGAGCCTACAACGCCCTTCGTGTCCAGTACAACAACGCCTTCCGGGTGTTGTTGGGGCTACCGCGATTCTGTAGCGCGTCAGTCATGTTTGCTGAATCTACTACCAATAGTTTTGCAGCAATCATGAGGAAAAGAACGGCATCATTGTTACGCAGGATTCGTAGGAGTGCCAATGGTATCCTGAAGGTGATTGGGGATAGGCTGGACGGCGTTTTCCTGGAGTATTGGACCCGTATGCATAGCTACGGGTCTGATACTGCAGGAAGCTACATGAATTAATATAATTGTAGGTTTTATTTTGTTTTTGTTTTTAATTTAATGTAAGTACTAACGTAGTTACGTAAGTTGTATCACTAACAAAGATCTATGGAGCAAGTTTCCGAAATAAACGTTTTATTATTATTATTATAAAGCATTGTTTCATACATAAATTGAGGCAGCCCCAGTAAGTTACAATAGTACTTGTGTTGGAGCTGTCTCATTCTTCCCCTTAAGTGGTAGCTTTACAATGATAGGGTTATAAATACAGTTTATAGAAAAATTAAAAATAAATTAAATTAAACATTCATTTAGTAGCTCTCTATTAATGAGTGAGTGGAGGTGTGTGTGTGAGTGTGTGTGGGTGTACCGTTTTTTTTAAGCTTATTCTTGTCAGAATGTTTTCTGTTTCTAAATATGTTAGGGATCTCAACCATTATGTTATTGTTTTTTTAGTCATTTAAAAAGGGGATTCATATCTAATTCACGAGTTTATTATAAATCTAGGAGTATTGTTTAACATATTGTCGTCTAGCAAAGACAGTTCGAATCGTTGGGGAGTGGGCCACTATATCTCAGCGCCTTCTGCTCTGAGTTGCTGAGTCAAAAGGTAGACACACAGATTTTATAGCTAACAGCGATCTTATGATGCGATAGCCATTATCGTCGTGAGAAATATATAATTAAGATCACTAGATTCATCCCTAAAATGATAAACATGACAGTAAAATATTTCAAAAGAATAAAAATAGTAATGACATGTGTTAAAGAGTTAAAGTAGTATCCACTACCTATAAGCGGACCAGACATTATCAGTAATAATGACATCAACATCACTGTCATTTCTTCCAATATTGACATAAAAATATAAAAATATTTAGATCACATCATCATTCCAACCACCACTGTCAGTTATAATAACAATACTTGAATGTAATGTCATTATTACCTACTGATAGTGTCTGGTCCGCTATAGGAGTTAGATTTTCTTTGTGTTTAATATTCGTAGTCATACCATGATAAAATGTTTAAGACTCCGTGCACGAAAAAATACCCTTTTTCATCACTAACTTATGTAATTGTAAGAAAGCTTGAAAGAATGTCTGTTTATTTATAAAAGTACAATTCTCGTGGTGCTAAACCATTCGTGTCCGTCGCAGCACCTGTTAATAGTTGCATCACTTTTGCGCTCTCGAAAATATGGTTTATTTCGCTTTTGATTTACTTAATGAAGATATTGTATTATTCTAAAATAAAATTTTGATTTTATTTCAAGGATAGCTGAAGACTAATGTGGGATTTTGAAATTTCTTGATATGGTTTTCTTGATTGGTTTCTTGGTTTGTTGAAATAATAGGAAAAAATACATTACAGAAAGGGTTTAAAAAAAAAAGGTTTTTCAACATTATTTTTCTGTTATATTTTGTATAAAGTTGAAAAAAGTGGTTCAGCCACATGTAAGTAAACCATATAACGATATGGGTGATATTTTTAAATGTTCAAAATCAAAAGTAGTTTTTTTGTAAAAAAGTGATCAAACGTCAGTCTCGCGTCATTTTTCGGAAAAAAATTGCGAATATTTGTGATTTTCCATGAATACTTAACTTATTTGTAAAATCCCTTTAAGCCACATGCAAAACAAAGAATTCGACTTTTGAAATCACATAGTTTTGTTTAAGTTCTTTTTCCCTTTCTCACAACTAATGAACAAAATTGATCAAAATCTGTCGATTTCGTGCACGGCCTCTTACGATATCAATTCAGTCATTAGTTCATAACTATATTCAATTGATTCAATAGGATAGTTTTTAATAATGCTATTCATCTAACACTTTAATCATCAGGTGTGCTACACAATATCTTCAGGTTGGCATGATTCGGCACAGCGAGGCGACAAAATTGAATACATGTACATATTTAATATTATATAATATATTCGGGAAAAATCCACTTGGCTTAGCTCGAATTGTACTGAGCCGACTCAAACATGATTCAGCGAGGGTAAATGCCGAACGGAGTTAGCTCAACACAGCTGCATGAATGAAAGTCGAGTACGTGTAGTAATTGCTTCGAGTCAGCTTTGTTGTTCAACAAATACTACCAAATCGAATGTGGCGATGCGAAATTGTGTAGCACCCCAAATTTGTACACACTAAAACCTCCATCTGACCATCAGATGTTATCATATGATTTTCATAAATGTCAGACGTACTTCTTTTGCCTATCAACATGCATCCTTCATTCCGGCTTATAGGTTGATTCACACCAATTTACTCGTCCGAAACGGCCGAATCGTCCGTGGATGGGTCTTTACATAACGAGACTCCTCCATGCCAAGAAAGCACGTTAAGCCGTTGGTCCCGTCTGTCATTCATAGATCTTTGACAGTCGTTACGGGTCGTCCGAAGCCCGAAAGTCTGACAACCAGTCTTACCAAGGGGTATCGTGTTATCCAGTAACTGGGTTGTGGAGATCAGATATGCAGTCGCTCCATGTAAAATACTGGTATTCAGCTGCATCCGTTTAGACTGTAAGCCGACCTCAACATAGTTCGGAAAATACTAGGCAGATTGATTGAAAGTTAGATTTTATTGAATAAAATTAAAAATGTGCCAATTGCCTAAAACGTATTTTCGGAGTGGTCGATTCGCCCACAAATAAATTAACTGAATACGAAACGCCTCAAGAAAAAAAAATATATGTGTCGATTCGCCCACTTTGGGCGAGAAAATTCGTGCAAATCAACCAATAAGCCTTCTTTGTTAGCCTAAGCCTTTTTTCTATCTTTGAAATTAAACTATACTTTATATCATAACTTTGTTTACAAGAGACCGCAATATTATAATAACTTATTTGTGTCAAAAGTTTATTTTTGTTTTTTATTTTTAATAGGTATAATAGACCCAAAATATTCGAAGAAAGATCAACCAAATTCAATAGATTTACGTATAAAGGGACGGCGACGTAATTGATTGTATGTACTGATGTTGTAGGTACATGGAATCAGCTATTGTATTGCATGTTATTTAATGAATGAATGAAGCTGCAGGAAGGCCAACGCATTGACAATGGTCTCTCTGTCTATCGGTTACAATGCCACTTGATTTTCATTTTGCCTTGGTCCATTCACATTGAAAATTTTCGCGGAGTTAAAATTTTATTGTCATGTTTTACATCGAATAATTGCTATTCCAAATATATAAAACAACGAATGTCCATTGTGAAATCTAGCCATATGTGTGATGGTAGTTTGTAGTAGGTTTTTTATTCTATTGATTGGCAAAACATGCTTGTTTTACATTTGCCAATGTTTAAACCAAAGTTTGTATTTCTACTAATTGATTGAACTATAAAATAACTAGCTGTTGTCCGCGACTACGTCTGCGATCCAGGATGAAAAGTAGCCTATGTCCATATCCAGGTCATGGTCTACCCATGTGCCAAATTTCATCCAAATCCGTTCAGCTGTTTTAGCGTAACAAACAAACGAAACTCACTTTCGCGTTTATAATATGAGTTAGGATTAGATTGCGCAATTTTTTATGCAAATAAATACGCTAAATTGAATAATAATTTAATATGATATTTTTTATCTAGCCCAGTCAATAACAACATTAAAGATCGCAAACGCGCATATATGTACCTACGATTTCTTTTATATGTTATTAGGTCCCCTTGGAGTAGTTTTACGATAAGGGGACCTAAACGACATATTAATAAAAACTTTTTTACAAAAAAAAAAACAACCGACTTCCAAAAAAAACACTTAAAAGAGAAAAATAACTTGAATTTCGGAAGTCGGTGGCAAAAACGAAAATACAGATCCATATAGTTATATCTTAAGATGGTTCGCAGTTCGCATAGTTGAAGCCGTGATATAGTTATATCCCTAGGGAAATAGTTATGAATTGCTTTCATATAATATTACGGTAGGTATATTTTACTATATATGTATCTAATAAAATACTATTGTTTTTGCCACCAACTTCCGAAATTCAAGTTATTTTTCTCTTTTAAGTGTTTTTTTTGGAAGTCGGTTGTTTTTTTTTTTGTAAAAAAGTTTTTATGTATGATTGTATTGCTCTCATGCAATGTGAAGAAATGTATTATTTATTATTTTATTCTATAATTAAATATATTTAATCATTTTATTTATTTTATTTTTAATGTTATAAATATTATAGTACCTAATGATTTAAAAATTTAAATTTAATTTTTAATTTAATAGTTCATCCTTTAATAAGAATATTGTACATGCCTATAAGTGATGTATTTACACAGTATTGAAGATTTGTGATTACCTATTGTTTATTTTTGTAAATATGTCGGTGTGTAATAAATAAAATAAAAAAAAACTGATTCTATCCTTCAAATAAACTCCGAGCAGAGATTTTTAAGCATAGTAATAGATATTAAAAAATAAAAAAAAATCACGGCCAACTTGTGGTAACGATTAGTTTACACCAAAACTTTTCTAGGAAAATTACGCGAACGCGCGGTGGTAAAAACCGTGACCACAGCACCTACTTGTATTTATTATCAAAATTAACCTATTACAGATAGGAAAACACGTACCTTCATTAACCTCATATATTTGTGAATAAAAACATTTCGAACGCTTGCTTCGCTCGGTTTTTGTGATTGGCCAAAAGATCGAGATGTGTTTATTATAATTGTTTGTACCCTACGTTTAATTTTTTTGTGTGATACACACAAAAACCTATCGACTAAATTCTCTAAATAGTGGTAAAACCCGCATCAAAATTGTGGTTTAGAAAATCAACGCGGTCACACAGAGGAACAAGAAAAGCGATTTTGATTCATAAAATACATTTATTCCAACTAGGCTGAAAATTAGCTCTTTTAGAACGTCTAAGTTACATATAACAGCCTGTCTATTCTGTAAAAACCTCACCGTGAAAACTTAGGTGAAGTGAGCTTGAAGTGAGCTGTCAAGTGTCAATCCCTAGTATCAGGTGGAATGACAGCTCACTTCAAGCTCACTTCACCTAAGTTTTCACGGTGCGATTTTTACAGAATAGATCGGCTGTTCCCCAGAACGCCCGACCTTCACCACTTCCTAGTGCGTTAGCTGAGAAGAAGTGGCGCAACAAACTCCCCAGCAGCACAGCTGTCTGTTCAGTTAGAAAAACTTGATTCTACACAAATAATAAGCGAAATAATTTACATTCCGCAAAAAAAACCTTAAACTGAATTATTTGGCATATATGTCAGCTAGCACACGCCACGTAATCTTACAGGATTTCTAAAGAAACTATCATAAAATGGACAACGGGCTAGTAGGTAGACGCAGCTACTGCCCATACTCTTGTTGTATTTCATTTAGGTAGCGTATTCAAACATTCCCACACATGACGTGACGAAGGTGTAACCAATTCATTGACAGAAACCTCATGAAAATAATTATATGATTTCTTAATTTAACCGCGAACCTACATAGTACCTATTTATAATTTTAGGAGTATTTTCAATACTATACTATTACTTAGTCTAGTAGTATACTCGCCACTTTTTTTCTCGCTACTTTTTTATATTGGTTTTACATTCTGTGATTACTCGAACTCACACACTGAGTTATATTAGTTGTAAAAATGCTAGGAATATCGTATAATTTTACAATGTTTGTAAATATGTGAGCACCATGCATCTATCACATGATTAATTTATCTGTAATTCCTTAATTTTTCATTATTTTTACCTAACGTGGTATAGTAATCTTATTCTAGGTGCATCGTCTTCACATATAATTATATAATTGATGTATACAAGATATTGTGAAAACATTTTAAAAGAGTAACGGTGGAGTTTCTTGCCCATTCTTCTCCATACGAAAACTACCTTTTGGAAGGGGCAACTAGAATCAATTATTATTTAAATGTTGACGTTCAAAAGTGCCTTTTTTGTGCCTAATTGAAATAAATTATTTGACTTTGACTTTGACTTTGCCATTATCGTATTATACTCAAATAGGACGTAATATTAGGGAAATGATTACGGAGGTTCTTTTCAGAACTTGATTTTTCCACTTAATTTTTTTTTTTAGAATTGGAGAAAATCGATTTTTAGGAATGAATTTCGAATAGGGTTAAATTATTTTTGATAAAATCATGCGTTTTATAATTTTTTTACTGCTGGAATAATCACGTTTTGACTAACTTTTGTTTCCGTTGCATGTAAATTTCAATGTTAACAACAAAAAAACTGATAAACTGTTTCCAACTTGTTTTGGGTCAGTTTCCGACCTTCAATATTGCAATATTAACATTATTATTATATTTAACATTATAAGTATATACTTATAATGTGAATTTATAAGAATCGTGAATTAAGATTCACAATTTGGAAAAAAAAAATACGGTAAATACCTACCTGGTTGACCAACCCTGACTTTTACCTCAGTTGACGTAGATTAACAATTTTGTAGATATTTTTTTTTTTTGTATTCTTTCTTTTTACTTGTGTGCCTTTTAGTCTGTGCTAAATAAATATATTTTATTCTTCCTCTTCAAGCAGATAATATTGCATACCGATTTTAAAATCAATTTTATTAATTATTGTTTTAGCTCAAAATTGGTAGGTAAAAATCGAAGTATTATGTATTTTATGGTATTAAGCCCCATTTACACGATTCAGTTTCTTGCCTGTGGCATACAATCAAATTGAAGTCACAAATTACTTGGATTGTCTAAACACTGTTGAAACGGTGCAACTATTATTGTTGCTTCAACATGGTATGCATCTGGCAAATGAATCGCATCGTGTAAATCTTCCCGGTTTTCTTTTACACTGCGGAATTCCCTGATTTTAAAAAGAAACAGTTTTCAAATACAATTTGCGGGATGAGTTAACCGGAACTGCGACTTGACAAAACAGCGAGATTTCTTAGCTTTATGTAACTTTAATAATAACGTATTATACACATAAACCTTCCGGAATAAATTTTCTAAACGATGGTGAAAACCTCATCAAAATCTGTTGCGTGGTTTAGAAGAACAACGCGGTTATACAGACAAACACGAAAACTGACTTTAATTTATAATTACCCTTATTCATAAACGTTGTTTAAAGTTAAGAGACGTTTAAACGTCAAAAATGTATGGTTAAACAGGCACTAATTATTACTTAAATTTAAGCAGCGTTTATAAATAAGGATTAGTGACAAAATATAAATTAAAGATTAAATATAAATTATCATAATCTATACATGGAATATGTATAGATTATGATAATTAATAATTAATATTAGGACATTTCCACAGGTCCGATGAAAAGAGACTTCACTTGTAAGTAAATGTACTGAAAAAGGAAGAATATCTTGTAAAAAATCAAGCTGAGCCATACCGAACTTAATATCTAAAATAATAAGCTCTTGCACATTAATCTCGAATACGCACTATTACTGCGAGTACACTACACACATTAAACTACGAGTATTACTGTTATAATATATGTAAACAAAGATGAAATGCGAGAGTGAGTTCCCAGTCTCTCTGTTTAAAAGAGTAACCGTGGACTTTCTTGCCGGCTCTTCTCCATAGGAACCGTGCACCTAGCTTCTGACGTTTCATAAGTGCCCTTGTAGGTTTATGTGAAATAAAATGTTTTGAATTCAGATTTTTTTGAATTTTAAAACACGCTATTCTTAGGAGATTATTGTGTTTGATTTTCAATTCGAACTTGACTCTTAATAGGCACTTACTTAACTCTTATTATTGCTTGACTCTAGCCTCAAAGAACCCTGGCGATTCATCCGGGTTCGATCCGCGATAGCAACGAAATCACCTTATGGAATATTGGTATTCATTCGTTTTAATACATTAGCAATTATCAAAGTCATGTTGAATTTATAAAAAGTTTGAAAATTATTATGCATTAATGAATTAAAAAATTGTAATGCCAATAATTAACATTAAAAATTATTTTTAGGGTTCCGTACCTCAAAAGGAAAAAACGGAGTCCTTATAGGATCCCTTCGTTATCCGTCCGTCAGTCTGTCAAGACCTTTTTTCTCAAGAACGCGTGGAGGTATTAAGTTGAAATTAATACCTAATACGTAGGCCTATGGTCCCTTGGAGCTCTAAAAACTTTTTTACAAAAAAAAAACAACCGACTTCCAAAAAAAACACTTAAAAGAGAAAAATAACTTGAATTTCGGAAGTTGGTGGCAAAAACAATAGTATTTTATTAGATACATATATAGTAAAATATACCTACCGTAATATATATGAAAGCAATTCATAACTATTTCCCTAGGGATATAACTATATCACGGCTTCAACTATGCGAACTGCGAACCATCTTAAGATATAACTATATGGATCTGTATTTTCGTTTTTGCCACCGACTTCCGAAATTCAAGTTATTTTTCTCTTTTAAGTGTTTTTTTTGGAAGTCGGTTGTTTTTTTTTTTGTAAAAATGTTTTTATTTTTCACTTTTTAGTTGTGTTTATACCTTCCCCGCACAAATTCGTATACCAGTCGAATAATGGAAACATATCAAAAGATTTTTCAAAAATTAACTAATCATTCCAAGCGCCCCGCTGGTGGAGCAAAGAGGAATGCCTAAAAATTTTCAGTGGAATATGCCCCACTAGTTCGACTTGGTGGGGCAGATTCCACTAGTCTAAAATCTTTATGGATTCTGCCTAACTAGGGTTGGCACCTTAGAAATGTGTAGGTAGGTATGCTCGTATTTTATATTTGTTTGGAAAAGAAAGAAATGTATAGTTAAGTAAAATATATATTTTTTGGTAATTTAATATGTTATGATGGCCCAGAGGTTAAGGCCTCGCCTCTCATGCATGAGGTTGTGGGTTCTAATGTGACTATTTCAATTCATATGAACTTTCTGAGTTTATCTTGGACATTATTGACATCAGTGAAGGAAAACATCGTGCGGAAACATGGACTTATAGTTAATATTAGTCTGAAATCACCAACCCGTTTTGAGCAAGCGTGATGATCAGTGCTCGTTCCTTCTCTGTATGAGAAGAGGCCTTTGCCCTGCAGTGGGACAGTAATAGGCTGGTATTATTATTTTATTATTAATTTTTATTTACTAGTTGTTTCTGAAAGGAATCGGGTTGTAAATCATACGTTAATTACACGATTTGTTACAAATAAAATAAAATCTAACTAAATACAAGTCCTAGTTACATTTTACTTACATATAAATTTCTTTCTTTTCTAATCAAATATTAAATACGAGCATACCTACTTACACAAATTCTAAGGTGCCAACCCTTGTGGGGAAGAATCCATGCCATGGGGCAGAATGCATTTGCCCCACCAGTGGGGCGACTTGATGGGGCAAAGTGGAATGATTGAAATTTTTGTGGGTGAAAAAGGGGGATACGGTTTGTATGAAAGATATTATTCATTTGGTTTAGAAAACGTGGTATAAACTTATCTAAGTAATAATAAAGATGGAATCATACATTTTTCAAAACTGGCTTGAAAGTGTAGAAAGGGGGTTACAAAATTTTTTGCATCTCAATGACATCTATTGGCCCAAAATGGTACACATTTTGGAATACATTTTTCTACATTCAATTTAACAGAAATAACATTTTTGAAATTTAATTACAGTCCTATTAAAATTGTAAATATAATATTATCACGATGTAACATTTAGTTTTTGTTTCATTGCAATCGTCTCATACAATAAAAAGATATGCTAATTTAAAGTTTTCAAAGTGAGACCCATACCACCAACAAGCACTACGTTCCAGGCGGCAAGGGGTTACGGAGATGTGGAGCGTATGCTGCCTCTAATATTAAGCTGGGCGGTCACAGTCCATAAATTACAGGCTACCACCCCCGAAAGAGCTGTGATCGACTTTGGTAAAAAAAACTTTGCAAAAGAGCAAATATACGTCGCGCTTAGTCGTGTCAGAAGTTTCGAAGGCTTTTCTTAAAGTATTATCAGAGTTGGATTACCAACAAATTATTAAAGCGACCACACGGCCGCAGATCATTGACGGAAATAACGAGGCTACAAAATCTGTCTTCTGTCAATCAAGGCCACACATAACATACGACTCAAGTAGCGCAATTTGATGCCGGGATACTACCATTAAAATCATTTATAGCCAGAGTACATCTCATGGCAATTCGAATAAGCCCAAACACGGCTAGGATACATTGTTTTATGACGGAGTTCCGGTGCCGTCCTTCCGGCTTCATCTTCAGATCAGTTCGATGGTCATCAGAATTATTTATTTAAACGTGCTTCACTGTCGTTTAACTATCTTAATCGAGATATCTTATCGCCACCCGTGAAATACTTATCATTGAGTAGTTCCGGTGGCCATCTGTCTTCTTCATCAGTTCCATTTCACCAAATGATACTTTCTGAATGCAAATGCTTAATTTGTTGCTGAAAATACCTAAATCGCTATGTGTGTGCCTATAATATTTGAGGAGTTCCCTCAATTCGTCATGGATTCCATCATCAGAACTGATTTTTTTTTTTATTGGGACTAATCTGGCCGTATATCCTTTCAAATCACAAAATAATTTTCCAAATCGGTTCATAAATGGCGCCACCCGTGGAATACCTATCATTGAGGAATTCCGATGGCAATCTGTGGTATTCTTCATCAGTTCCACTTCACTAAATGATAATTTCTGAATGCAAATGCTTAACTTGTAGCTGAAAATACCTAAATCGCTATGTGTGTGCCTATAATATTTGAAGAGTTCCCTCAATTCCTCATGGATTCCATCATCAGAACTAAATTTTGATAAAAATGGGACCAATCGGAAAGTGTATCCTTTCAAATAAAAAAATAATTTTCAAAATCGGTTCATAAATGACGGAGATATGAGGTAACAAACATTAAAAAAAAAAAAAAAAAATACAACCGAATTGATAACCTCCTCCTTTTTGGGAAGTCGGTTAAAAAAAATCGTACTTACATGCGCGTTTACGATGTTTGCATTTTTTTGTGTCGTAATTGACTGAGCTACTAAAACCCCACTGTTATTTCTACTACCATGAGTCACTGGCACCAAATATTAATAAAGTAATAGTTAAAGTTATCTTACCGGCTCAGCACAATTTTCTCAATCGGTTTGGTATTTAACAGTAGGTAATGTTATATTATATCTTAATATATTAAGAATCTATAATTGTTAGTTATTGTTTTAACTACGATTTGAGAATGAGCACAACTGAATTATTATTATTTTCATAACACTGTTTTAGAGATCCTTTGGTTTAACATACGAGCGTTTGTATTCGACCGAAGGTTTTCGCACGCTTTAAGAGTAGTCAAAAGTTGGCATGAAAGTGAATGTTTTAACTTGATAATTTACTTTCTTAGTTTTTACAAACATTGGCTAACGGTTAAGGAAAATATCGTGAAACATCCTGTAGCAGTCGGAAAGGGCTGCTGTGCACAAGCGTAGTATTCAACAGTTTAAATGATTATTATATACGAATAATAAATAACAGAGACCTATTAACTACAGAGACAATTACACACAACCTTTCTCGTTTACAGTCGGAAAGGGCTGCTGTGCACAAGCGTAGTATTCAACAGTTTAAATGATTATTATATACGAATAATAAATAACAGAGACCTATTAACTACAGAGACAATTACACACAACCTTTCTCGTTTATCTCAGAACACTATAACCAACCTTATCACATTCCGATATGAAAACTGACAAGATCATAATTTATTTTCTATGTACAGACCGTACATAAGATAAGACATTCTACTGAACGTGTAATCTTCCTTCTAACAAGAGGCCTAAGTTAGTCTGTGGTTGAGGAAGAAGCAGACAAGGTCAGATTACTTTGATAAATAAGTAGGTAAGTAAAATTGACTTAAGATAAGACATTTTATCTTCAGACCAATAGACTCATCTGTTATCTGTTACCAGATTTTGTTCGAATACTGCAATTGAACCATTTTTATCTTTTCTTAAAACTTGTAGTTTTGGTGAAGTATACTTCACTAAAAATAATTGTGTTAAAAATGAATTCGTTCATTCTAATATTTATAATGCCTGGTTTATACGATGGCAGTGACTGAGTCCATCATACTTAATCAGCCTATAATGTCCCCACAGGCCTCCTCTCGGTGAGAGCGAATTTGGGAGGTATTTGGCCGAAATCCACCACACGGGCCCAGTGCGGGTTGGTAGATGTTACTGATGTGACTGGACCCAGTGACTCGGTCATTCGGACCCAGTCAGTGGGTTCATGTAGACGAGATCGGCAGTAAGTCAGGCGGGGGAAGCTACTGGGCCTGAATATAGACGGGAAGGTTAGTGAATTGGATTGACAAGAGGGCGCGAAGTCAGCACTGGACTGCCTTTAATGCGAAACTAACTCTGTCTGTCTGTTACCTTTTTACGCCTGAACTACTGAACCGATTGTTATGAAAGGCAGATAGCTAGCTTGGGACCTGAAGAAAGCAAAGGATCTCATGATTTCATCCTGGATCATGGATGGATAATAATATATTTATACCCTACACTAGGAATTTCTCCTGTATTGTGGATGCGTTTACAAACATTTAAACTCACATACACAAACAGCCAGACCCGAAACCATTACTTATAGGTCATACAAATATTTTTTCCGCGCGGGAATCGAACCCGCGACACGCAGTGGAGCAGTCAATCGCTTAACCACTGCGCCAACCATGCCGTAAAAGTAATAATGGCAATATATACCACTGTTGGGAAATAACATTTGCTCAAATAGAAACGGATCCACCCCTCTTTATTATAATTTTATTGTAAGCATATGCATGACATGATTGACATGGCATACCTTGTATTTTAAGTATCTATATATATCTATCTAAGCTAATATTATCTAAACTCAATCAATCTTCCTAGCCTTTTCCCAACTATTTTGGGGTCGGCTTCCAGTCTAACCCGATGCCGCTGAATACTAGTATTTTACATGGAGTGACTGCCTATCTGACCTCCTCAACCCAGTAACTAGGTAACACGATATCCCTTGGTAAGACTGGTTGTCACATTTTCGGGCTTCTGACGACCCGTAACGACTGTCAAAGATCCACGAATAACAGCCGGGGTCAACGGCTTAACGTGCTTTCCTAGGCACGGAGAAGTCTCGGATTGTAAAGATGGTCACCCATCCACGGACAAACTCCGGCAAGCGTAGCTTAACCTGATGGATCGACACGTGCGGCTGTTATTACTTAGCCATGAGCTCTTCCTAATATTATCTATATTGATAATATTATAAATAAGGAGAAAATATTTTTTGTATGTTTGTTTGTTACGCTTTCGAGCTAAAACGGTTGAACGCCTTTCAATGAAATTTGGCACATGCGTAGACCATGACCTGGGCTAGGATATAGGATACTTTTTATACCAATATTCTCACGAGATCGAGACTTATGCAGGTGAAACTGCGAGGCGCAGCTAGTATAATATAACTATAAGACACTATCCCTTTGCAACTCAGATGCAACAGTTCAGTCATCTTTACTAGTATGAGTGGGGTCCAATCCTTCAATCCAGCTATAAAATTCTCATCTGAACATGGATCTATTACAGCTCAATAACTATCAAACACACGAAGAAGGACAACCGAAAGAAGCAAAAGAGAGAATGGGTGGTCCTTTGCCCCACGTTATAAAGAAGATGACATTCGATAAGCAACAAGCACTGTTACGAAATGTTTTCTAAATATTGTCCAGTAATGTTTTACTAACACTAGCCATAAACTAATTTAAGCCTCCACATACCTGTTTTTATATCCGGCAAAAGATCAGAATCCACTTCGAGGACGAAAACTAAAAATTTCACAAAAATATATACTAAAAAAGTCTTGCAATAACAGTAAATTAATACACAAATAGATTAATAATTCACTTGATTGAAACACACTGACTTATTGAACACTGACAGAGTTTTTTGACACGAACGGTTTGTTTCATTATTGTTGATGGACGCTCCCATGCCGCTGTACTAAAGAGTTTAACGTTGGGATCGTTACGGTGTTGTTGTGACGAAATGTGGGTCAGTGTGGACAACAAGGGCGCGGCCCCACTGCGCATAGCGTTTGAGGTGAACTCTGTTGGTGACTGATATTTTAAATGGAGCAGTTACACTGTGCGCACCTTATGGTCACACCTCGTGTGAACTAGGGCTCTTCGATTAGGTACTACATCAAACGTCCTGGAAGAATTTGTTGTTACAATTTTTCCTATAAAACATGGCGCTGGTGACGTTTTCCGAACCGAATCAAAACATTTATTCGCCTACTATTGGTAGATAGCTGGAACATGTATGTTGTACATGAATGTTATGTAAACATTAATAGATTATCCTCATAGTTACTATTTATGGTATGCGTAATTTTACGAAAATATTATGATAAGTTATCATAATATTTTAGTAAATTTAAATACATAAGTACCATTCTTATACTATGATTTATTAAAAAAAATAAAAATTCTTTGTTTGAGTCACATTTTGCCAAACAAAAAAAAAAAATTGCTAGTCATGGGGACTGGCGACAGAAATGAAAACTTAAAACTGGTATTAGCGCCATCTGTATTCTATAGTAGAGCATTACGGTGCGAGAATTAGTTACGCGAATCCATAAAGTTTACCTCCTACTTACGAAAAATCGTTCAACGCGCCTATATAACTTTTCACTTCAAAAACAGACATCCAAAAACCGAAATAATCCAAAACTGCTTTTTTGTTAATTTTGACGTAAATTCTTTCAAGCAAGATATTAAAACATTCAAGATAAACCTATTTTTTATGTAAGTACACACGGCTAAGTACCTTTCCAGTTTATGCTGATCTCGAATTGTATAGGATTTCCGTACAATGCAAGGTCAGCTTAAACTGGAATAGTATAGTTTGATGTGTAGTCGTGTGTACCCGAATAAGTTAAACGAAAGAATTGTGCGCAAAACATTACCTTTATGCAGTTATTTTTTTAGCATTACTGGGAATCATGCTTAATTATGTCCCACAAGGCTACGCGGCTTGTCACGCGTCAGCTGTCCTTTTTTATTTAAAGCTGATTAGCATTATTTCCTAGTAATGACACGAATGCTTACTTTTTTTAAACTATGGGGCGGTAAGTCACTATAAAGTGAAAGAATACATGGTAGTAAAAAATATAAGGTTAAAGTTTAGAAACGTGCCCCCTTGGGTGTAGGAGGGGCATCCGTAAATATAAGTAGAATATATAGAAACCTACATAAACAAAAAAAAAAATTAAAAAATGCGTCTGCGACTAAAAAAGATATTTGAAAACCCCCAAATAACCTCACATTATTTCTAGCGAGGCGGCACGTTTCTCAACCTAACCCTAATAAAATATTCTTTAAACAGCACTTTTTCAATGCCAATGCAGTAAAAAAGTCAAGTTGAGTTATATCAAAACTTATTGGCCCACCTTTCAGCGGTTTCATCGCTTTTTTCCACCAAAAAATGTGCGAGGTAGTGAAGCTAAGCTACGAAATAATGAGTTTTTTTTCACCAGAGCTAAGTGGGATAGTGCAGCGGGTAAGATGCTATGAAAATGCGCTTTGCACATATACACATTCAAAAAGAAATTTAATTCATACCTTTTCCAATAGAGCCAAGCCTAGCTACGCTTTGAAAATTAAACGTAGCTTAGCACATCTCTGGTAGAAAAGCTGTCTAAAGCTGGGGAGAGGTATCGACGAAGTAAAAGTTTAAAGTGGATCCTTAGGGCGAATTGAACGTGATCAGCCTCTCTAAACCGCGTTCAAGAGCTGTTAGTGTTATCATTGTCGTGGAATATTGACAGACATATCTTAAACGCGGTTAAGATATTCAGTTTGCGTTCATTTTCATTGGGGAAATTCGCAATTTCGCCTGTAAGAATAGTATAATACCAACTCTATCATCTCTTTGAGGTATATCTTTTAAGTAAGGTGGTAAACCTCTTGTATCAGGGGCTGCAGTATCAACATCGACCGAATTCGGTCACAAAGTCCTAATGGCGTCCCTAGACGGTCTATGTTCTATGTTAGGGGGTTTGGTTTCCGCACTTAGTCCGTCAGGTGGACCATTGTGCGTGGGCCATAGCGGCCGTTTGGTGGTTATTCCAACCAGCCCACCTCCCTCCAGAAGCTGATTAGGTCTCCTGGTCTGTTTAGAACGTCTGTGTATGATCTGGGTGACCCGAGGGTTTCTGTTCTAATCTGGGTGACGCCCGTACATTCGAAGAGCACGTGCGCAACGGTCTCCTCAGCCTCCATGCACGCCCTGCACAGAGGACTGTCCGTTATGCCTATTGTGTGGAAGTGCTTGTTTAGCGAACAGTGTCCCGTGATGGTCCCCGTCACCAGGCGCAGGCCGTTCCTGTCCAGGCGTAGCAAACGCCTGGTCAGCCTGCTGTCCAAAGATGGCATAGCCTCCTTTGACTGCCTGCAACCTGGTGTCGAGGTCCACCAACGTTCCGCTTGTGTGTGGGTAAACTTCTGCAGCCACCTGCGTATTTGGTTGAAGGGTATGGGTACGATAGGCTCGGGTCCGCAGACTGCCGTGCTGGATCCACGTCTAGCAAGTTCGTCAGCCGCGTCGTTACCTAGCGATCCGCTGTGTCCTTTTATCCATTGCAGTGTCACCGTGTTGCGGCTAGATACCGTTATTTGTTCTAGTGCATCGTGACATTCTAGTGTTAGCTTCGAGGTAGTATATTTCTTCCGTAAGGATTGGAGAACTGAGGCGCTGTCGGAGAGTATGCGTATGTGGCTGTCCGTAACCCTCCTGGCTTCTAGGGCGTGGACCGCTTGTATGATGCCCACACACTCCGCCTGATAGACGGTGTTGAACATTCCCAGCGGTCTGGATATATTTATGTTGAGGTCATGTGAGAAAACTCCGACTCCGGTACCTGAGTCGGTCTTTGATCCGTCGGTGTAAACTCTCATCTCTTTTGGGCCTGAGTAGTCACACTGTTCTTCTGTAAGTGTTATATTGTAGTGTCTTTGAAAGTGGTGTGTTTTCGGGGCTTTGTCGCAGGGTGATGCCATCATTGGCTCACGTTTGATCGCATCCTCCTTAATGCGTATGTGCTTAACTCTGGAGTCGTTGCATAGGGTTCCTGTTAAATGGAGCCTAAAGGTGGCCAGGGCCGCCTCCTCCCGCACGATGAGGTGCAGAGGTGGCAGTCCCAGCATTGCCTGTAGAGCGGCGGTGGGTGCAGTTCTCATACTACCAGTGATTGCGACGCAAGCAAACCGCTGTAGTTTTTCGAGATCTTTTTGGGCTGTGCACCGGTCTGTCCTGGGCCACCAGACCAGTGAGCCGTATGTGATAATCGGTCGGATAACTGTGGTGTATAGCCAGTGGGTGACCTTGGGGCTGATTCCCCAATTCCGGCCAAGCAGTCGTTTGCACTGCCACAGAGATATGCTGGCTTTTGTGGTGATATAGTTCGTGTGTTTTGCCCAGTTCAGTTGTTTGTCCAGATAGATGCCCAGGTATTTGGTTTCTGTTGAGAGGCTTAGGGTTGTTCCGAAGAATCGTGGCAGTTGTAGTGTTGTCAGTTTCCTCTTCTTCGTAAAGAGAACCAGTTCGGTTTTTGTAGGGTTTACTGAGAGTTGGTGATTGTTGCACCATTCCTCTACTATTTTCAGGGCATGACGCATGAGGTTGCATAGAGTGTTTTCGTGGGTGCCGTTAATTATTATGGTTATGTCGTCAGCGTAGCCTACGGTGAAATAACCTTTGTCGTTGAGTGTTTTGATGAGGCTGTCTACTACCAGGTTCCATAGGAGAGGCGAGAGGACTCCCCCTTGCGGGCATCCCTTCGCAACGATGGCTCTCGTAGTGTCATTTACTGTGACTTGTACAGCCCTTAGTTTGAGCATGTTGGTGATCCAGCCACTCAGTGTCGAGTCTATGCTGTGTCTGTCGAGGGCCGTGTTTATGCTGTTGGTCCCTAGACGGTCAAACATGCTTGACAAGCACGAAAAAATCACGAGCTTGTCAAGCAAGTCACGCGCATCTAGGGACACCATTAGGGCCTTGCGACTGAATTCGGTCGTAAAGCAATTGCAGTCCCTGGGCTTTTATCCTATTCCAGAAAAAATGTTCTACGATCCAACAACCTTGTGGTCACCAACACCAAGTGACGACTACGTGTTACTTTCAAAAGAAATAACTATCATAAAGTTTCATTACGTTTTTTGCGCAATTATTATTCAAAAATTTGTTATTACTTCACAAGTCTTTGTCGGTGGAAATATTACTACCAGGTAATACAGCTCTGAAATGTAAAAATTATTCATGCCATAATATTTTCTGTATGGCATAGCTAATATGTTATTCTTTGCAAAAAGAATCGACCTTCTAATGACTAAAGTTTAGGAAATGGCACCTACTGATAATAATAATAAGGTTTATTTTCCACCACATTGTAGCGTCTACAGTCAGCTTTACTGTTCCTCCTGCTGTTACTACATCTTAAACATAATATTAAAAAAATTGTTCCGTACACATTGATACCTATAGTACATAAATGCATTTACCTGTATTACAGGTCTCAAAATTTAAAATTTAAACATTAAATAATTTATTCAAATTCAAAAATATAAATCTAATTTAAATATTTAAAATCCTTCGTACTAAAATATTTAAATCTTTAAAAGATACGGTGGAGGTCTGGCCGGCTTGGGCAGGGCATCGCCGTATCCTCGTGGAGGCGATCGACGGCGGTGGGTGATCTCTCGCGTCCGGCACTGGGGGTCTACTCCCTAAGTGAAATCCGTAGTTTCGGCCGAAGTTACAGGCGTTTCGTTCTCCGTCTCACTTACGGACATACCGTGAGTGAGACGGGTAAGTGATTTTTTTTTCCCTTAGAAATTAGACCCCCTGGTCTAGGCCATGGTACGGAGCGAGAGGGCATGGGAAGCCGTCACCTCCTTCTGCAAAAGTAATGCTCGCGAAGGAGGAGGCGGAATGCGTGAGGGAGAGGCAAACATCGCGCCCGCGTTACCGCGTTACGGTGACTAGGAAACGCCCTGGACGTCGGGAATCCCAAGCCGATTCCAGGCCATCGTAGGCGCGGCCTTGCAGTCGGTGAGCAATGGGTAGCCCGCCGTCCGATAAGTACCAAACCCGGGTCGACTGCCGATGCCTGCCAGGGTCGTGAGAAAGTCCGAAATAGTATTGTTATTTGAAAAACAAAATAAATGGTTACTAAGTAGATAGTTTCTACGCAAACGCACCTTTGATAACCAAAGTAACATTGAAATTGGTTAGTTTATTCATTTCTAAAAAATTCGTTAAACAATTACTGGAATAATTAACACTTATTTCATAATTACTTAAATAATTATGTTTTTATCTACTGTTTTATTACAAAGGAATGCCAATGATAATAGCTTTCTCAATAACAGGCAAAGGAGATGCAAAAAGAAGCGTAATAAAAAAATAAAAACATGTATTCTATCATGCAATTCCCGTTATCAGGGGAAGGAATGATTAAAGATAAATAATGCTAAGAAAAAAGAAGAGAAAAGAGTTCCTGGAAGGACTTAAGGGATGCCTATGCCCAGCAGTGAGACAAAAACTGAAAGCTTAAGAGAGAACAGGGCCTGCGACGAATTTTAAAAATTTGAAGAAATTATTACCTCAAGTCTGCCCCTGTAGAGTGCGATAGGGATAGTTACAGCTCAGACCAATGATATCACAAAAAAAAATGATAAAATCTAAGTTTCGTATTCCCCTTTTTTCTTCTCGAAAAATGAACCGATTCAATTATTCTTTACATTAAAATTTAAAAAAAGAGTAGGTATATTTAGGTTCTTTTTTGTTAAAAACTTTTCGAATTTGTTTGGTTTTCCTCTGATCACGGCGGTAAAAATGGAGTATATTTATCATATCTTTGGTTAAACTCATCCAGCTGCAACCAACCAACATTTCTTGATTAAACTGTCAAACTTATCGATGATATATTCACATATATTTAGAGACTGTAATTATTATATGTTTCGATTCAAAGGTTATTTTTCCTGTTTTTCAGTGAGATAAACGGTCTGATTTCAACAAAACCAATTTATAAGAAATTATTATGTCTTTACTTAATAGAAACAGTACTGTTTTATTATTTTTGTGACGATTAATTTGACTGACGTGTTTTTTTGTTTTTCCTACTTTACTTTCAATGTTTGCATGCCTAATTTAAGGTAGATTGTTCAGGGATCTAAAAGATTTGTAAACACCCCTGTTTTATGTACCTACTTTCTAAACGATATTTATTTATTTTGTCCTTTCACAGGTATTTTGCCTTTTGCACCACGGTCAGTGTCACAGTGATCTTTATTATTATTGAAATAAGGTTGCTAATCTTTATGAATCTTTATTATGAAACACACAAGATTCACGATACACAAGAGCAGATGTACAAAATAGCAAGGTATATCTACATAAATCTACACAGATCATGTAACCCTGTCTCCTAAACTAGGTAGTCCTGTATCTTAGGAGACAGTGTTAGGCCATACAGGGCAGTTAGTCATGTATGTATAGCAGCAGCCAGAGTGTTTAGCGCGAGGGTGGTTAAGTAATACATTTGTGTGCTGGTGTAAATGTGTAAGTACGAGGAGTACAAGTATGTGTAAGTGAATGAGTGGTGAGTATGGGAGTGCGTGTGTATGTCTAAGGGTGCGCGAGAGTGAGTGAGTGAATGAGTGATAGTGTATTGAGTATGAGTCGGGTAGTGTAATGGGTTGCAGTTAGAGGTAAAATAGCTGTAAAAGGACCAAGAATAACTTTGGCAGGATCTATAGGGCTACATATATCCAGATCATTATGTTAAGAGCTCCCGCAAACATACTATAGTTGGCCAACTTACAGTTTAATTTACTAAGATACTGATGCAGATTTAGTTGGACAAGATGTGCGGGCTAGCATATGTCACTATACCTATTGGTATACTCTGCGATTTAGTTAACCAACTTACAATTGTATGTCTGCGGGAGCCCTAAAGGTTCTAATTCTGACGTTTTACGCTCAAATTCAGGTTTAACTCGCACCTCGAGGTCAGAATTGCATAACTTTCATTTCGATGAATCTGTCCAACCGGATTTTAAACCGACTCTGTATCAAAAGCTGCATGCACAGTTTGCTTCATGACAAAACACTAGTAGGTACAAATTTCGGGACATAACCATCAGGAATTTCTCAGTAGCAGCCCGGAATCTGGTTGTGTCCTGTTGATGGCTTATAGGCTCGCCCCCTATTACATGGGACTTAATCATAACTATCAAAATGTGGGTGTAAGTACCTACTACATATTTACACCTCTGCTTAACCCTTCAGAGAATACTGGCGTTATGTTATGTGTTATCCACTACTTAATATAGAGAGGATCTGTTCACAGCTGGCTGATGGTTGATGCTTACGGTGATGATCGCTCAAACTCAAACTCAAAGCATTTATTTCAATTAAACCATCTACAGGCACTTTTGAACTGTCAAGAAGTCGATAAGTCAGAAATATGAAGCTAGTTGCTCATTCCAAAGAGTAGTAGGTACCTATGGAGAAGAACGGGCAAGAAACTCCACGGACACTCTTTTAAATAAAAAATATTGGTTACATCATTCATGTTGAAATTATACATGTGAGAACAATGGAGAAAGACGTGAACGTTTGTAAAAGCGTCCGTAATAAAAAGAAAAAATCAACGAATCATTCAAAAATTTAAAATAAGCCTTGGCAGTTAAGAGATGACAAGTCCCAACTGACGGCGCCCGTTCACGAACATGACGCATGGATCAGCACCATTCAGCTAAACCATTTTGAAGGGAGCTAAATGATCCAACACCACCATCAGCTAGACATCTGAGTGAGCATGACATACTCACAGCCGCCAGGGCACATTCAATCAATGAAATACATATTACCCGGCAAATGGTAGGTCTTTAGTATACCCAGTACGCACATGACAGTTCTAGTATAATAAGTAAATAACGACGCGAGGCGACCTTACGTTAAAAAAAAAACTTATCTGGTCTGCCTACCCTTTTCCAAACCACTAACCATATAAAGCTGAATACCAACATTTTACGTGGAGGAACTGCCCATCTGGCTTCTACAACCCAGTTACTGGGTAATACGATAAGTTGGTAAGACGGATTCCCAGACTTTCGGGTTTCTGCCCGTAACGACTGTCAAAGATATAAAAATGCCAACCGGAAGCAACGGCTTTACGTGCAATCCGAAGCAAAAACTGAAGTAAAATCGGGAATTTATTTGCTAATCAAAACCCGGATTATCCCGCTCAAGTATGGATAGTATTATATGTTGTATACAGGATTTTGTTTATATGTGACTATCGCCAAACAGGAACACAATTACCAATAAAGTGTAGTTGTCGTCAGTCACTGAGTTAAGGTCAGCGCACACCGGCGGAGGGCGGTGGACGGCATCGAGGAGAATTTGCCGCCGGCCGGCCGCACTACTAGATGTTGTAGTATGCCACGGGGGAAATGCGGAGTGCAGTTTCGCTTGGACTACCTGTCCCCCGCATGCCTTCGCATCCCGCCGCATTGCGTCGCAACCTGCCTTTACCTCTCGTCGCATCCCGCCGCGGTATCCTCCTAGTGCACTCTTCAATACTGCAGAGAGAAATCCCCTCTGATGCTCCATGGTCGATCTCTGAGCTTTGGAATCTATATCTTGTTACCATTTTAAACGAACGAATTTACGTTGTTAAATTTAAAATGCCCTGCCCCACCGTCCGCCGATGTGCGCTGGCCATTAGTCACGGAACTGTATATATTATAATCGGATATGTATATATTTACAAAAGGATTTTACTACATAATATTATGTAGAACCAACATTATCTTTAGAATATATGTGTGCTATCTATGACAGAACCACTTGTGCTCGAGAACCTATTGTTATTTTATCGCACGTGACAGATATAATATGTAACCATTGTAATCTGTAATGTAGGGTAGGTAATGCACAATATGCATTCAAATTAGATTATAAAAAAAAAAAAATAATAAGTTTCCGTAGAAAATGTCTCGTTTGCCTATTTAAATATTATTTCATGAAGATACTATTTGAGTCCTATAACTTATCAGGAACAATAATTATAAATTATTATGGAAATATGTACCGAATAACACCAAAATAATTAATAAAAACTCAAAACGGATTTCTTTTTAATAAAAAAAAAATATTATTTTCATTTACTGCCGTAATACGACACTACAATAGGGTTACAATAGGATACAATATAGTACGTACACCTCTGCCTAACTCTTCGAAGAATACCGGCGTGATGTTATGTTATATTATACGACACTATTCAATAGAAGACATTTTTTTCAGCACTGACGTAATTCTAATCCCTAAGGGTAGGTAACCCTACCTTTCTCAACCAAGAAAATGTTCGAAAAGATAAATTACAAAAAACAATAAGTATTAAATACTCACAGGCAGAATAAAAATACACTCACTTCACTTTAAAACACTACCACACAAAAAATATAATATTGGAACTATTTTTAAAAGTGACCGCCGGCCGCAAAGTCTGTTTGCAATATGATGAAAAATATGGTATCCACTTATTAATACATTAAGTGATACCGACGCGCGACGATACCGTACACTGTCGTGCAAATGTATTCGGACAATTACTTTTTATACATACGTAACGCATATTGTAAATCTGTTGATAAAGAAGGTACCTGTATTTTTGCTTATCATATTATGGGGTTTCACTATAAATTTTGCTAGTAGTACTAACTATTGAGTACATACGCGATGTTCTAGCAGATATTTAGAAAAGCACATACTGTTCTTATAGAAACAGTTAAAATAAGATGGTTTATTGGGAGTATAGCCCCTGTATATGGATCGAATTAAATTAGCAAGCAAATCTCTGCAGATGTAATGGGTATCGATTTCTAAATAGGTACGATATAATAAAAAATAAAATGATTTGATGTTTTTTTGATGTATAACATCTTTCCTCTCGTTTTCCTGCAATCTGTGGGAGTGATTTCGTGAAAAGGGACGGAAGTGTGTAAGAGGAAGCCGGGGAAGCGCGCGCTATTTGATTTGTCCAATGAGCGCACGCGGTGCCAGAGTAGGCCGTCAGATAGACGAAATGGCCGATGATGATGGACGGCGATGGACGAAAAAAATTTTCAAATAATAGTACCTACCTGAATTTATTTTTTCAGGATATAAGGTTAATCTGGCTTATTACTAAGGTGAGATCTCAGATGTTATCTAGTAGTTTTGTTACTCGAAGTTTGAGTTGAGAAAATCTGTTTTCTTTTGTTTTATCGTATTCAGATATCGAAACCCATCACGTATGTGAAAATTACACAAAAAAACAGATTTTTTAAGTGACTACTATAACTGCGGTCGATGACCCCACAAAAAAAACCATCAATGTTTAGATATCAATACTCATCACGTCACTGGGGTTTTGTTAGCTAATTTAATTTGACACTGCAGTTCTGTAGTTTATTATTTAGTTCAATAGCGTTCATCCAAAAAGTTGGCAGCGTCGTAAATAGCTGTCAAATATTTATCTGTTTTGATTAATTTGGCAATATTATTGTTTGGAACTAAGAAATATGGATAACTAGTGAACTAGAATATTAATAATGAATTGTAATTTAAACACTGAATTTGATAATGGTACCGATTCTCTTGTACAGACGCCAGCACATTAACCTACTATAATCTGTCAAATTTCTTCTCTTCGTCTGTACACCGAATTGAACTAACTAAAATATCAATAAAATTCCTTACTTTTGGCTATAAGAATTTTACAGCTATTCTGCAAAAAAAACATCTCTAAATTTAAAAATAATTTTGACATAACTAAAATCGAATTTGACAATCGCGACTCCATGCGGTACGTACTTGTTTGCCCTACCTCGTAAATTTTTTTAGAGCCGGAGGCGCGCAGGGTGGGCTGCCTCGACGTGTTTTATATGGAATTTTTCACTTTTTGTATGGAAAAAATTAAAAATGATTACCTACGTGTTAAGTTTTAGAGGTTTATGAGTCTTATAAAGGGGGTCGAAATTTTCATTATTTTTGCGATAGTACACCCCATTTTCGAGATATAAGCAAAAGAAAAGAAAAAAATATACAGTACTGTTTTACACCTGAAGGTGTTGGTGTGAATTTTAGTTCATGACAACTAATAGTATTCCACACTATTTTTAATCGCGATTAAATATGGTCAGATTTAGTTTGACAATCAAAATTTTAGGTGAAAAATGTCAAATGCAAAATAACAAAATTGTCATTTTCACTAAATTAAAATCCCAATGCCATGTTAGTGCTGTCAAACTAAAAATATAGTTAAGTTGTCTCACTTTAGTCTGTAGTAATGGGAAATCGTCGTTTGACAGGAATAAACTAAATTGTGGTGATTTTTTGTCTACTTTAGAGGCATATGTTACAAGAGGTACCATTGTAACCATTTTAGGTGTAAAAAAGGCACTAGGAAAGTTTCCAAATACTTTTTTACACCTATAAACTACTCGTAAATATTCGGTGTTACGATATTAATTATTGCATTTAATTATCAATATTTTAGTTCACTAATAAGCCATAATTCTTAATTCCATACAGCAATATTTCCAAATTAATCAAAACAGTGACATATTTGACAGCTACTTGCGACGTTGCCACCTTTTTGTATAACCGCTCTTATATTTTCAAATTATTATAAAGGAAATATTAGTCTTGTATTTCAGTAATACTACCAATATCGCTGTCATCTTAAGATGTTTTGAACCTACCTTTATTGGATATTGGAAAAAGGGAGTACAGACTATGTTGGGCTTGGAAGAGGTTTATTTAAAAGTTGAGAGGAAGTAACTAACCTACATTATTACGCTCAATGAATAATTGCCAGAAATATATAATTTAAATATAATACGAGTATATAGCTACGAAACCCGCGTCATCCACACAATAAACATAACGGACAGTCCTCTGTGCAGGGCGTGCATGGAGGCTGAGGAGACCGTTGCGCACGTGCTCTTCGAATGTACGGGCGTCACCCAGATTAGAACAGAAACCCTCGGGTCACCCAGATCATACACAGACGTTCTAAACAGACCAGGAGACTTAATCAACTTCTGGAGGGAGGTGGGCTGGTTGGGATAACCACCAAACGGCCGCTATGGCCCACGCACAATGGTCCACCTGACGGACTAAGTGCGTAAACCAAACCCCCTAACATAGAACATAGAACCCGCGTCATGCGGTGCTTGGGGGAGGCCTATGTCTTTTGGATGAAATGATGATGACGATGAAGTCCGCGTCATTATTAGCCTGGAATAATAATTATAATTAGGAAATTAATTCGTTAATAGTTAATTTTAAACTCAAATTATGTTGGCTCTTATTGATTTAAATTTGTCGTAATGAGCAGGTACTTAACAAACAACTTTAAATTGCTTCTTTTTTTAAATTGCCATTCTGAGCCAGATAAATGAAATGACTATAATACAGCAAATTGATGTAGGCTGTCAATTTGCTTAACAATAAATTTATCTGACGGTATACAAAATAAAACATTTCCATGCTATTATAATAATTAATGACGGTACTTATACAAATTAATTAATAAGGTATAACGTTAAAATTACTCAATTATATGTGCCAACATTTTAAATCTATTAATATACGCTTTCGGGATCACGTCGAGCGTCGTCGTCGGCCCCCGCGAAGACATAATGATGTTAGTTGGTATTTAAATAAATGAATAGTTATTATTTACGTCGCTTATTCTCCACTAGCTTTTTGGTTGACCCGCGTAAAGGTTGGAATTTATTCCACGGGAACGTACTACAGGGACAAAAAGTAACCTAATGTCCTTATGTAGGACATGGTTTATCTGTCTGTCAATTTTCATGCAAATTGTAAAAGGTATAATAATTAATAACAAACCGAAAAACCGAATCATTGGATAATATAGTACGGTTATCTTTATTTAATACTTCAAGCACACAAATGTACAGAGGCGGACTTAATGCCATGGGCATTTTCTACCAGTCAACCTTCGGGTGATGCAGAGACAAACAGTGGTAGGTGCAACAGAGAGATTTGAAGATTTTTTATTTTTAAATATAAAGATATACCTACATATATACCTATTAAAAACTATAAATATAATAAATACACCTAATTGTACATAAATATAAGTACAAATAAGACAAACAATGGGAAAAAATTACCGTTGTGATGATACTGCCAGCTTCTTGCGAATATGCTCGCGAACTTTAATTCGAAAAGATAACCGATCTTTTTCATTACGATTGCTTATATTCTGTGAAAAGTTTGACTGTTCTGTCTGGATGGTTGGTTGTCATGTAAATCTGTTATTTGTATGGTAACTGAAATGCCCATTTTAGTTGTTTTTAGGGTTCCGTACTTCAAAAGAAAAAAAACGGAACCCTTATGGGATCACTTCTGTCCGTCCGTCTGTCTATCTGTCAGTCTGTCAAGACTCTTTTTCTCAGGAACGCGTGGAAGTATCAAATTGAAATTAATATCTAATACGGAGGTCTATGGCGAAGAGAATGTGGCTAAGTAATAACAGCCGCACGGGTCGATCCATCGAGTTAAGCTACGCTTTCTGGCGTTGTTCCGTGGACGGGTGACCATCTTAACATACAGAGACACGTCCGTGCCTCGGAAAGCACGTTAAGCCGTTAGTCCCGGCTGTGATTCGTGGATCTTTGACAGTCGTTATGAGTCGTCAGAAGGCTGAAAGTCTGACAATCGCAGTCTTACCAAGCGGTATCGTGTTACCCAGTTACTGGGTTGTGGAGGTCAAATAGGCAGTCGCTCCAGGTAAATTACTGGTATTCGGCTGCGTCCGGTTAGACTGGAAGCCAACCCCAACAAAGTTGAGAAGAGGCTTGACAGATTGAGTTTTTTGAGGTCTACAGTCCCTTGTAGCTCTAAAAAAATCAAGCTGATAAGTCAACGTAATAAAAAAATACGGCGCCATATTTTGATACGCGCAAATAAATCAAAACCTATAGGGTACTTCCCGTTGACCTAGAATCATGAAATTTGGCAAGAAGTAAGGTCTCACAGCACAAGTAAAGGAAAAAGTCCGAAAATTGTTAATTTGTAGTTTAATAACATTTTTTTTTTTTTTTTGCGATTACAAACTTACATTTGCAGTTGGAGAATTGACCGTGACGGATAACGATGTATGAGAATGCATTTTTCAACTACAAAGTTGAGTTTAGTTTTGAGATAAATTCATTCCAACTACGGAACCCTTCATTGTACGTGGTCCGACACGCACTTGGCCGGTTTTTTTATTTGAAAGTGACTGTACTGTTGTTTTGTGTCTATCTATGTGACCGCGTTATTCTTTTAAACTACGCAACGTATTTTGATGCGTTTCTCAAAATTATGGTAAAAACCATAATTTAGAGAAACTAGCATATACATAATAAAGAAAATGTGTCAAGACGTAAATACCGTGCGAAGCAGGGGCGGGTCACTAGTTATAAATAAATAAAACTGGCGTGAAAGTCGATGACGAAGGCTGACGTCATCCCCACCAACAATAACGTAGACCCAAGTTTCAAGGTTAAGAGCTGAAATTATTGGGTATAGCCATCAATATGTTTGTACACGCGGCTACATAACAAGCTATAACATATATTTCCAGTTATACTGGATACCAGACCAGTTATGCTGATCTCGCATTGTATACATTTTCCGTATAATGAGAGGTCAGCTTATACTGGAACTTTATAGCTTAATATGTAGCCATGTGTACAACCCTATTTACAGAAAATAAAATCATTTAATTTCAATAGAGATAGAGTGATCTTGGTGAACATTTCTTCAGACTTCAGTTGTTAGAGATGAAGGTTTTAAGGGTACAGTGATTCGAGAATTCGTTTCTGGGACTAAGTATAAGGCCTATAATAGGGATGATACCTGGGTCAAAAAAAGAAATTCTATTTAGTCCGTCAGTTAGATAATAAAAAAATATATGACTCGTATTTTTTGCTTTATCATATTAATAAAAAATGACTTAGATAAAACGTATTAAAGTTGGGGAGTGGGGGTTGATACGTCACAAGTAAGTATAAAGTCTACATACTCGTGACGTCATGGCACATTTTAACTCAATGTATCGCCTTAATCTTTTGATAACGTAAAAAAAGAAAAAATACGCGTACGTAATTTTTTTATAATCTACAAGGCGGACAAAAAATGTTTTTTTGTCATCATCCCTATTGTGTGAATAGTAGTTAATAAGTAAATTAATATAGTCTTCCTGCGGGTTGCATCGACCCCAAGTAGCATGGGACGCTGGTCCCATGCAACACGTTTTCTTCTTCCATTCTCTCCAGACAACAGTCACGCCGCGCCATCATTAACTTCCTTTTCTTTAATATCATTCCTCACAGAATCCATTCATCTTTATTTATATTCATCACTCTTTTGGTCGCATGCGTTTCCTCCCTCCTCATCACCAGGCCAAACGATTTCCTTTCAACTTTTCTGCCACTGACGCCACTGTCAAACGTCTCCACATATACTCATTTCTTAGTGTATCGTAAACCCATAAATAGAAACGTACAGGTGCCAGCAGGTCTACCCGAAACTGTCAATTTTTTCCAATCAACTTTGAACCTTATGCTTTAGTGATAAAGTTGAAAATATATTAAAGAAATTTGACAGATATTAGTAGGTTGATGTGCTGGCGTCTGTACATTACTTTAAAAATAATGCTTTCTGTGCATCACGTCATCCACATATAAAACGAGCAATAGTAATTTGCTACACTGTACATAAAACTTCATCGAACCCTTTTTACATAATTAATAGCTGTACAATTACTCGTAGGTACAAACGGCTACACATCAAGCTATAAATTTCCAGTATAAGCTGACCTCGCATTGTACGGAAATCCTATACAATATGAGATCAGCATAAACTAGAAATGTAAAGCTTGATGTATAGCCGTGTGTACTAGGGCTCGGATAACGGTATATTTTTCGAAACGGTTACCTAAGAAACGATTTGTTTCGTTTACGTTCATTAATAGGTTTTTGAAGAAAAACTGAATTTAAATTGTTCTCAGTTAATAAAAAGTTTCTAACCGTTTTTAACCATTTTTGGGTTGATGAAATGAAATGAAGATAAGGTACAATTTAACTAAACAAGTTCATGCTTGTCGGCGCACGCCCCATACGTGGCTGCGTCCCTTCTCATTTCGTTTTCGTTCCGAACAAAATTTTGTACTGGTTGTACAGACGCCAGCAGGTCAACCTACCCGAAACTGTAAAATTTTCCCAATCAATTTTGAAACTAGCGCTTCAGTGATAAAGTTGAAAATCTATTAAAGAAATTTGACAGATTGTAGTATGTTGATGTGCTGGCGTCTGTACAAAGAACTGTTAGAAACGTTTTTAAAACGTTATTTTAAATAACGTTTCCGAACCCTGGCTAACCAACAGTCAGCAACAAACGTCGATTAACACTTCAGTTTATTAAACCTTAATTATTGAATTATTCAAGTGGATTTTTTTATTTATGTGCTATTTGTTTATTGTGCTATGCCGACTAATGTTTTACGGTAAATATTTCCATTATTTAATTTAATTTTCAATTTAGGGGACAATTTCATTAATGTTTGCATGCCTTATATAAGGTAGATTGTACAAGGCTCACCCATCTTATTGTAACATTGTATGTACCTGCAATCTATGCAAATAAAATTTACTTTACTTTACTTGAGTTAAATATTTAGTTAAAATGTAAATAGAACCAAAATTGGAAGACACTCGGACTCTGAGCTCTGAACTATGTATTTACATGAAATGCGGAAATACAAAGTAACGAATAATTTTTTCAGTCTTAATCGACTTTTGTCGCTAACCATACCTCATTGACGACACAATTTTTTTATTGTCTTGTTTTTTTTTGAGAGGCCAAATTAGTCCGTTTCGTTTACCATTAAATGCTTACGCAATAACTCATCATCATTATAACCAAGTGGGCTGTAATCCACCGCGCGAGCCCAGTGCGGGTTGGTAGATGTCACATGTCTTCGATTTTTTGGTTCTCGGACATGCCGGTTTCCTCACGATGTTTACCTTCACCGTTTTCAGAGCAATGGTGATGAAATTATTTACACAAAGTAAAGCACCTGCCTGGGTTCGAACCCACGACCTACAACTCGTAAGTCGGGGCCATCACCACTCCGCCACCACTGCTCCCAATGCAATAAGTAGAACCATATGTTTTTTTTTGGCTCTGACGGTCACAAATAAACATAACGACTAACTACTACTTTTTATGTTTTTTTTAACATTAAGAGGGAACAGGGCCTGCGATTCTCCATACAAATGTATTCCCCTATTTTCTTCCTGACTGCAGCCCCTAGAGGAATCTATTTTTTTTTTTTAATCTAGGTCTGCTGTAGACATGTCTCTGTTATTTTCTTTATTTTTTAACCACTTTTTGGTAGAGAAAATATGACCCTCCAAAAATTACAAAAATGCCCCATTTTTACCGCCGTGATTAGAGGACTACCAGACAAATTCCAAAAGTTTTTAACATAAAAGAAAATAATAAGAACATACTAGACATATTCTTTCTTAAATATTTTAAGAAAAAAACAAATTAATCGGCTCAGTTTTCGAGGAGAAAAAAGGGGAATACGAAATGTCTATAATAGGTCGTATAATCGATCTGAGCTGCAGCTGTCCCTGTACGGAGGCAGATTTGAGGTAAGACGACGGCAATAGTTTCTTCAAATACCTATTTTTCAAATTCCTCGCAGGCCCTGTTCCCTCTTAATGATTATTTTAAAATGAGCACCGGCCCCGACACAATTCCCAAATGTGTAGCGCCTACCACTATTTGCGTCGTAAAGCGGATGCAGCCGGGTTGCATCATTATAACATTTTGTAAAAGTAACAGAAGTTTTTTTTAATATTAGTTCTTTTGTTACGCACATTTATTATTGCATTCATTGTTCCGGGTCACTGCAATCCGGACTCCGGCGTACGAGGCTCAGAATCCGTTTACAACATATTGATGGCCTGGAGGGCCCGGATCCCGAACATGACATGTGCACAAGTTCTTACAAAAGAAGCCATGTGCCCGAAGGGATTTGCCATCAGTAAAAATGACCAACATCCATGCAAACTTTTATCCACTATTTAAAGCATAAAAAAAAAAACATTTAGGAGATGAAGTTAAAAAATGTGTTTCCGTAGCGCTTTCCTGATTTATGGAACTCTTGAGCAAAATGTCATGTTTCTAGACCCGTGGTTTAGGCTGTGCGTTCTCTGTCAGTGAATTAATTAATTAAAAATTTGCACCTATTTTTCCCGACACTGACTGGACCCGGATCCCATATCTATGGACAGAGCGTAGGTTACAAAAGAAGTTATAAAATTTGCATTTGATATTGATTGCTGATCAACAATAACGTTATCTGAGGTTTTAGAAAAAAAAAAACTCATAAGAATACTATGTATAATATGAATATTAAAACTAAAACATAAGTCAAATACTGTTGGGTGTTTTACAAAACCTTTATAATGTACAATTAATCATTTGTGGGTAGTTAAGAAAAAATAACTCAATCTTCCCTTGTTACACGGTCTCAAACAGCAAATACAAAAGTAAACAAATTTCCGTTCAACACAGTTATCTGTGTGGAACGGAAACTTAGCGTAGCTCCATTTGAAATAAGATTAGACATTTAAACAAACCTTTTTTACAGCCCGTTCCACTGATTCTCTCTTATATATCGTAGGCATAAGGATGGCATTAAAAGCAAAAAAGTGGTTACAATACCAGTTGTGTAATGCAGCTGCCATTTGTTATGCCAGCAACGCAATAGAAGTTAAAATTAGTTGAACGGACTGTAAAACAGGTTTGAAGGTGACTCGAAATTATTGTAGGGAATATGAACTTTTTATGTAGTTTTTTAAAAGTGGTCATAAAATTTTAAATTATATAAAAACTACCGAATTGCATCACAATGCATTTCGGTGATTTATTATATAATTTGGATCCGTCATACATTATACTTTTCCTTCCATAGTTTGTGCGGGGTGGTTATAGTTGTAGTAAGTCTTGTTCACGTCTCAATTTCATTTTGTGAATTTTTTTCTTTTCTTGAAGGTAATGTTTGTGTGTATGTTTTTATTTAGTATTTTTCGTATCAGTATGCATGTATTATAAAATTTATAATACATGCATACTGAACGAAACGAAATTAATGAACATTACACGAACATTTAATGTTCGTGTAATGTTCATTAATTTCGTTTCTTTATAAAGTGTTAATGTTAAAGTGAGATAATTACTCGTACATTACGTTTTATGTAATTTATTTTGTGCAGTTTTCTATTAATTAATTATCTAGTAATTTATTTTGTGTTTTGTGCAGATTTCAGTGCGGAGATTTTTTTGTTGTGTTTTTTGAATGTGTGGTAGCTACGTCAATTTACAATCTAAGATTAGTCTTAAGTATTTTTATTTAATTTCTATATATCGTTTTATTGTTTATTTTTAATGGAGTGTAGTTGCAATTTTTTTAATTTTTTGCTGCAAATATTAAATAGTTGGTTTTTGTTGTATATGGTAAGAAGATAACTATAAGATTTATTATTCTTATATACGTATATCTACGGATACGGATCTTGAGACACAATATTGTTAAGGGAGGTAGGTACCCCGAAACGATAAATTGAAATTGACAATTTTTACATGATTAATACACACTGATGCGCAAATTGATCGTAAACCAAATACAATTGAAGCGATTGACAATATTACTACAACAGAAATTGATGGCAATTGATCAATTGCCATTGATCGTTTCGGGGACCCCTTATTGTTAATGAATGCGGCATTCAACAGTCATAAATTGAATAACCAATTAAGAGTCCAATTAAAAAGGAGTAACATAATGTGATGCATTAGATAATTCAGTTATTACTAAGCTGTAAACCTAGGTCTCATTACAGATATTCAGATAGTGCCATCCACGAACACGCGCCCCACTCTTCTTCCTAATTGCTTACAATACAAGTGTGCAACATACCGCTAGTGTTTTAGTTTTGTCGTACTTACTAATTACGCACTTGTTAGCATAATTAGTATATAACTATGTGTATACATATTGGTATTTAAAGTTGTGTATCATTGTTATTCATTTTTTAAACTTAAACCAGTAAACAATATCGTCGTTCGTTAATTTAAAATTAAGAGGGTAAAACTTGTTTGTCACCGCCTATAAAAACGAGTGTTCCGACCGGCTTTACTCACTTTTGATCCAGACGTTGAACGGTGCGGAGCTCTCTGAGATTGTTATAAAGATAAGTATCTTGTGATTGTTATTGCTATGTAGAAGTTTATTAAAAGGTTGTTATTATGAATATTTCAAATATGCTATTATTTTGTGTGTTACATATTAAATTATGTATTCTGTAGATATAGATTATTAAATTATGTGAGTCTGTTTAAATTGTGTAATTTATAGATCATTATTATTAAATTATGGTATAAATCAAGTAAATATATATATAATATTGTTTTTATTCAATAAATATTGCCCCATCATATATTTCTTTCTTTTGTTTTAAAATATCATAATCTTAACTAATAATTAGCAGTTTTAAAAAAATGAGCTTTTCATTTCATTTCTATTATCAGAAGTGGGATCGGAACCTAATTTATTTTTACATTTCTCATTTTTTTTTCTGTTAACTTTTAAGATGGATCCTGCCGTAATAGAAAACCTGCTGAAATCCGTGATGCTGTTACTGGTAACCGCGGTGAAGATGATGTGGTGCTGCCACCGTTTGATCCAGAGAAAAACGACAACGGTGCTGAAAGCTGGTGCAACAACATCAACACCATAGCCAAGGACCGTGGATGGAGCGGCGTTACTACTGTCAGCAAAGCCGGTAAGGCCCTTAAGGGCTCTGCTCTGTTATGGTTTGAAACCTGGGACCCAGATGAGGGTAGAACATGGGAGAACTTTAAAAAATGTATCAAAGATCTGTACCCGGAGAAAAAGAACTTGTCGGAAAAACTTTCAAAAGCTGTACTTTACACCTCAGACGCAGCAGAAACTTATTGTGAATACGCTAGGGAAAAGCTAAGGTTGTTAAGAAATACTAAAGTTACATTTTCTAAAGGACAGTTAGTCGAGCTTGTTTGTGGAGGTATATCAGATATTAATATTAGGATGGCATCGTTTAACAGCCGTGTTAACAGTACATCGGAACTAATATCTCTTTTTACAAGCTATAGTAAAACCCCTAGAAAACGCCCATCCGAAACTAGTAACGTACCCTTGGCTACTAAGCGTCTTAAGCCTGAAAATCCAAACTCTTCTAAACCCATTTGTTTTCTGTGTAATAAAACTGGTCATGTTAAATCTCAGTGCTTCAGAAATAAAAACCAAGATACCCCAAATTCTGAAACGCCTAAGATTCAATGTTCTTACTGCAAAAAGGCTGGTCATGATGAATCAGTTTGCTTCTTTAAAAAAGGAGACACAAAATCTTTTGGATAAGATGGTTTTACCAAATACTGCATACTCAAACCACTTACTCTTAACGGTCAATAATTAGTCCCAATTCTGTGATAGTAACTGATAGAGGCACTAATTTCACTTCTGATCACTTACGATCACTTCTTAGAGATATGCAAATAAATCACCATATGATAGCCACGGGTACTCCTAGAAGCAATGGCCAAGCCGAAAAATATGTTGGTACTATAATTAATATGCTAACCACTACTGTTAACGATTCTTCAGAATGGCCAAGCGTTTTGTGGAAATATACCTCCAATACAGGCTCGCCTAGACGAAATACAGGATAATGATTCCGTTCAAAACATTGATGCTGAAGCTGATAGGGACTTGACTAAGCAAAATCTTAGAGGCTGCAGAAAAATATAAAAAACGATTTGATAGATTATTATTATTCCTTTGTTATTCATACTAATTATTGTATAAGTTGCTAGATTTTACTTTATGCAATTATTTGTTTTTCTTTTACCTTTTGTAAATTAATTATATCATTGTTATTAATTATGTTTGTTAATTTAGTAAAATATTCGAGCTAATTTTTTCAGTATCTAATTTGTGTTCAATTATCATGAGATGTTCAAAATGGCATAAACAAAACAATATTTACATTAGGTACTGCTGGTCAGTCACTGCCCTGATATCTTTCTGAAATTCACGCGCAGCAGGTGATAGGACTGATATGTCAAGGCCAGAGACTATTATAGAAACTGCTGGTCGATCACTGCCCTGATATCTTTCTGAAATTCACGCGCAGCAGGTGATAGGACTGATATGTCAGGGCCAGAGGCTATTGTATGAAGTGTGAGACTTTTTGAAAATGATTATAATTAGCTTGGTACTTCGAGAGCGAAGTACAGGTCAGTCTGGCCGTGATAGATTATTTAAATAATTTCAGTTTGAATAAATCACTTCTCTTTTTAATTGAACACAAATAGAGACACACCTATGTTAACTATAACCTTGTTTACATTTGACACACAATTCCTCATCAGAATATTATCAGTAATTGTTAAAAATACTGTTCTTTTGTGTATATGACATGTTTAATTTGTTATTTACAAGATAATGTGACCTATTTACTGATTAATTACATAAGAAAAAGAAAAAGTAATAATAATTGTTTGGTGATTATGTTTTCATCAGTATGTGTACCGCTGGTCGGCCTTCTATTTGGTGTCAGCTATCTCACCGGCAGCGGGTGAATGTGGCTGGCATGTCTATGTAGTTGGCAATTAAATCCGCTGGTCGGCCTTCTATTTGGTGTCAGCTATCTCACCGGCAGCGGGTGAATGTGGCTGGCATGTCTATGTAGTTGGCAATTAAATCCGCTGGTCGGCCTTCTATTTGGTGTCAGCTATCTCACCGGCAGCGGGTGAATGTGGCTGGCATGTCTATGTAGTTGGCAATTAAATCCGCTGGTCGGCCTTCTATTTGGTGTCAGCTATCTCACCGGCAGCGGGTGAATGTGGCTGGCATGTCTATGTAGTTGGCAAATATTCGCTGTTACCTATTTGTTTGGTGGTGGTCTATCTCAATGACAGCGAATTGAAGGGGACCACCATGTCTATGCAAGTAGATGAGAATAACAAAATTATTACTTATTGATGAAAACATAGTCAAATTTTAGTGGTATATCCATGTGCAATGAGAATAGAACTTGATTTATAAAACGTGTAACAAATAATATCTAATGCTTCGAGGACGAAGCACTGTCAGTATGGCCGTGTTAGCATAATTAGTATATAACTATGTGTATACATATTGGTATTTAAAGTTGTGTATCATTGTTATTCATTTTTTAAACTTAAACCAGTAAACAATATCGTCGTTCGTTAATTTAAAATTAAGAGGGTAAAACTTGTTTGTCACCGCCTATAAAAACGAGTGTTCCGACCGGCTTTACTCACTTTTGATCCAGACGTTGAACGGTGCGGAGCTCTCTGAGATTGTTATAAAGATAAGTATCTTGTGATTGTTATTGCTATGTAGAAGTTTATTAAAAGGTTGTTATTATGAATATTTCAAATATGCTATTATTTTGTGTGTTACATATTAAATTATGTATTCTGTAGATATAGATTATTAAATTATGTGAGTCTGTTTAAATTGTGTAATTTATAGATCATTATTATTAAATTATGGTATAAATCAAGTAAATATATATATAATATTGTTTTTATTCAATAAATATTGCCCCATCATATATTTCTTTCTTTTGTTTTAAAATATCATAATCTTAACTAATAATTAGCAGTTTTAAAAAAATGAGCTTTTCATTTCATTTCTATTACACTCATAGGTAATTAGCAGTGATCGGAGTAGGTAGATTGAATTGGGGTCATTGATCCGAAACGTATATATTAATATGGACATTCCTCCGGAATTGGTTAATTATTAAGAAAAAAACCGGAACTTAGATAGGGATTGTATTCAAATGAGCAATATTATATTCTTCATAATTTTTTTAACGGCACACAGTCATGATTCCAAGCTTTGGTAAGTAATATTTTACTTGTTACAAGGAGTTTAAAGCACGTTTGGATGTACTATAAGAATATTTTTAGTATTGTGTTTGTTTGCTTAAGCTGTTGAACATACCATCACCAACTTTGAATTGAGTAGTAATAATATCACTACCAACATTAACAATATTTAATTGAATCCGGTAATACCGGAATTGCTTTCCGGAAAAATGGCTTATCCATGTTATTCTTTCTGTGTGCATTTATGATACAAGTACCAAAAATCAATCTACCTACTCCGATCACTGGTAATTAGTGTGTATTGACAATAATAAAAAACTAGCGGAATGTTACACTCTTGAATTGTAAGCCTTTAGTAAAAAAAGTGTGGCGCTTCTTCGTGGATGGCACTCTCTGTACCAGAAAACGTTAAATAGTAGCCCCATATAGTAGGTCCTTTGCAATTTGATTATCCAAGGATTTTTGCAAAGATTCGATTTTTTCATCTTGATAGGACAAGAGGAAGACCTAACAAAAAAGAAACGTTTACCAAACGCGATGACGGAGTCAACAAAGCGTGAAATTCGTGTGTTTCAATAAATGGTTCGTAATGGATATGTTGGTTAGTTAATGAGAGTTGTTTGACCTGTATAGTGCTTAGTCAGCATTGTTGTAAAGTGCCATAGAGAGTACAAAGTCAGGTACTTAACAACACTGATTGTGATTACGATAAAATATTTGTCATGAAAGGATAAAAAACCGGACAAGTGCAAGTTGAACTCGCGTGGTGAGGGTTCCGTACGATTATTGCATTACACGAAAGTTGTTTATTATCCCAAGAATAAACTTAATATTGTACATAGTTGAAAAACATGGCTTAAAGTTTCGAAACGTACCACCTTGGTAGGGGAGGGGGCGAGGGTTACTAAGCCCTCCCACTCCCCCCACGCCGGAGTTTCATAGTTTTTTTTAAATCGATTTTTTAATCCTTCTATCCTAATATAAATGTGAAAGTTTGCATGTTTGAATGTTTGTTACTCAATCACGCAAAAGCGGCACACAGATAATTTATGACCTATAGGATACCTTGTCCCAATATTCCCACAGGATCGAGACTTATGCGGGTGAAAACACGGGGCGCAGCTAGTATGATACAATTCTCATAAAAAGGTTAATAAATGAATTGTAGAGGGAGCTGGAAGGGAGGAGAGGAAGAGGGCAAGTCATCCCATGAGCCATGGCTAACCTGACCTAACGTAACCTATCCGAGTCGGGATGCCCCAAGTCTCGAGCTCGCTTCGCTCGCTCTTGTTCCCTAAGTTTTTATTGCCTTTTCACTAAATCGAGATGTGTCGGGACTTGGGGCACCCCGACTCAGACAGGTTAGGTTCGAAGGGGATGGCAGAGTATTTGTTTGCTCGCAAGCTCGCTGGGCTCGCTCTTGCATCCGTAAAAAAGAAGTATTTTTTCAACCTTGCCTATAAAAATATACTATTTTTTCCGTTTCTAGTTTGTACGCACAGTATTGAGATATTTAGGTATCATGTTATTATAAGAACATAATCTTATTAAAGGTTTTGCCTGTAATTTTTATGTAAAGAACCATTCTCAGTATTTTTAATTTTAGGCTCAGTTCTTTCGGAGATAAGGGGGGCGGGAATAGTCTTTTTTATCTATTTTCTTAAATATCTTAAAAAGTATTTAAATTAAAATAGTTAATAAAAAACAAATTAAGATCCTCACACAAGCCCTTTCATTTGATATGTCATAAAAGTATTTTTTTTCAATTAGCCTTCGAAAAGTGACCCCCGTATTCAAAATTAATTACGTTACACGTCCGCTTGTGACAGGCAGCAAGCCAGCCAGCCAGACAGACACACACACGGGTGATCCTATAAGGGTTCTGTATTTTCACTCGGTCGTAAGGAACCCTAAATATATGTCATAAGTGTAGTCGAAGCTCTTTGGGGATAAAAATGAAGCCCTTTAAGCTCAGGTACGCACGGCCGTGTTTTTATCGCGGCGATTTTTTTTCGTCCACTGGATTTTCAACTCTCGGTGTTGAGCCGAGCGTTGAGAATCCAACATGTTGGGACGCAAACTCGTCAAAGCGCGTTAAAAAAACACAATGTTGGATTTTCAACCCTCGGCGCTAAAAATCCGCGTTGAAAATCCAGTGCACGAAAAAAAATCGCCGCGATTTTATTACGTCCGTGCGTACGTGGGCTAAAAGGCATTTAGGTAATTACTAGCAAGTGATGTATTGTTGAGTCCACTTAACAAAAAGAAAATTAATTATTTCTAATAACATTTATCACTTAATTTCATGTAAATTATCATCATTGTTGTAATTTTGCATTAAATTACCCCCAAATTAGAAGAGTCCTTCACATTGATTTCTCATAATTATTTTTAGTGCTAAAGATTGGTAGATAAGCGACATAATAATGAGTCACCAGAGGATTTTTGGCAAATTAACCCAAAACCACTATGTGGTTATAAAACCCAAGTCACCAATTCCCAAGAACTATGATACGAAAACAAAAATTGGCAACAAAATCAACGCAGTAGTTTCTGAGAAAATTTATAAAAACACAAATAAGAGCACACTATGACGCATATGGTATCTCCAACTCCATACCATAGATACTTCAGAAAAGCAACGTAGGAAGTTGCTTTTCTGTTTATCGAATTATTCTCATCATTGCAGAATTTTTATTTTATTTATAGGATGAATAAAGCGTCGTACAGACCGGCGCGACGCGACAGCGCTACGCGATTCTAACAAAACAATTTCTAAGAAAACTTCACGGTAGAACAATTACCCGTGTCGCGTCGCGCGACAAGTCGCGCTAGTCTGTACGAGCCTTAAGATAGTATTATGTCCGTCAAGACTTCTTCGTGTGACGTCATATCTTCAGACAAACAATAACAGCTGCAGTATATACTGACTAATGGGACTTGTTCGTTTTAAGCCCAGGTTCGCAGGGGTTTTTTTTGCCGCAGAGATTTCTTTTAACGTGCTGTTTTGTTTAACTCTGTTGGATTCTCAATGCTCGGATCAACACCGACGGTTGAAAATTCAGTGCGCGATAAAATCCCGCCGCGATATTTTTACGCCCATGCGAACGTGGGCTAATTGGGTCAGGATGTATTCATGTGACGTTATAGAATGAAGCTTTGCAGAAGATACTTGTACGACCGATAGATGGCGGTACTATCAACATGTTTGATAATTGGCTGGCGATTAGGTACCTACTCGTATCTATTGAGCAAAAAGCTTATCATCACTAAAAGGATTCGGGACCCTTTAGCGTAAGCGTAAGCATAAATAATTTACAACGTTGGCTGATTATGAGTGGGTCATAATCCGATATGTGAGCCTGGTATGTGTTGGTGGATGCGGACCCCTTGAAACGACGTAATTAGGCGAGTTCCAAATATGCGTATTAAGGCCGACAGATGGCGGTGCAGTACCTTCTATTACTCGTTCATCAGTTGTCTTTAACTATTGAACTACTACTATTGACGAAGTTCGGCGGAAAATTGTGGAACTAATTTTGTTTTAATCTAATTTGATGAATGAATGAATTATTATTTATTTGTTAAACACAGGTACATACATTCAGGTCTTCAGTAAAAATTCCGTTGGCTGTCTATGTTTTGCCAGTGGCGTACAAATTTTATAGTTACAGTAGATAGGTACCTACAATAATATTAAAATTAAATTCAATAAACAAATCACACAATATACAACAAAAAGTCACATTCATTACTTAGTCAGATTATAATAATATTATTGTCATTAAGAAATTGATCTACAGTGTAATCATAAATGTTTTATGGATTAGAAACATTGATAATTTCTTCTTGAAGCTCGTAATCTTTAGTTGCTTCTAGGAGTCAGGTAACTTAATATATATTTTGGGTGCATTCCCATCAAGCTTTTGCGCAGTAAAGCTTTCTTGGCACATAAAACGTCTTGACCGAGCACGTATAGGACCTCTCCGTATTTGAGACAATTTAGTAAATAGTATTGCATTTTTTTTGACAAATGTTGCAACTTCTAGAATATACCATGATGGAAAAGTTAGTTGATGCAATGTCATAGACACTAGCGTTGCGTCAAAAGGACTTCAGTGGTGGCGCAGACTCTATTTCTACTTTTATATCTGTAAATTCTGTAATTCATAATGGTGTTCATAATAAAGAGTATTCTATTCTATTGCTACATAAAAACATAATTTACTTTTTAGTAATAGGCAAATAAAACCACCATGTGTAATTTTATTATAAATCACCATTCATCACACTACACGTTGTTTGAGTTAAATTGAATTCGTCTGTCAAGTGCAAACACCATATACAAATAAGTACATGAGTAGTACATATGTACACTGTGGTTTAAGTATTATGTGCCGTATCTATTAGATAATACGGGGGATTAGCGTATTGATATTGTAGTCGGTCAATGTTAGCTTTGAGTGGAAACCGACAATACTCTTGTCGACAGAGGATGTTTATGGGTCGATATTATCTATTAATCAAGAAATTGAGGAGCACGGCCGTTACAACAGGGTCACCTGTGGTAACGGCCGTGACTTACGAGTAGATTCGAACCCTGACAGGCGCTTTACTTTGTGTAAATTATTTAATTACTACTGCTTTCAAAACGGTGAAGGAAAACATCGTGAAGAAACGGCATGTCCTAGAACCAAAAAATTCGAAGACATGTGACAACTACCAAACCGCACTGGGCCCGCGTGGTCTATTACGGCCCACTCCCTCTTACAGAGCCTGTGTGCCAGCAGTGGGAACATTATAGGCTGATTATGATTATGATAGAAACGGGGGGGTCGTGAAAGAAGCCTCCCCGAGCGACGTACCTTCCGACCTTCGGCTACGTCCGGCGCATACTGAGCACTCGTATTCTGTCACCACGATGACAAATGTAAGTCCTAAACGGTCCTTTTCAGGGCCAAACAGGGCACAAAACCAGCCTTGTGTCTCGATCTATCTCTATCTCGATCAACATTACAAGGTTTTCTCAAAAAAAAAGCAGAAATTATTTTTGAACTATCCCACGAAACGTGAAGTGACATTTTATACTTGTCCAGGAGACCCATAGAGATTCCAACCAAAGCAGGCCTTTTTTTTGGTTGGGGAATTATCAAATAACTTCTCCCGCTCTGGGCGGAGCGGGAGGGCGTGTCAGACTCTTACTGACTAAAACTCACCCGTGTTCCTTCAGTTGCCTGTACGTTGGCAGGGGCCACGGTATCCCTTTCGGACTTTCCCGCGACCCCGGCAGGCATCAGTCCTAGCGGAGTCCTTTGAGGCGCACGTGGAACACAACACGCTGTCGACCCAGGCCTGGTCCTTATCGGACGGCGAGCTACCCATTGCTCACCGTCCGCAACCAAAGCAAGTCTCACATTCTTAGACACACTAAAAAGATCTAGAAAAACCAAATTGTCAAAAATATTGACCAAACAATTGATTCCGGAACCGGATTTATATGTTTAAAATGATTGAATGAAATAAATCTTTTGACCTTTAATTATAATTTAACTTTTAACCCAAATAATTCCATTGTTTGTCCATTAAAGGTGATATAAAAATTAAAGTTTTAAAACAATAACCCGAAACGAATAATTATGTATAAGGATCGTCAACCGGTCAATGGCTCGGAAGTGACCTTCCTGTACTGAAATACCGGGACTGTCCATAATTTGTTGACTTCACTTTTTTTTCTTTGTCTAGTCCATTTAACTTGTGTGTATGTTTGTAATATTATCAGCATTCTCATTTTTTCGTGGAACAGTTAGTGCACAAAGACCTCTTCATCGTTACCGTCCTCTTCCTGCCATTATCCCACAGAGCATGGAACCGCCGCGCCCGCGCCGGGCGTTGTCGGCACTACTGTCTATAGGAACGGTAGTAGATAACCCCACGAGGCGCGAGCGCACAACTGCACAACCATAGAAACGTGTTTTCTACAGATCGTGATTGTTTATTTGTCATTTTGTCTATTCTTCCGTCGACAAAACCCGTTTCTATTGAGACCATGATTCGCGTGCTGATGTCAAGGACGTCATTCAAAGCCGAATTTTGTGAATGGCGACTCGCAGGTCAACCTAGCAGGTTGTCGGCTGCTTAACCAGACTTTCCTGTGAAGAAGAAAGAAGAAGAAAAATGCGTTTATTGGCATTACCTACAGCAGAAAAATACACATTATAACTATAAAAAGAGAAAACAATGATTACAATGACAAAAGGGCCTCAGCTCAGCATAATGTCAGATATATATGGAATATATATGTACCACCTGAGTTTCAGCCTCCAGCCAGGGCATAAAACTTACAAACTAAGCGAGTACACGCTTAGGGCACCCGCTGTGGGGTACGGAGTTATATACAGACCTCGGCTTAGGGCGTCTCTGGGGGACTCGCACTTTTGCGAGTGACACGTTTGGTTTATATGGAAAGTTTTGACAATGCCGCCTCTATCAGCGGCCGCTAAGGCATCTCTGTACTCTGTGCGTTATCCCAATTTACCCATTTGAGGTCGCCCCTGCATGTCTTTTTCTTTCGTCCAAAACTACAAACTGATGCAAAATTTGTCCCAGAATTGCAGTGTAATCTATAAACTAATAGTAAAGCTGAAAAGTTATTTTTTTCTCTCTCTTGAACTACCAGTCGGACTTGGAAAAATCTTTTTGCATTGGATAGCCCAATTTTTGAGGAAGGCACTAACGCTGGGACCCTTAGAAGCCGAGCAAAAAGGAAAAAAGTCAGAAAGAACGCTGAGCGTAAACGACAAAATAACGCGGCAAGCGTTGCGATACGATGGGGTCACGGGGTGGACCAGAAGGACAAGAAATTTCACAGAAGTTGTTGTTTGAAGAGATTTGGCAGAAACTAGTATTTAAGTAACAACGTTTAAATATTCAAGGTTGGACTTTATCCAAAATTGCAAATAAAATACCTAACATACAAAATCTGTTGAAATAAAATGTCTTAATAGAATTAGGTAAATATGACTTTTATGAACGGTAGGTACATTAAATTTTATTGGAAGTCTATTAAGATTTATAGTCTTCATTGGTACAATAGTAATTTTTACTGTTCAATATATAGTATTGTGATTCGTGATCAAAATCAATGATCTCGAGCCAGATTTGCAGCCAATCTTGAACCTGCATGATCATCACAGAATGTAAAATCAATAAGTTATAAAAAGTGAAAATGATGTGGCTAGTAGGGCTAGTACTTGTCACAACAATGCCACAGACAGTAAAAGCATAGACAAGTAACTGATGTTACGTCGGGTGCTGACACGCGGACAACATTATGTTTTATTTTTTAATGTATTTAATACATCTGTTTAATTACTTTTATTTAGTATTTATGTATATGAATCTTTCTGTCCGTGACATCACTGCAGGCCCTATCAGAATACCAGCGCTGCGACATTTATTTTTAAATGTCGCAGCATCATGCTGAGATAGGAGCCTTTTGGCCTCGCACAGGACTTTCCACTTTATTTTAATTTTTACTCTGTTTGTTTTTTCTATTTTTATTTTTAGTGAGTGTGTGTTTAGTTTAATTAAGATCTCCTGTGTTTGTCCCAATAAATACTTTTTCTTTCTTCTTTCTTTCTTTCTGCTAGAAAAGCGGTGACTACCGAGATGACGACTAATAGAGAAGTATGGAAGAAAAAGAAACGTTGCGGCGACGTTGAAGGCGAAGCCCATGGTAGCATTCTTAGGTTCAATTAAATATTTTAATTGAGAGGGACAAAATACACCTAGGTAAAGTCAGGGTTAAAAATTCAAATCACAACTGTCATTCTTTGACAGTTGTATGAAATGTTAATAATTTCCCTGACCGTGCATTGTCAAAAGCGCGCTTTCCAAAACCGGCTACAATGATTGATTCATTATTTATTTATTTAAAATACACACATCAACACGGTCTAGGGATATTTTTAAAAAAGCGAATTACTATCAATGTGTTAATTATTTATATGACATGTATATATTTAAAAGATACGTTATTTAATATTCTACCATTTTTTAATAATGGTTAAGGTACTTCGATTAAAATTTCAGGATTTTATGAAAAAAAAATGAAGCATAGACGGAAACCGTATATGAATTAACTTTTAATTTATGAGTAAAAACTGAAAAAAATAGAAAAATCATTTAATTTGTGTTTATAAACTTGAAGTTAGTAGTCTGAGAAAGCGCCCATGATGTTCATAACACATCGGCAACGATTCGGCATGCTCAGAACAAGGTTGTCAATGTCTTGCTGCGGAATATTGTCCCATGTCCTTCTGAGGTGCGCAAAAAGTTGATCTTCTGTAGCCAGATTTTCAGGAACTTCCTTCAGAGCTCTTCTTTGCAGCATGCAAAACGCATGCTCAATGGGATTTAGATCTGGCGATTGAGCAGGCCAGTCTAAGGCCCTAACATTGTGTGTATGTAACCAAGCTGCTACCGTTCTCGCCGTGTGTGCCCGGGCATTGTCGTGCATGAGCAGGAAATCTTGCCCCATTTGTGTTCTGTGGAGCAAGATTACGGGCCCCAGCACCTGTTGGACGTATCGTTCTGCCGTCATATTGCCCCGCACCCAAACGAGATCCGTCCGTCCTCCAAGACGAATTCCTGCCCAAACCATAATTGTTCCTCCTTGGTATGGGTGAACTTCCTGAGGGTTCTGAAGACGGCTCCATCGTCCAGGAACTTGCCAAACACGCGTCCTTCGTGAATCTGGATGGAAGCCGAACCTGGATTCATCCGTGAACAGCACATTGGACCATTGCTCACGGCCCCAGTCCACGTGGTTTCGAACCCATTCTAATCGTCGTCCACGATTGCCTCTCCGTAAAGGTGGGACCCGGAGTGGTCTATGAGAGCGTAGATTGCTTTCATGCAGTCGCCTTCTTACAGTTTGGTCACTCACAAGCACTTGGTGTTCCACTCGCAGCCTTTGGACCAATTGAGTCGCCGTTGCATTTGGTTGAGCTCGCGCAGTAATTTGCAAAAATCGATCTTGTCTGGGGGTAGTGATGCGACTTGGCCCCCGGTGCCTCTCCGCTACTTCACCTGTGGCACGATAGCGTGTCCACAATCTTGAAATTACATTTTGGTGGGTCCCTATGGCCTCAGCAACATTACGCTAAACAGACCCAGCTTCCAGCATTCCCACAGCTCGTAACATCTCCACCCTCGTCAAATGTTGGCGTTGCATGGCTACAATACCTCAATTTTAACTTTATCTTTCGTTTAAAAATGAAAAAAAACTGTAACTAAACGTAATTCGTATTGTTTTCTAAATTTCGCACAAATGAAAATTCCCTCTCCTACACATCAAGACATTTTTATGCCACCGAAACAAAAGAATTTTCAAAAATTTGAATTTGGAATTAGTCTGAGATAAATTACAAACAAATCGGTGTATGAAAGATTACAATGCGGCCAGTACTTTTCGAGTTATTTAATTGAGTATGAAATATCCCTAGACCGTGTTGATGTGTGTAATCACGCTTTTTTCCAAAAAGCTACCTTACTTAAGGGGCTTGCGGAGCATACGTAGTTCATACAAACGTAATACCAAAATAATTTGTAAATCAAACATATTCTTAGGGTAGTGTGTATTTATTCCGATTGGATTACAGAACATCTAGGCTCCCAAATATATATTTTAAATGGACACTGATATAAAGACGAGATATGAGGAATTTCAAATTTCTATAGAAAACTTATTTTTCTCATAACTCGTCTTTAAATCAGTGTCCATTCAAAATATATATTTGGGAGCCTAGATATTTTGTAATCCAATAATAATGGAATAAATACACAATATACACACTACCTTAAGAGTATGTTTGATTTACGAATTATTTTGGTATTACGTTTGTATGAACTACGCATGCTCCGCCGACCCCTTACCACCCATCATTATGTTGCATGTATCACTACTACCTTTCAAATAATAGCAATTACAAATAGAACACAAATTGTTCGAGGTCGGGTCTTAGGGCAGGGTCGTCGACATAAAACTCGTACTTTGCCCGAAATTGAATGCAATCGTCATTGTTTCGAACTGGACCTAGACCTTCATTCTAAATTACGTTTAATCAAGCAGTTCTATTCTTGTGTTTTACTGATAAAATGCTGTTTTAACGACCCCACGATTGTAGAAGAATATAGTTAATTGAAACACTTTCCAAATAATAAAATTGAACGGGATCAGATCATCTAGCGTTCAAGAGCTGTCAGTGTCCCTATTTCAGAACAATGATGACTATAAGATCGGATATTCGTATGGATATTTACTTATAATGATGAAATTTACAACTATTGAACGCTGTTTAGGTTTGCTAATCGCCTTCAGTTTCATTTGTAAAATTCGACGTTATGTTATAAATACAGACTCTTAATTAATTGGGCATAAAAATGAAGACAAAACCTTCAAAAGGAAGACAACAATTAAACAACAACCACCGGCCGCAATGACATGACACAAACACATTTAATTAAGTGTAAAACATACAAATTATGCATTTTATTCAACAATCATTTAAAAAAATAGTGAACGAAGCACAAGCACCTACCACCTACGCACGAAAAATTAATGAGCTTGTAAAGCATATGCCTACGAATTAAAAAAAAAAATTACCGAAGCACCGAATGAAATACCTACGCACGAAAAATTAATGAGCTTGCAAAGCATATGCCTACGTCATACATTGGCATTCTAATGTGGCTACATTATGTGTTTCGTGAACTCTCGTGACGTCAAAAAATCAATCTAGCCTTTTCTCAACTAAGTTGGGGTCGGCTTCCTGTCTAACCGGAAGCATCAGAATGCCAGTTTTTACTTGGAACTACTGCATATCTCATACCTCCACAAAACCCAGTTACTGGATAGCCTTTTTGGGCTTCTGACTACCCGTAACGACTGTCAAAGATCTACGAATGACAACTGGGACCATTGGCTTAACTTTTTTTCGAGTAATGTATATGTAATGAATGGTCACCCATCCATGATCTGACCGCGGCAAGCGCAACTGTAGCCTTCGATCGACCCATGTAGCAGTTATCATTTAGCCACGAGTGAGTCTCGTGACGTAATTACCAGCAGTTTGCCAGCGACTGCGTGTAGGTTAAGCATTTTCCCATAGGTATAGCTACAATGTACACTGACGTTGATACAGCTCGGTTAGTCTATTTTAGTTATTTTCATAGCGTTATGTCCTACGGTATTCTGCTGTGGGGCAAAGCTGCTGATATTCAAATAATATTTGTCCTTCAAAAACGAGCTGTTCGAGCAATTTACCAGCTAGGTGCCAGAGTTTCTCTGAGAGATCTTTTCAAAGATATCGGTATCCTCACAGTGGCATCACAATTAATTTTCGCCAACATATTATATATTAGGCATATTATACACTTATATACTAAAAACAGTGATATTCACAATGTTAATACTAGAAATAAGGACAAACTACGTACTCCCTTTCACCGGCTTCATAGGGTTCATAACTCATTTGTTGGGCTTGGTGTAACCTTTTATAACAAGCTACCTTCTTCTTTGCTAGATTTGCCTTTTAATGCGTTCAAAACTAAAGTAAAATCCAACCTCTGTTCAAAGGCATACTATTCTATCAACGACTACTTAAATGATAAGAATAGTTGGTCGCTGTGATTAACTCAAGACAATGTTTAAATGTTCTTTCTCCAGAATTAGCTTACTTACTGACAGGTTATATGAGTTTATTTATAATTGTTTATAATTTTACTTTATAAGTCAATTTATTTTATTTTAATTTATTGTTGACATAATCTCCTCATTACAATGTTTTTTTTTATGAGTTGTATTGTAATATGTGGGTTAGCTAGCGACCTCGATAATTTTTTAATTTACCTCGATGGTCCTAGTTTATCAAATTATAACTTCTAGTTACAGCTATTTGGAAGCGGGCACGCCCTTTATGCCTGGAGGCTTTTATTTAGATATTGTTTTCGTTAAGTTATTTTTATTTCTGCTTTAGTATAGTTCTCGATGTTTTTGGTTGGTATATTGGCGTGTGCTAGCTGTCATATGGCTATTAATTTTATAATTTAAATTATGTTTTGTGTTGCGTAATGTAAATATCATTTTGCATACTATTATATATAATCTTTTTTACTGAACAGACAGCTGTGCTGCTGGGGAGTTTGTTGCGCCACTTCTTCTTCCCAGCTAAAGCACTAGGAAGTGATGAAGGGAGGGCGTTTTGGGGGACTGTCTTATGTAATTTTGACGTTCGAAAAGTGCTGATTCTCAGCCTAGTTTGAATAAATGACTCTTGAATTTTTTTGAAAAATAATTGAATAATTCCCCTGCTTATTGGTTGATTCGCACGAATTTACTTTTAAATAATATTATTTTTCGTACGTACTGCAAAAGATAAAAACTGCAAAAAATTCAAAATACGTAAACTCCAGAAATACGTACTAGGCAATTGGCACAGTTGCCTAGTACGTATTTCTGGAGTGCTTGAGGACAATTTTTAGTGTGAAAAATTATTTATTTACATATAATATCTATAAAAATAGCAAAAATATATACAAACTTAACTAAAACTATTGAAAAACTAAAATATAACATCGAAAAATTCATCCACATCGCTGTCGACTGGTAGTGTACCCAAGAGACTGGCCGCATTGCCACGTTGTATGGCAATGCTTAGCCTCTGCCCAAGGTAAAAACCAGCCTTTGGGTCACGGGAAGTGTCAAATACCCGTATTGATATTTCATTGAAGAGGCCGTGAGCACTCAGACCCCAAGGCCCAAACCCCAAACGGCTCGAAAATATAATTACCTGTAAGGTTATTATACTTACGCCGTTTAAGGTTTTCTGCAGCCGCAGCGGCAGCACCAGCCGCCGCCACCGCACAGCACGCCAAGCCAGGAATATGGGATGGCGCAAGAGTGTCGACACAGGTTGCATCCCACACTAAAGGCCTACCCACCTTCCATGGAGATAAAGACATACCGTCCGGTCTCTTGCCATCGTCGCGTGCCAAGCCATTGGGTTCTAATAGGTATAGCTGGAACGCCGGCGGTAACAAGAGCTCGTCGGATGATGTCGTTAATGTTCGCGTGCCGCGTTAAACGACCCGCACTTCGACTGCAAGACCGTTCGTGATGTCCGAGGCTGTTGACAACTTCGCCACAGTGACAGCGATGAGGAGAACAAGGAGCTTCTAGTCGTAGGGAAGCAGCGAGGTGGAAGGTAGTGTCGTCGAACAAAGTGCCTATGTTCGACGACGGTAGTGCACGAACCAAAATGAAGTCAAAATCGGTTGAACGGACTGTAAAAAAGGTTTAGTTAAATATCTAATCTTATTTCAAACTCAAACTCAAACTCAAAGCATTTATTTCAATTAAACCATTTACAGGCACTTTTGAATTGTCAAGGGGTCAGTCAGTCAGAAATATGAAGCTAGTTGCCCATTCCAAAGCGTAGGTTCCTATGGAGAAGAACGGGCAAGAAACTCCACGGAAAGACGTGCACGTAAAAAGCGTCCGTTATAAAAAGATAAAAACTATTCAAAAATTAAAATAAGCCGTGGCAGATAAGAGATGACCAGTCCCTACTGACGGCGCCCGTTCACGAACATGACGCATGGATCAGCACCGTTTAGCTCAACCATTTTGAAGGGAACTTAACGATCCAACACACGCCACCACCAGCGAGACATGGAGTATAGGTACTTACTTAATTAGTATTAAAATACGCGTCAAAAACTCTATTAGCTTCAACAATAAGATCACAACAACATGTTCAGAAAGATTATATCAACATCCTTAGAAAAACTTAGGTAATTTTATTATAATTTATTATTTAATACTTCAAGCACAGAAATGTACAGAGGCGGACTTAATGCCATAGGCATTTTCTACCAGTCAACCTTTGTGTTCATCAGGTATAAAATTCTTAACTGAAGCATGCATCAAAATTTATTCTTTAGACTATTATTATAATACACTGACGGACTCATAAACTGCATCATGTTCCAGACGCCTTTGAAATTAACATTATCATCAAGTATTCAAACTTTTTATACAAATTTAAATTGAAACCCTTTGTTTGGTTCGTTAACTTCATAACAGCGTAGTATTATATCCTTAAGTCTGTTTGTATACTGGAAAGGACAATTCAATTTTTTTGAACAAAAACGATAAATGTAACAAAAATTGGTTTTATTGAAAAAAATGGTTTTTACAATTAAAAACAAAGGTTGAAGCACAGGTTTTTTTTTTCTTTTACTAAGGTTTAATGCCTCCACACATTACAGATTCTAATCGGTTCCGCATAGGGTGATTCGGGTTATTAATCGGTCTTGCGGAATATTGTTCCATTCTTGTGAAATCGCTGTTCTTAGTGCTGCTACTGTTGTGGGCACAGGATTTCTCGCATATACAGTTTTTTGTAAAGTGTTCCAAACATGCTCTATGGGATTAAGATCCGGGCTGCGTGCTGGCCAATTTATGGTACGTATCCCAACCTCTTCGCAATATTGTCGAACTTGTGCAGCGGCGTGGGGTCTAGCATTATCTTGCATTAGAGTAAATTTCGTCTATTAATCCCATGTAAGGTACCACGTGAGTTTCTAAAACCTCTGTTATATAGCTTTATGCCGTCAAACCTCTTCTTCTACCGTTTTGACGAACCATGTCGATGAACACAAGTTCCGTTCGCCCGATCATCGTAATGCCACCCTACACCATACACGAACCGCCTCCAAAAGGAACACGCTCCTCAATGCAACTTTGAGTATATCTCTCCCCACATCGATGATAGAATCTTCGGCGGCCGTCTGCACCATTTAAACATGTCCTACACTCATCGGTGAACAATATGGAGGCCCATTGCTCTTCAGTCCAATTAAAATGTTCACGCGCAAATCTTAAACGAGCTTGTCTGTGAGCTGCAGACAGCTTTGGACCATTTGATGGTTTAAAAGGGGGGATTGCCGCTTCTTTAAGCTTCCTTCTTATTGTTCGTGCACTCACGTTTACTCCACGCACTTTATTCAGTTCTGTTTTGATGTTTACTGACGATTTCGTAGGGAAGTTGAAACAATAAATCGGTCATCACGACGGGTGGTTGCTCGAGTTCTGACGGTACCGGGTCTCCTTTTGTAAGAACCTGTCTCTACAAACCTTCGGTATACTCTAGAAACCGTAAACTGGTTTAAATTTAAATTTCTAGCAATCGTTCGTTGATCCAAGCCTTTACGCACCAATGCCACAATTTGAGCGGCTTGTTCGGACGTAGTATCTTTAAAACGCAAATGAAAAAAAAAAACAATAATAATTGATTTCAAACTTTACTCTAATAACACGCGAATTTGAGACTATGCATAAATTTTATTTTCCCGGCTATAATTTTATCTTTTACTGCAGTTCTATTTTTTAATTTTGTTTTTTTTTTATGATTAATGGACAATCAACAATTTAATTTAGTTTAATCTAAACAGTTTGCATACTTATCAAAAATATTAATTCAAAAGTAATCCTCAACTTTGATGCAGTTTATGAGTCCGTCAGTGTATAATTATGGTGTCATTGCACCAAGTATGTTAGCTAAAGCAGGTTTTTTTTTTGTATAAAAAAGTGCTTTTTATTAGCACCATGAGGTCAAAAGCTTAAAAAAGATCTTCAAAAAAAACCCTTGTGCAAACTAATTAACTAGAATAGCTTATGAAAGACTAGCTTTTGCCTGCGGCATCGCTCGCGTGCAGGTCAGAAATTATCCCATATTTATAAATTATAGCCTATGTGTCATTTTGATGTATATTGTAATGTTTCATCCAAATTCGTTCAGTAGTTTTTGCATGAAAGAGTAACAAAGAATTCATACATCTATTCATCGTTCGTGAACTCACAACCTTTTGGTCGCTTTTAACGTGCACGTCTTTCTACATTGTTCTCACATGTATATTTTCATTACGATTATGTCTTATCTGTATCTATTTTTCTGTGTGTACATAAATAATAAATAAATAAATGAATGATGTAACCAATATTTTGTATCAATTTTTTTATTTAAAAGAGTGTCCCTGGAGTTTCTTGCCCGTTCTCCTCCATAGGTACCTACTACACTTTTGAATGGGCAACTAGCTTCATATTTCTGACTGACCGACTCCTTGAAAATTCAAAAGTGCCTGTAAATGGTTTAATTGAAATAAATGCTTTGAGTTTGAGTTTCGCGTTTATAATAGTAGTAGGATTATTGAGAAGGAAGAAAGTTTCCTTAGGGTAGGTATTTGTGGTATAGTCAGGGAAATTAATTGATTATCAAAGTGACACACTACATTCATTTGCTGTGTTATAGCTATTTCATACAACTGACAAAGAATGACAGTTGTGATTTGATTATGTGGACCATTTAAGATGGTAGGTAAATTGATAAACAATTAATTTCCCTTACTTTGAAACTTGCCTCGTTGGTCTAGTGATCGCTAGTTTGATTAATGCATTTCGTTTAACTTCTTTTACTAAATAAATCACAAAAATGAGGTCAACATTTTCAAGCATAAATTAATACATTATGTTAATTACGATCATCGATACAATAAATAATTAAAAAGTTATTCAAATAATGTAATTAAGTCAATGATATTGACTAATAACTTTTATTACATAGTAGTTAGATAATCGGTTGGTTTGGCAGTGGTCTCAAGCGCTACTGCTGAGCATGAGGTTCGATTCCCGGGTCAGGCAGTGTTATTGAGTTTCCATATAATTATAATAAAAAAAAAAAAAAAAAAAAAAAAAAATTACTCAGTAGCTGCCCGGAGTCTGGATTTCTGTCCGGTGATGGCAATAGGCTCGCCATGGGACTTAATCATAACTTGCGAAATATAGGTGTACTATGAGTACCACCTGAACTCTTCGAAGGGTAAGGCAGAGTGCCTTACCCTTCGAAGAGTTCAGGTTTTAAAATATCCATCACAGCTATTTTATTGATGTTTTTTTCCCGTCTCTCCCATTGCGTGGGGTGTCCATTCTATTTATACTGACAAAACCATGTAAATATTGTTATTTTATTAATCAAGATCTCAAACTGGAATCCCCTCACGGTTTCTTAAAATGAGTCTCTGAGCTAAGCCGCAGACAGACAGATAGACGAACGGACAAATTCAAATTCACATGATTTTATTTCACATAAACTTACAAGGGCACTTATGAAACTTCAGAAGCTAGGTGCACGGCTCCAATTGGTCGTTTCCTATGGAGAAGAGCCGGCAAGAAACTCCACGGTTACTCTTTTAAAAGTAAATGGTATTTACAATGTTTTCAAATTACTGTATTTTTTTTTTTTTTTTTTTAAACTTTGCCCCACACTAGGAATTTCTCCTGTGTCGTGGGTGCGTTTACAAACATTTAAACTCACATACACAAACAGCCAGACCCGGAACAACTAATTGTAGGTCATACAAATATTTGTTCCGTGCGGGAATCGAACCCGCGACACGCAGCGCAGCAGTCAATCGCTTAACCACTGCGCCAACCGTGCCGTATTAATAGGTATGAGAGAACAGTGTAGGCCTATCAACAAGTACCAGGTACTTAGCAAGATAGAAAATGGTCGACAGATCTACAGTCTCTTAAGCCTACAACGTTCACACGTTTACAAAATCTAAAAGAAAAGAATCTATATAAAAGCAAAATAAAATAAAAAAACCTATTTAAACCAAATACAGCTGTAACAAATCTACATGGCGAAACTATAAGGGTTCGGTGCCGCAGTCTGTCGTTTTGTTCTGCGAATTTAGTTTATTTTTGATTTGAATTTAAATGTTAGTCGATTGAAGTTCATAAAAATTAACTTTCCAAGAATCCATAGTCACAGAATGGGTATTTCTGGGTGTTTACAACACAATAATCACAACTGGAATAATAAAAAAATATCGTAAATCAACAACTTCGGTTTAAAATTTTTATTCATTTCCTAATAATTTAATTAATCGCAAGAATAATAAAATATTCAATGTCTTTGCCTTTCCAATAATAACTGTTTTATTTTTCTCAGAATCGCTGACGTAATTTAGACCTATTAAGCCTTAAAGGCTCGAAAGTGGAAGAGTGATCGGGAGCTTAACCGGTTAATGGTTTCGTGCCACAGTATGAGAAACGACAGAAGGACCAACTCTTCCTACTTTTGATTTTACCGGTATTCAAAAATGGGTAACATAAGTACCTACAAGAGTCTATGCTATAAATGGACAATGGCGTCATTTTTGAAGTGAAAACTTCTTTAGGCGCGTTGAGCACTTTTTGGGTGAACAAAAAGCGTGAAACTCGCGTCATCATCACCGCACGCTGTTTTCACTTCTATTGGCAGTCCCCAAAGACTGCCCCGCATGTTTTTTAAAAATAAATAATCATATGTACTACGTTTTTTATTAAAGTTTATGGCATTTGTAGTGTTATTGCCAATCTTTGCCTGTTATTATTATTGTTATTATGTATTGAGTTAACAACTCTTCGATGCGTTTAAGGATGACCTTAACACAGACATGACGAACGTGGCACGGCCCACGTTAAGTATGTGCGCTTTTACAACTATTGAGCTAATTGGACCTACTGAATTTTTCTCCTCTGTGGCACAACTCTCACTTCCTAGTTATTTCAGGGTCTGGAGGACCCTATCTAAGAGAAGGGAAGGCCAAACAATATATTAATTATTCGATTCATTTAATATTATCAAAAAACACGTAGGGTCCTGTTGAAATTAGCATTTTAATTATAGTTTCGGATTACGGTAGTAAAAGGCGAGTACGGGTAAGTTTAGTTTTGATATTGTTTTCAAGATACAAGTATTACATTAAAAAATAAAGGGACTGCCTCTTGCTGAAGAGACGTTGCATCAGCTGGTTTTGGTGCTCCCTTTTAAATTAATTAAAAGGAACAGTTATAGACAGCACGCCAGAGGTAACAAAGCCAGTATAAGCTGCGCTCTTAGCCCATATACGCACGAGCGCTTTTTTAAATAAATCATATACCAGTCAAAATATTCAAGCATAAATTAATACATTATGTTAATTACGATCATCGATACCATAAATAATTGAACAGTTATTTAAATAATGTAATTAAGTCAATGACAATGTAATTAAGTCAATGACACTAACTGAAACTTTTATGACATAGTAGTTAGATAATCGGTTGGTTCAGCAATGGTCGCAAGCGCTACTGCTGAGCTGGTCCTGGGTTCGATTCCCAGGTCGTCAAAGTGTCATAGGGTTTTTCCATTAGGAATTTTTCAGTAACAGCCCAGAGTCAGGATTTGAACCCGGTTGATGGCAATAGGCTGGCAATATTACATATGGGACTTAAACATGGCAAGCGAAATGTGGGTGGTAATAGGTACACCTCTACCTAACCCTTTGGGAATACAGGCGTGATGCCATGCTATGCGTGTAGTTCAATAAGTTGTGATAGGCTTCTTAATAAAGTAGTCTGTTAAGTTTGGGTATCACGTTTCTCTTCTTCTTAGCGTGTCAAATATAAACCATAAAAAAAAAAACAAACAGTTTTTTTATATTAAAATATTTAATATAAATGTTTTTTTTTTTCAATAACTTCTTTTTTTCTCTTTATACCAACGCTGACGCAGAAAGAAAAGAGAAAGACAGAAATATTGTTTTGATTATTTGTGATTATTCTGCACAAACGAAAGTTTGTATAATAATAAATAAATGTAATAAACAGTCTTTCTTTCTTTCTCTCTCACTTTCACTTTTGTTCACAACAATCTTTCTTTCTACTCTCCTCGCACATTACAATAAAATGACATAGACTACACACATACAAAGTAGCCAAAAACCTCCTATTCAAGCAGTAGAAGTTTGACAATTTTATCTATTGCTTGATGTCAGGGCCAGGGTCTAAAGACAATTTATATTGCGTAATCTCTGTTACGAAACTGGCATATGACAACAATCAAAACAAAAAAAAAACGACGATTGCAGAGTGGAAAAATAACTACTTCTGTTACAGAAAAACAACAATAACAAGAACAAGTAAGCCGTGCGTCACATCTGTGCAAGAACAGGTCGTTGATCAGCAAAATAGACGAACCTATCGTCAATAGCGCAGATTACTGCAACTTCCTCTCGAGTGACATAATCACATCTCCCTGTGTGACATAATAATTCGCAGACATAAGGTCCTCACGTGTACTATCGAAGAACTTCAAATCTAAGCAGTTTGAAAACAAAATCCCGTGAACACGATGACCACATATGTTACCGCCCCGGTTCTATAGCGGCCGAGCACTGCAAGCAGAAATAGTCCTTGCGGTGTATAGATAAGAACTTCTTCGATGGTACATGTGACAGGGCATGCGGCGGGCCATGGTCTGCGGGGAGACGCCGCATATACATTGAGGATCGGAACAATCCAAGAAACCTCATCTGTGGAGATCGTCTTTGCTGCAGCGGTTGACCTGAGTGCGGAGTACACGTACTTACGTTTCCTTAATCATCATCAGTGATCGGAGTAGGTAGATTGATTTTTGGTACTTGTATCATAAATACACACTGAAAGAATAACATGGATAAGCCATTTTTCCGGAAAGCAATTCCGGTATTTCCGGATTCAATTGAATATTGTTAATGTTGGTAGTGATATTATTTTCACAACACAGTAACAAACAAAGAAGCGCACTCTACGAACCTGGCATGTCGTCGGCGGGCGTACACATTGTTTTGATAACCGGTTAGTGCACCACCCATGATCCTTTCTTCTGATTGGTCGTTCGGTTGTGTCAAATCGTGACTGTGTGCCGTTAAAAAAAAATATGAAGAATATAATATTGCTCATTTTAATATAATTACTACCTAAGTTCCGGTTTTTTTAAAATAATCTACCAATTCCGGAGGAATGTCCATATTAATATATACGTTTCGGATCAATGACCCCAATTCAATCTACCTACTCCGATCACTGATCATCATCAATGAGGATGTTGACTGGGGAATAAAAAACTATTTAGTCCGTTAGTCAGATAATAAAACAATATTCGACACGTATTTTTTGCTTTATCATTTATCATATCAATAAAAAGTGATTTAGATAAAACGCATTATTGAGTAACAACATGGCATCATTAAAAAAATTTTTTTTTAGTTTATGACTAGAAATACTATGACTGACATAGCGCCCTCAAGTGAGCATAAACTAAAGGGCGCTATGTTTATTTAATGTGACGTCACATAGCCTATAACCAGCGGACTATCAAAACGCTTCCAACGATACCTTATTTGCCAAATTATGTTGAAGAGTTAAGAAGTTACGAGGGAACAGATGAACATGCATACATACATACATACTGGTCAAAATCATTACCCTCCTGTTTGCTTCGCCGTAGTTGGGTAATAATTCAATTATCAATAATTTATAGTGTGTTTTCATTCGTTTAGCACCACACATCTGAATAATGGAGCAGATACCTACATAGTTCTGAATTGTTAATCAGAATTTGAGGTTAAAATTGATCAACATTAAGGCACTTCTATTTATTAGTTATCTATATCTATATATATGAATTGAAGTCGCTGTTCGTGTCTGTTTGTGTGACCGCGTTATTCTTCTAAACTCCGCCACGGATTTTGATGCTGTTTTCACCATCATTTAGATAATTTATTCCGAGAGGTTTATGTGTACAGTTCGCGTCAAATAACTTTGCCGCTCTGAAGTGGACTACAAATGACTGCGCAGTAGTCAATCTTACTTATAAAACATTAGCGCGCATGCCAACACGCATGCGCAACCTAACTTAAGAGCGGCAAAGTTATTTGACGCGAACTGTATAAAACATTAATATTAAATTGACATAATTATGGTAACGTGCGAAGCAGGAAGGACGGGTCGCTAGTCTGTACTTATAACTTTATAAAGAGGTGAAATTAGTTTGTCTGTTAGTAAGTTTGTATGTAAGAGGTAATCTCCGGAACTAACAGTCTGATTAGAAACATTCTTTTTGCATTGGATAGCCCAATTTTTGAGGGAGGTTATAGGCTCGCGGACGAAGTCGTGGGCAGAAGCTAGTCCGTTACAATATTCAAACAGAAGCACGTGACTTTATGAAATAACTCGTTAATTCATCAGTTTTTGCTAATAGTAATAGTAGTAGCAAAAACTGATGAGTTAACGTGCCGAGACCGTGGCGGGCTTTGCGGTGACCGCGACGGTTTGCTTCGGTCGGAAAGTGTAAAGGGCAAATAAAATTTTGATCATACGAGTAAGTCACCTACATAATACAACATAACATCACGCTCACGTTTTCCCCGAAGGGGAGGGCAGGGACACCGTAACGCCAGTCATGTTTGAATCCCATGTAATTGGAGACGAACCCATTGCCATCAACCGGACAAAAATCCAGAATCCGAGCTGCTATTGAGAAATTCCAGATAGAAAATCCGAATAATACTTTAGCCAACCTGGTAATCGAACCCAGGACCTCATGTTCACCAGCGCTTGCGACCACTAGACCAACAAGGCAATATTATGAGCTCGTGAATTTTTGGACTCAGATTGTCGCCTGTCGCTTGTCGGTTTCATTGTTAAATAGTCCCTAGGTAGCCCTGTCGCCGTCTTGTGTATAGATGTTAAATGTTTATTAATATCTAGTTTCATCCAATGGCGTTGGTAAAGTTTTAGTAAACCCTGCCAGGTCATCTTTATTAGCCTTTATTATACCACCAACATTAATTGGAGTCGTGAAATTCTAGGACATGACATCCACCAACTCGCAGTGGGCCCGCGTGGTGGATTACGGCCTACTCCCTATCAAACAGAGGAAGCATTTGTCCCAACAGTAGGAGTATAATAGGCTGAGTATGATTAAGCTCAGTCTGAAGAATTGCCAAACTTGTGACAATAGGCACGGCATATTGCTCGTAGAATAGATGGCCGATGGGGCCAAAAGGTTCTTGAGTGGCGACCGCGTATCGGAAGGCGTAGCGTTGGAAGGTCTCCCACAGGGCGGACCGATGACCGTCTGGTGGCCGCATGAATCCGCAGGACGAGAAGCACAGGACCAGTCGATGTGGCGATGCTTAGGGTAGGCCTATGTCAAGTAATGGACGTCTTTTTGCTAAAATTATCATGATTACTTGATCTTATGCTTAAGCTTATGATAATTGGAGTCTGTGGGAGGGAGAGGGTGCGTATTTCTTTTTAAATCACAAGAAGTTTAATGTTATTAATTTATTGGTTTTTTAAAGCTACATTTTTGCACTGATCCACAACACAGCTGTATAACATTATCGTTCTATTATACTATATTTTTATCACAACCTGAATTTAAAATTAAAACGTAATTCTATGTCAACTTATTCGATTTCATATTAAATCTTATTCTATAAGTATCGTTTACTGTTATTGAGGCACTTGTATAATTATTTTCATTATCAATCTTTTCATTTCCATTGGTAACTTTCTTTCCATTTTGATACAGTTTTTTGTCAATTTCTGATAAATTATTCTTAGCTCCTTTACCATTTGCAATTTCTTTATTTTTTTCAGCTTTAGCAGCGGTTTTCTTATTGTAGGTTTTAACATAGAAGCTTCCAAAGAGATAGAGGAAGAGGAATCCATTGATTGCCATAGCAATGGACATAATGTTAGAAGGTTTACAATCAGACTTCACGCAGGCTACCGCGTAATGGAGGAGTACTAAGACGAATTGAATCTGAAAATTAAAAGGTTTCAATGTTAGTGACGGGCACAGGTTTGTCAAAAGTTGGGAGGAGAAACGATAACAAGAAGACATTCAACCAGCACAAATTTATATATTTTTTGACAATAATTTAGCAAGACCGTTTAAAAATGTAGTTCCATCAAAGAGATTTTCCAAAAACAATGAGAAAGGTCTGTATGTGCATAAGCTATTGATGATTTTTTTTACGTTAAAGGTCATATACTGGATAGTATTCTTATTAAACGGGAATTCTGCCATAATACACATTATATACCTAACATTTAATTTCAACTCTTTATTAGTGGCTTTTGTGGACATGATAATTACTCAGATTTGATACAGCTGTAATAGCAATCACGTCATTTCGTTTAAAATACGTTTTTATTTTTATTAATTTATTTATCTTTACTTATATAGATTCAATTTAGTGAATGTGAGAACGCTGTAGGCCTAGTGGACTGAAGATTTGTTGACCATCATTATTCTGTTAAGTACCCGGTACTTGTTGAAAGACCTACACTGTCCTCCCATACCTAATAACACTGTTATTTGAAAATATTGTAAAAGCCCATTATTTTTAAAAGAGTAACCGTGGAGTTTCTTGCCGGCTCTTCTCCATAGGAAACAACCAATTGGAACCCTGCACCTAGCTTCTGACGTTTCATAAGTGCCCATGTAGGTTTATATGAAATAAAAATATTTTTAATTTGAATAGTCATCATTCATAAAACTCGGGTAGGTGCAACAAACGAGTTTTTTGTTTCTACAAGAAACCTTTAATTCTCATGATATGATCATATTCATTCGTTATTTGCCTTTTATAATTCTCATAAATGTGTAGAGTGGCAATATTAAAAGATAAGACATAAATAAACTTACCAGTTGCATGCCAGTAATGTACTTCTTCCACCACAAATACTTCGCCAGATTCGGGTATGAAGACAGTCCATAGTAGGTGTACATAATGACGTGGACGAAAGAGTTCAAACTTCCCAGGACCAGCAGTGCATACGTTGGTTCATACTTCAGGGCAGTCCATGTCACTATTGCCATAAGGGTGTGGTGGTACACGTGCAGGAAGGTAACTTGGTTGTCCTTCTTTCGGAGTACGAAGAATATTGTGTCAAGGAGTTCAGAAAGCTTGGCTAGTAGGTAGTAGTACATTGCTGCTGCTAACTGGAATTTGAAGGATTTTTTTGTTATTGATGTCATAATTTTGGTGTGCAATAAAGTATTTTGTTGTACATCTTTAACCTTTCGTATATCGTCGTCGTCTTTCTGTCTGGCCGTTAAAAATGCAGTACATTTGAGAACCTCTTTACGATCCGAGTGTTTTTTTTAACACATATTGTTTTTTTTTCTGGCTACGTGAGGAGTATTAGCTACATGCAACTTGATTTTATCAAATCAGTACGTTTCGTTTTAGAAGAATTTAACTCAAACATGAAATGAGATGAAAGAGATGGAAAAAACAGAGATGCTTACGCTTCGCCTTTGGTATTCCGTCTCCAAAACACAGGTTTTTGGCACCAATCCATTCTCAGACAGCATACCAACATACTGGAAACAATAAAAATGTTATATCATTGTTAACTCTTAAATAATATTCATGAAACCAGCATAACTTTTGTGACCAAAGCGACGTTACAATTTGACCTAAGAATTTTACTGCGTGGTCATTACCTACATTTATTTGAAACCCCCGAGGGGGTCTACCATTCCTTAAACAATACGCAATGTGTTGTGGAAAAATAAATTTCCGTGGCATTCGATTTTAGATATCGAACACATTTTTAGAAAATTTATCTATACTCATTGCTCTTATACTACAGTTAAATTTTCTCTCATGCTGTGGCCGCATCTGCGTTTATCGTGACAAAGCAATGCGTGCCGAAGCTTCGTATTTTTTTCTCGCTAAAAGTTGTAGCGCTAATGCGGTGGACACATTAGCGGCTTTACCACGTTTAATATATACCGCCACCCGGGCGATAAGTGCTACGCAGCCCGAACTACCGATAATGGTTGGTAACATCTACGCGTATCGTATCACTGTGCGAACCTTCGTCACGACTACTTCGTTAGACGCAGATGCAGGCGCAGCTAGATAATTACATTTGACCAAAAAAGTTGGCTATACAATGTTGAAGCTTGTACTTACAACCCTCTTTCTACAGGTACTTCTGCCTTCTTTAATTGGTATGCAGCCCAAGACTCATTACTCTTTATAAAATACACTTACCGTATATAACAAGAAACACGAGATCAGAACTTGGACAGCATTATAAAGCGGCATGACATTTTGTAATTTGAACGGTTCACGTGTCTTCATGAAGGCCGGTCCCATCTTCAGTACGAACAGCAGGTATGAAGATAATATTATTGTCAATGGCAACGGTGAACCCATTAGCAACCACGTGTGTACGAAGTCCACTGTAAAAAAAATCTTATTAATTGTTTGAAAAATGGAATATAAGGCCCGTATAACGGAACCTCACTCAAGACTCGAGTATTACTTTTGAAAACAAGTTTAAAGTCATTTGATTGGTTGAAACTATTTTAAAGGAATGAGTGTAGTGTTGAGTTAGGTTCTGTAATATGGAGCTAAGACATGGGAAAGAGGATCATCAACTCAATACTATTTTCCTCAGAGAAAAATAAATAGTGATATCATTATGACTTGGTTATGGATTTATTGGTTACAGATAAATAATGGTCTTATGCTTTTCCAGACACTACATAGTTGAAAAGCAGTTTTTGTGACGATTCTTTAAACTCTGATAGGTAATAATGCATCTGGTGTGAACGTAGGTTATTTTCTCGATTTTTAATTCATATCGATACCAATCTAGTTTACTTACTTGTATATTCCATTGTATTGTGGATTATATTTTATGGACTGAGGCCGAATTAAATCAAAATAAATTATATTTTATGTACTTTTGTAGATTCTACTTAATTTTGGAACACCATGTGAGCATTAGATAGCAAGGCAGCGTAGGTACTAATGCCTAAAGCTGTTCAGTCGGTCCTTATAAATAAAAAATCGCTTCAAAAGTAAGGAAGGAGACGATACAGCTAAAAGTTTGGTGATTAATGCCACATTATTTTTTAGTCATTAGTGTTGTAGTCATTAGTGTTGTAGTCGGAATATTTCCACTATTTTTAATATAAACAAAGAATTCGTAGAATGTTTTAATATTAATTCCTACCGCATCATTTAACCATGTTTATTAGGAATATATGTTTTTCCAAATACGTAAGTAATAACAAACTCTGATTCTGACGCTGTTGGATGCCTACTTTTTTAATTTTTCTTCTGAATATTTGCTATTATAAAATGTTAACAATGTGATTCAGATAATAAAAGATCATTGTCAAGGGTACCAAAACGACACACATTTTAATGTGTTGTAAGTTTCTTTATACATAGGTATAGATCGTAGTCTATTAACAACGTAGAGAGTTTTTATCAAATATAGAGTAATTATCAAATATAACGAACACAAATAAGTACCTATCTAGCTACCGACCTAGCTACTGAAGACAAATATAAATACTTAATTATATTTTTTATTATTAGCCCTAACTTAATGAACTTCCCTGAAATAATCAAGTTGATTTACTCACTAGATTGTGTTTCCATTTTTTTTATGTATATAGCAATGATTTATGACACGGTGCCTGAGATAGGAATTTTCCGTGGGCATGATAATTAAATTCATGGGTGCCGAGATGGAACCCCTGTTACACGTAAGCCTTTTTCAATACAAAATAATGTTGTTTTATGATATTAACAATTGCAAGTCAGTATTGTTTTTGAAATATTTGGAAATTCAAATAATTTGAATTTCCTTTCACCTAAATGAAACCTGCATTTTAAACTTTTGACTGCATCGTTGTCGCAAGAATGCGGAATTGAATTTCCAAATTGCCATAATTGAACTTCATTAACCGCAAAACTTCATAACCGTCAATACTTAACCCAACAAAAAACCTAAATCGATAACTCCTGGCATCTATATCTACATAATATCTTTATCTCTAACATTATAATTAGGTTTTATATATTAAAGTCGCTTTTCGTGTTTGTCTGTGTACATAACGGGTTTTCACCATCGTTAAATTTAGAGAATTACCGGAAGCTTACGTACCATCGAAGAATTTTATATCTATACATCGTAAGGAGTATTTCTGCTTGCAGCGCTCGGCGGCTATAGAACCGGGCAGTAACAGATGCGGCCATCGTGTTCACGGGATGTTGTTTATAACTGCTTGGATATGAAGTTCTTCGATATTAGGTACGCATTGGTACATTAATGCCGGAAGGTTTATGTGAAAAACTCGCTTTTGCCAGTATGTCGGAAATTATTCCACGGGATCGTACGTAATTCAGGTTATTAACTATCTGCTTTTAGCCAAATTTTATTTATTTATGAAATTAAATTAAATGACATTAAATTGTTTATTCTGTAAATAGGATATTTGAATCACTTTTACACGCTATCTTAAAAAAAAAATAGCTAGATGAATTCGGCGTTTCCTATCTGACTACTCTGAGAAGAAAGGCCGAAACAAACTCAGAGGTCACAGACTCTTTTAAAGTCCAGACATAATCTTGGTCAGGCCATATGAGGATCATGTAGATTAGTGTCTGAAATGGTTTTTTGAGAAAAGAACCACACAGATTGGAGTGGACCTGTCCTGTTAGTGCAAGCATTTGTCAGTAATCGTGGAGCTCAACTCAAAACTTAAGGAGCTCATCTCGACGAACAATACCAAAGAAAGGACATTTGGGTAGGCCGCATAAACTACTCAAACTGCCAGACCATCATTAAAACTAAATGAAAAGAAAAAAAAAGAAAAAATAATTATAATAAAAATATCCACATAGTCCTCACATTCACAAAATTAAAAAAAATATAAGACTATAAAGTAATCATGTCATTTTGTATGTAATTTTTATATAATATTTGATGATTTTATTGAATAATTATAATGTCAAGTTTTATGATTTTATCACAAGGCTTAGCAGAGCGAGCATCTCAATTCCAAGATTTTTTATCTTCTAAATAATCTAAAATTTTATAGTACTCTTTTTTACAAAGTTTGGGTTTAATATATATATATTTTTTTGACACATTCTAATTAAGTAATAAAAATAGCAAAATCACCCTTATAGTATTATAGGTATTAATATATGTTATATTATTATTATATTAAGATATAATAAATATAGTAGGAAAATTAATATTTAATTTAGATAACACACATCTCGATGTTTTATATGTATAGTTACACGTATCGTCAGTTTTATAATTAACATAAATTGGTTACGCTAACTTGTCCGTGAGCGTGTCGAATTAATTCGGGGTCGTAACTTATATATTATACCTACACATCTATTGTAGTCTAAGGGGCAATGTCAGTTTGGCAAGATACAAAGTCGAATGGTATTTACTTATTATAAATCATGTATCAGAAACGTGTGGTCATAGATAGATAGATAGATAAAGGCTCGTGAAAACCAGCGCGACGCGACGGCGCGACGCGATTCGAACAATACAATTTCTAAGAAAACTTCACGGTATAACAATAACAGGTGTCGCGCCGCGCTGTCGCGTCGCGCTAGTCTGCACGAAGCTTTAATCGTTTATTTAGTGCACACAAAAAACAGCACAACATACAAAAACACGATTAAATAATGACTAATTAGCTATTAGGAAATAGCTGCAAGGTGCCAATATACCAACAAATAAAAAAGGAAGAAAACAAGACATTGTGATAACACTATTGGCTATGACACACTTTAAAATAATGAATCAACGAACATAAAAAGTGCAGTGTGCGTCTCAAGGTTGCACCGAATGGGAGTCCAGCTCAGCATGTGCCAGGCAAATATACCTGACGCTGATATTCTGCTGAATCCCTACAGTGACATACGGACGTCGAGTAGATGAGATAAATATTGGTGTTGTGAAAAAGTGAAATGTGCGGAGTGAAATGTAAGTATACCCGCAATTTAAATATTGTTTTCTACAGTAAAGTAGACATACTTAAGGGCGTGATACTCAACAATAAACTGATCAACTTTCTCCATTGGATCAACATCGTAATCGCGAAAATGTCAGCTGTCCCATACCAAACTTCAATACCTACTCGACCCAAATGTTTGGGACAGGTTGGTCCCACGGAGAAAGTTGTTCAGGTTCATGGTCCACACCCTTTAATATGATCACACCTTTCTGATGTACAACCTGTATTTTTTTTGTTCTACGCCAGGAATCAATACAAAAAAAATAATCTGAACAAATTATGGATCGTGATCATCTCAGCTGTTTGTCCGGTGCGGGAATCGAACATGTGACACGAAGTGCCGGACCCAATCGTTCAGTTACTTCTACATAGGATCATCGTACAATGAAATTGGAAATTATAGAACGCTAGTATCGATGTTGTCGTTTTTTGAGTTGGAGGGTAATTCCAAGAAATGAAAAATAGGATATTAGTATCACTTTAACACATTATATTAAAAAAAAAAATAAGCTAGATGGAATCGACATTTCCTATCTGACTATCCTTGAGAAGAAATGGCGAACCAAACTCCGGGGTCAAAGTCTCTTTTAAAGTCCAGACATAATCTTGGTAAGATCATGTGTGAGGATCATGTAGACTAGTTTCTGAAATGGTCTTTTGAGTAAGTATTAATTGTCTTTAGGATAACTATAGTGGGTTCACAAATTGCGATGGGTATTGGGTTTAATTCTATTTTTAGAATAAAACTAAATTTTTTATTCTAAAAAATATGTAGGTATAATGGATTGGTTATATAACCAATCCATTATGCCTACATTATGTGTTCTAGTTTTAGTTTAAAACATGAGTACATACATTAATAACCCTTTGTTTCAAAACTGTTCAATGCAATTTAATTATTATATTTTTAGACTAGTTTAAAAAGCTTCTTAAACCTTGTAACAATTAAATTATAAAAAAACCTTGATGCGTAAAAGTCCCTATTAGATTGTAGGCACTTACGTGCAGACGTCAGCAATATTGACAACTTTTGAATTATTCCGGTTTGCCTCTCAATGGAAGATTCGCTCTTTTTTTCTATGTCAACAAATACACAGTAACTTTGTACTTTGCCGAGTACATAATAACTGTGTGTCAGTACATAATCTCTTGTTTGCTCTTTCAATAGTCAATGTCCGTCTATGTTTGTCTAGTATGCACCTGCCTTCTATACCTACATATATAAAGCTATACTTCAAGAATACAGAGTGTAAAAAAACCCTTCACGAAACTATCATCTACGCATTCTATAGGCACATCAAAATAAGTAACTTTCTACAAAAATAATTGCTGGTAAACAACTTTTATTTTTGGTATGAAAGTTTGCTGTTCATGGTACCTACTGTGCAATGAAACGCAATCACAACGATGTGCTTTTGGGTGCATGCAACGGTAGAGGGCCGGTGGGAGTATTAAAAGATAAGTTAATAACATTAAAACAGGTTTTCATAAAAAAAAAACGTTGAAAAACTTGGAATTTTGACCATCAATATCTCCATAGCCAGATGGTTCCCAAGTATAGCCCAGTACAAAAAAATGAATATATTAACGGGAAGAAGAAGTGACTCTCGGCTTTGTTAAAGTTATTTTTATAACCGTTATTTTTGAGTAGGTCAAATACATTGTTAATTTATGGTTATCTAATTAAAAGATACAGGATTCTTTATTTAACATTGAAGTTAAGTGAATCAATGTTCACACGATAGATCTATTCGACGGCCGCAAAGTATATACGGTTATCTACAAAATCATGATTTTATAGGAGAGCGTGAAGAACGCAAAACAGTGATAATAAAATTAATAGAAGAACAAACATATCCACTTCTATTTTTTTTTAATTGTTAATACGGTATTACCAAAGAAATGGTATATATATTTGGAAAAAATATACTGAAAAAAAAAGTAAACTAAATGAGTCAACCGCCATTATTTATATCCGCTTCGGAAATTCCTTTAAGCTTATTTAATTTTAAATTTTAAAACAGTTATTACTATTCTTTTGTATTTTATATTGTTGATTGCTATAATAAATAAAGGTATATTATAATTTTTGTTTTTATTTTTATAACGCTGACATGACTTATTGTTGTAGCATTTCTTTTTCTTTTCTTATGGTTAGTGACTAAAGTTGTTGCAGTAATAAAATATAACGCAAGTTTAAAAAACCGAAATTATTTGTGACAGATATCATTGTTTACAACAGGTAAACGCGCTGATTGTCCGAACTATACACGGACTAATGGTATATGTCCGTGCCTACTTCGTGACTTTGTGAAAAATTGGTGTAGTTGTCTTCATATAGGGACGTGACTTAATATCAGTACAAATTGAGAATTAAACAGAAAAAAAGATTTCTGAGTTTAAAAAGTGAATTTCGTAAAGAGTACAGTTGGATTATACTTTAGTTCCGTCGTATTTATCTAAAAACATAATTATTGCTATCATTGCAGATTATTAGCGTATAATTTCACTAAAAGATTTGAACGGTTATAATATTTATGAATCGAATTTTAACAAGATGTATTACACGTGTATTACACAAAATAATTCAAAGATTGAGATGAAATGCTAATGGTTGCGATGGAAGTTCAATGTCTTAAGTTGATTTTATTATGAATTAATAATATTTGTCATGTTCCGAGGCCTCTGGGTGATGCTTTTGTAATGTTTGCGAAAAAAGCAAATACAAATTACACTGGAATCTTCGACCTTTATAACAAGTACCTGCGAGATGGTTAAAAGATAAACACCGCTTAATCTTGTAACTTTTGTAAGGGTGACCGTCAATCTAAAATCGTGGTGGAGACGATTACAAGGGTGCATAAGGCAAACCTCTTAGAATTCTTTATGGTTTACTATCACACTAGATTAACCATTGATGCAATAAAAAGAAAGAAATTCAACGTTATATTAAGTTCTGTGCAAACAGTGTTTTTTCACAGTGAACACAGTAGTATCTCTGGCCCCATAACAGGACATAAAAGGACGTTCACCTCAGCCTATCCAGATAAACTATGAAACCTTTATTATAAACAAATAAAAATTATATTATATTATATAATTATATTATATTACCTATATTATAAATATATATAAATGTGAAAGTTTGTATGTTTGGATATTTGTTACTCAATTACGCAATAACGGCTGAATGAATTTGGATGAAATTTGGCACACAGATAGTATATAATCTGGATTAACATGTAGGATTTTTATCCCGGTAGTACGTTCCCGTGGGATACTTTCCGACATCCACGCGGGCGAAGCCGCGGGCGAAATCGTGTATTATAATAAAGAGAAAAAAAAAAAAAAAATGTATGTTTCTTTGTTACGTTTTCATGCTGAAATGGCTGAAGGGATTTATATGAAATTTGACGCATGAGTAGACCATGACCTGGGTTAGGACATAGGATAATTTTTATCCCGATATTCCCACAGGATCGAGACTCATGCGGGTTAAACCACAAAACACAGCTAGTAACAAATATAATTAGCTAAAGTTGGGTAAGTTTGTTACTTAATAAAAAAAAAATAGCATCTGAAAAAGGTTGTAAAACAAGTCCTATATATTAACAAAAAAAAAATTGTTGCTACTATTCAAGTATATTTTAAATTAAAGGATTCATAATATTAAAATAAAATAAAAAGAAAATATAAATTACTCACTGTTTTCATGAAATGATGCTGGTAACTCTTGGGTTCCATTTTTTCCATCAATTGAAATACCATTATAGACTTCCATTTTGCTTCACTTACAGAAGAGCAATACACGTGTTACCAGATCGATTATATACTCGCAATTGACATGCGCTTTACATCAGTGTTTTAATTTGGCGTTTCGAGCGGGTGTGGTGCCAGAATAAGCGGCAGCGGATTTTTGTCAGATATTTCTACAAGCAACATATTAACGTAATAGTGTTTTTATTTTTTATTCCAATCAATAGATTTTTTGTAAATAGATAATTGTTTCAAATTTTGCAATAAATTACCAGCGTTGTGTCATCGTGCTTCTCTTTCTTTTCTATGCAGTCCAACAGTAACCGCGTCTTAGCTCTTGTCAGCCTCATAAGCATTCTCTACCAGTCAACCAAGGGTGGTGAAGAGATAAGAAAAATGGTAATTGAAATTTTGAAATTTTCGACCCAATTAATCCACGCAGTAAAATCCTCCCCTTTGTCTACCATTTTCATCCCGTTAGGGGTATATTTTCGAAAAACCCTAATTCACGTTATTCTTTATTTTTGGTCGTAATTATTAATACTGAGTTTCGAGTTAATTGGACCGCGCGTTAAAATTCTTCCATACAAACTTTGACAGCCGCATTCCCCTTTTAGGTGGTTGCTTTTTCACCCTCAAAAAGGTTGATTTTTGAAAAATCTTAAGTCGTGTCATTTAATGTTTAGATAACTTTAGAGTTTATCAAGACACGCAATAAAATCTTACTTTAAGAACGTAATAACTCCCTTTTGGTCCGTAATATGAACCCCATTTTCCAAAACTTGTAAGGCTTTATTTTCTGACAAATGTATAATGTAATAAAACCAAGTTTCGAAGTGATCCGACCGCGTGGTAAAATTTTTCCATACAAACTTTAACAACCTTTAAAACCCTTTTGAGGGGTTTTGAAAAATTTGTAATGCGAATTTTACTAAACATTTATTTAAAAATGTATTCGTGCCAAGTTCCAAGTTTAGTAACTAAAAGAAATCTCCCCTTTTCACCTCTTTAAAGGTCGAGGTTCCGTGCGTCGTCGTGTTGGTGCTCGCTTACATAATAAAAGGAATACTTCTACAAAATTTCTGTTATCTCAGTCATTCAGCACTTTTCCCGCGGTTTCATTCACGTGGATTTTGTACTTTCTCCTACAAAATTCACTTAGTTATCGCACGATATACTCTGCATACTTGGCGAATGCGAAGGCGTCATCATATTTTTGATAAGTAATAACAGTAACGTCAGGACACTTTTGTTCGGTCTAGCTCTCGTCCGCCAAGTGTTCAAAAGCGAAAGGAACTTTGTTCCAATCGGGTGTCCCTCGAGACTTTTCGACTGTTTTTTATTTACCGGTAGGTAGTGTTCGGTCCAAGTATCAAGTTTCAAAATCAAAAGAATTTAAAAACCATTAACTCATTCTAACTCATAAATATTATTTTTTTACTATCCGAGCTCACACTTACCACTTGACTGAAATTCTTACTTTCTCATTGTGACTTCCTTATGGCTCTGTGCGGGATTACACGTCTCACGTCATATTAGTAAAGCGCACAATTTTTTTTTTTTTGGATGTGAATTTATCAAATAACTTCTCCCGCTCTGGGCGGAGCGGGAGGGCGTGTCACTGGCGTGTCCTACTGACTAAAACCTACCCGTGTTCCTTCAGTTGCCTGTACGTTGCCAGGGGCTACGGTATCCCTTTCGGACTTTCCCGCGACCCTGGCAAATAAAGCACACCTTCCATTTAAAAAGAAAGGGATAGTAAACGTATTATTGAAATCCTTAGGACGGACTTTCCATTAGTGTCCTTTAACCCGAATTAAATTGAGTACCCTTTTTCGTCCCATTAGGGTAGATTTTCGAAAAACCCTGATACACGTTATTCTTAATTTTAAATATCGATTTTCGAGTTAATCGGACCGCGCGTTAAAAATTTTCCATACACAATTTGACACCCTCCAATCCCTTTTGAGGGGGTTGTTTGAAAAAACAAAAAATGAACAACCCCCGTTGTTTGAAAAAACAAAAAATGAAAAACTGTATTATTTACTTAGATAAATATTCATGCCAAGTGACAAGTTTATCAAGTCAAGGATTTTTCCATACAAACAAAGTCCCCCTTTTCACCTCCTTTACTTTTTTTGGGTGGGAAATTATCAAATAACTTCTTCCGCTCTGGGTGGAGCGGGAGGGCGTGTCAGACTCTTACTGACTAAAACCCACCCGTGTTCCTTCCGTTGCCTGTACGTTGCCAGGGGCCACGGTATCCCTTTCGGACCCTCCCGCAACCCCGGCAGGCATCGGTCCTATCGGACCCCTTCACTTGTTGACATCTCTTTGAGGCGCGCGTGGAACACAACGCGCCGTCAACCCGGGCCTGGTCCTTATCGGATGGCGAGCTACCCGCCGCAATAGCCCACCCTTTTCACCTCCTTAAAGGTCGAATTTCCATAAACCCCTTCTTGGTGCGGAACCCTTGTGCAAAATTTCACGTCTTAAAAAGTTTGGGCTGTGCATCGATATGTCAGTCAGTCATTCAGTTAGTCAACTTCTCCTTCTATTATTTACTAGCTGCACCTCGCGGTTTCACCCGCATAAGTCTCGATCCCGTGGGAAAAAGAAAAGAAAAAAAATGTAACCTATGTCCTAATCCAGGGCCTGGTCTACTCATGTGTCAAATCTCATTCAAATCTGCCGTTTTAGCGTGAAAGCGTAACAAACAAACTCACTTTCGCATTTATAATATTAGTTTAGGATTAATAATGTAGATTAGGTACTAGCTTCCACTAGCGGCTTCGCCCGCGTGATATCTTCATAAATTATAGCCTTTGATACTCAGTGATAATATGGCATTATACAGGTTTTTTTTTATCGGTCTAGTAGTTTTTGAGTTTATTTATTACAAACAATCATACAAATATACAAACATACAAAAAATCAAATCTCTTTTCTCTATAATGTTAGTTTAGATAGATTGAGGATGTAATTCAGGTTGCGTTTCCAAAATAGAGCATTTTTGATTATAATCATAATTATGTTCTAAGAAAGTTAGGTATATTATTTAACATACAATTACACTAACATCACGCCTTGGTTCCCCGAAGGGTTGGGCAGAAATGTACCTGTAGCAGGTACACCCACATTTCGCCAGTTATTTCACAATACATTCACACATATACAATTATTTTGTAAAAAAACATCTTTCTTTTGGTATTTGACGAATTCCGCTATGTATATTAATGAGATGTTCTGTTTTTTTTTATTTTCCCGTAAAAATACGTAGTTAGTAGTTAGTACGATTACCATTTTTGTGTAGTCGTATAATGTAATTACATGTACGTCATCCCGCTTTGTTGTAATTGTTAATTCAATGTGGGCTATTGTCATTGACCTAGTCTTTTGTAGTTTTTCTTACATCAATTCGTACATACCTTATTAAGGATTCATCATTGTTTTTACTTCTGCCTATATACATACCGTATGTAGTGTTTTAGTTCCAAAAACGCCTTTGTCTTTTTTATGAGCAATGATTGGTTACTATGAGTTTTCGAAAATTGTGTAAGAATATCCTTGTGTTTGTACTTCACCCAAAGAATACTCAAACTCTTTGATGGGCGCTAATATGCGTGATATTTAGTTAAATATGTATGTTCAGTGAAATTGATGAATATTTATAACGAAAACGAGCGCGTATTTCATGAACCTTTTGACGTAAATATATAATTAAAAAACTACTGGCTGTATTTATTCAAAATAAAGTTATTTGAATTCCGCTCCTACCTACTAGACAAAACGTATGAGGAAACCGAATCCTTGTTTACTACACTATCATAAGTACGTCTACTCGCAACATATATATTCTCAAAACATGCACACACACACACACACACTTACGTCTCACACACATACAGACACTCGCAAACACACATTCCCCACCACACCCCCACTCACATACCACACATATAAAATATATACTTATACTTTCAAGCATTTTCATTAATTATTATCTTTTTATTTTCTTTTGTTTTGCGTTACTATACTTAATAATTAAAATATTGAATTGTACAAAAACACTAAGCAACTGATTTTCCACTCCTAGAAGGATACGGCACTGATTCTCTTTACTACAGGCTATTGTATAGCCTATCTAAGAGGACAGTACCCCCACCATTGTTGTAGCATACAAGTGTTCATTTGTAAAGTGTAACTTTTTTTTTACTGTTTTCACTGCAAAACCTATTGTGCAATAAAGTATTTTTCATTTTCAATGTTGGTACAGGAAGTTGCAAATTCCTGAGCCACATCGATCTTATCTATCTTTTCTATTTGCTGACGACACTTCTCTAATTTTTAAAATAGATAGAAAAGATACAGATGTCTTACAATTTTTGATTAAATTATCTATCCCCGTACGATAACAATTCTGCTATTTTTATGCTCCGGGAGTTATTTATTTACGCTCAAAGCTGCGTTAAAATTATTGTTGAAACATGTCAGTTTGTTTTGACTTTCAAAACATTTTTTTTTTAATTCTGTTTCTGTACAGGGCTAGATAATTACGAGCCAAGTACAAATAATTTTTAATTTTTAATGTACACTTTCAAACAAAAGTTGAGTAAACTCCTTAAGACGTTAGAATATGACTGTATAGCGTAACCTTAATCTTAGTAATTCCAATTATCATCATTCTCCTACTCTTGTACCATTTGATTTGATTTGGTATCAGTGTCTTTTCTTGCTAATTCTCTATCAGATAGCATCTTCTCTTCTTGTTCAATATTTTAATACGGTCTGATCCCAATAAAATAGGTATTATATGAACGTTAATGGGGCACTCAACTTCCCAAGGAAATTGAGTTTTCGGAATCTATTCTTTCAAGATACTCTTTATACATCTTTTTTGGTTTTTTGACAGTTTAGCTTCCTATTGATGATGTTCTTCAGAGAAGTCAGGTGCGTAGTACTCGCAAGCAGCGTACGTAGCCGGTGGCGTTCTGTAGTCTCTGCCTACTCCCATGGGAATAATGCGTCAGTTGATGTAGTTTTTAATTAAAATGTAAAGTAAAATCCTTTTTTGATGTAAAATAATTTATTTGTTTCCATAAATTAATAAATTTCTATTAATTCAATCACACTTGTTCTTAATACTTGTTGTATTACTTTTACTATATACATCGCCTGCATTTTATTTTTAATTTTTTTTTATTCCTAAATCTCACCTTTTCTCACCAATCTCAGATTTTTACAGAATAGATCAGCAGATTTTATTACAGTTTGGTTGCCTTTTGTATTTGGTTTTTTTAATGTTTTCTTTCTTAGAATATGATTCCATGTAAAATTTTGCAAATAGGAAGATAAATAGGGTCGTATTGATTGTGATTGTTAAACATAAGAGGTATGATGGAGTACATTCTGAGGTTGTGTATGTCATCACGAAATGTATCAGGATCAGCGTGAATTGTCCCTGAAAGAAAGAAAATGTCTAGCTTTTATGACAATATCGAAGTCGATCAAGCATCAGGCGCTATACCATAACCACAATCAGCCTATAACGTTCCCACTACTTGGACACAGGTCATCTCTTTGAGAGGAAGCATCAGGCGCTATACATTCACTGAATTTAGACTTGTTTACTGTTGAAGGGGACAAGTTGGGTTCGTAGCTCCACTGTTTCATATCATCAATATTCAACCAAAAAGCATCCACTGCTGGTCATAGGCCAACACCAAGTATTGCCTTTGCGACCGGTCCTGTGTCTGTTTCAACTCAATCAACTATTAAACCTTCCAAACTTCATTTAATTTTTTTTACTACTAACATCGATTCAGTAACTTAAGTACCAACTTAGATTGTCTTCAACTCACCAATTGCAACCTAGTAATATACTTCTTCCACCACAAATACTTCGTCAAACTCGGGATTGAAGACAGTCCGTAGTAAGCATACATGATCACGTGAACGAACGAATTGATAGTCCGGATAAATATCGTTGGGTACGTCGGCTCGTACTTCAATATGGACCAGCTGGTGAGTACCATCATCGCATGGTGGTAGACATGAAGGAAGGTGATCTGATTGTCTTTCTTCCTTAAAACGAAGAATACAGTGTCCAAGAGTTCAGTCACTTTTGCCAGGAAGTAGTAGTACATCATGGTTGAGATCTGGAAATGGTTAACACAAAGTTGTAGGTTCATGCATGCAACGCGTTGGTAGGTATATCACGTCACTGACTTCCATGGCTTATGGCTTTAAAGGTTTTAAGGACAACAAAATAAAAAGATTACACTTAGTCCCGTTTCCTCCTTTTCCAAAAGGCAAGTCTTGCTCACAAAACCGTTAGGCAGCATCAATCGGCTACCCTGGAAGTGAAAGAGAGTTTTTTTTTACTAAAATTAATAATATAATTATGATTATAATTATATTACGGCCATAACTACGCATATCAGGGTCGGGGCCTTCGGAGTACAGGTTCAGTGTTTCATCAGGGACAGAAAAAGATTCCTTGCGTCTTGCAAGTATTCCGTATGAAATTGTTTCCACATGTCATGTTCGGGATTCGGATCTGGATACTGAGGTATTGCGAAGCATGTTCTGACATGCACAAACCGTGACCACAGAGTCACAAAAGGTCGTGACCCGGAACTGTGTGAATAGAGCTCAAAACTGTAGCATGCAGCATGGTGGGAGCGTCTAACAAGTCAGGCGTCGTGATTAAAACAAATGACGATGGTGAGCCTGGCTATGGGTACACAACACTATATACGGCTATGTATTCAAGTTTATATTCTCTAAAAACAATAAACCACAAAAATGCTTACCAAATAAAACAAATAAGTTGATATAAACACTTGTACAATATTGTACAGGACCATACAATTTTTCAAGGTGTATGGCTGGCGCGTTTTCATATAGTCAGGTCCTATTTTCAGCACGAATAGAATATAGGCTAAAGTTATGGCTGCCATAGGAATAGGGGAACTCATCAGGAACCATTGGTCAACAAACTCCACTGAAAAATTTAAAGATTTTATTTTAATTTATGATGAAGAGTTAAGAACTAAGAGGATGATTAATATCGATGTTGATGGATGAAGGGGATGAGCAAGATAAAGGAAAAGATGGATGGACTGTGTAAGAGATGATACGAATGAAACGGGATGAAGGGATATATGAGCACGCTTCTTAACTCAATAGTCAGATCAGGTTTACAATATTGCAGCATAGTTTGGACTCCATTCTACGAAATATATAAACGTCGTTTGGAATCAGTGCAGAAAAGATTTCTTTGGCACTTGTCATATCACTGCAATATGGCCAGAAAGCTAACTAGCTACAGCTCACGATTGAAACAAACTTATGAGCCTGGAAAGTCGCCGTATGTTTCTAGATAATCTGTTCCTATACAAAATAATGAACACTGATATCGATTGTCCGCGGTTGCTGAGTCAAATAAGTTTGAATGTGCCTTACAAACTTGCTCGTGGCTCAAAGGCTTTAAAACCAATCTGGGTAATTTTTCCACCATTAACAGAATGCAGATTCAATTTTGTCGCCTGTCACGCTCATCCAGCGTAGATGTTGATATGTCTTACTCTTTATATAAAATCAGGGCTGTATTTCTTAGGGCATTATCATAAAAGTTAAAAATTCTTATTTAAAATATGTTTGTAATAATTTCTAAATATTATTATATGTATTATTTGTTTGGTTTTCTAACATTTTTTTTTTACCTTTTTTATAACTGCATTTCCTACCGCTATGTTAAATGCATGCCGTGGCAGCCTTTAATTAAGGCTACACTATAAAAAGTAAAAATAATATGTGTATTTTAATATGTATTTTTAGTGTATGCTTTGTTGGTTGTCCTTAAATAAATAAATGACGGTTTGGAGAAGAGAATGAGAGAAGAAAACGTTCTCCAACTAAAATGAAAGAACATGAGACACAAACTGCGGAAGTAAAAGAATATGTTCACACAAACGGAACAGTACACGTGCCCTTTGTTTATTTAATACGCATCAATTAAATACTAATTAAATGCGTTAGGTTAATTTTTACATAAAAATTATGAAACCTTGACTTTGGCTTGCAAGGGCTCATAAACATGCATGGGGATTAGTACCTAGCATGATAGTACTATCTCATTAGAACTTAAGGATATTGGTACTGTTTTTAAGTCTCTATTATTTACGAAACCATCCATCTGCCTAGCCTGCATATACGTGCGTTATGTTGTTGGGGTCTACTTCTAGTCTAACCAGATGCAGCTGAGTACCAGTGTTTAAGAGGGAACAGGGCCTGCGATTCTCCATACAAATGTATTCCGCGTTTTTCTTCCTGAATAATGCCTTTAGAGCAATTTTTTTCCTGTTATTTCTTTTTTTTCAGCAACTTATTGATAAAGAAAATATGACCCTCCAAAAATTACAAAAATGCCTCATTTTTACCGACGTGATAAGAGGACTACCACACAAATTCGAAAAGTTTTTAACATATTATAAAAGAAAATGATAGGAATCTAGTACATACTCTTTCTTAAAATTTTCATGTAAAAAATAATTCAATTGGCTCAATTTTCGAGGAGAAAAAAGGGGAATACGAAACGTCGGTCTCGTCAATTTTTTTTGTGATATAATCCGGCTGAGCAGCAGCTGCCTATTTTTCTCATTCCTCGCAGGCCCTGTTCCTTCTTAACATAGAGCGACTGCCTATTTGACCTCCACAACCCAGTTACTATGTAATACTAATTTAACTATAGCCCTAGATAAGACTGGTTATCAGACTTTCAAGCTTCTTACTTCCCGTAACGACTGTCAAAGAATTACAAGTGGCAGTTGGGATTAACAGCTTAATTATAGCCTACTTTCCGAGGCACGGAAGGGTCTCGATACGTAATGGATGTTCACCCATCCACGGATCGATCTTGGCAAGCATAGCTTAACCTTTGATCGCGTTTGTTACTACTTAGCCACGAGCCCCCGCCTTTACAAAACTTAAAGAAACTTAATATTAGGTACTACCGTGGTAGTTTTGATTTCCTGAGTGACCTTTAACAACTCAGTGATGGGTGGGCGTTTTGGGGGACTGTCTTATCTAATTTTGACGCTCGAAAACTGTTGATTCTCAGCCTAGTTTGAATAAATGACTTGAATTTTGCATTCCTTGGTTAAGGCGACGATAGCCGACTTTTAATGATTTTATACTTAAGATCACGTCTAAACGTGTAGTGATGTGGAAAAAAAAAAAAGTATATTTAGAGCATTTTCTTAATAACTTAATATATGAACATTTTAGATTATGTTTATATTACATAGTGAAATTAATTTGTAAAGTGATGTCTAACGCGGATAAAAAACTGATAATCATACAAAATCTATCAAGCGTATTTTTCTGAAACCTTCACCATTTTATAGATAATTTGATTATTGATCTTTTAGTATACGTGTTTGTGTATTAAAATACTTTTTGTTTTATGTATAATAAATTAATAATGCGTCTAATTTGGGACAGCGCTCCTTGATGCGAGTCCTATTAATGGCTGGAGGTACGACGCGTTGCCTGAGCTCAGTACAGAACACACAAGCTAACCACTCATGGTCACTGGCATATCTGCGTCTTAACGGAATAAAATAATCATTTGTTGTAATTTTAGATTCAGGATTTGTTTTGTGATAGTGCAGTTTTATGCTAGATATCCAGATATTGATTATTTCTTAGATGGTTTGCTTTCTTAACACTCTTGTAAAGATCGCTAGTTCAGAATAAACTTATGATCTTCCGCTACTTAAAATTTAGCTCGGACTTATCTGGTCACCTCGAGGGCCAGGTCAGTAACGATATCTAATCCAGAAGGGATAAATGAAACGAATTCACGATGTAGTGGAAAATTTTATATCTGAGTATATTTAATACAATAGGTTAAATTGAAAATCTTCTATCTAATAAAAATAAATTGCCATGCAATAGTCTCGCAAAAAATTAGAAAATGGGTCAACTGATTTGAATACTTTTTTTTTGTTTTGTATGCCTGAAACTGGAGTGGTTCAGGAAAAAGAAAATTGTGAAAAACCTAAAGCAACAGCCGAAAAAATCGTAATTTTGTCTCACGTAGTATAAAAGTTCACCGAGTCATCTAGTAGCATATAAATGTACTTACATTTTCCTTTGAAATTCCAAAATGATCCATTGTCTGTTTCTGCAGAATTAACAGAAATCATTATGAAATATTTTACAAGTGAGGCTACTAATAGTAAAGAACTCACATGAAGTAATAGCAAACTAAGCATATTAAATAAAAACGTATAGTGTTTTATGTAACTTAGGGTATGGTTCCACTTCTCGCATTACATTATTGCAGTACCTATGTATTATTATGATGATGATTTGCCGCTCAACGAGAGGAGGTCTGTGTTCTAGCAGACCATTATAGGCTGATTATGGTATGGTTTTGCCGGGATAATTTTTACTTGTGACTAACTGCTACCCCTGGCTTTTTTTTTGTGGGAAATTATCTTATAACTTCTCGGGAGGGCATAAAATAAAATAAATAAATAATAAATAATAACTTTATTGATACTAAAAACCTTTGATTACAATAAGTAGTAAATGTAGGTTATAAACAATTCGTTGTAATAAGGTGTCTGGAATGGTGAAAAACCCTGCCTCCTAAACTAGGGGAAACCTGTGCCTTAGGAGACAGTGTTCTACTGTTACTTCGTGCACAAATAGTCCTTTTCATTGCACCTTGTTCGTAGTGAACCTAATTAAATACAGTGATGACAATAATAAAAAGAAAAATTTAAGAAAAAATAAAAATAAAAGGGGGGACAAATGAAAATTTAAATGAGGAATATGAATATTTAGTTTGTTACAATGCGTGTGTAAGTATGCATTCGAGTGTGAGTGAGTGCGCGCGCGAGTGTGTGTGTGTGTGTGTGTGTGTGTGAGTGTATGTGTGTGTAAGTGTTGTGTATGAATGTTAAATAACTACTAATATTCACAATTATGTTTGAGTGGAATGATTTTACATTACAAATAATTTGGTTTAAGCGTGTTTGACTACAAGCGTAGTGAAGTGTGATTATACATGTAACTGCGAAACTAGCGAGGAAAGATGAGTAACTCTTCTGTTTTGGAGTAGTCCAAGTCATACAGCCAATTTTTCAATTTAGTTTTTGCTTCATATCTATTTAACTTATCTAATTGGACTTTTTTGCTGATCTTTCTATAGATAAGAGAACTTACGACATATAGTTGTCGACTAGCGAAGGACGTTTTATGGGGTATTGATGGGCATGACGTGATTAGTGATCGCTTGTTAGGATCCGGAGGGGGGATCTGACTGTGTTTCCAGAGGGTGGCTCGAAGCACAAAGAGCTGTCGTACAGTTAGTACTTTAATGTCCGTATATAATTGGGTTGTGGGGAACCTAAACGGTTTGCCAAGCATCACCTTAAGAACAGCCCTTTGTGCTCGCTCCAAACCCAGCAGTTTAGTTTTGCCTGTGCCACCCCACACCGGAATGCAGTAACCAATAACGGACTCGCAAAGCGCAAGGTACACCATTTCCAATGTTTTTGAATCCGCACACTGTCTTAGCGACTTAAAGATGTAGATTAGCTTCCTAACTTTCGAAACCAAACTATCGACATGGGTGTACCACTTCAGCCCGTCATCGATCGCTACACCCAGGTATCTGGTGTGACTAGCACGAGACAGTGTTGTGCAAGAACATGAAGAGGAATCAAAACATGAATGCGCGGTTATGGCAAATTCCGGTGGGGCTTTGGTTCGGTGACTAACACAGAATGGGAGGAAATTGGTTTTGGATAGGTTTAGGGAAAGCAGATTATGCTGCAGCCAGTTCATAAACACCTGTAACGATTGCTGAGCATGATATTTTACATCAGCCCATGTATCACCATAAACTACGATTGCCGTGTCGTCAGCATACGTGAAAATATTGGAGTTGAGCAGTGGCAGTGTGCAAAGGTCATTAATATAAACAAGGAACAAAGTAGGACCGAGCACACTGCCCTGCAGCACACCATATGAGATAATTTCTTCACCACTGACGCACGTGTCAATCTTGACACTGAGTCTTCTGTGTTGGAGATAACTTTTAAACAGATCGAGCGTTTTACCATGAACACCAATTAATTCCATTTTTGAGAGAAGAGTAGGAACAGAGACTGTGTCAAAGGCTTTAGTTAAGTCCAGGAATATGGCAAGGCAACTTTTATGGTCATCTAACTTCCTCGCGACGAGTTCTGTAAGATCTGTAATAGCATCTTCTGTAGAGACCCCTTTTTTAAAGCCATACTGGTTGGGCGCTATAATTGCATTTTTCTCTAAGAACTTCAGTAGACGACCATTTATCAGCCTCTCCATAACCTTAGAAATAGCTGAAAGAACAGAAATCGGCCTATAGTTGTTCGCACAGTCCCTGTTCCCACTCTTATAGATCGGATGGACCAGAGCCTTTTTGAAAGGCTCAGGGAAAATCCCGCTTGCTATGGACATGTTGACAACATGAGTTATTAATGGTACAAGGGTTTTTCTACATAATTTTAGAAGAGTAGAGGAAATACCGTCCCAACCAGTGGCACTATCATTTCTTAAGTTCATAATGGTGGACTCGACCTCGGCGTCAGACTCTTACTGAGTAAAACCCATCCGTGTTCTTTCAGTTGCCTGTACGTTGCCAGGACCACGGTATCTTTTTCGGACTTTCCCGCAACCCCGGCAGGCATCGGTCCTATCGGACCCCTTCACTTGCTGACATCTCTTTGAGGCGCGCGTGGAACACAACGCGCCGTCGGCCCGGGCCTCGACCTTATCGGACGGCGAACTACCCATTGCTCACCGTCCGCAAGCCCGCGCCTACGGTGGCCGGGAATCGGCCTGCGATTCCCGACGCCCAGGGCGTCTCCTGCGGCGGCTAGGAGTGTGAGGGTGCGAAATTTTCCTCTCCCTCACGCGTTCTGCCTCCTCTTTCGCGAGCATTACTGCTTCGCAGAAGGAGGTGACGGCCTCCCATGCCCTCTCGCTCCGTACCATGGCCTGGACCAGGGCTGGACGCGAGAGATCCCCGCCACCGATCGCCTCCACGAGGACACGGCGATGCTCTGCCCAAGCCGGGCAGACCTCCACCGTATGCTCCACCGTGTCCTCCGGGCGATCCACGCAGTGATGACACCCGGGCGTTTCCTCCCGCCTGATACGAAACAGGAACCTGCCGAAACAACCATGTCCAGGTGAGGGCGCCGTGGCGCCTCTCTAGCCACTCCTCAAAGAGGGGACTCAAGAGGGGTATTAAGGTACTTATGTTGACCAGTTAACAAGAGACATTCAGCGCTTGCAATAATTTTTATTTTGAACTAGCTGCGCCCCACGGTTTTACCCGCATTAGTCTCGATCTCGTGAGAATGTTGGAATAAAAAATATTATTAATATGTCCTAACCCAGGTCATGGTCTACCCATGTGTCAAATTTCATCCAAATCCGTTCAGCCATTTTAGCGTGAAAGCCTAACAAACTGCGACTTCTTCCGCGAGTTTATAACCTTCCTCAAAAATTTGGCTATCAAATGCAAAAAGAAATTTTCAAATCCGACTGGTAGTTCTGGAGATTACCCCTTACATAGAAAGTTACAAACAAATTTAATAATTAATAATAATAATTAGGATTAGGATTAGGAAATTATCAAATAACTTCTCCCGCTTTGGGCGGAGCGGGAGGGCGTGTCATACTCTTACTGACTAAAACCCACCCGTGTTCCTTCAGTTGCCTGTACGTTGCCAGGGGCCACGGTATCCCTTTCGGACTTTCCCGCAACCCTGGCAGGATATTATTTCTCAGTCCTAAAAAATAATGTTCAGATAAAAAAGGAATAAACATAGAAAAAATACCAAGTTATCAGGCTCCGTTATGTTTGCATTATTATGGTGGTCAGCACTGGAGGCAAGATCTTTGTGCAGACCAGAAAAACGTTAATCATATATCTACTTCGGATAAAGCGTTTACATTATGCTGAAAGAGAATGTTTGACTACTTTCGCAATAATCGCTTTTACTAGGACTCCAAAGGAAAATTTATAAAAACGTTAGAGAATTCGTTTGCATACATTTCATCATTCGTCGAAAAAAAGTCAGTTCATAAAAAAAATAAAAAATATGCCGTGTCATTATCAAATGAATGACTTGACTAAGTAAATAAATTATGTTTCAATTGTTAAAAACAAGCAAAAGTCGCAATCTACGAGTATTATAATCAATCTATTATACAATAAAACCTAAGCCAAAAAAAATGAAAGCGGCTCTGCAAATACTTTATCACAAAATTATAACTCCAAAATTATTTAGATAAAAAGTAAGTTTAAAAACTAAAACTCGACTACTGAAAAATCACGCTTTAAAAAGTATGAGACAAGAAAATATTTCAGACAGAAATCAAGATATAGGTACAAAAATGGTCAGGGTAAAGCCGTGGTTGCATGCCATTATAATTTTGTAGGTGTACGCACGGCTACACATCAAGCTATACATACAGCTAATACTGGAAATGTATAGCTTGATGTGTAGCATGCGACCCTGTGATTTCTGTGTGAAATATTTTCTTGTTTCATACTTTTTTCGGGTTTAAATTTTTGACTTTCTTTTTATTAAATCTGTGATTACAATGTGTTGTTCAACGAAATTCATTATGTTATTTAAGTTGTTGAGCAGAATTTTGATTCGAACTTATGAAGCTATGGATTAGCAGTCTTTTTCAAAACGATTCAGATTCTGATTGACGCAATTAGGGTACAGTTCACAATTTGCCGCAATCTATACACAATTAGTCCGTATGCGTAGTGGTATTGTATATGATGGAATAAGGTACTTAATTAAAATTAAAGACGCGGTGGAGAACAGGGTGTTGTGGCGCAGATTGGGAGAGGCCTGTGGCAGCATCTAAATCGCCATATGCGAACTACGCATCAAAGACCTGACGTCACACAAAATCCTGACGTCACACAAATTCTCCATCGCGCAATTAGAGTTTACCGTGTGAACACCATATATATAACTTCCAAGACCTCAATCCTTGTGCAGTTGCCCGCAAGACACGACACCCGTCTGGTCGTAGGATCCTCCCTTTTCTGTAGAGGATGAGTGAACTTTACACCCTGTTGTTGTTGTTTTGTTTACACCCTCATGCCTATAAAGGCCTATGTCCAGCAGTGGACTGCGATAGGCTGAGTTGATTGATTGACGGCAAAACACTTAGAAATATTCAGTCCATAATATTTAATAGTTAGGCACTCCACTGCTCCTTTTTTCCTTTGAAACTTATACATGGGTAATTAATTGAATCGGTCATTTGAAAAAAAACATAAGACAGTCAACCCAAAGGAAACCGTTTTGTAGTAGTTGCTCAACTAAAAGTAATTTTACCAAAAATTAAAATTCATATTTACGAAAATATTTTAGCAAAATGTAAAAAATATAATAAGGACTTCAAGTTTTTATTCTTTGTACATTCATGCACTTCGTCGGTAATATATCGCTATTTTTTGGTTGTCCTTCGTTACTAGTAGTTTATTTATTATTTATTTATTTATTTTTTTGCTCTCATGTACATCACACATTTTACAATATATTTAGTCGGTTTTTGTACATGAACCCTACTAATACCCTTTATAATACTGTGTTCGGTGTTCCAGTCTCCGGCCGTTAAGAAAGTACCTACATGGAGTTTAGGAAAAATTCAACTTTAAGTCTGTCCCACCGACGATTATTTATTTATTTCCTAACATGTAAAACATTGGTTAGTAGGCATACTCGTACATTAAAATTCCATGACACATTATAAGGACATAATTAAAGAAAGAAGAAGAAGATTTAGAGATACCACCCTATAAGAGCACTGCAAGTTTTTCATATCAAATTATTAAATTACATATTACAATATTGATTCTAATTATTCCAATTTATTACATTAATTTATACTAAACATTAATCGTTTTTTTAAATGTCTTTTTTTAACATTATTGTCATTTCGTTCATTAATTTTAGTCATATTATAGTAGTAAGCTTATTACAGTATAGTCATTTATTATATTTTCACATTTACATCAAGCTTATTATTCATTCAGAGGTCATTCGATTCGCAATTAGTCAGCTTTTATTCAACGGTTTAGTAGCCTTTCTTTATTATCAGAATATTCAACTGTTTCGAAAAAAAATTGTCATTTGGTAGGCATTTCAAACTTTTCGGTAGTTTATAAAAAAAAAATCTCAAATGTGCTTGGAAATTAGAGCATATTTTGACAATCTTCTTCGAAATAAATCGAAATTGGGGCACTGGTCGAATACATGCGAGCGCCTGGCCGGCAATTTTTGTATGAAAATCCATATCTGTCGTGTTATTTAAAAATGGAACGAACTGTTTACTTCAACACATGGCAGCCAAGGAGGTAATTTATCAAAGATTTTATTTAAATTTCTAAAATTATCACATTGGCGCGTGAAAAAATATCGTTATTCGTCATTCGTCATTGATTCTGGAATTTATAATTAATTTAGTCTGTTGAATTTCCGCGCATTATTTAAGAAAAGTACTATACAAGCCTTGACCGCAACCAGGCATTGATGGACTCACTTCTGAGTGCCTTGGATTGGCCTCGGCCCACATTTTCACGATCGTCCATCAATGCCCCAGCTGCAGGCCGCGACAGTAATGTACTATAATTATAATTAGCTATTCTTGAATATGTGCTTTTCCCGATAACTTTTAAGTTTGTGATGGGTAGCATTAGTCTATTCTTGTTCCGTCGGTTATAGTTTTCACTTAACACGATATAAAATTTGAAGAGGTGCCTATTTTTTCTAACGTATATACAACTTTGCAGTTATACAGAAAGAAATAAAAATAGGTTTATTTGTCACAGAAACACGTGCATACAAAAACAAAAACAATATTAACATATAAATATAACAGAAATATTCGGCAGCCGTGCAGCTGCCGAATATTTTCCACTCAGCATAATTCTGTGCTATGAGGGACACACAGCACAGCGCTGATTTTCAGTGGTCACCTGAAAAGTCAGGGTCTCAGGCAGATGGTTGAACATACGAAAATGACGGATCCGTTCTAATTCTAGGCAAACATCTTTGGTTCATGCCCGTTCTAACGGTATGCAATAAGCACAAATTATTTTAAAACAACTAGAACAATTTCGCCAATTTTAACTGCCTGGGTCTTTTTTCACGGAACTCTACATTTGCAAAAAGTGAAATTAAATACTTACATGCAAACTTTTTTTACGTGTTAGATTCTAAAATTATTCTAGATGAAAATAAAAAAAATGTTGCCAGTTTTGTTATTTTTAAATGAAAAAATTGACGTTTTAATGTGTTAAAATTTATAAAGTCATTTAAAAAAATCCGTGTGGTCAGGGTCTTTTTTATTGGGCCTAAACACATAGTAGATGGCCCCACAGACCCACCTCTCTCACATACGATTTTCGTATGTTCAATTTTAAATTACACGACAGATATGACTTTTCATAGTAATTTATTCAGCCGCTAAACACGACGGATTTTCATACTAACATTGCCGGCCGCAAGCTTGCATTTATTTGACCAGTACAGCATTTTAAAATCTCGAAGATGGTGAAGGGTTGTCAAAATAATGCTGGTATTTCGAAGCATGTTTGAGAAAAAGACTTTATATGTGACCATGGTTCGAACTCGGAACAGTCATTTACGTCATACAACCATCTGGCCAATTGGTCTCACAATCTCTTGCAGTGCTCTTTCGTATTGATGAGTTTATGGATTTAGGGCACGGTGGATATTCGCGTTTTTGGAAGAGTACAACAACAGCCCTAATTTTTTTTAATTCACCATTTGATTGATTAACTATTAATTAATTAATTCTTCTTCTTTTCGAATCGATGGTAAAATATACATCTATTATGTTAAACGAGTTGGGCCCAGCGGCTACGCCAATCGCGGTATCAGTGACATTTTTAGGTCCTCAAAAGTGCAGGTGTGTGGACATTTTGGATACTCCAACATATGGGTTTGGTCAGGAGCACCGCATTCGCACGGGGTATTGGTGGGATCTATTATCCTCCAGATTGTGCTTGCAGTGGTTTACTAGGGTTCACAATCGATTAATTGCTTTCCATATAGGCCACTGTAGATCACGTCACAGTCGCAGATACTCCTGGGGCTGAACGAAGTTACCTTGACAATTCATTTATGAAAATATTATGTATGTGAGAAAAAATCTACATCTTTTTAACAAAATAAGTGATAGACATAATTTTAATACTAGAAATAAAGATAAAATAAATCAATCATTTTTCAGACTATCTAAAGTACATACATCTTTTATGGGATACTGTGTTAAATGTTACAACAGAATACCTTGTGATATATTAGAATTAAATGAAAGAAAATTTAAAACTCATATAAAAAATACACTTTGCAAACAAGCATATTACAAATTAGAGAATTATATCCAAGATAAAAATGCTTGGAAACATGCTGGTCCTGCTCCATAGGACAATTTAGAATCTAGACAAAATCTAACTGGTTGCTAATTTAATTGTATAATTTATATATGTATATATATATTATTTTTTATATTTTTTTATATTGATTTTACATTCTGTGATTACTTGAACTCACACACTGAGTTATTAGTACCTATTACTTGTAAAAATGTTAGGAATATCGTATAATTTTACAATGTTTGTAAATATGTGAGCACCATGCATATCTATCACATGAAATTGAAATTTATCTGTCATTCCTTAATTTTTCATTATTTTTACCTAACGTGGTATAGTAATCTTATTCTAGGTGCATCGTCTTCACATATAATTATATAATTGATGTATTCAAGATATTGTGAAAACATTTTAAAAGAGTAACGGTGGAGTTTCTTGCCCATTCTTCTCCATACGAAAACTACCTTTTGGAAGGGGCAACTAGAATCAATTATTATTTAAATGTTGACGTTCAAAAGTGCCTTTTTTGTGCCTAATTGAAATAAATTATTTGACTTTAACTTTGACTTTGTTAATTAATTAATTAATTAAAAATTTATAATTAATTCATTAACTCTCTTGCATTATGATAATAATTGTTTATTTCCACATGAACAGTGAACGTGCAAGCAGTTTTTTTGTACTAAAATCCTTGTTTATTGTTGGTTGGTTTTTATCGTGTTGTCGCAAATGTTGTTGGTGGTTTGTGGATTAAGAGTGTTTGTTTTAACTTCACAGTTTGCGTACAAAACTCGTAGATCTTTCACGTAGTTATTAGTTGATGTTTTAACTGGTGCACTTATGCCCGTTTTCACCAACAACTAAGTGACACATACATGAAACCCTAATTAAAAGTGCACTGTTTTATTTTCAACTCTCAACGCTAAGCCTAGCGTTGAAAATCCAACAGTGCACTTTTATTTAGGGATTCATTTAAGTGTCACTTAGTGAAGGTGAAAACGGGCATTCGTTTTAATTGCTTATTTATATATTATTTATTATTTATAGGAGAATCAACAGCAATAACAAATGGATAACAGTTGATCAATTATTTTATAGACCAAATTGAATCTCAAAGTGACATGAATCTTAATCTTAATAGTAAACCAATAATAAACTCCCATTCTAATTCAATATTTATGACACCCACGGTACCCTTTGACATATTTAAAATTTTTAATTCTTTGAAAAATACGAAAAGCGCTGGATATGACGACATAAACACCGAGGTAATAAAAGCCACATCTCCTATCGTTGCACCAATACTCAGCCACATTATCAATGGTAGTATTGAAACAGGCATATTCCCAGAAAAATTGAAAATTTCTTCGATTAAGCCATTACATAAAAAAGGCAAGAAGCAAGATCCTAGCAACTACAGACCAATCGCGCTCATACCGGTATTCTCAATTTTTTTTGAAAAAGTAATACAGAACGGCCTAATTTCATTTCTAGAAACCAACAAAATCTTTGTTAACGAACAATATGGTTTCAGGAAAAATAAAAACATTGACTCTACAAACTTGTTGAACACGCTCTAACTAATGTTGACAATAGAACTCCTGTAATTGCATTATTTATTTAAAGGCATTTGACTATGTTAACCATAAAATACTGATAAAAATGCTGGAAAAATATGGAATTAAAGGCAATATCCTTGAACTTATCAAATCATATTTGACTAATCGAGAACAAATTACATACATAAATAAAATCTGCCCCTATACAAGAACTGGAAAGACTTTTGTCTCCACACATAGAAAATGCATATTTGGTGTGCCGCAGGGCGGTGTTCTCCTTTATTATTCATTCTATATATTAATGACATGCCTAAAACTATTAATAATCCAATGATTTTATTCGCTGACGACAGCGAAACTAATCAAAAGTAAAGATGATGTGACATTTGAAAAAGAAATAAACGACAACTTAAATGATATAATAACTTGGCTAACTGAAAACAATTTGAAAATAAATCTTGAAAAGACAAATTACATTTCATTCGAACAACAAACAAATAATAAAAAACCGGATATTCGTTACGGTCAGAAAACTATCAGTGAAGCAGAACACACTAAATTCTTAGGTATTTGGATACATAAAAATATGAGCTGGAAAACACACATTGAAAATATAAAAAAACTTACAAAAGCGCGACGAAGGCGTACTAACGCGACGATTGATTTTGATTAGGACACGTGACGCGAAGGTCACGTAGGAACGACAGAGATGACGCTATATAAAGCAGCGTCCCCAGTAGGGCCGCGCGGCTCCATAAGATCAAACCGCTGGCCAAGCCTCGTGAGTGTGTACGTTTAAAAACTCACGAGGCTCGGCCGCGCGGCTTGGCCTCACGGAGCCGCGTGGCCCTACTGGGGACGCTGCTTTATATAGCGTCATCTCTGTCGTTCCTACGTGACCTTCGCGTCACGTGTCCTAATCAAAATCAATCGTCGCGTTAGTACGCGATCGTCGCGCTTATATGAATATGACATAGTCACGCGATCAATCAAGTCACATTTCTACGTTAAAATTCATAAAAAAAAATTCGTCGATTGTGTACTCGCACGACAATTGATTTTGGTTAGGACACGGGGTTAGACTCCATAATATGCAATAATAATTCATTGACAACCACATTGACCACCAAAAGTTTACAAAAACTATTTTAATGTGTACTTAAACTTTATGAGTATTTTGTTTTCAAAATACTTAAATGACCCTTGCCCGTATTATAATTTCATTAACTTACTGATTTATGCAATAATTTCAGGTTACTTGATTACACCTGTACCAGAGTACCTAGTCATTTGTGACATTGGTTATTAATCAGAATCATAAATTGCTATGCAGTTTGTAACCCAGACAATAGACATTGAACAGAAAATACAAGTAAATAGATTCTATTGCTGACCGCATTTTGTTATTGTTTAGTTTGTATATTCCGACGGAATCGTTGGATAATTTGAATGAGTTTTGTGAATGTTTAGATGAAATAGCTGCTATTGTTGAAAGCGCAAATGCAGAATATGTGCGATATAGGCGATTACAATGCTCACTCTGGTGAATTATTTAATAGAGATTTAATGAGTTTTTTGTGGATCAAAATTGGTTTTGTGCTGACTACAAATACTTGATTTATTCTGACACTTACACCTTTGTTAGTGATGCATGTGGAAGCAGACGGTGGCTTGACCATTGCCTGGTATCTGAGGCGGCGTGGAGGTCACTCAAAAAGGTTGAAGCTAACCATGACATCTACTGGCCAGACCACTATCCACTTGTTTGTCAAGTTAATTTGGGAATGGTGAAGCCAACGGATGCATCAGTACAACAAGTGACTAAGAATATTGATAAGGCTGTATGGGGTGAAAGGAATATTTCACAAATAGATCACTACTATAGATTATGTATGGAGAAGCTTAGGGATATAGACTTTCCCTCTGATTTAGGTAACTGCTGTGATCATTTTTGTCTAGATGAAAATCATAGAATGGTGATTGATAAACTGTATATTATAGTGACTTATAGTGACTTCCCTTCGGGAAGCGGCAGAGGGCAGTTCTGGCCTAGTGGGAGATGGTAGGAGACGGTTTCCAGTGATCGGATGGAATAGGTGCGTCAAAGACGCTCACGGAAACGCCAGGAGAGTTTTTCTGAACTGGGTATGACATAATAAACCTCACACTGGGTTGCTTTTTGAGGAAATGAATGACACGTGAAAGGTCTTTAAACAAAATTAAAATATTGTCAGGATCATAGGGTTCAAATTAAGATGGACATGATGGCGACTAAGCACAGGCATAAGCATTTTTAGAATTTCTGGAAATCAACTAAAAGGTTGAACCCAAAACCTGCGGTCCCGATGAGCGTTGATGGTGTTACTGAACCTGGTGAGATTGCGGACAAGTTTAGAAGGCATTTTGCAGTAACTTCCGGCAAGTGGAGGAGCAGAATCTTGTTGCTGGGGGCATCATGTCTGAAGAGCCAATAAGAATTACGGCTAAGGTTATAAGAAACATTATTAAAGGTATGCAGAGGCAAATCTTCAGGACATGATGGTTTAAGCATTGATCATTTTTAGTGTGCTGGTCCGCACCTCCCTAGGGTCTTATCCATGCTGTTCAACTTTTGTTTGAGACACTCTTATCTACCTGCGGAGCTGATGAGGACGATATTGGTGCCTATTGCCAAGAACAAGACTGGGGATGCGTCGGATAGGGACAATTACTGTAGGCTTATCTCTTCGGCCACCATAACGGCTTAGGTTCTTGACGGTGTGCTTGAGCGAAAATTGGCTGGACAGCTCAATCCACATAATTCACAGTTTGGTTTTAGAGCTGGGTTGTCCACGGAAACTGCTGTTCTGGCGCTCAAGCATGCGGTTAGGTACTATATCGACAGGAGGACTCCGGTGTATGCTGCTTTTCTGGACCTCTCCAAGGCGTTTAATCTGGTTGACTACAAGATCATATGGTCGAAATTGCGGGAAAAAGCCGTTCCTCGGGAGGTAGTTAACTTCCTCGAGTGTTAGTAGGACCACCAGTTAAACCAGGCCAGATGGTCGGGTGCATTATCTGGTGAGTATGGCTGGAGTGTGGTGTGAGGCAGGGTGGTTTGACTTCCCCGGCGCTCTTCAGTTTATACATCAATCAGCTGGTTGAGGAGCTTGGTTGCACTAGTGTCGTATGCTCTATTGATGGTAAGACTATCTATATAAGCTATGCTATCTATATAAGCTATGCTGATGACATGGTGCTGCTGAGTCCCTCGATTTATGCACTCAGACAGTTACTTGGAGTGTGTAAACGATACGCCAGGGCTCATGGACTCCTGTACAATGTCGGGAAAAGTGAGGTTATGGTGTTTCGTGTGGGTTCCAGAAAACTGACGGCAGTTCCTCCTGTTGTTTTAATTGTATGGGATGGCACTTAAGAGAGTGTCTCGTTTTAAATACCTTGGGCACATTCTGACTGAGAATATTTTTGAAGACGAGGATATATAGTCCTCCAGACCGTATATCGGCCACAGCGGCCAATCTCAAAGGAGACTAGCCTTCGGCACGGGAGATAGTATAGTTCACAAGTGTGTGCGCAGACACAGGTGCACTCTCTCTTCCCTCACTCTCATAGTCCGATGGGACGGCAATCCGACACGACTGGAGAGAGATCAGGACCAAAGGCTTAACGTGCTTTCCGAGGCATGGGGGTATCACACCGCCAACTTCCAAACTCCAGGCTGTTACTAAGAAATTCTTAATGAAAAAACCCAATCACACTTTGCCCGACCTGGGAATCGAACCCAGGGCCCCATAGTCAGCAGTCGCGCTTGCGACCACGAGACCAACGGGGTAGTTGACGAGGATATAGAGAGAGAGCGAAGGGCGGTCGGTTCGATATAATATGCTGGGCCGCAGGTGTACTAAAGACGTGAAAATTACGCTGTTTTAGGCATACTGCCAGACGTTTTACACCTGCAGCCTGTGGGTCAGGTATACGCAGAGAGCTTACAATGCCCTCCGTATTCAGTACAATAATGCTTTTCGGGTGTTGCTGGGGCTTCCGCGGTTCTGTAGTGCGTCGGGCATGTTTGCCGAGGCAGGCATTGATAGTTTAGAGGCTATCATGCGCAAAAGAACGGCATCCCTAATGCGTAGGATACGTGGAAGCTCTGCCCTTTTCTGATGCACTAGTCCCGCAGACATAGCTGCGGGCCGGGTGCTGAGAAAAGATATTTAATTGATTTTGATGTAGAAGATAAGTTATGGTCATGTTTTAGTTTAATTTTAATTTTAATTTAAATTTAAATTTTAATTTAAATTTTAATTTTAATTTTAATTTTAATTTTAATTTTAATTTTAATTTTAATTTTAATTTTAATTTTAATGTTAATTTTAATTTTAATTTTAATTTCAATTTCAATTTCAATTTCAATTTCAATTTCAATTTCAATTTCAATTTCAATTTCAATTTTAATTTTAATTTTAATTTTGCTACCGAGATTTTAATTTTGCTACCGAGATTTTAATTTTGCTACCGAGATTTTAATTTTAATTTTAATTTTGTTACCGAGATCTGCACTCTCAATCACACACGATCAATCGCAATCTGTTTCATTTTGACAGTTCAACAACATTCATTGCGTTATTTACGTTATCGAGCAGACAAATTTTTCGCACATTAAGATTGAAGCAATGGATTATGGATATCCTTCCAATGGATATCCTTCATGATTCAGAATTAAGTACACTGTTAATGTAACCATCGGATTATTACTAATTCATTTTTAAAACCAGGGGTAATAATAGAAAATCGTCTTCAAAAAGACAACTTAAGCTCATCAAAACGTGGGATAATATATCTAATTTCTGAACGTATTCGTATTTCTTGCGTTCTTAGAGTGTGCATACTTTTTCTTAAGTCGAAAACGATTTTATTTCTAAATTCAAATTAAATCTCAGTAATGTCAACTGTATAAACTCATGTCAATTATTTAAAGTTACTGATAAATTAAATCATGGATTGGTTCACTCATAGACGTATAAAAAAGGTCGGACTGATTCTCGCTAACAAAAAACTGTGTCACTCAGAGTCAGCCAGCTCGCTGTACGTACAGCACACATTCACACAATAGTCAGCCATTTACGCTCAAACGTCAACACAGGCGATACGTCTATGCGGCGATATTTCTTTTTTAAGATACAGCATTTCTTGTGTGGTGAAATGGTGTAAAAACCGTAGTAAAAATCCAGGAATCACGTTTCACGGGTAAATTAATAATTCAATCATTTAATTCCCTATTTTATACATCAAAATCAATCTTCATTCGATAAAATTCGTCACAAGGCCAGTGTTGCCAATTTTCACGTGTGCAAATTACCCGAAATATGGGAAATTTATATGAACTATAAAGTGTGGAAGATGTATATGATGATGTGTTTGCTATATTGTATTGTAATATTTGTGAACTATTTTATTAGAACGGGAGTAAACTGCTAGAAATCGCGGTGGCGTCGCGGCGACGGGCGTCGTGTCCCTGAGCACTTATGGCCCTCTATGCGACATTCTCTATGAGAAAGTGTGAATTTGGTCAAAATGAAAATCCAAGATGGCTGCTGCGAGCCGTGCTCTCCGGCTCCTTAGCCCAGGTTCGCACAGATGTATTTTTATCGCGGCGACCTTTTTTTGTATACTGCATTTTCAACTCTCGGTATTGAGCCAAGCATTGAGAATCCAACAGAGCGCATCCAGCGCGTATCCCAGCGCCTCAATAAAACACACTGTTGGATATTCAACTCTCGGCGCTAAACAGAGCGTCGAAAATCCAATTCGCGAAAAAAAATCGCCGCAATAAAAATACGCCCGTGTAAAAACATTAGGTTAAAAAGTAAAATTTTAAACATTTAAAATATTTTCAATTAACTATGTTTTATTCTTTTTTTTTTCATTTATATTTTCATAATAATTGGTTCTTACCATTAACCTTTTGAAATGGCACGGTATAATTCTGCCTACACACGACTTTTTGTCTTAATAAAACAAAGCAATAATAATTGGGTAAATTTGGCTTACATGGCATCCCTAAATTCACTCACACATAAATTAGTCGCCGCCATTACGGGACACAGTTTTGTCTTAGCGGGAGTTCCGTCCGACCTTTTTTATACGTCTATGGGTTCACTCAAATCTGTGTAGCTCTTTCCTTAAAATACCATTTCAGACACTAATCTACATGGTCCTCATATGGCCTGACCAAGATTCTCTCTGCGACCTCTGAATTTATAAACCACATTTTTTCAGTTATGTTTAGGTCCCATATAATTGGGGGCGAGCCTATTGCAATCAATTGGGCACAAATCCAGATTACTTGCTGCTACTGAGAAATTCCAGATGGAAAACCCAATAACACGTTGCCCGACCCGAGAATCGAACCCGGGACCTCATGCTCAGCGGAGCACTTACGACCACTAGACCATCGAGGCAGTTAACCAATTTATTAATTAAAACATGATTTTACGTTTAAAAACCGGTACTTACCGTAAATCGATCGATAAGTTAGTCTTCCAATTCTTAACAACTAAAAGTAAAAAAAAAAAAAGAACCTAATAATTACCTACATTATTCATATTCTATACATAATTTCAAAATTACACTGATATACACAAACCATATAATATATAATAAGAATATATAATTATGTATATATAAATAATTATACACCCAATTAAACACATGTAATACTTAATTTATAATAATATTAATTGTTTGTTACTTAGCCCTCTTCCTCGATCCTAATTTTGCTGTGCCCGACAGGGTCCATATTGATCTTTTACTTGTCTATACCATCTATGTAATACATATGTATATTAATATTTATATCAATATTGACGTGTTCTTTTTTGATAATTCCGGCGTCAACTATGTGTACTGTGGGTCTCGTAGTATTTCGCACTCCTTATAATTTAGTGTTTATCCGTACTCCACAGTACACTTATTTTAAATTGAAAAACATCTCAATTCGAAATTCCACAAATTTAAATATACCACATAACCCCAAAAATCATTTTTCGTATTTACTTTACTCTCCGTACTTATTTAAATAATTATATTGAATATTGAATTGAATTATATCGAATACTAAGTTACATGTGTTAGATTAAACGACATATTATCATCGAGTTAAATTTTATAAGAATTTTCTAGTCCAAGGATGTTAATAGAATGTCCATTGTTATTTGGAGATAAAGGGAGGTGGTATATTTACGAAAAAAATCATCACAGTCAAATAATATGCGGCGTAAATAAAATAAAAAAAGTTTTATAATGTGAAAATGTTGCCCTTTTATGTATGTGATAGATAACCCATTTTACCCATTTTAATTTAAAGTGAGGTAACACTTTAAAATTTAAATCCCCCCTGTTATAAAACTAACATTATTTTTACATTGACTAGTTATACACGTGGACAAGCATTATCTATATTTATTAAATATTTCAATCATTATGTATATTTTTGTTTAGATTTTTGAAAATATGGCGACCTTGTCTATCTTTTTAAATAATGATAGTACAAAGAATAAAAATACTTGTAGTTTTGACATCAGTCCCTCATTATCATTTGCGTTTGTCATTGTACAGTTTAATGGCAATAACTCCCCAGGGGCAATCATTTACATAGAGAAAATGTCGTAAATGCTTTTGGAGGATTTACGACGCCCTTCTTGCGTATGGAATTAATTAATGCCACTATGACATGCTGTGGAATGTTCTCCCATGCCTCCAAGATGGCTGTTTTAAGCTCCTGCAAAGTTTCTGGAGCTGGTTGGCTAGTTCGGACACGCCTCTTCAGCTCATCCTCATCCCTAGAGCATTCTATTGGATTCATATCAGGACTTCTTGCTGGCCATTCTATTACTGCGATACTGACGTCATGCGGGTATTCTCGAACAATTTTAGCATTGTGCACCCTTGCATTATCATGTATACAAGTGAAATCCTGGCCCACAAACTCAGCATATGAGCGCATGAGCCTCTAGGTATTGACGAATGTATAGGTCGCTGTTTAGTGGTGGCCACCATGGTCCCCTCACAATCTCAAGAACAGTTTTTCCTTCAGTGGAAGTTCTACCCCAGACAAATTCAAAGCCAAAAGTCAAAGTCAAAAGTCAAAGTCAAATCATTTATTTCAATTAGACACATAAAAGGCATTATTGAACGATTTTCCAAAAAAATTGAATTGATTCTAGTCGCTCCTTCCAAAAGGTTGTTTTCTTATAGAGAAGACAGTCCATGACCCACCGCTATAACTCACCTTCTCTTCAATGCCACATTGCTGAAAACATTGTCTTCGGTAGTCTTTCCTACATCCATCATTGCCATACAGCATAATCTTGGTTTCGCATTGGTTGGCTTAAGAGGTTTCAGGCCACGTTCTTCGAGTCTCCTTCTAACAGTTTGAGCCCAAACAGTCAGTCTATGGAAGTCTCGAAGCTGTACTGAGGTCAGGTCACGATTACGCAGGCTGGTGGTAAAGATAAACCGATCTAATCGTGCTGTAAAAGTAGTTCCCCAGTTTCATGGACGGCGCACGAAGCCGCCAGTCTCCAGGTATCGATGGTAAATTCTTAGAACCAGGTATCAATGGTAAATTCTTTGAACGGCAGAACGACTTATATGAAATTGTGCACTAACGTTTCAAACTCAACTCAAACTAAAAGCATTTATTTCAATTAAACCATTTACAAGCACTTTTGAATTTTCAAGGAGTCGGTCAGTCAGAAATATGAAGCTAGTTGCTCATTCCAAAGCGTAGTAGGTACCTATGGAGAAGAACGGGCAAGAAACTCCAGGGACACTCTTTTAAATAAAAAATTTGATACAAAATATTGGTTACATCATTCATTTATTTATTTATTATTTATGTACACACAGAAAAATAGATATATGATGTTGAAATTATACATGTGAGAACAATGTAGAAAGACGTGCACGTTTAAAGCGACCAAAAGGTTGTGAGTTCACGAACGATGAATAGATGTATGAATTCTTCGTTACTCTTTCACGCAAAAACTACTGAACGAATTTGGATGAAACTTTACAATATAAAGAAAATCCACGGACACTCTTTTAAATAAAAAATTTGATACAAAAATATTGGTCACATCATTCATGTTGAAATTATACATGTGCGAACAATGTAGAAAGACGTGCACGTTATAAGCGTCCGTAATAAAACGATAAAAACAACGATCCATTCGAAAATTTAAAATTAATTAAAAGAAGCCATGGCAGCTAAGATATGACCAGTCCCAACTGACGGCGCCCGTTCACGAACATGACGCATGGATGAGCACCATTCAGTTCAACCATTTTGAAGGGAGCTAAATGATCCAACACATGCGCCACTATAAGTGAGACATCTGAGTGAACATGACATACTCACAGCCGCCAGGGCATATTCAAGTCAATGAAAGACGTAAATGGTAGCTCTTTAGTACATAGTACTCACACCTGTATTATGCAATCACGGTATGCAATTATATAATACAAGGAGAAGAAAAATATGGTCTTACAATCTTCAGCAGCTTCAACATAATTAAAGTTGACTAAACTCAAACTGAGGCTAAGCGTATGCTAAGACGCAGGTGACGTAGGTCCACGCAGCGAAGAGAAGAGCAGATTTTGCGGCACAGGCACTTGCGACTCAGACAAGAGTCTGTCCTGCGTCTCGTTTTAGTACACAGATTTCTGCGCGACGCGTGCAGGTCGACACGTGTTTTTTACCACAATTCATAATTTTGTTGCATTGAATTGGTTCGTTGTGAACCTTGTTTGTATGATACTAATCATCCAAACTGTTCAAAAAAGACATAAACGTCTATTGTTTGTACTAGCTAGGACGCGAATGTGTAGCTGCATCGCAGCAATGCTCGCTGTCTATATCTGCCTCGCCTGCCCTATCCTGCAAAATCTGTACTGTGATGCGCTGCGTCACCTGCATTTCAGCATACGCTTAGCCTGAAGAAGTGCCACAGCCTGCGCGGCTACTTCAGGTACAGTATCCATAATTTGAACTGCAGAATGGATTGACGGAACAGCTAAACTAAAACGATTTTCTTCTCTTTTTCTGATTTGTGAATTCAAATTTGGAACAATGGTTAAACCGAAATCATAGCCAATATGTCAGCTTCAAAACTGCATAAAAAATATTCTCTGAGTAATAATTATTTTGATGTTTTAGACCTGTAAAGTATTACAAACACGAATAAACCACAGACATTTAAAATCTGTCTGCAATGGATCGGCTCCGAAATACATTGTTTTAATAGAAACGACTGCAATACAGCTTATAAGTACCTACTCGCTCTGTCTACACTGCAGGTATCAAACTTGCTTGCGACATAACTATTATTTAGCCTGCCTAACTGCGAGCAACTTAAAAGTAGCGCGGTTGGTCACAATTCTAACCTAACCTAATCCATTTTTCCCAGTTCGACACTTTATAATCTAACGGAAATAATACAATGGGCGTCTGAATCGGAATCAGCCTTTTCATTGCCTTTATAAAAACAAATGCGGCTGCACTACAAAGCGCTGTGTTGCACTGTTACTGGGTTTGGACGGACTATTACTGCTTTAAGCCACTCGCAAGATAATGCAGCACAGACTATGGATGTCTGTGTTGCATCTGCCTTTGTATTTACGCGTCATCTGTCTACAGCTCGTGTCTTTTGACTATCCCAGTAACATAGCCTTGAAGACAAGGAAGTCCTAAAAGAGAGGAAGGCTGTTATTAATAAAAATACAACAATATTATTTAAACTTTATTAGTTTCTTAAAATTAACATTATTTTGTACTATTGTTAATTGCATTAAAAGTACAAAATAAAAACTATGCTAATTGAAAAATTAATTATTCAAAAGTAATCGTAGGTACTTAGTCTGATAACAAAATTACAGGTCCTTGAATATAAAATAACCTAGCACACTTTTCTTAAAAATTATTATACTTAAATTGATAATTTATGAGGCTTTTCATACATTATACTACTTTCGATTCTACATATCAATGTTAGTAAATAAAGTGGTCCCGCGCTAATTGAAGCCAAGTACTGCTTTGCAGAGGGGTAGGTAATCAATCAGAGTAACTAAAACGTATATTTCGCTGCAGCAATATCTATCATATTCAGTATCGTACCGATCGATGACGAAAAGATGTCGACGAAGTCAAGCCAATTTCACTCTACAGAAAAATATGCCTGCCATATCTCCATTTGATTACCACCCTATGTTTTTGCTCCAGGAAAAAACAATATAGTCGGCTTAAAGTAAAGATTCCGTAGAACACAGACATAGAGAATGGACCGAGCGTTAGCTTTACAAAAGTGACACCTCTCGACAAAGACTCTAGACAAAACGACTGTGCGGCCATTACCTGTCTCTTTTCTGCAAGCATGTCGTGACAAAGACGCAGTGTTTAAATTTCAGATCAATCAATCTGCCTAGCCTTTTCCCAACTATGTTGGGGTCGGCTTCCAATCTAACCGGATGCAGCTGAATAACAGTATTTTACATGGAGCGACAGCTATCTGACCTCCACAACCCAGTTACTGGGTAACACGATACCCCCTGGTTGTCGCGACTTTCGGGCTTCTGATGACCCGTAATGACTCGAAAGATCTACAAATGACAGCCGGGACCAACGAGTTAACGTGCTTTCCGAGACACGGAGGGGTCTCGGTATGTTAAGATGTTCACCCATCCACGGACTGACCGCGGCAAGCGTATAATAGCTTAACTTGATAGATTAACCCATGCAAAGAGTATCGAAATTGTTTTTCCTTATCTTTTAATCCATTCTGACGTTCAAATTATGGATACTGCACCTGAAGTAGCCACGCAAGCTGTGGCACTTCTTCAGTCTGGGCTTAGTCAGAAAAATAAGTGCGCAACTTTACTTAAGCCGTTCTGCCGGTCAAAGAATTTACCATAGATACCTGGAGCACGAAACCGGGTCACTAGCACGACGAGATCGGTTTATCTTATCTACCAGCCTGCGTAATCGGCAACTGACCTCAGTATAGGTCTAAGAACAGCTTCGAGACTTTCATGGACTGACTGTTTGCGTTCGAACTGTAAGAAGGAGACTCGAAGAACGTGGCCTAAAACCTCATAAGCCAGCCAATGCCAATGGTCCCAAACTGACACGAGCTCACAGAATGGCTAACCTACAGTTTTCACGCGAACATTTGCATTGGACTCAACGTCAAGGGAGCCAGGTTTTTTTACGGATCAAACCAAGATTAAGCTGTGTGGCAATGATGGACGTAGGAAAGTCTCCCGAAGACAGGGAGAGCATTTTCAGCAATGTTGCATTGAAGAGAAGGCGAGTTATAACGGTGGGTTATGGACAGTCTGGGGCGGAATTTCCACCTAAGAAAAAACTGGACTTGAGGTTGTGACAGGACCACGGTTGCTACTGCTAAATAAAGAACGATTCGTCTATGCCTAGAGGCTCATGTGATGCTATTCGCTGAGTTTGTGGGTCAAGATTTCAGTTTTGAAATTGAAATTTGGAAAAATGACAACCGGAAATAATTGTAGTGACTGGCTTCAAAACCACTTTTATTTTCTCTTTGTACTAGCTTTCTCTGATATTTTCTCTTTGTTTAAAAAAATAGAGATCAAACAATCATATGCAGGGTGGTTCGGTTTGGTTTTATTCATGTCTCTGGAATGTATTAAAATTAGAAAATTTATTTTTTATCTTCTAAGGTGAACTAAGTCACTTAATTTTAAAGATTATACTGATATTTTACAAGCCTGAAAGTATATAAAGTCAAAACATCATTGGACCAATCATAATTCTAGAAAGAGACAACTCTGGCCACACATTCGTTTTGTCTCTCTCGTACTTTTCAGTCTTTATTCACTGCACAACTGAATAAGGAGCATTCAGTTCATTCTCTATGTCTAGGCCGTAGAAGCAGCAAAGAAGTATTAGAAAAAGAGAGTTATTCCGTTTATCCATCCCAACAAATCCACATGGAAACGCATGTCCAAGAATCGACCCAAAGTCTATGAATTCCGTTTTACAACTAGGCCAAGGGTGAATTCTTGGACTTACGTTTCCATGTATCCACATTTTTGTGATGGATAAACGGAATAACCCAAAAACGAACGTACGGAATTACATTCTTTACAATTTTTATTCTACAGCGACTTAAAAAGCAAAGGTAATGCAACTACAGATCCAATATTTAGTTAAGGTGATGAGAAGCCAAACAGATTACTCTAAACGTAGTTTTTTTATATTGAAAACACTAGGACGAAAGAACTTTGAATGACGCTACGGCTACTAATTACGAAGTTTCATAGAACTTCAAAATGTAACAATCACTAGCAAATCTTATAATCCAAGTGGACGGCTGCGTATTGCAATACAACTCAGAGAACGTAGGATACTTAATAATATTGTATGGTAGGCAAGAAATTACTGATTCTGAAGTGCTGTGCACACAATACCTTGCATTGCTTAGAGCGGTGTAGTCCTTAACACGTACTTTTAAAATGTTCCTTATTTTACAAATAATACACTTCCCAAGTCACAATTAGTGATGTCAAATCCATCTCCATGTATGAAAGGTCTCAATTCTAAAATAAAATCTGGCTGCATCGAATAAGTGCACGATTATACTTCACGTATTATATTTACAGCAAATGTTTAACCTTAAAATCTACATTAACAATTGTGCGGTTGGCAATTTATTGTAAATTTAAAGCGTCTTCTCACTGGTACGATAATTTTTCAAATTCATTAATTTTGCAATACGAACTACGATATGCTGTAATTTTAGACCCCACTTGAAAATTAACGGCTCTAACAAATGATAGCACCAATCATGGTCCTTTCTTCAATTTGAGAGAGTCCTAGTGAAGCGAATACTTAAGCGTACTTATCTAACTTCCAAACTCCACAAAAATCTTAGGCTTTAACAATACCAATGTCATCACATACATCAGTCTCAATAGAACCGCTAGCTGTAGTCTTTGACCATGATGAATCATTTATTTATTATACTATCGAAGTCGTATTCAGCGCCACACGCTGTTTTTGCCGTCCGCCTCGAGAGGAATAATTTTCCATCTTTGACATAATCACCGCAGGCCTTGTTTACTTCGCAAGGGGTCTCCTCTATATTGGAAACACTCTTGCAATCACTCCCATGCACCCCGTTTTCTTTTTTATTATTGACTCCGTTTTTGCAGACTCCATTTGTTTTGACTCCATTGTGAGCTTTATCGTATTCATCTTTGATTTCCTTCTCAATATTTTTCTTCTCGAGGTTTCTCTTTTTGTAGCTTTTAGTATAGAAGTTAAGAAATAGAAAGAGGAAGATGGTAATGTTGGAGCAGATGAAGTAGGTGAAGCCGGAGGCGTACTGACAGCGCGGGGAGAAGTGCGTCCAGGCGCAGTACGTGAGCATCAGGATGAACTGGATCTGTAAGGAAAATCAAATAAATTAGAAATTAAACGAATAGGACTTGTGCGATATGGGGTACATTTTTCTATTGATTTGATAATTTAATTTAGGAAGTCAGTAGAATCAAGACTTATTCATTTTAAACCAGCTTACTTTTAATCCTAAATCTCAAGTATTATAGTTATTTAAGTTTATAGTAGTAGTATATAGTTGTTGCTAGATTTTTCTGTCCAACTCCTGCGTAAAGGCCTCCACCATCCGGTGTCCATTTGTCTTGCTTCCTCCTACCAGTTCCTACGGAATTAATTCCTTTCTTCAAGGTATCTGCTTCGTGGCCTGACACCAGCTTTGTGCTATTTGAGCGTCACCTCAAATAACTTTGACTTGGAGAAGCTTAATTAATCTAGATCTCATTTTATTTTACTCACCAATTGTAGCTTAGTAACATACTTCTTCCACCACAAATACTTCTGGAACCTCGGTCCCAGCCCTGACAGCAGGTAGTAAGAGTACATGACGACATGGACGACAGAGTTCAAGAGTGCTAGGACCGCGCCCTCTCCGCCTGCTGCGAACTTCAGGTAGCTCCAGGAATAGAGAGCCATAATAACGTGATGGTATACGTGGAGGAAAGTCACCTGGAATGAGAAGGAGTTGAGTTAGTTGAAGAGTAGGTTCTAGGATAATAACGTTTTTAGGGTTTCGTACCTCAAAAAACCAAATCCTTATAGGATCTGTCCGTCTGTCACAGCCAATTTGCTCCGAAACTAATGGACCGATTAAGTTCAAACTTGGTACACATATGAATTTCTATGTCCCAAACAGGGATGTGTAACGAAAATAAATGAATTTTGGATATGGGTGTCACTTTTCGGGGGCAAATGGAAAAAGAAAAGAAATGCATAATGTAATGTGTGACATATCAAATGGAATGAGAAAATGTTGTGAAGATCTCAAATATATTATTATATAATTTTAAAATAAATACTTTTAAAGATATTTATGAAAATAGATGAAAATTGATCATTTTCCCGTTTATCTCGGAAATCTGAGCCTAAAATTTTGAAAAAAAATACAGAAAATAGTTCTACACTTATAGATTACAGGAAAACCTATAAGAAATCTAAGGTCTTAAAATAATATGGTAAATCTCCCAATATTGTGCGTAAAACTTACATTTGCAGGTGGAATGTATGGGAGCACATGTTTTTCAACTACATTTTTATTTCTCATCTTTTAACATACAGTGAATAGGAAAGACGTTATTGGGAGATTTTTTAATTTTATATTTACTTATCAGATTAAGTTATATTTAAATTATTTATTAGCTAATAGGTTAGATTGTGAATAAAGTTACAACAACTAAGCTACTATATAAAATGAAAAAAATAATGTGTTTTAACTACACTAAGACTCTTGTCTAATTTACGTGTAATTCAAAGTCAAATAATTTATTTCAATTAGGCACAAAAAAGGCACTTTTGAACGTCAACATTTAAATAATAATTGATTCATGAAAAAAATAATGTGTTTTAACTACACTAAGACTCTTGTCTAATTTACGTGTAATTCAAAGTCAAATAATTTATTTCAATTAGGCACAAAAAAGGCACTTTTGAACGTCAACATTTAAATAATAATTGATTCTAGTTGCCTCTTCCAAAAGGTAGTTTTCGTATGGAGAAGAATGGGCAATAAACTCCACCGTTACTCTTTTAAAATGTTTTCACAATATCTTGTATACATAAATTATATAATTATATGTGAAGACGATGCACCTAGAATAAGATTACTATACCACGTTAGTTAAAAATAATGAAAAATTAAGGAATGACAGATAAATCAATCATGTGATAGATGCATGGTGCTCACATATTTACAAACATTGTTAAATTATACGATATTCCTAGCATTTTTACAAGTAAATAACTCAGTGTGTGAGTTCAAGTAATCACAGAATGTAAAACCAATATAAGAAAAAATTTATATATATTATACAATTAAATTAGCAACCAGTTAGATTTTGTCTAGATTCTAAATTGTCCTATGGAGCAGGACCAGCATGTTTCCAAGCATTATAACGATAATTGGCAAAAAAAATGCTATGTGTAATCTGGATTTGGTCGCGACTCGCCAAAAGCAATAACATTGAACATGTCTTTTTTTGTGTGGGAAATTATTACATAACTTCTCCCACTGTGGCGAATTGAACGCGTGTCACTGATTAAATATGCACTAAATAGGATCCACTTATTATCACACCGTCTTTTACATCCTGTGCGTGTTTCCAAACTTTTAAATATAACAATTTTATATTTAACAATAAAAGCGAAATTTGGGATGGATTTTGAATGTTTACAAACGTCAAACGACCGACATCCTTTTTTACCTCGTCTTAATTTATCTTGTCATTGAAATGCCAGTGATTGACATAATAAATATCGACTTTTTTGTTCAAGGAGTATTTAATACTCTTATTTTTTTTAAACCCAATTTAATGTATTTATAATTATTATACTGACAACAATCGTGTTTTTCGGCTAGGATTTTCAAGAGGCTGTTGGAGTTATTAAATAATGTCGGAATTGAAACTCGAATCATAACCGCTTCAAGTGATTTGAAATCCTCTGAGCTAACTAGACGAATACAATATATCGTTACTTGTCGAAATACTCATTATAAAATGTTTTTGTCTTTGACATTCAACCAGGGATCACCAATTAGTTACAATGACGTCGATAAAAAAAAAAATTAGTGTTGCGATCCGTTTGGAAGACGATTACCATTCAATGAAATTGGCTTTTGATTTGAAAGTTACTCAATACAAAAATACTGATGAAATACTACTAAAAAAAATGGTAACATCGATAGCACCAAAACTTAAAGATCACAACTACCGCATCACTTAATCATAGACAATTTCGAGCGGTCATTGTTGCTTACATCTTTGGTAAGTTTTGAAACGGAACCGGAAAGAGCTGATCAATCTACCTAGCCTTTTCCCAACTATATTGGGGTCGGCTTTCAGTCTAACCGGATGCAGCTGAATACCATTATTTTACATGAAGCGACTACCTATCTGACCTCCACACAACCCAGTAACTGGCTATTACGATATCCCTTAGTAAGATTGGTTGTCAGACTTTCGGGCTTGTGACGACCCGTAACGACTGTCAAAGATTCATAAATGAAACAGCCGGGACTAACGGCTAACGTGCTTTCCGAGCCACGAAGGAGTCTCGGTATTCAGCCATCCACAGACCAAGCTCGGCAAGCTCCTCCTAACAAGCTAAGAGCTGATGAACCCATATAATAACTCAACTAATGTGATGTTTCTCTCTTTTTCCAGTTTAAGAGATTAATTGCCCGTAAAGTCTGCTATACATAATATTATTCGCTATTTTTCGTCCGTGTCGGTTTGAGCAAAAATAGTTCAACTTCCAAAGGATGGACAAGGCACTAAGGCCCGTTTTACAGAACCTCACTTTAAAACTCAAATAATACTTAAAACTCGTTTAAAGCCTATTGGTTGGTTGAAACTAGTTTTAAGTAATGCTTGAGTCTTGAGTAAGGTTCTGTTTTGATACGGGGCTTAGATTGATAGAACTGCTAGCAAGAGCAAGAATCTGTTGAAGAAAGGCAAAAGGTGCAGTGCAGTGGTGGTTTCGTGTGCACTATCTTCATTAATACAAATTATAATCTTACCTGTTTATCTTTCTTTCGTAGTACGAAGAATACTGTGTCTAGAAGTTCTGTGAATTTCGCGAAGAAATACCACCAACCTAAGTCTAGTAGCTGAAAAACAGAAATACAATCATTATTATTGGATCACTCGTCAAAATTTGATATCTGAAATCCTATCAACAACAGTCACATTTACACAAATTCTGTATAGTCTCGGCGACCTCGATAATTTTTTAATTTACTTCGATGGTCCTAGTTTATCAATTATAACTTCTAGTTACAGCTATATGTAAGCGGGCACGCCCTTTATGTCTGGAGGCTTTTATTTAGATATTGTTTTCGTTAAGTTAATTTTATTTCTGCTTGAGTATAGTTCTCGATGTTTTTGGTTGGTATATTGGCGTGTGCTAGCTGTCATATGGCTATTAATTTTACAATTTAAATTATGTTTTGTGTTGCGTAATGTAAATATCATTTTGCATACTATTATATAGAATATTTTTTTTCTAACTGAACAGACAGCTGTGCTGCTGGGGAGTTTGTTGCGCCACTTCTTCTTCCCAGCTAAAGCACTAGGAAGTGGTGAAGGGTGGGCGTTTTGGGGGACTGTCTCATGTAATTTTGACGTTCGAAAAGTGCTGATTCTCAGCCTAGTTTGAATAAATGACTTTTGAATTTTGAATTTTGGACAACCTCAAAACGTAAACCTTCTTTCTATAACCTATTTTGAGGTCTTCTAGGTATAATTTCGACCTTAAGAGGGCCTGCGAACCTCGATACAAATGTATTCCCCTTTTTTCTTCCTTAATAATGCCTCTAGAGCAGGGGTTCCCAACCTTTTTTTGTCTACTGCCCACTTTAAGAATAAATTATTTTTTAACGCCCCCCTTTTTAAACATACTTAAAAACCGCTAAGTACTTATAACTGATTATTGAAACGCATATTTATAGTATTCGGACAGAGTATCTTTTTATTGAAAATAAAACAAACATAATCAATTCTTATATAAAAACTAATGTGAAGGTTGAATCTGATGCTGTTCAATAAGTTTGTTGATATCAGGTTCCAATTTACTCAAAAACAGCCGCAAGTCGCCACGTTCGGTAACACGCAAACGATTTCTCTTTTTAGTAAGCAGCGTTGCCACAGCACTAAATCCACGTTCACACAAATATGACGATGGGAATGCTATCAAAAATCGTTGAACAATTGACCACAATCCAGGGTACAATTGCGGGATCGGTTTTTGTAGCCAAAATTCTTGATATCCATTTTTGAACTTGATTTTTATTTCTTCGTTTGTTGTCAATTCTATAAGTTCTTCTTCCTGCTGAGGCATTGACATTGCTGTGTTGACATTTGAAAACGGATCCAACACCCAGTCTGGTATTTCCAAGTTTAAAATGTCCTGGTATCGTTCGGTGAAGTCAATGTGGAGGTTTTCCAAATGTTGGCAGTAGGCAAACAAGTCGTCGTTACTGCAGTATACTGATAAATTCGGAAAATTGTGAAACTCACGTCTGCCCATATTCTTTTTGTGCAGAAGCAGTTTGGCTGCGAAAGCAGCAACGACATTTTTTGTTTTAATTAAATTTAGTTCATCGCCTTGCAGTTGGAGGTTCATGTCGTTGAACATTTTATACAGGTCTGTCATGTAAGCTATATCATTCTTTGATGTTATGAGCTTGTTGCGCAGTTCTGTATCTTTAGTTTCCAAGAACTCTATCATAGAGTCAAACAGGTTGTAAAATCGAATCAGACAATTGCCTCTTGACAGCCAACGAACTTCAGTATGAAGCAACAAACGGTTGAAATCTTCGTCATTAGTAACACAAAGCTGATGAAATAATCTATCATTCAAAGAGCTGCTACGGATTTTATTGACTGCTTTGATGACATATTGCAGTGATTGAAATAGTCGTTCACTTAAGTTTCTAGCAACCAAATGTTGTCTATGAATAACGCAATGTATAGCAAGGACATCTGGAATTTTATTCTTTAAGTATGCTATGAAGCCTTTATGGCGCCCTGTCATAGCCGGAGCGCCATTCGTAGCAACTGATATAATATTTTTCAAAGGAATCTCTTTCTCTTCACAAAACTTTTCCAATGTATTGAATATGGTTTCGCCTTTTGTATCTGTCTCCAAATTTCTGGCAAACAATAGTTCTTCACGTATTTTCTCATCTTTAATAAACCTCACGTAAGATAGCAACAACGCTTCATTAGTTGGTAAAGTGGACTCATCGAGCTGAATTGAGAATTGACTAGTCCTCAGATGATTGCACAATGATTCTTCAATGTTTTCAGCCATTTCATCAATATTCGTCTTTGCACAGAATTATTACTCAAAGGAATTTTTCGGATAATATCTGCGGCCGGTTTATGAAGCACAGTAGTTATTACTTCCTTTATTGCTGGCAAAATTAACTCTTCTCCGATGTTGTGTGGTTTGCCTTTTTGAGCAATTAACAAAGAGATATTGTACGAAGCTCGAAGTCCGTCGTCATCTTGCTTAGCAGCCGCCGAAAATAGTTTTGATACACTTGGCTGAGTATTATGCTTCTTCTCTAGGTCTTGAAAATATGCTACATTCTTTTCTGTCTTATCTGGATGCATTTTATTCAAATGATCTTGCAGTCTTGAAGGCTTCATTGCTTCGTTCGAAAATGTTTTTAGACATAGAAGACACAAAGGCGACGACGGGTTTGTGGGATTTTCAATAAATCCGAATTGAATATATTCCGCAGAGTATTGCCGTCTCTTCTTTTTTACTTCCGACATTGTTTTGTTTTAAGAAATACGTAAGTGTTGAAATCAAGTACTGCTTATCTATTATGCGCGAAACCGCAAATGAAAATAAAATAAATTTACGTCGTTTATATAGGATTGCATAAGCAGCACGCACCAACAGGAATAAGACAAACGTGCATAAACTCGTTTATCTCATTCGACGCCCAATCGTACTCGACAAGCAAGAACAAGTATTATAGAACCAGCCGATTGGTATAGGAATGTACAATTCGGATTATTTAACAAAAACTTGTTAAAACATGATTGCCCGCGGTCTTTTATATCGAACCGAGTTTGAGCTACACACATCAACACGGTCTAGGGATATTTTTAAAAAAGCGAATTACTATCAATGTGTTAATTATTTATATGACATGTATATATTTAAAAGATACGTTATTTAATATTCTACCATTTTTTAATAATGGTTAAGGTACTTCGATTAAAATTTATATTTATATATTAAATTAATGGTGTCAATTCACTGGGTCTAAAAGTAAAAATGGGTGTTCCACAAGGCTCGATTTTAGGTCCTTTCCTCTTTTTAGTTTATATTAATGATCTACCCCATTTATTAAAAAACCAACCACAAATGGTGTTATTTGCTGACGATACTTCCCTAATTTTTAAGATAAATAGACGTGCATCAAATCTTGACGACGTAAATAACGCCCTACTGCAGGTCCAAAATTGGTTTACTGCAAATAATTTAGTATTAAATGGGAAAAAAACGAAATGCATAAGATTTGCTTTACCGAATGTTAAAAGTAGTGATTGTGATATAGTATTGAATAGGGAGAAACTAGAATTCGTTGATAAAACTGTTTTCCTGGGGATCACGCTCGACTCAAGGCTGCAATGGGGTCCGCATTTAACATCTCTTGCAGGACGGCTAAGTTCAGCAGCATATGCTGTAAGAAAAATCCGTCAATTTACTGATGTAGATACCGCAAGGCTAGTCTATTTCAGTTACTTTCATAGTATCATGTCTTACGGTATTTTACTATGGGGACGGGCTGCAGATATCGACTCTATTTTTATTCTGCAGAAAAGAGCCATTAGAGCAATATATTGCCTCCGCAGGCGCGATTCTCTAAGGGAACTGTTTAAAAACATTAACATCATGACGGTACCTTGTCAATATATATATGAAAACATCATGTACGTCAGGAAAAATCTTAATCTTTTCAGTAAAAGAGGTGAAAGACACAATTATAGTACTAGAAATAGGGATCAATTAGTTCAACCGGGTTTCAGACTGGCGAAAGTAGACTCATCTTTCATGGGGTACTGTTTAAAATGTTATAATAAAATACCTCCCCACATACTACAACTAAATGAAACTAAATTTAAATCTTGTATAAAACGCACACTATGCTACCAAGCATATTATAAGCTGGGGGATTATATAGGTGACAAAAATGCTTGGCTCAACGCTGGTCCAGCTCCACAAGGGCGCATAAACTAATTTAATTTTAGCATTCGAAAATATTGTCGGAGCTGCTGAAGATTGCATAAATTATCTTTGAATTGTATAACTTCAATCTCATAGTATTATATAATTGCAAAGCACATGTGTGAGCACTGTGACCATGTACCTTCTATGAAGCTACAATTTACTGAGTACGTCTTTCATTGACTTGAATGTGCCCTGGCGGCTGAGAGTATGTCATGCTCACTCAAATGTCTCGCTGGTGGTGGCGTGTGTGTTGGATCGTTAAGTTCCCTTCAAAATGGTTGAGCTAAACGGTGCTGATCCATGCGTCATGTTCGTGAACGGGCGCCGTCAGTAGGGACTGGTCATCTCTTATCTGCCACGGCTTATTTTAATTTTTGAATTGTTTTTATCTTTTTATAACGGACGCTTTTTACGTGCACGTCTTTCTACATTGGTCTCACATGTATAATTTCAACATGAATGATGTAACCAATATTTTGTAACAACATTATGATTTAAAAGAGTGTCCATGGAGTTTCTTGCCCGTTCTTCTCCATAGGAACCTACGCTTTGGAATGGGCAACTAGCTTCATATTTGTGACTGACTGACCCCTTGACAATTCAAAAGTGCCTGTAAATGGTTTAATTGAAATAAATGCTTTGAGTTTGAGTTTGAGTTTGATTTCAGGATTTTATGGAAAAAAAATTAAGCATAGACGGAAACCGTATATGAATTAACTTTTAATTTATGAGTAAAAACTGAAAAAAATAGAAAATTCATTTAATTTGTGTTTATAAACTTGAAGTTAGTAGTCTGAGAAAGCGCCCATGATGTTCATAATACATCGGCAACGATTCGGCATGCTCAGAACAAGGTTGTCAATGTGCTGCGGAATATTGTCCCATGTCCTTCTGAGGTGCGCAAAAAGTTGATCTTCTGTAGCCAGATTTTCAGGAACTTCCTTCAGAGCTCTTCTTTGCAGCATATCCCACGCATGCTCAATGGGATTTAGATCTGGCGATTGAGCAGGCCAGTCTAAGGCCCTAACATTGTGTGTATGTAACCAAGCTGCTACCGTTCTCGCCGTGTGTGCCCGGGCATTGTCGTGCATGAGCAGGAAATCTTGCCCCATTTGTGTTCTGTGGGGCAAGATTACGGGCCCCAGCACCTGTTGGACGTATCGTTCTGCCGTCATATTGCCCTCACCCAAACGAGATCCGTCCGTCCTCCAAGACGAATTCCTGCCCAAACCATAATTGTTCCTCCTTGGTATGGGTGAACTTCCTGAGGGTTCTGAAGACGGCTCCATCGTCCAGGAACTCGCCAAACACGCGTCCTTCGTGAATCTGGATGGAAGCCGAACCTGGATTCATCCGTGAACAGCACATTGGACCATTGCTCACGGCCCCAGAACACGTGGTTCCGAACCCATTCTAATCGTCGTCCACGATTGCCTCTCCGTAAAGGTGGGACCCGGAGTGGTCTACGAGAGCGTAGATTGCTTTCATGCAGTCGCCTTCTTACAGTTTGGTCACTCACAAGCACTTGGTGTTCCACTCGCAGCCTTTGGACCAATTGAGTCGCCGTTGCATTTGGTAGAGCTCGCGCAGTAATTTGCAAAAATCGATCTTGTCTGGGGGTAGTGATGCGACTTGGCCCCCGGTGCCTCTCCGCTACTTCACCTGTGGCACGATAAAGGGTCCACAATTTTGAAATTACATTTTGGTGGGTCCCTATGGCCTCAGCAACATTACGCTGAACAGACCCAGCTTCCAGCATTCCCACAGCTCGTAACATCTCCGCCCTCGTCAAATGTTGGCGTTGCATGGCTACAATACCTCAATTTTAACTTTATCTTTCGTTTAAAAATGAAAAAAAACTGTAACTAAACCTAATTCGTATTGTTTTCTAAATTTCGCACAAATGAAAATTCCCTCTCCTACACATCAAGACATTTTTATGCCACCGAAACAAAAGAATTTTCAAAAATTTGAATTTGGAATTAGTCTGAGATAAATTACAAACAAATCGGTGTATGAAAGATTACAATGCGGCCAGTACTTTTCGAGTTATTTAATTGAGTATGATATATCCCTAGACCGTGTTGATGTGTGTATATCTTAATTAATATTAGTTGATGTTCACAAGATGTAGTCGAGAGTCGAGAGCTCAGTCGGTGTCTAAGAGTCTTCCTAGCTAGGTAGATGAAATTATAAATCGACCCCAAAGCCCTACACCAGTGATGTCAGAGTTCGAGGGGAAGGTGGGGCATTTTTACTGGAAAATAGGAATTTTAAACTGACTGGTGGGGCCCCTTTACACAAAAAAGAGGGAATTTCAAACGACTGGTGGGGCCTTTTACACAAAAAAGTGGGGATTCTTAACTGATAAGTGGGGCCAAGAAATATCTCACGTGGGGCCCTAAGGGCCCCATGGGACGGGGGTTTGACATCACTGCCCTACACAATGCCCCCTTTTTTTTCTGGGTCTCTTACCGCCCCCCTTTAGGCCTGCAGCGCCCACAAGGGGGCGTTATCGCCCACGTTGGGAAAGACTGCTCTAGAGCATTCATTTTTTTCCCTAAAATCAAGCTCTGCTGTAGACACGTCCCTGTTATTTCCTTTTTTTCAGCAACTTATTGGTAAAGAAAATATGACCCTCCAAAAGTTACAAAAAATGCCTAATTTTTACCGCCGTGATTAGAGGACTACCAGACAAATTCAAAAAAGTTTTTAACATAAAAGAAAATGATAGGAACCTAGACATACTAATTCTTAAATTTTTTACTTGAGCAGCACACTTTTTAACTTGAGAGGCAGACTTGAGGTAAGACGACGGCAATAGTTTCTTCAAATACCTATTTTTCAAATTCTTCGCAGGCCCTGTTCCCTCTTAAAGATCTCAAATTAAAAGCATAATATTTAAAGAAAATGTCATAAGGTCTAATTTCTACGGCCTAAACACAAAAACCCGTGCTAATTACGGTCAAAAACGCCAACACGTGAATGTGAAAAAGAGTGGTGAGAAATGTACTTTGCTTCTCTGTATGATATTATTTTTACCCGGTAGTGGAACTTTTTTCTGGCAGGCGGATAGAATTAGTAATTAAATCAGGGCTTACCATAGCATTTTGCGTATTGGACGGATAACGGCACCCTGCATAAATGATGCCATCTCTGAAGAGATTCAACTTGAAAACCTGAAACGGGACAGAAAAAAGAAACTTAATTTGGAAGCAGAATTTATCTATTTGGACGGTTATGGAATAAAGATTTGCAAATTGAGTTTGAGATTATTTTTTTTTCGATTCGTACGGATTCGATTTATTATTTAAGAATAATATTTATGTAAAATTTAAATAATACCTAGCTTTCACCCGCAGCTTCGCCCGCGTCGAGGTCGAAAATAACCTACAAAAAGCTTCTCCATGAAGAAATACATAAATACTCGTATGTGTAAAGTTTCATGGTGATCGGTCAAACGGTGTTGGAGATTGTCTTTCTCATAGTTATACTAAAATCCATTTTTAAATACGTAAAGATGGTAAAAGTTTATGGTTAGATACAGCCCGCCCCATATAAAACGTTCAATTAATTAATAATGTATCAGAATAAAACAACATGCAATGCAATATTGCTACTCAATGTCAATGGCTGGGTCTCACCTGTATGTATGTACCGTACCTAGTACTGAACATTGAATTTACCATAGTGTTCCCTTATATCGAAGTACCACGATCACATCCATTATTTGAATTATATTTAATTTCTGTTATTTTTTGTTTGGTTATAGCCACTGCATGCATGGGGCTCGTGGCTAATTTACAACAGCCTCGCGGGTCGAGGGAATGCTTGCCGCGATCGGCTCGTGGATGGGTTACTATCCATAGTGTTCATTGTTACATATGAAGACCCGTCCGTGCTTCGGAAAGCATGTTAACCCGTTGGTCCCGGCTGTCATGCGACGATCTTTGACAGTCGTTACGGGTAGTCAGAAGCCCAAAAATCTGACAACCAGACTTATCAAGGTCATGTTACCCAGTAACTGGGTTGTGGAGGTCAGATAGACAGTCACTCCATTTAAAATACTGGTATTTAGCTGCATCCAGTTAGACTGGATGCCGACCCCAACATAATTGGGAAAAGGCTTGGCAGATGATGAGTGTTCTATATGATTGATGCCCCACGATAGCGGCGCGGCGCAACGTTAGTTAATTTATGGCCCCCCCCATCCATTATTTGAATTAAATTTTGTCTCTGTAAACTGTTTCTGTTTGTGTAAACTTGCTAGCTTGTCGTAAGTGAAATACGCAATTCAGCGTCATCAACCGACTGGAGTCGAGTACATATACCCAAATCAGCGTAACCGACCCGATCGTGACAGTTCAGGTCGTTCGTTCGTTCACTGTTCAGAAAGAGCACAAAGCCAGCCTTAAGAAGTTTTCACTTCAAAAAGAGATGGTGTGGGAAGTACCACCGTAGGTATCTATCCTATTTATGTTGTTATTGTTAGTGGCTATCTACAGATAGGCCGTGAGCCCGTGACATCGACACAGGTACATAAAATAGCTTCCAGCTTTGGCAGAATGTTTACAAACTCATTGATACCGATTTCAACAGTCAATAGATGGTGTCCACCATCTTCCTCTACGGTCCTTAATTCACCCACTGAAGATGTAGATCTTGGAATGAGAGGCCTTGGTAGCCACATAGGCCTCTCATTACTTATGCCAATCTACAAACGCTCTGCTCTGGCGTTAATTACTTTCATTTAGATGAATTTTCACGTCATCCAATTCACTGACCTTTTACTCCGAACACAAAAATATCAATTTTCTTAACAGTAGACGATATAAAAACGATATAAAAAAATGTTTTTCTCACCTTAAAACAGATCATAGTCGCTAAGAAGACTTGTGCTGCGTTATAGTAAGCGATGAGCCTGTTCATCTGCATCGGCTGCCGGTTCTTCATAATTCTTGGGCCGATGCGTATCAGAATCAAGTAGGCTACCACCACTGATAGAATCGGCGTGGGACTCGACATCATGAACCAGGAGTCTACCATGGCACCTGGAATTACAGAATAGGATTATGTTTAAACAAAAATAATAAAAGAAAACATTTATTCAGCACCGACTAAAAGGCCAAATTACTATAACGAACTCTTTCGCACATGATATGTATAACAATAATACTAGGAGGATATAAGAGCAATTAGGTGAAATTAACACGTTCCCAATCCAGTATCTACTCCAGTAAACCACATTGTAGTGTTTCGTGGACTGAGAGTGAAAATAATGAGTAATACCTACCTACGGAATTAAAATAATGGATAATTTCAATGGGATATAAGAAATGAATGGTTTACAAACTTTTTACTTTCATTAGAAGAATGAGAACATTATAATAAGTTGAGTTACCGACGCCGACGGAACTTATACAAGGGGACTATTTTCGGATTCTGTATACTTATCCGGACTGTGTAGTAGAAATAAATAATATTTTGATGAAACGTGGGCCTTGACACAACATAGACCCACACGAAGGCAAGAAAAATTAAAGAAAAATCACTTACTCTTCCCTACTTTCAGCGAGTCCAAGTATCGGTCGACTTTCTCCAAATAGCTCATTTTTGGGCCGTATTCTGTAATCAAATAATAATACATATAAGCAGTTAAAAATAAAGTCCACGAGAAAACTTCTCTTGCGACAGCCATTTTGAAGTTTATTTTTCAAACTTCAAACTGTTTTTATAGCTAATATACTCTTTGCTGTTTTGTTTTGTACCAGTATTCTAACGAAAATGTGTCAAATGGAAAAGTTTGAAACACAAAAAGTTTTTGCATTAAGGTACTCTCCAATGTAATGTTACAGATTCGATTTTGAGCATTACGTTACAATATTGCCTCCCTGACTGACGAGCATTCGCTTGTAATGTAAAATTTTAGATTTGATTTTGAGCATTTAGTTTAGTTGATGCATTCATGTTACAAGTTGTACTATCGCTGTAATGGGCGGTTCTCCTCTCTCACTGATGTAATGCTCGAATTGTTTCATTACAGGTTGCACACTGTAATGTTCGGTTCGCCTCACTCACTGATGTAATGCTCGAATTGTATCATTACAGGTTGCGCACTGTAATGTTCAGTTCGCCTCACTCACTGATGTAATTCTCGAATTACAGGATACTTTTTATTCCGATATTCCGACGGGATCGAGACTTATGCGGGTGAAACCGCGGGGTGCAATTAATAATATATTATATGCGAAAGTGAGTTTGTTTGTTACTCAATCACGCAAAAACGGCTAAACGGATGGGGATGAAATTTAGCACACAGATAGACCATGACCTGGGTTAAAACATAGGTTATTTTTAGTCGCGGGCATCTGCTAGTTACAAATATTATTATGCTGATAATCATTTTGAAATATGTTGTCAAAGATGTTAGACTGAATTTATTTTATACCTAACACAAGAATACCTGAATTATTTGATAGGCTGACTGAATTTATAGGTAGGTAGTTAGGTACAAAAAACACGACACAGAAACCACACGCCTAACATTACTTACATAACATGAAATGAGTCAAACAAACCCATAGATGTATTATTTAGAACTATATCTATGAACAAAACAGACGGTCTGTCTACGAAACGTTTCACCCCACTTCCCCAAATCAGTCCGCATGACCTTCGCATGAAATTCAGCGGACAAAACTATTGATTTTTACTTAATTCGTGGGTCACGGTAACAGTCGTACGTAAAAATTGAAAAGTAGGATTAAGCTGAGATAGGCAGAACTCTCAGCTATTGCTAGGTCCTTATTCCACCAGCAGCCTTTTGTCATTCTTGGGTTATTATTGTGTGGGATTGTCCTGCTGAAGCAATAAACAGCGATCACCAAGAACTGTCAAAATAGTTTTCATGACCGATAAATAAGAGACGATAGAGCAATCTTTGGTAAACTCTAACTTAAACTCGGAGCATTTATTTCAAATAAACTAATTCCAGGCACTTTGAATTGTCAAGGGGTCGGTCAGTCAGAAAGATGAAGCTAGTTGGTAATTCTAAAGGAATATACAGGGGCAATTTAAATTGGCTAACGAAACTCAACTGACGAAATGGGTATCGATATCTAAACACGATCAGACAAAAAGAGGTGTTTTTTTTAGGCTCCTTGTAAAATACTGGTATTCAGCTGCATCTGGTTAGACTGGAAGCTGACCCCAACTAGGCAGATGATGATGATTTGCAGTTCTTTTTTGGGGTCACCGACCGCCGGTAGTGTAGTTACTTAAAGTATGAGTCGAGAAAATAAGTTTTTGTTTTGTTTTATCACGTTTTGATAGCAATACTCATCACGTCTGGGAAATTTACTCAAAAAAAAAAATCTGTTTTACAAACACATATTTCAAGACCCCAAAAAAAACGAAAAATCTTTTTTTTTGTCTTGTTTTTCATATGGATACTCAGCAGTGCAGTGTAAAACTTACTTGTCCTATTTTATGCAATGCAACATGAAAATTAATGTAACACATGAACTAGGCGAATTTATTTTAACTTGTGTTAAATTCGCGTATCGGCAAGCGTAGCGTAGGACACTCCCCATCTAAATAGACCGACGACCTTAAGGTGGAACTAGTTGCGATTTTTTCCATACTTACTTGGGTTTTTCACTGTTTGATATTGTACATCCAAAGTTAAACATGATATCGATTTATCTTAATATTAATTTTGCCTGTGAGGAAACAGAATAGTAAAATAAAAAGCCATTAAAAAGTTATGAGCCAACAAAGATTCGTTTTTCTTGCTCATTTTAACGCAACTTTGGGCGTAAGAAAGTAATAAAATAAGTGTAAAATCTCCAAAACAAAGTCGGCGCCGACACAGCTCAATTATAGAAGAGTTTAATAAACTTGACTTGTAATTGCTTTATGTATTGGTTTTTTCATGAAACTCGATTTTCCACAGGACTTTTTGTAATTTTTTACGTGCTTGTTTTACTAAAATAGTTCGGAACGGTGTTTGTGTGCGTGCAAATTAGACGCTGTGTGTGTCGACTAGCATCTTACTGCTCATCACTGATACTATCGCTGTCGAACACGATGCCGGGTGATAGTGTGCTTTATGGCTACGAGTGTGTTCGAGTGAGTTCGAGCCCGCGACTAGTTCAACCTTAAAAAAGTGGCTGGACAAACTGGATGTGGAAGGCGGAAGACAAGGAGTTGTGGCGCTGCTTGGGCTCTCCCAAGCAGCGCCACAACTCCTTGTCTCTGTAGGCCTCTGCCTATGCCCAGCAATGGACCGCGAAAGGCTGAGTCGATTATAATAATATAATATAATCGATTCAGCCTACACGTACAGAATGGTGTAACGTACACCAATCTGTAAAAGGGCATAAAAGTCGTGTCAATGTGGATTTGCCTAGCTGAAAGATATATTTAATATGTCATGATGAAGTCTGGTTTTTATCTACAGGGCCAAGCTATAAGTTACACTACCTTCATGTATCTAACCCTGTATCTTTGAGTAGCATCGAAACCGTTTTCTATATCTATGTCATAAATCTGATATCACTTTACCTACGGTTAGAATGAAGACCTTGTGTGTGTGTAAAAAAATAACTTATATTATTATAGATTGTTCGCAATTTCTTCTCAGAGATTGTATGAAGCAGCTTATTTCCCTACGGATATATTCTTATTAGAGTATGTTGTATTCAATTTAAGTAAGTAAAGATTTTGGAGGGATAGAAGTAAGTTAATCTTTGAGTCTCCACCTATTCGGGGAGGAGAAAGCTGATTTTATTCAAGTCTCTCGTCACGTCGCTTTAAATAGACAGAAATTCTAACTTAAAACTTAATTTTTATCTGGTATGTAGTTATAAAAATTCCTCAACTATATATATTTCTATTTTCTCTTCTACATGTCGTTTATTATTTTAATTGGTTTTTAACCTTTTTTAGTCAATACATTATGCGTGTTTTTGTCAACCTCATCGTCTTATACTGAATATAATTACTATCGCGAAGAATTACCTGTCATCGATGAAACTACTGCCTTTCTGCCTATTCCTTCGAAGTGATAAAAAAAGACTTCCACTTTTTTCAAATTTTGTACCTAAAGGTGTAATACTGCACACATTTCTCGTCAGATATGTCATAATAATCACCCGTTATTGGCCGCACAGCTTCACACCTCTCGGTCAGGCCTACTTACGATGTCCAATGCTCTTCTGACATCAACACCGAAGTGTGACTTGTTTGCCGGGGGATGGACAGATGTCTGTCGTGAATGTTTAAAAGATTCTGTGAGACGATGGATGAAAGATATATAATGTTTCTCAAACATGCTTGGAAATTCGAGCATTATTTTGACAACCTTCTTCGAGATAAATCGAAATTGCTGTACTTACTAGCCGAATACACGCGAGCGCCCAGTCGGCAATGTTTGTTTGAAAAACCATATCTGTCATGTTTACCTGCCAAATAAATTACTATGAAAATTCATTATCTGTCGTGTTATTTAAAAATGGAACGAACTTTTTACTTCAACACATGCAACCAAGGAGGTTACTTATCAAAGATTTTATTTAAATTTCGATTTTGTTTGCAAATAGAGCTGTTGAAAGTATAGAAGAAACAAATGAACATAATGGCGCGTGAAAAATTATCGTTGTTCAGCATAGATTCTAGAATTTATAATTAATTTACTTAGTTTGAATTTCCGCGCATAATTTGAGAAAAGTACTATACAAGTTTGGCTGCAACCAGGCATTGATGGACTCACGTGTGTGTGCCTCGGCCTACATATTTACGGTCATCCATCAATGCCTTTGTTGCAGGCCGCGACAGTAATGTACTATAAAGTTTCTGTTGATTGGTTTTCTAACTTTACATAGTTTCTTATTGTGTCAATTTTGACAATTTCTCGAGTTCTATTTTTTGTTATGTTTTGTTAAAATTTAACTATACTTTTACCTTAGATTTATTTAAATCCGTAATTTTTCTTAAATAGATAAATATTTTTCCCAGTTCCAGTGTGCGACACTATTCCTAATATTTATTATGACGGCTATACATAAAAGAACACACTATTGTATATAACATACCGTTAAAACTTAAAGCAATAACACACGATGTCATTCACACATGTAGCTGCGTCAGGTCACCTGTCCTAGCCTTGCACGGCTTCAGTCTAGCCAGCGATAAGTCCTAGTTACATCACACCATTTGACCTAAATTACCTTTCGCTATCCTTGATCGAATGTAATAGAATTTTCTAGATTCTATCACGTTTTTTGTCATAATGCGTCAAAAGGTGTTAGGGGTTATAAGTAGTGGATGATCCGGTTTTACAATGACGTAGATATTATGGATGGTTTCGATGAATAAGCGTGTACCAGCGAGGCCCTTTGTGAACACACGTTTTTCTTGCCGAAAAACTACGGTTTATTCGCCGTTTGTAAGCACGGTCGTCAGTGTTGTACGGATCACTATGAAAACTTGTTGACAAATCACTGCCTTTAGTGTTATAAAAATAAAGCTATTAGTTGTTTTCATACCCAATATTATTTTAGCTGCTTCGTCGGCGTTTTCCTTATGTCCGTTTATTTGATAGGACCATCGATACTAGATATTGTCGGTGTTCGTGTTATTAATGGAGTCCCAATTAACCCACAAATTTTTCGCTTTGCTACTCTACTGATCGGTTCTAATGATAACGTGTGAAATGAGGAATCCCCTAAAAAAGATGTAACCATAAATCACACCTTGAGAGCCTTGAGAAAATTCTTAAATTAGATTATTTTGCTATAACAACATAATAATAGCACATTATTGTGTAGAATTATGCTTTTGGTAGAATTTATCGTGAACAGCAACATTCAATTATTGTTAAGAATGAATGTGACTGACAGCCTACCTACGCTTTGACACTTACCCCCTACCAAATCTACTTTGAGACTGACAGTACCTAATCTATTTTATAGTGTGAGTGTATAGTGCCAAACATTTACAATTTTTTTGTTCCACTTTTTTTTATTTTATTATTATACGCCAAAGAGAAGAGAAAAGAGAAGAAAAGAAGAAGAGTGAATTATAATTCTTATGGGACATATAAGTATCTCGAACCTCGTTAAATACCAATTATCATGCTATAATAATTATTATTCTACGTCCTACTATAATATTATAAATGCGAAAGTTTGTGAGTACGGATGGAAAGATGGATGTTTGTTACTCTTTCACGCAAAAACCACTGAACAGATTTGGATGAAATTTGCCATACATATAGTTTATAGCCTGGATTACCACTAGTATACTTTTTATCCCGATATTATTACGAGATCGAGACTTATGCGAGTGAAACCGCGGGGCGCTGCTAGTCATGCTATAATTATGAAAAATCAAGCAATAGCTTGCTTTAGATTAGATTTGTGGGAAATATCTTACCTACATATTATTAAAAGTAAAATAACTAAACACGGCGCTAAATCACAATACAGTGGCTTCACACATTATGTCAACTTTTTAAGATTTGTGTCAATTCGTGACATGAGTCTTGTCACGGTACACTCTTGGGTCGATCTCTAACAAAGAGTTTTGTTTGAAATAATAACAGTACCAACTTTATCCTAAACAAACAATGCGTAAATAATGTGCTCCGTATAAGCAGACGCATCAATCATCAAACTTTCTTGTCCCAATACTTTTATGATGAGACAAAGAAGAGACAAAAAGGTTTCGTCAATAACTATATAGTCACGACAGAAAAATGGCCGCGCGCGGCGGTCATATACAAACTAATAACAGTGCTTAATATTGTACCTACAATAAATAAGGCTCGTTCTGCTTCGTTGGTTTAGTGGCTGCAAGCACTACTGGTAAGCATGAGGTCCTGGGTGATTCCCAGGTCGGGCAAAGTCTGGATTTGTGCCCAGTTAATGGCAATAGGCTCGCTCCTTGTTATATGAGACTTAAATATAATGGGCTAAATGTGAGTGTACTACAGGAAAGACACCTTTGTCTAATCCTTTGGAGATTACAGGCTTGATGCTATGTTATCCTAACTAATATTACAAATGCGAAAGTGGGTTTGTTTGTTTGTTACGTTTACACGCTAAAACGGCCGAACGGATTTGGATGAAATTTGGCACATGGGTAGACCATGACCTGGAGAAGGACATATTCAAATTCAAATTCAAAATATTTTATTTCACATAAACCTATAAGGGCACTTATGAAACGTCAGAAGCTAGATGCACGGTTCCAATTGGTCGTTTCCTATGGAGAAGAGCCGGCAAGAAACTCCATGGTTACTCTTTTAAAAATAAATGGTATTTACAATGCTTTCAAATTACAGAGTTAATAGGTATGAGAGGACAGTGTAGGCCTATCAACAAGTACCAGGTACTTAGCAAGATAGAAAATGGTCGATAGATCTACAGTCTGTTAAGCCTACAACGTTCTCACATTCACAAATTCTAAAAGAAAAGAATCTATATAAAAGCAAAATCAAATAATAAAAATAAAAAGCTATTTAAACCAAATGACATAATTGCCACTACAGCTGTATGTAACAATACTTATTTGTTATAAATATATATATATATAATATTTTAGGTATATAATGTCAAATAACGAAGAGATTATGTCAAGGTAGTATGTAAAAGAAAAAAGGTAAAATAAAATAAAATAATCATCGTAATTTGGATATGATACCTTTAATCCCAATATTCGCAAGGAATCGAGACTTATGCAGGTGAAACTGCGGGTTGCAGCTAGTATAATACTATAAATGCGAACGTGAGTTTGTTTGTTTGTTACGCTTACACGCTAAAACAACTAAACGGATTTAGATGATAGGTAGACCATGACCTGAGTGAGGACATAGAACTTTTTATCCCGATATTCTCACGGGATCGAGACTTATACGGGTGAAACTGTGGGGCGAACTTAGTGTTTAAATTAAGGCCAAAAAAATACGAAGTTTTATAATTTTTAAATTAGTTAAGTGTTCATTGCTTTTGTAAGGAGACATCTTGATTATAGGGCCAAAATAATAAAATAAGAAAAAATATTTTTTTTTATTTTTGGGGTCAACCACTGATGTATTGTGGTTACTTGAAGTATGAGTAGAGGGAATGTTTAGATATCAACACCCAACCGTCTGTGAAGTTTAAGTTTTAAAAACAGTTTATTTTTTTTAACCGTTATTTGAAGAGCGTTTATACACAAAGTGGGCAACGTCACAAATAGCTGTCAAATATTTCGCTGTTTTGATTAATTTGGCGATATTACTGTATGGAAATAAGAAATATGGCTAACTAGTGAACTAAAATACTGGTTATGAAATGCAATAATTATTATCGTAACACCGAATATTTAGTTTTAGATGTAAAAAAAGTATTTGGAAACTTTCCAAATGCCTGCTTTAGACGTAAAATGGTTGCAACATCAAATTCAGTGTTATAATTGCAATTCATTATTAATATTCTAGTTCACTAGTTAGCCAGAGTAATATTGCCAAATTAATCAAAACAGGTAAATATTTGACAGCTATTTGCGACGCTGCCAACTTGTTGGTTGAATGCTTTTAAGTGACTAAAGTCGGTGCATGTAGTAATCGATGACCCCAAAAATACAAACTCATCAAATTAAGTATTTTATCGTGTTTAGATGTCGATACCCACCACGCCTGCGCAGTTTCGCTAGCTAATTTAATGTGTCCCTTTATAGTTGTCTTTTTGACTTACGCAATGGAAAAAAACGTACGCTTAAATAAAAATAGCGAGATAAATATTCCTCTCAGTTTCTAAAATGCTAGGTATGACTGAAAAAATCGAAGACTGTAAATAATTATTTATTCGTTCAATAATTTGGTGATTAAACCTTACAGTCTAATCACGTCATTATAAAGCTACACAATTATTTAAAAGGTTTTCCTCCAACTGAATCGTATCTCAGAATTCGTTTTCCAACTACTGACACAGTTCCACACAGTGCGATAAGTTGTTCATGATTGCTGATACATCTTGACACGGTGCTTCCGTGACATCGATTTCCTTTGATGCATAAATTCAATCGCATTACCATTCCATTTTCAACTTTATGCATTGAGAAATAAAGTTGTAATTTGTATTGTGTGTATTCTATTGTTGCTATAAAGTAATTCTGAAGTGTTTTTGTTGCAATGTGAACTATTGTAGGTTAATTCCCTTAGGTCTCTCTTATCGTCCTACATATTATCTGTGTCAATGTTCTCGTTAGTAAGTGTATTCAGGCATACCCTACACTGTTAAGGTTTATAAGAGACAGGTGACGAATCAAGTCTTTAGAATGTGGGCTATAAAATAACGAAGTGCCATTTTATGGGTAGACTCACAGTAACTGTAGTCTATTGTATTGGAATGGTGTATGAGAACGTCTTCTTTGGATTGCAAACGGCCAAACAAATCAGATAAAGTCAGTAAATTGTATCAAGAAGGTTTTGAAACTGAAGCAGCTACGTGAAATGGAAACACTTTCATAATGTTATGATGTGTGAGAGGATAAAAATATATGCACTGAATAAACTTATACTAAATTAACTAACGAACTATTAAAATTAAAATACAATAACCTAACCTAATTAAAACCATTAACAAACTAAAAGATGGCGTCGAAAAATTCCTCCGCATCTCTGTCGACTGGTAATTAAATGTACTCAAGACACTGGCGGCATTGCCACCTTGTATGGCTAAGGTAAAAGCCAGCCCTTGGGTCACGGGAAGTGTCACCCAGCCGTTTGGAGATTTCGTTGAACAAACCATGAGCACTTGGACCCCTCGGCAAACAACAAAACTTGTTTTGATCAATTTCTTCATATTACTTAAACCATTCAATTTACTTGTTTATTAAAGCTTGGTGAGGGGTGAGAGGGAGTGGAGGAGCTCGTGGCTAAGTAACAACAGCCGCACAGGTCGATCCATCAGGTTAAGCTACGCTTGCCGACCTTTACATACCGAGACTCCTCCATGCCTCAGAAAGCACGTTAAGCCGTTGGTCCCGGCTGTCATTCGTAGATCTTTGACAGTCGTTACGGGGTGTCAGAAGCCCGAAAGTCTGTCAACCAGTCTTATCGTATTTAATTATACCCAGTTACTAGGTTGTGGACGTCAGATAGGCAGTCGCTCCATATAAAATACTGGTAATCTGCTACATCCGGTTAGACTGAAAGCCGACCCCGAGTTAGTTGGGAAAAGGCTAGGCAGATTGATTATTAAAGCTTGGTGATATTGTTAGTTATAAATCACACTTAAAAAAATATTGTCTTTATTTTGCTTAACCTACTAACTAAATATACTAAATTACTTAGGAAAAATTCTGTAAGGCAACAACGTATGTTGAAGTAGGTGCTTCATTATTTTTCCTTTCAGACTACAAATGAATATGAATGGGACATTTCGACACTATTTTTCACGTTTGCTTTTAACACAAATACTTTTCGCCTTTAAAGCCCCTTTTAATCTCATTTGCTAGTAGACACACTAATCTGCAAAATATATAAGCCAAGATTAAGTCACCCGTAGCCAGTAAAATTGCACTGAATACGGAAAAATATAAGACTCCCCATTTGTTTTCGAATGTAACTGGCACATTGCCACGTTTTTGAAAATAAAAATATAAAGTATGCAGCGAGGCAGATGTCTGGATTAACGTAATCTAGATATCAGCTTATATTCTTCTTTTCAGGTTTAGAGGGAAGGAAATGGTTAAACGAGCTTGGCACCATTGTTCGAGGGATAAGGTCAGCTTTCTTTTGTTTTATGTGTCTTTGTTTCGAGTTTGAACGCATTCGATCTTGTTTGTCATTTGTGCTGCTCCGAATTAATTTTTCGTCGACATAATGGTGAACAGCCTATTACGGGCTTTAAAAAAACCAGGCAAGTTCCAGGCAATAAATTCATTTCACTGGCTTGTTAAATTTTGTATTATGACATTCGTAATTCTGACCGACTTTACGCTGGGTAGTTTGTCTAAGGCTTGCTTGTAATTCTCTGCCGTGACATTCAGAAACACGATTAAATATTTATCGGTAAGTTACATTCTAATTTTATTTTTCTGTTTGTAAATTGTAACGTGAGATTCGTTTAACGATCTTTCCGAACGTACTCCACTTGAAGTTCAGCGGGGAATTTGACTGACAACTTTATGGACGTATTGTGTATTTTGGCACAAACTAATAAAATACACATACATAACATAACATCACGCCTGTAGTCCCCTAAGGGTTAGGCAGAGGTTTACCTATTGTATACCCATAATTAAAAATAGTACTATCGTATTGTTTGTATATTAATATATATTAATATACAAACAATACGATAGTAGTATATACTACTCTGTGTAAAAAGTACTGCGAAAGTTATGCTGATAGTTTTCTTCGATTACCGCGGTGTAGTGCACTACGAATTTCTTCCAGAGGGACAAACGGTAATTATAGAGTATTATTTAGGCGTCATGAGGCGTTTATGAGAGAACATCCTCCGAAAACGACCAGATTTGTGGAACGACAATTATTATTCATAGATTGCACCATAACAATACACCTTCGCACAAAGCCATCATTGTGCAAGAGTTCTTAGCCAAAAACTCTACGAATGTCATCGACCAAGCGCCGTACTCACCTGATATATTAGCCTCGGGAATAGGAAAAAGCCAGACGGTGGCTCCGTCTGACTTTCTGACTACCAGTTGGAGGAAGACGTGTCGTGAAGCTATAAAAGAAAATTCGCTGAAGGAGATGAAGACCATACCTCAATCAGCTTACCAAAAATGTATGGAGGACTGGGTCAAGCGCTGGCGTAGCTGTATTGCAAGCGAAAGGGCCTACTTTGAAGGTGACGAAATAAATTTTGACGAATAAATTACTTTTTAGGTTTTATTGGACAATTCCCGGATCTTTACACAGAATGTATTATTTTATTTATGTTTCTGAGTAGGTATAAAAAAACAACATGGATATGAATAGATATTGTGGTGTGGTGTTTTTGAGTGTTTTTACTAAATATTCAGTTTTTAACATAATAATTATATTATCGTGGTGCACCATTAAGGCAGTTGTAATTATTATAGTTCAGTGGATGAGACTTCTCGCCCTCCTCATGTTTAGTTGGAAACATTGTGGGCGTTTTACAATTTTACCGTTATTTTGATCAGAAGTGCCACGTTCAAGAGTTTGCAGAAACTTAAACGGTACATATTCGTCACACGTGATATTTTCTTATGTTAACTGGATAACATTCGAATAATTTCGCTAAAAAATCCAAAACAATTCAATAAAAGCTCCTCTGAAGCAGCGTAAATTGAATCGATTGTGAGGTTACTTTTTAACAGTTTTAATATGTCAAGTAATGTCAAACGAACGTTCATAATACGGTATTTTCAGCCAATAGTCGGGCAGAAGTTGGCCAGGGTGACACGTGACCACTGACTGTCTTGTTTGACGAGTTCCACCACTTGGTTCTATCTTATGCAAGAAGTATGCAAGTTTCAGGAGAAATGGGAGAGCAGCCTGAACGAACAATCAACCAGGAAGACTTTTAGAAATCCATTCTACCAAAATACTTCAACAAATTCGCAAAAACCAAGACAAATAGTAACACACATTTACAAACGTTCCAGTAAATTCTAACAACACTAGCTATAAAGCAACAACAGCATAGCTTGGTTGATGCACTTCAAATATAGAACTCAGGAGTCGACAAGTACATAGTCAGTGCAATGAAGATTGCATGCCGCCATTGAAGTGACATGAAAAGGCATAACGAGCAGCATTTGATGCGTCAGATGTCTGAAGATTGACATTTGTAGAAATACTTTCTTTTATGTCTCTATTACTGTCATACTAACACATAAAATCACGCCTGCATCTCCCGAAGGATAAGTAGACAAAAGGTGTTTAGTCCAATCACATTTCGACAGTTATACTTAAATCCAGAAGTACTTTGACCGAACGTGGCGAAACCACGACTCTATGTTCAAGTCACCAAACTGAAAGCTGACCTAAGCTTTCAGTTTCACCCTAAATGGATACAAAAAAATGTCATGAATGTTTCCCTATGCAACCCAGAAAAAAAACAAGTTAACCCGCGCGCCCTTGCCTATCCCTCTCATCAAACACGATGAAAAAACAAAACACAATCCCTTCCCACCAAAATAAACTTTTCGCCCGGCTTATATCTAGGAATTTGAATTTGAATCTTTTGTAGTCAGTATACGCAAAATAATGAAACGGCTCCAATGTACTTAAGAATGATCGCTGTGGACATCTGGGATCTATAAAAATAAAACATTTGAGATAAACTTTTTATGGAAAGTTTACAGTTCCCTAGCGATGGTATAAAAACAAATTTCCAAATAACAATCATAATATCAATGACTGACTCATAAAACGCTATCTCTAATGGAAGGTTAGTCATTACAAGGCGATTAAGATCTTGTGTCCGGCGAAGTTGTGGACAAGGTACTTTTGAATTGTCAAGGAATCGGTCAGTCAGAAATATGAAACTAGTTGCCCATTCCAAAGCGTAGTAAGTACCTATGGAGAAGAACGGGAAAGACACTCTTTAAAATCAAAATTGTTACAAAATATTGGATACATCATTCATGTTGATATTATACATGTGAGAACAATGTAGAAAGACGTGCACGTCAAAAGCGTCCGTAATAAAAAGATGAAAACAAAAACAATTCAAAGATTAAAATCAATTTAAATAAGCCATGGCAGCTATGAGCTGACTAGTCCGTACCGACGTATGGATTAGCACAATTCAGCTCAACAATTTTGAAGGGAGCTAAATGATCCAACACACGCGTCACGATCAGCGAGACATCTGAGTGAGCATGACATACTGTCAGCTGCCAGGGCACATTCAAGTCAATGAAAGACATAATTATTACCCGGTAAATGGTAGCGGTATAGTACATAATACTCACACCTGTGCTATGCAATTATACAATACAAAGGAGATTGAGTTTATACAATGCAAGATGGTTTTGCAATCTTCAGCAGCTCCAACAGTATTTTCAAATGTTAATCAATTAGTTGTGGTTGTGGAGCAGGACCAGCATTGAGCCAAGCATTTTTATCAGCGATGTAATCCCCCAACTTAGAATATGCCTGCCTGCATAGTGTGCGTTTTATACATGTTTTTAATTACGTCTTATTCAGTTGAAGTATGTGGGGGAGGAATTGTATTGTAACATTTTAGACAGTACCCTATGAAAGATGAGTCTACTTTAGCCAGTCTGAAACCTGGTTGAACTAATAGGTCCCTATTTCTTGTATTATAATTATGTTTTTCACCTCTTTTGCTAGAGATATCTATTTTTATCTTACGTCCATGATTTTTTCATAGATATACTGACAAGTTACCATCATGATGTTAATATCGTTAAACAGTTCCCTTAGAGAATCGCATCTGCGCAGATAATATATAGCTCTGATCACTCTTTTCTATAGAATAAAAATAGACTTGATGTCTGCAGCCTGTCCCACAGTAAAATACCGTAAGACATAATACTATGAAAGTAGCTCAAATAGACTAGCCTCGCGGTATCTACATCAGTAAATTGACGGATTTTTCTGACAGCATGCGCTGGTGAACTTAGCCGTCTTGCAAGAGATTTTAAATGAGGACCCCATTGTAGCGTGGTTCCCAGGAAAACAGTTTTATCGACGAATTCTAGTTTCTCTTGATTCAATACTGTCTCACAATCTCTACTTTTGACATTTAGTAAAGAAAATTTTATGCATTTAGTTTTTTTTTGTCATTTCCAATCTTCCTAGCCTTTTCCTAACTATTTTGGGGTCGGCTTCCAATGTAACCGGATGCAGCTGAATACCAGTATTTTACATGGAGCGACTGTCTATCTGACCTCCACAACCCAAGTAACTGGGTAATATGATACCCCTTGGTAAGACTGGTTGTCAGACTGTCGGGCTTCTGACGACTCGTAACGACTGTCAAAGATCCACGAATGACAGCCGGAATCAACGGCTTAATGTGCTTTCCGAAGCACGGACGAGTCTCAGATTGTAAAGATGCTCACCTATCCACGGACCAACCCCGGCAAGCGTAGCTTAACCTGATTGATCAACCCGTGCGGCTATTCTTACTTAGCCGCGAGAGTCCACTTTATCTACTTTAATATTATTCGTTAATTTATATAAACATAATATATCTTACATAATCTATTTTTTTAATAATATACCCAAATAGTTACTCTTGCAAGTCATTGAAAATGTTATATCTTCTTTTTAATTTAGCTTCTAATAAATTTTCTTCTAATTTATTATTTGGGAGTCTGCAAACGCACACTCACACAACATGCTTATCTAGCTCAACACACGACGTTCAGGAGAAAAGTTCAATGCTATGTTCAACCGATAGTTAAACTATATCATTACGGGTTTTAGATTTAATACAATTTTCAATTAAGATTAGTGAACCACCACGCATCATTGATTTTGAACAACTGGCCACACTACAATTCTCATGGTTAATTAACATTTTATAATCTTTTAACCAATGCTCAGTTAAACAAACAATATCTATCAAACATTGTTTTTTCTAAAAACAATTCCATTTCCAATTGTTTCGAAGAAAAACCTTGAATATTCTGATGACATAATTTCAAGGATTTCTGCTTAGCCCCTTTTGTACAGTTAAATATGTTAGTGCTAGAAAATACCTTTTTGTTATCAAGTTTAATTATAGTGGTACCTTCTATTGTCTTACAAACTAGCTTAAAGTATTTGAGCTAACCCCTTAACATTAGTACTATCACTAATTGTGGTGTTAATTACAGATGACTTCGACGTACTAATTATGTCTGGGTTAATATTAAAAGCTAATGGCCTAGCTATTTGACGTCGAAAATGAATAGGCAGAGACACAGTATCCCTAGTCGACCTTACCTTATAAACAAAAATGTTGATGTCAATAAATATAAATTTGTTATTATGGTGACTAACTAAGAAATGCATGTAATTATGTTGTTTTGCCTGTTTGTCAAGTGCTCAAAGTATGAAAAAGCACACACAATTATTTTCTTACAATATAATTTAAATAGTTCGGTGGCACTATCAGTGATGTCATCTTTTAAAACATTAAAACTACAGTAATAATCGCATTAGGATCAAATTCCTTTTTAGTTATTGAAGACATTATTTGTTTGTAGGAATTCCGAAAGAATGACTCAGGTTGTTGCTCGGTAATTTTCCTAATCCTTTTCCAAAACTGTCAGAAAACATAATGGAGCAGTAACAAAGTTTAGTACTACAAGGGACAGAACAAGCTTTTGTCGGAACTACTTGCAATGAACCTTGTTCAATATCTGGTGTATCTTTATTGGGAATAGAGGCTTGAGCACTTCGTGACTGGTACGGGTCCTCCGTTGCTTCAGGTTAGAGAATGCCAACATTGGATTCCCTTTGCAATGAAGATTGAGGGCTGCTGAGAGTCAGCGAGTCTACTTTGTCTGGATTAGAGTTGCACATTTCCACTAACTCATTTGCAGCAAGGATGTCCTCCTGAATTTGTTTTTCATACCTCACATACTTACTATAGAGTGACTGTAGTGACGCTTCTAGTATCTGAATTTCAGACTGTAAGTGTTGAGTGTCAAACTCATGAATGTTCTTACTATCTTTTAATTTTATTTGGTAGTTATTTAATTTATTTATAAGAAAACCATGTTCTTTCCTTAGTTTAATATTATTGGAACTACGTTTTTGTTGTTTCCTATATAATTGCTTTTATTTTGACTTGCTTTATAACTACTATTATTATGTTCCGTTATAGTATGTTCAGTAAGGTCAATTGTTATGTTATTAACGAATGCGGGTTCTATGTTCTATGTTAAGGGGTTTGGTTTCCGCACTTAGTCCGTCAGGTGGACCATTGTGCGTGGGCCATAGCGGCCGTTTGGTGGTTATTCCAGCCAGCCCACCTCCCTCCAGAAGTTGATTAAGTCTCCTGGTCTGTTGAGAACGTCTGTCTATGATCTGGGTGACCCGAGGGTTTCTGTTCTAATCTGGGTGACGCCCATACATTCAAAGAGCACGTGCGCAACGGTCTCCTCAGCCTCCATGCACGCCCTGCACAGAGGACTGTCCGTTATGCCTATTGTGTGGAAGTGCTTGTTAAGCGAGCAGTGTCCTGTGATGGTCCCCGTCACCAGGCGCAGGCCGAAGGAATGCGGGTTACAAGTAGTATTTAATAATTCATTATAAAAACCATTGTTTTAATATCAAAGATAATATTAAATCAATGGTTTCTTCAAGGGCTAATAATATTTTCATAATGAAAAAGAAATTCAGAGAGTTGACTGGTTCTTTTAGTAATGTTCATTATTTTAATAAACTGGGCAATGAACGTTTATTAATTGCTGTACGAGTAACTTAAAAGGGGTTAAACATTGAAGTCTAACATTAAAGCTAGTATCAAGTACAGTATTTCCAAAAATAAATCTGAAGTTCTAAACTCTCCACCTCCTTAATAGGCTACAATTAATATCAATTACCTCCGCTATGACCTACACCCTGGCCATTGTCTTTAACGTTTAAAATAGCCCCATGTATATCGATCCCATGTTTATACCATGGACTCCTATTAATAGTAACAGTGTACGTCATAGGTACGTAGTTAGTATTATTATAATAGCACTTAGCTAATACAATGTTGTATGCTCTGTTAGTGAAAGGTCAAGATTTTATAGGTACTTACTGGTAGTTAGACTAGTAGAAGGAAGACCAAAGAAACTATGCACTGGTTCAGTTGTCTATCTCGGTCAGATTACTGGGTAACACGATACTCCTTGGTAAGACTGGTTGTCAGACTTTAGGGATTCTGACTACCCGTAACGACTGTCAAAGATCTACGAATGACAGCGGGACCAACGGCTTTACATGTTTCCGAGGCACGGAGGGGTCTCGATAAATAATTGATGGTCACCCATCTACGAAACGACCGCGGCTTGATTGACCCGTGGGGCTTTTATTCATTAAGCCACGAGCCGGATGATGATAATAATTGTCATGAAATTACAACATATATACGAAAATTTACAAAAAAAAAAAAAAATTGAAATGTTCTTCTCCTAAAAATTTCGCTTGCGTTTATATAAAAATATTGGAAAAATTTCGCTCAATTCGACAGAAATTGGAATTGGAAAGGTTTTCCTCTGAGGTACCGCTATCTAATCGCTTACACCCTTTGGGGAAATCCAGTTTATCGTCATTGATTGAAATTATATTCTATAATGGTTCAATATAAAAATAGGACAGTGGTCGTAAAGAAACTACATAATCGTCGTTGGTTTTATTTCGAGCTATAATGTGTTTTTCAGTTAAGAATTCTCAGTAGCAGCCCGAAGACTGGATCTGTGTGCCCAGTGAATGGCAATAGGCTTTCTCCCTTTGACTTGGTCTTAAACATAACTGGCGAAATGTGGATGCAGGTACCTACTATACACCCTCTGCCTACCCCTAGGTAAAATAATGGGGTGTTATTGTGTTGCGTCATGTTTATTGATTAAAAATCGAAACTGCCCACTAACATATCGACAAATTCTCCCCTTCAATTATTTCGTAGTATTTATATAGCAGTCACGAATGACTACGTACAAATTACTTTGTCATTACGTCGTCAGTTTCATGTTGCTTATCAATTGAATTAATGATTGTTACAATGTATTTATATTTTATTTTATGTACATTTTAAATTATATTGTTAATTAGTTGATTCGTTATTTTATTTTAATAGATTTGCTTAGTATTCAAAATAATTGCTAATAATTGCCTCTGCTTTATTAAAGCAACTGGTTCTTATTTTATTTGGTTTTTTGGCTTCAATATAATGAGTCTCCATTTTTTTTCAAAGTTTTATTTTGTTCTAATCCAACTTGTCGTACTTATCTGTAATTTATAACTAAAAATAAAACTTGCCAATTTTCTAGTATGTAAATGTAGTAGTTATGCTAAAAATAACGAAAAAAAGCTACCTAGCTATCACTTCAGAGTACGGCAGGATTCTTGGTGATGAGAACACAATTATTGAAATAATGATAAAGTGATACAATTTTTTTTTATGATACGATATAAATATAAATCAAAATTATATATACAGCATCTAGGTTATAATAAAACACTTGATCTTATAACATGCTTATACGACATTGGCGTGTTTATCATCCATAAGAATGTACTCAAACTTGAACACTTTGCGAAAATGAAGGACAGTGAAAAGAACCATGCTATTCGACCCAAAATAGTTGAAGTTAACGAAATTGTACTATATTCTAGTTTTATATCTGGAATATCGAGGCAAAGCTTAGAGAGACCACTGTATTCCTTCAAAGGTTTTCAAATTTTTATTACCGGTCAGGCGTTACCAATAACTGCGATCGGTAAAGAAAACGTTTTACCAATCGTGGATAGTAACCACACTCTTGATCCCTAAAGCTAAATTCAGGAGGGTACTTGCTGTACCTACCTATGTTGGATGTGTAACAAATGCAAAAAAAAAATGAATAAGCTGTGTATTCTGTTTTACTATGGATATCTCATCATAATCTTCCTGACCATGCCCCATGTTACTTGGGGTTAGTGCAACATGTTTTCTTTTCCCGTTCTCCCCTGTTTACCGTCACGCTATTTTATTTTTTAATTTGTTTGGGTTAAATAAACAGTTATACTACATTAAAATATTATACTAAGTTATAAATATACAACAGTTACAAATGTATATATAACCTAAGACAATTTCCACAGCATATTAAAAGTTATATCTTATATCTAACAGTGCGCTATCATTCACTCTCTTCGCTTTCATATCATTCCTCACAGAATCCATCCATCTTTTCTTTGGCCTTCCTCTCCCTTTCCATCCATGAACATTTATATAACAGTCAGTAGTAGTATGTATACGTAACAGTCGGAATGGTATCCTGAAGATGATTGTTGCGCGACCGGACTGCCTCATCCAGAGGCACCTGGTGGAGGTGGCTTTAGGTTTAATATAGTAAATAAACAGTTATCTACTAACAATACTAACTTAGCAGATAAGCACAAATTGTTACTAATTAATTCCTAACAATCTATGGACTGTATACTATGGACTATATATACTGTACTGTGTCTGAAATAAATATTTTTTATTTATTTATTTATTTATATTCGTCACTCTTTTAGTCACATGCGTTTCCTCCCTTCTCATCACATGCCCATACTAATCCAACCGATTTCTTTTCAACTGTTCTGTCTCTGGTTCCACTTTCATACTTCCCCTTATATAGTCATTTCTTACTTTATCCATTCTATAGATATCTCCAAATCTAAAAACAATCGGAATGCATTTTTTTTTTGTTTGAGAAATTTTCCAATAACGTCTCCCCCCGCTCAGGGTGGAGCGGGAGAGCGTGTCAGACTCTTACAGACTAAAATCCACCCGTATTCCTTCAGTTGCCTGTACGTTGCCAGGGGCCACGGTATCCCTTTCGGACGTTCCCGCAACCCCGGCAGGCATTGGTCCTATCGGACCCTTTCAGTTGCTGACATCTCTTTGAGGCGCGCGTGGAACACAACCTCCTTCACGAGCATTATTGCTTTGCAGAAGGAGGTGGAATGCCTTATCCTCACAATCAATTACTTTTCAAAAGCTATACAAGGTGTAATTGTAATAACCGAAAATCTCTTAAGAGGGAGACGAACAACGCTCGCAACTGCAAATCGAGACGCGTTGCTCAATCTCGTTCGAAATATTGCTATCTCTGTTTGACGAGCGCGGGACGCGGTGCGGAGCCGTGTGTGTGTATGAGTGGGTAGATTATCTATTATTAGCTGTATCTACTTGCCATTCGTTCATTACGGCGGCATTTATCGGACTTATTCTGTTGTTCTCTAAGTGAGTTCACAAGTAATGCATTATTTGTAATAAGTTACAAAATTTAATTATAATTATAAGTTAGGATAATAGTTAGATAAGTACGCTATCGCAATAGGTTACCCTGTAATGAAGTAAGTTAGAAATAAATACATACAATAAATATCTGCTTTATTTTTGTTGACTACTTTGGGGAACCGTTAGTGAATATACAGACTAGTAATACGTTTTTTGGAAATATCTTTACCATGCCGTTATCTCAACCTATTAGGTGATGCGAGAAATAGGCCTTGTAGAGAAAATCTAGTCGACAGATACGTCCTACAAGTAAGGTAGGTACCTACCTATATAGTTATTATTATTGTCTTTATTTACGCCTGCTTATTTATTTCCTTTAGGGGAACTTTAAGAACCCTACTTTTTGCTTCGCCGTAGTCGGGTAAAAATCAAGGGCTTCTTCTGTCTTATTTCAGTATTCCTTTCACTAAACTTTAAATATTATTATTACTAAAATAGAGTCAAGTGTTATGCAAAGTATTAGTTATGGTATTAGTAAAATACAAATATTCCAATAATTTATATTTCTCTGTAAATTCAGATAAATAACAGCGTTCTGAGCTAAGAATAATAAACAAAGATTTTGAATACCCATTTATTTAGATTTATTCTTACTTCAGAGATTTTGATATATAAATCATTTAAAAACTACGTTGAAACGTGATAAAGTCGTCTACGGTGACCAATGTGACCATATATTATCGATTACATTCAAATGAAAAAAAATATTGGAAATCAGAATCACGCCTGTATTCCTCGAAGGGTGAGGCAGAGATCTCCCTATAGTACACCCTCATTTCGCCAGTTATGTTTAAGTCCTATTTAATAGGGGGCAACCTTATTGCCATCAACCGGGCACAAATCCAGGCTCCTACTGAGAGATTCCAGATGGAAAATCCCAATAATACTTTGCTCGACTCGGGAATCGAACCCAGGACCTCATGCTCAGCAGTAGTGCTTGCGACCACTAGGCCGACGGGGCAGTCAAACCCAATCGTAAATAAATATATCCAAGTCCGTAAACAAAATAAAGGTCTTGTTTGTTACGGACTTTGATATATTTATTATGTAAGAATGTAGGTTACTCGATACCAAATCACGAGTTTGTCTTGTGATTAAATTTAAAATTAAGTTCATAACATAGGTTGAGATTCCTGAACACTGCAGCTGATTCCAATTCTATATAATTTTGTCTTCTTTTATCTAATTTTGTGCAGCTTTATGTAATTTAACCTTTTATGATTGTATGTATTGACCAATAACTTGTATGTCTGGTGCAAACTGTAAACATAATTTGGTTATTAATAAAAAAAAAACGTGTGTGAGACGTGTCGGTACTGGGGACCCCCGTCAGAAACGAAGTTCTTTTTCAAATATAATTTAAAACAAAAACGAAATTTTCGCATCGGACCTCTTAGTTTTACATTTTGACCTCACTATCGACTTTCACACCCTCAAAAACTACGAAAACGACACCTATGACGAAAAATTTGAAAATGTTCGCAACCGCCATTTTGGATTTTCATTTAAACCAAATTCACACTTTCCATAACGTTTCTTCGTTACGTGACGATTTCTACCAATTTACTCCGGTTCCAATAAAAATAAAATAGGTCAATAATGTCAGAATTATTACAATACAATTAAGCAAACAAATAAGTACGCACGTAAAGTACAGTAGTACAAGAGTACCCAATCGTCTAATATTGACAAAAAATACCCCGAACGTACCCCAACCAAGCACGTTGCACTAGTATAAGTGCCTGTCGGAGCGATATACACCTACAGTGAGCAGTACGACGACACACACATTGCCAATTATTGCTTGACGCGATAGCACTACTAGCTATCGAAAATGTATGATAAATTTGGATGTGTTCCGTAATACCAAAAATGATGAATGAAAAGTTAATGTTTTTCCTTTTTTTTTTCGATAGTTTGAATCTTGATAATATAAGCTACGCTTCTGCTGTAACAATATTACAAATATTGTTGTTAATACAGAAAAAACAATATGAAAACATATAATTTACGCTGTAAAAATGTGCGCAATTCAATATACTTAAACTACATTTTAGGTAAGTTTTTTTTAAATAAAAAGGTGTACAAGCCAAGATAAATACTGTCTAAATTCGAGTATCAACATAATATGGTGCAAATATGCTCAAATTACAAATGATTTAGGTATTACGTTTGTATGGACAACTCAACGGTCGCTGTGTTCTTAAGGGGACGTGGTACTCATCATTATGAAGAACTTTTATTTTGAGAGTAACCATGAAATCGCGAGAAAAAACCGCTTTTACCAACATTTAGTCGAACATAAGTGTATGGAGCAGTAACTTTTTTTTCAGGTTTTCAGTTATTTTAATTACAACTTGTATAAACGCATCAAAATCAATCGTCCAACTTTTTCTGCTACCTATTTTTGTCAGCTAGTCTCTAGTACTAAATAGTTACCTAACAGAAGCGGCGACGAGTTGTCTCGCCAAGTCCCCCTACCTTCAGTGGTGACATTCAGCAGATCAATGAACTTACACCAAAACATAATGCTGAACTTGAGATACTGGCAATTTTTTAATCCGTTGACATTTAACAAAAAGACGAACGAATAAAATTCGGTTTGTTTCGAAATTGTCATAAATTCATATTTTGTTCATCAAATGTAAACAGTACAATGAATATTTATATTTCATAGAATTTATGGCAAGTAAGATTATTTGCTCTGACTTTTAATAGGCGTTTTCAGTGAAATATTGTTTCATTTATTTGAACGATTGTGTACAAAATAAAATATGTCGGCATTATTACAGGTCATGTGTTCTTTTTTATTGTAGCAGTTTGTGAAAAAAATTATGACGAGTTCGGTTTAAGGATTATTTTATTTATTCTGTACTCTTTTGCTTCAGAAAGTCTTCTAAAATAGTCGTGACTAGCTTCTTTTTCAATTTTTTTTTCTTTTTCCTCGGGTCCTAAGGGTCGTAGCGTGATGTTAAATATCCTTACTCGAGAATTGGGCTAGCAAATGCAAAAATATTTTCTCAAATCCGACTGGTAGTTCTAGAGATTCAAACAAAAACACAGACAAACTCTTCAGAAGTTGTTACCGAAAGCTATGTCCAAAAAATTTGTAAAATTTTGATTGTTAAGAAATCACGAAATTAAAAAAGAAAAAGAGAGATTTTACTGACTGGGTTAAAAAAATTGGAAACGTGGTTTAAAAAAAAACACCTGCTTTAACTTTCGTTGGTAAACTTTAGCATGTCCAGGATTGTTTGGAGACATCACGACCTCGCGTGCTTGCCCTCTGCACTGTAACGTCAGCTGTTGACCTTTATTAAATAAATAAAAACTTAACATTAATTGTAGTATGCTGGGAATGCTTGTTGTGGGTAGAGTAGTCCATACAAGAAAGTTAGCCTGACTGTTAAATAAAAATGGTCTGAAACTTATTTTGGTAACGCTAGGTTTTTTATTTTTACATCGTGCATAACTGAAAAATAAACATTTGCAATGCTCGTTTCAAATTTCAACTAAAAGATTTCAAAACAAGTAGGAGGTTATGCATTCGACGAGTTTTCTTTCATGTTTGTACGCTGATTTCTCAGTGATTACGAAGCCGATTTACGTGTTTTTTTATTGTTTCAGCACTAGTTTTAGCGAACTTTTCCACCCACCTCGGTTCTCTATTGAATTCTCTCCGTCACTTCAAAAGTTCTTTTCTACACAATGTTGCACCTAATTTACACATGTATTTTTTATGACTTTTATCTTAAGAATGAACCAGCCGTCACACTAATACGCCGAGCCGCCTAACCTCGCTGTAGTTCAAGCTTCAATGCAATTATGTCTAAATAAAATATCAGATGGTATTCTGCATGTCCGAGCAATGCCGCATTGCGGCACTTGTTTAATTCAATAGACTTAGGCGAAGTTCAGATGGACGCGATGTTGTTCTAACGCGCGAGGAAAGAAAAGTTGGTATTGGTTATTGGTCGCACTAAACGAACATTGATACTTTTGAACTGTTCATGCAAAACGGCACAGATTTGTCAGTCGACATTTGCCGGTCTATTCTGTAAAAATATCACCATGAAAACATAGGTGAAATGAGCTGTCATTTCACCAGACTGATGCTAGGGATTGACAGTATTGACAGCTCACTTCAAGCTCACTTGACCTAAGTTTTCACGGTATTTTTTTTACAGAATATATAGGCTCGAGTCTACAAAATAAGGCGATGGTCACATGCTTTATTTGACTGACTTAGTTAAGCTATTTAAAAAAAACTGTCACTGCATTTATCAAACATCTACAATAAAGATGGAATTTTATCATTCAAAATCATGATTTAAAAAACCCATAATAAAACAAAAATGTTGATCAACGATGATGGTGTGTAAGTAGTACCCTCAACCCTACGCAAAAGGCCTTGTCCTAATATAAGTGATCGTCTCGTGAATACGCGATCGTTGCATTAATTTTGTTCAGCGAACCCGAACGGACAGAGGGTGCCTTCCTGTTTTTCAAAGAAATGAGTGACTAATGATTGCGATGATCGCGTATTCGTGTGACGATTGCTTATACACTGTGTATCAGAAATGGGTGTAGTACAGACCATCAAGCTGAACAACTTTCTCAGTGATACCAACATCGTAATTGCGAAAAAATAATCAATTGTCCCATACAAAACCTCAATACCTACACGACCCTTTATAAAAAAAAAAAAAAACTTTATTTCGGATAAGCAACATCCATATGGGTTAGTAAACAAAAATATAACTTATATCTATGTTAGTAAACTGTGCAAGCCTTATGCTGGGGCTACATTGTTGTGTTATCGCGAATTTTACTTCGAGCGCTCTCTGTTGTTCAGTGAGACGTCAAGCGGTGTGCAAAAGAGAGAAACTAAAAAAAAAATATATAAGGGAATGTTCACGATAACGCAAAAATGGTACCGATTCTCTTGTACACCGAACTAAACTAGCAAAACTACACTAAAATTCCTTACTTTTGGCTATGAGAATCTTATAGCTATTCTATTCCATTCTGCAAAAAAAATCACTCAATTTAAAAATAATTTTGATACAACTAAAATTGAATTTGATAATCGCGACTCCACGTGGATGTATACTTTGCCCTACCCCGTGAATTTTTTTAGAGGCGGAGGCACCCATGTGGGGCGGCCTCGACGTGTTTTATATGGAATTTTTCACTTTTCGTATGGAAAATATGGTAAAATTATTACCTACATGTTGAGTTTTAGGGGTTTATGGGTTATATAGAGGGGGTCGAAATTTTCATTATTATAGATATGACATACAATTTTTGAGATATAAGCAAAAGAAAAGAAAAAACATACAGTACTGTTTTTGCACCTGAAGTCAAGGTGTTGGTGTGCATTTTAGTTCATGACAACTAATTGTATTAGACACCGTTGTTAATCGCGATTAAAAATAGTCAGATTTAGTTAGACAATAAAAATTTTAGGTGAAATACGTCAGAATAGCAAAATTGTTATTTTCACTAAATTAAAAGCTCAGTGCCATCTTAGTGCTGTCAAACTAAAATATAGTTAAGTTGTGTCACTTTAGTCTATTTGAGAATAGGAAATCGTCGTTTGGCAGGAATAAACTAAATTTTGGTGATTTTTAGTCTAGTTTAGAGGCATTTGTGACAAGAGAATCGGCACCAATGTAGCCCCAGCATTAGTGACCCAGCGACCTCAGTGCAACAAAAATACGTCTATCATTATAGTAATGTATTATAAATAATTATTGTATGTGTTTTCCTAGCTGCAATGATTTTGCAATTTTTTTCGAAATACGCTTGCTTTCATTGTAACGATGAGAAATAGGTCAAGTAAATAGATGCCTATTGTATATATACCTAGACATTTAGTAGTTATCTACATAATTTAATACTAAAACACAGTACACGCATACACACACAACACCCAGTACACAACACAAACACAACACAGTACTTAAAGCGCATTCGAAGCGTGAATGTTTTTTTTTTTATAATTGCATTTGAAAGTGCACGTTCGTTCTTCAAACAATGACTCGATATAGTTATATTTACCCGACTACAGTGAAGCAAAAAGGAGGGTTATGATTTTGACCGGTATGTATGTATGTATGTTCATCTGTTCCCTCACAACTTCTAAACTAATTATCATAATTTGACAAATGAGGTACCGTTGAAACCGTCTTGATTGTCCGCTGGCTTATAGGCTATGTGATGACACATTAAATTGAATATGGCGCCCTCTAGAGGCACCCTATTAGGTGTATTTATTTATATGTATAGATATTGTTGCATTACCTGCAACCAGCACGAAGTCTACTAATAAATTACGTCTTGCAAACAATTTCACACTTTGAAAAGGCCTTTGTGTCCAGTTGGTAATTAATTGATTCAATAAGAGTTCTATAACACATAACACACACTCTCTTTCTCAGTTACTTTTAAATATAATCTGGCAGTTTAAGTTCTTTATGCGGCCTACGCAAATGTCCGTTCTTGGGTATTGTTCGTCGAGTCGGTGAGCTCCTTAAGTTTTGAGTTAAGCTACACGATTACTGACAAATGCGTGCACTGGCTGGACAGGTCCACTCAAATCTGTATGGTTCTTTCCTCAAAAGATCATTTCAGACTACAATCTACATGGTCTTCAAGAATATGTCTGTACTTTAAAAGAGACTGTGACCTCTGTGTTTGTTTCGGCCTTTCTTCTCAGAGTAGTCAGAGAGAAAACGCCGAACTCATCTAGTTTTTTTATTCAAAATGATTTACGTGTAAAAGTGTTTGTACAAACCTAGTTACAAAAATAAAATCATAGAAAAATCAAATTACATAGACATAACTGGCGAAATGTGGGTGTAGGTACTATAGGAGCACCTAAGCCTCTGCCTGACCCTGAGGGGAATATAGGCGTTATGTTATTTTATGTTAAGAGTTATATTTTCCTCTTCAGAAAAATATTTCAACGCATCAAAAAGCATATCGGTAAAATGGTGACTAGATCGATGCTATTAAAAATAAAAACTGTACAGGCATACGCTCTCCTAGATTCCTGTAGTGCTATTCTGTAACCATCTCACCGTGAAAACTTAGGTGAAGTGAGCTCGGAGTGAGCTGTCAGTCCCTAGCAGCAGGCGAAATGACAGCTCACTTCACCTAAGTTTTCACGGTGAGATGTTTACAGAATAGCACTGCTGTAGTGCTATTCTGTAACCATCTCACCGTGAAAACTTAGGTGAAGTGAGCTCGGAGTGAGCTGTCAGTCCCTAGCAGCAGGCGGAATGACAGCTCACTTCACCTAAGTTTTCACGGTGAGATGTTTACAGAATAGCACTGCTGTAGTGCTATTCTGTAACCATCTCACCGTGAAAACTTAGGTGAAGTGAGCTCGGAGTGAGCTGTCAGTCCCTAGCAGCAGGTGGAATGACAGCTCACTTCACGCTCACTTCACCCAAGTTTTCACCGTGAGATTTTTACAGAATAGATCGGCTGTAAATACTATAAAAAGTTTGAAAAAAACAGCTGACACACGCTGTAAATTACAATTACAATAAATTACAACGAAACTACGTTGAAACTAATTCTAAACAATGTACCTGGAAACTACAATTTAATTATATAAACATTTCATAACCCAATCTGCATTGAATGAGGCGTCAAAGCAAATGGCCTGATAACACAAATCTATTGTTTACTTATACAAATGAGGAGACAGACCTTTCATTTGTTTTTACCTGCGTAGTACGGTCGCATTGGCAGAAGTTTGTATTCAATTATAAGTGTTGGCAACACATACTGAGGAATATCTAAGAATCGAAAATAAGAAGACATTTGATATGAAAAACTGCCGAATGTGCCGTGAAGAATAAAATCTCGCACAGACATGTGCGAAGTGACACCCGTAGAACAATATTTCCGTGAAGTTTTCATAGAAATGGTTAAATCACGCCTGCTTTTACGGCCAAAAAAGATTAGATATGCAGACAGTAAAGAAGCGTTTGAGCATCTCATTGCACCTGAAATGTTAAGGGAATATGATGTTCTATCTATAGCTAAACAATGAAGTATACGAATCATCATCATCATTTCAGCCGAAAGACGTCCACTGCTGGACATAGGCCAAGCACCGCTACTTCGACCGATTCTGTGCTTCCCGCATCCAGCGATTTCCTGCGGCCTTCACAAGGGCATCGGTCCATCTTGTGGGAGTATACGCATAAACCTACATAATTTCAATATCTACCTCAAATATTGGGTAAATCGAAAAATATTGAAGCGAAGTCATTAACTAACTTTTATGTAAGTCCTTCCGTTTAAGTTAACAGATGCAATCGCTTTTATTCTTGTCAATGGACCAGTAACACCTTACAAAATGCTGCAATACTAAAAATGGTAGGTAATCAAAACAATGTGGAAATCTGACAAATATTTGCCCAAAAACACATCATTTCAGCTGCTAGCTGTGCCTAAGACTCTGCTCGCGTGGGATTACTATAGGTACAAAAACTAGCTAAAGAAGATAATTTATCACTTAAAAATAAATCACGTAAATCGAATAAGTGGTTCTCGAGTATCAGCGCATAAACGGATAAATAGACAGAGATCCGTTGCGAATACGTAAGCATGACCAGCACTCTTTGCGTAGTTGATGGTCATATAATCTAACACCTTTCCAACACCATTAAAAGAAATTGTAACATTAATTTTCCAAGGTTATAATAATCATAATATTAAGCTTATTTCATGGAAGTCTCATTTACACAGTGGTCGTTCTTAGGCTGATTTGTAATGCAAATTAATCGTAGCAGGATATTTCGGCGTTTCATAAAGAGAAAATTATACTGAATGTTTTCCCAGTAATATTGTGATCGGCCTTCGAGTTACCAGATGCAGATAAATATCAGTATTTTATGAAGTGACTCAAAATTCAAAATTCTTAATATTTTATTTCACATAAACCTACAAGGGCACTTATGAAACGTCAGAAGCTAGGTGCACGGTTCCAATTGGCCGTTTCCTATGGAGAAGAGCCGGCAAGAAAATCCACGGTTACTCTTTTAAAAGTACATGGTAATTACAATGTTTTCAAATTACAGTGTTAATAGGTATGAAAGGACAGTGTAGGCCTATCAACAGGGGCCACGGTCAGCAAGTGAAGGGGTCCGATAGGACCGATGCCTGCCGGGGTTGCGGGAAAGTCCAAAAAGGAAACCATGGCACGCCCTCCCGCTCCACCCAGAGCAGAAGTTATTTGATAATTTCCCATCCAAAAAAAAAGGGGGCCACGGTATCCCTTTCGGACTTTCCCGCAGCTATCGGTCCTATCAGACCCCTTCAGTTGCTGACATGTCTTTGAAGCACGCGTGGAACACAACGCGCCGTCGAACCGGGCCTGGTCCTTATCGGACGGCGAGCTACCCATTGCTCACCGTTTGACACCCTTCGGGTACGGAACCTTAGAAAGTGATTGATCCAAGTGAAACTTTTCGAGAAATTTCTCGCGTGAAATTACTCGGCAGCACTTTAATTTTACTCTCTGTATAATAATTTTATTATGCTTGAAATGCTGACAAAGAAACGGAAAAGGCTCCAAGTTTAGCAATTTTAACATTGTTGACCGAGTTCCAAAGTGGATTTGGTATTATTATTAACATAAAATTAAGTAACAATGGAGTTTTACACTGAAAGCTATTTCTTTGGTGCCATGTTCTAAACTTGTAAGAAGATGTAAACAAGACAACTGCCTCATGAAGTGCTTCAGTCTATTGGATTTTAATTGTTAATTTTGAGTTATTGTATTGACAGAACAATAACTCGAAATTAACAATTAAAATCCAATAGATTGAAGCAATTGATGAACAAGGTTTTACAACTAAAAAGTGTTTAAGTTTAACAAATAATGTGGTCAATTACTTTTTACCCAACTACGGCGAAGCAAAGAGGAGGGTAATAATTTGTTACCCGACTACGGCGAAGCAAAACGGAGGGTTATGATTTTGACCGGATATTATGTATGACCGGATTTATGTATGTACGACGTGTGACTCCGGATTTTTAATTTGTCTGCCTGCGATGTCTTGTTTATATCTTTTTAGTTGGCGTTTTTGTCGTAGTTGGGTTTTAGTTTTTATTACTTTTATTTTAATAAATAAAAATAATAATAAATTTATTTATTTGTTAGAATATTGTTGTAACAAAGGTTTTACACATAATATGTGCAAAAATTTGTTTAGCTGTGATATTTAATGTATTTAAAGTGTAATATTTAAAAATCATAAATTGTATTATAATAATTGTACCTAAGATATTTGCACGCCATGAGATATGGCAGGCATGTCGTGAGCCACTCTTATTTAAGATCTTGCATGCATGTATTATTTTTATTCTGTATGTATACACATTTTTGAGCACATAAAATTATTATTCTTATGATGTCCATAATATTCTGCTGTTTCCAGTGTACAAATATTTCAAAAAATTAAAATTAAGAGTGTTAGAACAATATATCAAACTCAAGACCATACAATGTCAAGAATAAGGAAAACGTTAACTACTATCAAATACAATGTCAGGGGTTATTAATTAGGCACAGCGGACAGAGCTCCGGCGGGATCTCATGGCGTCATGGAGAGTGCGATTGTCGCAACCCAGTGCTGGGCACGCCACTATTGCGGCCATAAGTCCCCTCTTTGAGGAGTGGCTAGAGAGGCGCCACGGCGTCTTCACCTTCCGCCTGACGCAGGTCCTCACCGGACACGGTTGTTTCGGGAGTTTCCTGTTTCGTATCAGACGGGAGGAAACGGCCGGGTGTCGTCACTGCGTGGATCGCCCGGAGGACACGGTGGAGCATACGGTGGAGGGCTGCCCTGCCTGGGCAGAGCATCGCCGTGTCCTCGTGGAGGCGATGGGTGGCGGGGATCTCTCGCGTCCGGTCCTGATCCAGGCCATGGTCCGGAGCGAGAGGGCATGGGAGGCCATCACCTCCTTCTGCTCGCGAAGGAGGAGGCAGAACGCGTGAGGGAGAGGCAAATTTCGCGCCCTAACGCCCCTAGCCGCCGCAGGAGACGCCCTTGGCGTCGGGAATCACAGGCCGATTCCCGGCCACCGTAGGCGCGAGCTTGCGGACGGTGAGCAATGGGAGTCAGTAAGAGCCTGACACGCCCTCCTGCTCCACCCAGAGCGGGAGAAGTTATTTGATAATTTCCCACCCAAAAAAAAAAAAATTATAATGTCAACAATGATTAAATACCACCAAGAAAAAAAAAATCGATACAATGTCATAGAAATTCAATTCCGTTCAATATTAGGAGCAAAAAGGTGTCGTAATTTAAATTTTGAATCAAATTTTTCATTTAAAAATTTATTCGTTGAGTAGTAACATTTTTGTAATAGAAAGTTAAAAATAGTTTATTTCTAAATGTCACGAGGACTTTTAAAAACATTAAGTAATTTATTATAAATTTGAATTGCCATACAGGAAACATTATTCGAAAATAGTTTAAGTATTTGTTGGGGTGCACATCATTTGTGGATATTTCGACTTTTCCTTATTACAACATCATTGTGTACTTGAAATAAAGCTATGTTTTTACGTAAAAAGATACAGAGCTATATATAAAGCTGGGAGTGGTAATATTTTTAATAAAAAATAAAAAAAATACTGTGACCTCTCAAAGACTTGAATAAATAATTATTAAGGAAATTAACTTAATCGATTTACTACCGAGGTAACAGACTCGCCCCATATTACATGGGAATTAATTATAACTGGAGAAATGTGGGTGTATTATAGGTAAAAATAAAAAATGTAAGCGTGATGTTATGTAAAAATAACAATTCTATATCAATCTGCGAGTCTCTAAACTCTATTTTATAGAGGACTGGACTGACTAAACAAAATCAGACTATAACTTTATTAACAGCTTGTGAACATAGCCAAACGTAGCCACACAAGTTCAAATACAAATGAAACCATAATAATATTTCTAACTTTTCGTCCATCTATGTCATCTTTTCTCAGTAAGGTTTCACGATGACGTATCGTTGTTGCCCCGCGTCAAAGATTAAGATAATTCTAAAGCTGATATGAGACGCTTCACTCGAATGAGTGTTCATTTTTTTTTCATTCCACGTTCATAATAAACCGACAAAATTACATAGGAACGTTCATTTGCTCGTTTCATTTCATTTTTCGATCATTCGGTAGACGATTGAAAGATGACTAGTGCCGAAATTCAACATCGTAGGTAATGAATTTATTTTTCAATTTCGATTAATTTTATTTTCAGACGCTTCACTTCGAACTATGCTGAATGAAAGATTCCTTTTATGTAACTCACGAAATTTAAATATCTTACGTTTTTAGGGATCCGTGCCGTTTCAAAATGAAAAAACGGAACCCTTTTAGGGTCACTTCGTTGTCCGAACTCAAACTCAAAGCATTTATTTCAAATAAACCAATTACAGGAACTTTTGAATTGTCAAGGGGTCGGTCAGTCAGAAATATGAAGCTAGTCGTCCATTCCAAAGCGTAGTAGGTACCTATGGACCCATATCTCCATAGGTAATGGAGAAGAACGGGCAAGAAACTCCACGGACACTCTTTTAAATAAAAAAAATGGTTACATAATATTGGTTACATCATTCAAGTTGAAGTTATAAATGTGAGAACAATGCCTGAACGTACGATGTCCGTCCGTCTATCTGTCAAGAACCGTTTTCTCAGGAACGCGTGGAGGTATCAAGTTGAAATTAATATCATATATGTCCCCCGGAGCTCTAAAAAAAGTCAAGCTTCTAAGTCACGCAATAAAAAATATGGCTCCTTATGCGAAATGCCCATTTATGCGACATATTTTGGTACTTCCCGTTGACCTAGAATCATGAAATTTGGCAAGAAGCAAGGTATCTCAGCAAGTGAAGGAAAAAGTACTAAAATCGTTAACTTGTAGTAATAAAAAATAAAAAAATGCGATCACAAACTCACATTTGCAGTTGGAGAATAGACCGTGACGTATATCGATGTATGGAACATTACAATTACAAAGTTTGTTTTTGGGATAAATAATTCATCTCAACTACGGAACCCTTCATTGTGCGTGGTCTGACATGCACTTGTCCGGTTTTTTTTGCAAATAGTGGAGCAGTTTTATGTTCTATGAATATTCATTACGCAGTCATAGTGATAAAATAAGTACTAATTTATAATCATTTAAGAGGCCTATTACATTTTGTACGCAAATTTATGATTTTTGATGCTGTAATTTTCAGCAGCAATAAAATATTTTAATTATTTGATTGTGAATAACGATAGTGCCATTCTCTTTCTTGTAAGTTGGAATTATATTTTTTAATTTATCTGTGTAATTTATTATAAATATTTTACGAACTCAGTTTACAATGACCATGTCGATGACGCTTTTCTTCGACTTTGACTCTCAAATTCACATTGTTTCATTCAATTTAATAAAAACTAAAATTACTAAAATATAAGTTGAATGTTTTACTTGTTTATTGGAGTTCAAAATTTTTTTTAATTCCTTGAGTTTTCACGGAAAATATCGTAAAGAAAAGCAATAAATGTCTTGATTCAGCGTCCATTGTATTCCAAATAAACACAATTTTATCAAATAAACTAAATTATATAAAACTTCTATCTAAAATTAATATATTTAATTAGTTTTTCGTTTCTCAATATATTAAGATAAAATTACAATAAATAAAATTAAAGTACTATATATTCAGCAAATTACACAAAAAGAATGTGAACTTACAAGAAAAAGATTGGCACTATCGTTATTCACAATCAAATAATTAAAATATCTTACTGCTGCTGAGAATTACAGCGTCAAAAACCATGAATTTGCGTAAAAAATGTAATAGTAATCATAAATCGTGAACATAAATAGGTAACTAAATCTACGTCTATCGTATTTTATAATGGATTTCCGCAAGGTCACGCCTGAATCAATTAACTACTTTTATTACTTTATCAAATAATTTTTATTTACATCATCGGAACATAAGACAACATAACATTACATAAAATATTGTTTATTTTTGTTGTGACACACTTTTTTTCTCATGACTATGTTTATAAAAATGCCTTCAAATCAAATTTAATTCATTATGTCACAACTCGAAAATAACCATTTAGAATTTAAACCACCAAAAACAGGTACACCAAGTCAACGATTGTTGATAATATTTAGAATACAGGGAAGATTATTATTCAATACTAACCCTTACCTACCTACAGCCTTTAGCCAAAGCTTAGCTATTATTTAAATAGGTATTACACCCAAAATAATAGACATCATAAAGAAAAGTAATGCAAGCAAAAAGCAGAATATCTGTACATGTTGTGGTCTGACTTAATAAAAACAACCGACTTCCAAAAAAAACTGTCACCTACGTAGCCATTTCCAAACTCTGTCTGGGTTGATTTCCAGTCAAATCGGATGCAGCTGAATACCGTTATTTTACATGGAGCAACTGCCTATCTGACTTCCACAACCCAGTTATTGGGTAATCCGATATCTCTTGGTAAGACAAGTTGTAGAGCTTCGGGCGAATGACAGCCAAGAACAACGGCTTAAAATGCTTTCCGAGGAGGGAGAAGGAGGGATCTTAGTATGTAAAGATCGCCCAACCATGGAACGACCGCGACAACCGTAGCTTAACCTGGTCGATCAACCCGTGCGGCTGTTATTTCTTAGCCATTACCCCTTCCAAAAAACTCTATAACGTGAAAAATTACTTTATTTTCGGTAGTAGGTGTCTTTGGTCTTATATTTTTCCAGGTAAGTACGTAATCCACCTCACGGTGAAAATCTGGTCTCAAGGGTAAAACATCGCTTTACATAAAACGTTGCGTTATCCCCCGAGGATCGATCGTAAATTATAACGGTTTATGGCAACGCACATGTTCAGCTGTAGACATTTAGGGTTTGTGTGCTGTATTACATTTATATTCATAAAACTTGGGAAGAATAATGTTGTTGAAATAATATAAACTTATATTATTTCAACAACATTATTCAAATTACCACTGATGCAAACAGATAGGTACTTGTACACTATCTGTTTGCATCAGTGGTAATTTAAATGTAATTGATAGGCACATTACAACTGTACAGAGTGGAAGAATTATGATTCAAAATTTAAAAACATACAATTTTAAACTGCTTATATTATATAATTATATATTTTTTATTTTTTTGCATTTATTGTACCTGAATTTAAAAAAAATGGTAATAACTTATTTGAATTCAAATTGAATCTATTATGCCACTAAAATGTGAAAAATGTGGCCATGGACGACCGAACTTGGGCGCAAGCTACTCTTTCCATTCGTATGGGAGGCCTCGGTAAAATTTCTAGTATTCGTTTACGGGCTTTCATATCCTCGGTCCACGGCACTGAGAAATGAATCAGGAAAATTCTAGCCTCCACACTGATTGATTTTGATGTGCCATGCTTCAACGAGGCTATGGATGCCTGGAGACTCGCTTGCCCGAACTCAGATCTACCTGATTATCCACCTTCCCAAAGGCGGTGGGATGAGCCGCTCTGCAGAGTAGTACAGAACAATTTACTTAACACGTCTGCTACCACTGCGGAGCGTGCGCGCCTGCTGGCTGTGTGTGAATGGGAATCGAGTCTGTGGCTTCATGCACTACCGTCGTCGAACATAGGCACTTTGTTCGACGACACTACCTTCCGCCTCGCTGCTTCCCTACGACTAGAAGCTCCTTGTTCTCCTCATCGCTGTCACTGTGGCGAAGTTGTCAACAGCCTCGGACATCACGGTCTGTCTCGCAGTCGAAGTGTGGGTCGCTTAGCGCGGCACGCGAACATTAACGACATCATCCGACGAGCTCTTGCTACCGCCGGCGTTCCAGCTATATTAGAATCCAATGGCTTGGCACGTGACGATGGCAAGAGACCGAACGGCATGACTTTATCTCCATGGAAGATGGGTAGGCCTTTAGTGTGGGATGCAACCTGTGTCGACACTCTTGCGTCATCCCATCTTCCTGGCTCGACGTGCTGTGCTGGTGCTGCTGCTGCGGCGGAAACCTCAAGCGGCGTAAGTATAATAACCTTACAGGTAATTATATTTTCGAGCCGTTTGGGGTTGAAACCTTCAGGCCGTGGGGTCCGAGTGCTCACGGCCGCTTCCATGAAATATCAAAACGGCTCCTTGACACTTCCCGTGACCCAAGGGCTGGTTTTTACCTTGGGCAGAGGCTAAGCATTACCATACAACGTGGCAATGCAGGCAGTCTCTTGGGTTCATTACCAGTCGACAGCGATGCGAATGAATATTATATATATTTTAGTTTTTCAATAGTTTTAGTTTTGCATCGCAGATCGCATTCCGATGATTGACAGTTCAAGTTGAGCCAAAACATCCCCGTTTCTCCGCGTTCCGCATGCAGTCTGTGCCAGTAGCCTTTTTAAAGTTATCGATATTTTAATTTACAAATTGTGTCCATGGAGTTTCTTGCCTGTTCTTTTCTATAGGAATTGTGAGCTTTAGAATGGGCAAATAGTTTCATGTTTCTGTAAAAATTAATAAATGCCTTGAGTTCGATCGATTCATCTAGCCAGGAGCGGAGGTACTCGAATAGAACAAGTGAATAAAAAAAACCTAGACCGGACGCAATGAGACAGTTTAAAAAGTAAATTCATGAAAATGATACAGATGTGCAGATTCGATCCAATGATAATGACATTGTAACTTCAAAAGTATCCACATTAGCCATTATATAGCACTTAGGTGAATCACTGCTAGATCCCAGAAACGATAAATTGATGCAAATGTCCATGCGATTAAGGGCTCGAACCGACGATCGAATATACTGCTGGCTTAATATGTCAATGGGAAACTACTGTTATTCGTAGGCAAAACGATGGTTAACTTAAGGTAATGCTCTGTATCGATTTATACGAAACGGATCGTAGTTTTGCCAATATTCATGGTTTGACAATATACCAAAAATTTTGTTTTAAACCTTCGAATGTGTGGATGCTCCTAGCAGCCAGGACACTTATCTATGTCACATAATTATTATGTTTTGATAAGTAATAGCCTAGTGGTGTGACCGTCAGACTGCCAAGTCATAGGTCTCGAGTTCGAACCCAAGGCACGCACCTCTGACTTTTCGAATTCATGTGCGTATTGTATAATTATCACTTGCTTGAAAAACGGTGAAGGAAAACATCGTGAGGAAACCGGCATGCCTGAGAGATATTTCTCGACGGCATGCGAAGCCAAATCAGAGGCCCATGGGCGGCTCTAAAACTCTGAAACCAGGCTAGTCACTAACGATACACACAGAAGAAAGAAGATTATGTTTTGATCTTTTACTAAATGTATGTTTAAAATACAATAGTCTTATGACCAACGACGATCGGTAAGGTAAATGAAAGCGGACAAAAATGTACTGCAATGCAGCAGCTTCGAAAGTTCTACAGAATTTACAGGGAAAGATTTTAAGAAAATAGTCTAGAGGTCGATTTGCTACAAAGCATAAAAATGCAGTTTGAGCTTAATTCAATACCAATTCAAACAGATAGTACGATCCAGAGTTTCTTCAGCTCAAGAGAGGCTGTAATTCCCGGTATTCTACTGACTTTAAAACTGTTTTAAAGACAAAACAATCGTGAGTTTTACTAGAATAATTGTTAGACATTACATTTTAGTAGTTTTACTTTTTATTTTGATCTTACTTTTATTGTATACAGGGTGGCAGGGATATCGATGCGAAACCTGTTACCATTAATTAAGTACATGATTCCGGACCCCACTGCGCTGAAATTTTTCGCCAGGGGCGTCCAGAATCATGTACTGAATCTACGGTATGGCTAGTCCACTCTGAAATGACGCGCCATACTACCGCATTTTACAAGTCAAACCCGTAAAATGCGGGAGTGGGGTGCGTCATTTCAGAGTGGACAAGCTATACCATAGATTCAGTTGGGCATTGATGGCCCTGTCACCCTGTTTGTCTTACGCCCGCTTGCACCACGAATAAACCTAAACGCATTTAGGTTTAGGGCTAAACGTATTTAAAGCATTCTTCTATTTCTATCTAACATTTTGAAGATGACAGAGACAGAATTATCTTTTTAACCTACTTCAAAAATTTATTTTTTTAAATGTATGTTCATCGATATTTTGTCAATTGTGGACCGATTTTGAAAAATCGTCGGCACACACTGTAGTGTTATGTATCGCTTAAATGCATTAAGAGTGCAAATAGGTCTTAGTCCTATTTAATTCAGCAAAATTGCAATTTTTATTTTTTTATTGTATGTACTGTTAATAATACCAGCCTGTTACTGTCCCACTGCAGGGCAAAGGCCTCTTCTCATACAGAAAAGGCATTGATCACCACGCTTGCTCAAGACAGGTTGGCGATTTCAGACTTATAATAACTATAAGTCCAGGTTCATGTCGTGGTGGTTAAGGCCTCGCCTCTCATGTATGAGGTTGTGTGTTCAAATCCGGGAAAGTGCACTAGTCTAAGTTTATCTTGCACATTACTGACATCGGTGAAGGAAAATCATCGTGAGGAAGTGGGACAATAATTGGCTTATAATAATGGTATTTTCTTAGTCATAAAAAGTATTTTGGCATACATATTCAAGAGCCATACTTTCTTTTTGTCACCTTTTTTTGCGAATGCTGTTTAACCTATAATTGAACTCTGTGAAAATTCAAGGCTAATCATTACCTATTTACACTTAAGATGTCAATATATCTTAAGTGTAAATGAGTAATGATAACCTTGAATATTTAGAAGGTGTTTAAAAATGTTTATTAGTAAATAAATAAATAGGAATAAAGGGGATGTTTCTTTAACTCAACGGTTCGACCACTAGGGAATATTTATACAGAGGTGTACCTTAATGAACCTCATTACTGTACATAAACATCGCAGAATAGTCGATTCCTACAATAGGACTTTTGAACATATAGACATTTTTGCATGTGCTCCCTATAGGTTCAAAAGTCTTATACTTAAGGAGCTTTCTTGTATATTATTCTGTATTTTTCTTTTTTGTGCCATTTCTTGAGTATTATATACATATATATTATATTTAATAAATTACATATTCTTTACATTGTGTATTATATACATCTTAAGAATGAAAATTAATTTAATAAGTAAGTACTAAAATATATAAAAAAAAAAAAAAAATTACCCTAGCGATTACTTTCACTGTATTGTATCCCATTATTAATCTGCGAACAGCGTTGTGGGCTGCAATATTGTATATATGTTTTGTGTATTTCTTGTTTCTATGTTTTATATTGTAGCTGTTTGTTGTTCCTCTTGAATAAAAATAAAAATAAACCCACTTTGTAAAGAAATTACAAGGAAGTAGGAAGGGGTAGCAGTATTGTAGGTCATAGGTTGTCTACCGCAAGCTACTTAGCGAAGGTACAGTACGACACACTTAGAGGTAGCATAAATTTGAAAATTTGCATTCATTCATTTCAATTTTACGAATTATTTGGTTATATGACTTCACAAGTTATTGCGTTTGCGTAAAAATCATTGTCACCTAAAGCAGTAATAAATTCAGTTCAAATGGTGATCGGTTTTACGAATTTTCCCGATGCTACATCTAAGTTGTGTCATACTGTTCCTACCTACACAGCGCAATTTTTATTTTTGCGTTCTCTTTGAGGTAGAAAAACATGATGGATAGTGCTGTTGAATAGTTCAGAGGGATCGGTTCGCAAATAGTGCCGAAAAGATAAGTAAAGTTTACACCACGGAGGTTTTTAAGGAGCTTATGGCCGATTCCTATAATTTACGAACCGTTATTGGTTAAAATTAAGACTCTTGTAACTTTACCAATAATTAATCAAATACCTCTGAGCTTGCTTGCATTATAGATCCCTCGTATGGAAGTAATTAACACAGGTAAAATTAGCTTGCGAATCTATCTATATGCCCAGTTTAGCAATAAAAATAGGTACCATTGGTAAGTAAAACGATTCGTTTTCTTTTATTGGAATTTTTTAGAATTTTTTCTTATTTTTGATCCATTTGTGTACAATATTTTTTGCATTTGAATAGAAAATATCAAAACATAAAGCCTAAATGATTTAAAGTTTCGAAGGGTAGGTAGACAGAAAAGGAACCCCAAACTAAATTTTGGTCTGCTTTGTAACAAATTTAACTTAATGTAGGTATAAAACACGTGTCTGAAGCTTATTATATTATATTATTTCATAAATAGACATATAATTTAGATTTTTAAATATTTTTACAAAACATTTTTTTTTAATATTTAAATATATAAAAAATAGTAGCCCACCGGTATCGGGAGCAGGATCAAATTTAATCCTATGGTGGTCAGGGCTCCTGAGAGAGCAACCTCCTAACGATACGCGCTATGTCCAGAAGTACCACTTTCTGGATCAAGCCTTTGATCCAGCTGCCTAACGATTATGTTTATTATTAACATAATTAATCAATTTCTCATTGATTTACAGAACCCTATTCTAGCCTATCCTATGAATTTCATTCGCCTTTTAATAATTCACTATCCAGCCACTGGTAACACCTATTTAATATTGGAATCAAGCCCATAGGAGATTATATTTAGTCAAAATTAGAAGTGATTACACATTATAACATCATACTACTAATATTAGATACAAAGGTATGTAGGACAATGTAAGAATGAACGGCCAAAAACATGTCTGATCAGCTGGTTCAAAGCTGATACTAATGAGCATTTTCTATAAATATACTGTTCTGCTTACACATTATTCTGCGGGTGTCGTTGAACTGGTCCTAATATATCAAGGGTAAGAAAAGATACTATTTATTATGAAAACGAAAGCTCGCCCCCTATTAGGTACATGGGACTTAAACATAAATGGCGAAATGTCAATGTATAATAGGGTACACCTCTACCTAACTACTCTTCTTTGGTATTGTTCGTCGAGTTGAGCTCCTTAAGTTCTGAGTTGAGCTCCACGATTACTGACAAATGCTTGCACTGACAGGACAGGTCCACTCAAATCTGTGTGGTTTTTTTCTCAAAAGACCATTTCAGACACTAATCTACATGGTCCTCATATGGCCTGACCAAGATTATGTCTGAACTTTAAAAGAGACTGTGACCTCTGAGTTTGTTTCGGCCTTTCTTCTCAGAGGAGTCTGACAGGAAACGCCGAACTCATCTAGCAAATTTTTTTTTTTTTTTTTTAAGATGATGCGTAGACGTGCTTCCAATATCCTACTTACAGAATAAACAATTTCATTTCATTTCATTTAACCCTTCGAGGATTACAGGCGTGATGTTAAGTAATTTTATGTGAAAATGAATTCTCGTAAATTATAAACGCATCTAATAATAGTCGTTATTTTCATTTCGACAGTACGCTCTAATCACACGCATGCGATTATCACTTGCTTCAAAAACGGTGAAGGAAAACATTGCGAGGGAACCGGAATGCCTGAGAGATATTTCTCGACGACATGTGAAGCCAAAACAGAGGCCCATAGGCGGAATAAAAATTCTGACATCAGGTTACTCACTAACCACACGAAAAAGAAAATAAACACGCCCTGAATTCTGCAAGGGTTTGAAGTTTCAATATAGTAGTAGACAGAAAGGAAGACCTGAGAAGTCTGTCCAAAGTTTCAGTTAAAAGTATTTATAATACGAGTAAGTAATAAGATTATTTACTGGCACATTATATAAACTGTCAAGAATTCTGCGAATTTGTCGGCCTGATAATATGTTGATGGTAATTTAAAAAAACATTTACGGCGTAAGCATGCCGAACTTTCCGTCGCGCAGTTTCAGTAGGTATGCTACACCCTGAAAGTTATTTACCGGCCTAAAGCGAAGATACTTGAAAATTATCTTTTGTAAAGACACCTACTAAACACGTCTTAGGACATAGAACTTGAATTAGGTGAGCCCACGTTGCTGCTGTGGGTGGGGCTCAAAGTGCATCGGTTTCGTTACAACCTGAACTTATTATTGAGCACTGAGTTGTTAATTAGGTATCTAATCTTTTAGATTAATAGAAAATAAATACTAGTGTATTTGTTATAAGGTTGTTATTCTTTTGGCAAAATAAAGATTATGTTATTTTATGCAGTGGTAAATACATAGTTTACCGCTTAACGTCAACATAAAAAAACGACAATATGACTAAACAAAACATAACTATGGAAAATAAAGAAATAAATGAAAAAGACTATGGAATCATCATCATTCGTAATGTTTTAGTCTATTAATGATTTTCTTTAATGCGTTTTAATAGGGGTACAAATACAAAAAACACTTTAACCTGACTTGTAATTTAGATTCAGTACATGTTTACAACAGGATTGTAATTTTTCGTAGATAATTTTTTTTTAAACAGCTGGTTATACAAAACCGTTTTTTTTTAAACTGATGAAAAATTTCTAATCTATGGTATAACGTCACGAATTCCTTTCACAGTGTATTATAACAAATTTAATTTCTCTACGTTACACAAAAAAAAAAAACAAATAAACTGAAAGCTTCGTGAGAAAAAGAACGCCGAAATTCCGATCATTCTTACTCTCTTTAAAAGAAGGCATTTACCCATACAGTGTGAAAATGACATATTATTATTGTTAAGAGCGAAATAGATGCTTATTTTTTTTGTAGGTAATATAATTTAATAAAAATTCTACGAATACCTAATACCGGGAGAAACTCCAATTGCAGTCTGCATGCATAAAATAATGCAGTTAGCTACAATTTATGCTTAATTGTATTATGTACATAACTGTCGTGCTGTATTAAATTGAAAGTTATGTTAAACTATATAAATACAATTCACATAAAAACTAAGTTGGTTTTCATAAAATAAATTTTCATACCGATTTATTTATAAAAGTAAATAGCACCGTGAATTCCTGAAAAGTTTTAAATTGTCCGGGCTGTAGAATATAAACTGAAATATTGTTTCACTAAAGTATAAGATATTTCAATGAAACTTTTCCTTGCGTATATAAGAAGAAAACTCATAAATTGCTTTCAGAATTTACAGCTGACAAGCAACATTATTTACAAAACGCTTTCAAAGTAATTGGTGTAGATTATTATGAACAAGAATCCGTTACAATTTTCACTGTTGCAGAAAATATAGCATTCTATTAATTATATTTATTTACGTATTATTCACGAAAGAAAATTAAATTAGGCAGACTTATAATCGCATTTCTCTAATTTCCTAGCGCAAAAAAAATCTTAATTATCAGTCAAAAAAATACTGGCAGCTTTCTTATATTTGCAAAAAAAAAACAAGCGAAAAGCATTAAGAAACATTTAAAAAAGGAACTCACCACGATATTACGAACGCAACAGCGGTTGGCACGAACTCTCGTCAAACTAAACCAAAGTTAAACTCAGTCCGTGCGTTTAGGTCGGCGCTTTACACAGCACTGCGGCGTATCGACCGAACCAACATATAAAATAAGCGCATAGCACGCGATGTAAGAGACATAAGTAGTAACCACTAACCAGTAGTCCCTAAGATATTGTGCCGGCCTACTTCACTTGTGTTTTCATTGTTACCTGAGCTAATTAAATATATTTGCAGAACAATGACTACTATTTCATGTATCACCAGACAGTTTGGACGAAATTCAGAGACCTTTATTTCAGAAGCCGCACTTTTTCCTCCTTTGAAGTTGTATAATAGGGATTCGTTACGCAAGATGCTGAAATCTTTTGGGGTAAGCAGGAACCTACCGATCTGACCTTTCATATATTATAAGAGTTCGCTTGATATATAAAGACCGGCGGCGTGACCGTTCGTTCGGGGTTGAGACAAACAAACAACTTTTGATTTATAATTACAATTTCGTTTATTTAATTGTTTACATATAAAATACATTTTAGAATATTTCTTAAAAAATATATAAAAAATAACACAATTCAAAAATAAAAAATAAAAATTAAATAATTTAAATTTAAACATTTAAAAATATAAAAATTGCGTTCCGCCGGTGTCGTAAGCAGGGTCCAAGCTACCGGTGGATAGGGATCCAGACACAGAAACCTCCACACGATGCGAGCCGTATCGAGGATTACTGCCTTTTGAATCAGGCCCTTGATCCAACCGTCTAACGAGAGCCTCGAGTCTAATTACTTTTATTATTATATAGTTAAACTTTTCATAAACGTCACCATAATCATCCATAAAGAATAATGGCAGGTTCATTTCCTTTTTCATGAACAAACGATGCGTGAGAGAAGCAAGTGAAGCATGTGGTCTCGGCAGTGACCAGGGTAAGTTGGGCACATGACCAATGCTATAAATAGTAAGGAATTTGAAATGGAAGTCCAGTTCGATGACCTATTATAGATAAAACAAATTGATTGTTATGTATTTGATTATCATTGTAATTGCCATTTATTTTTAATTATTCTTAACCGTGGAGTTTCTTGCTGGCTCTTCTCCATAAGAAATTACCAATTGGAACCGTACACCTAGCTTCTGTCTTTTCATAAACGCCTATGTAGGTTTATGTGAAAAATCGTCATCTTTTAAATAAAATAAGTGATAGACATAATTTTAATACTAGAGATAAAGATAAAATAGATCAACCATTTTTCAGATTATCTAAAGTACATACGTCTTTTATGGGGTACTGTGTTAAATGTTACAACAAAATACCTTGTGATATATTGCAATTTAATGAAAGAAAATTTAAAACTCATATTAAAAGTACACTTTGTAAACAAGCATATTACAAATTAGAGCATTATATCCAAGATAAAAATGCTTGGAAACATGCTGGTCCTGCTCCATACGACAATTAAGAATCAAGACAAAATCAAACTGGTTGGAAATTTAATTGTATATTTTATTTTTATTATATGAAATTGATTTTACATTATGTGATCAATTCCTCGCACACTGACTTATTAATTGTAAAATTTTAGGAAAATCGTCTACTTTTACAATGTTTGTAAATATGTGAGCACCATGTATAGGTATATCACATAATTAGTTTATCTGTTGTTGCTTCATTTTTAATTATTTTTACCTATTGTGGTATAATAATTTTATTCTCGGTGCATCGTTCTCACATATAATTATATTACTAATGTATTTATACAAAATATTGTAAAACATTTTAAAAGAGTGGAGTTTCTTGCCCATTCTTCTTATGCCTGCCATTCCCCGTGTGCCTGTGGGCTGGAGTTCCTTTATGGATGCATCCGGGGGGAAGGCCAGTCTCCGGGACGGTGCACCCTGGGGTGCGGGCACCGTCTCCCCATTAGGTACTGTATGCCTAAGGGGTCTCGTTGTCCGTATGCCAATATCCTGTCGGAGGAACGCTCTAACGTGTACTTGGAGAGAGCAAACGTTGAGCAGCGTTGGAGTGCGGGCTCGGCGTGCACTAACACTGCCGTCAGGCAGGCAGGAGGAAGTCTTTTCTTCTGCCACCGTTGGTCTCGTAGCCCCGAAGAGTGTCAAGGTCATGTCTCTGGCATTTGACGGGGGTCGAGGTTCTTGACTTAACCGCCCAGGCCGCGAGGAAGAAAACCTCTATAAAAAATCACCCCAAACCTGCAAGCGGCGGCGCACCGTGAGGGAGGTTGTTAGCTTGACTAATGGGTAGCTTAATTAGTCGCTAGTGCGAACCACTATTTTTTGAGACAATACATAGTTTTTACTCGTGGGAACAAATATGGAAACACTAAAAACAAAAAAAAACCTAAAGGACCCCAGTGATGCGGGGTCGGAGTCCGACGCTGCATCTGGCGCAATGAGCTCGAGTCAGAGCTCGGAGCGCGAAGTGGTGGGGGCTGCTGGGAGGAACCGGAAGTTCCTCCGGAAGCGCTCCAAACCGGCAGAGGGGTCGTCCGCCGACGAGTGGGTCTCGGGCTCAGCCCATAGTTCAAAGATCCACTCCAGTCGGCGGGGTGCGACCCGGGGAAGAGGTGTGGGTAGAGGGCTCACCACCAAGAAGGCCGGCGAGCCGAGCCAGGCCAGCCCAGCTGAGCTGGAGAGGCTCGCTACGGACGAGCACCACCCTGTAGGGACCAGCACCGGGGCGGCCCTTACAGAACCTGCAGGTGGTAAGCCGGACGCCGCTGGCGGCTCCCATTCGGAGCGAGCGGCTAGGTTTGCGGAGGTCGTGGCAGTGGCAATCAAGGGTGTGGCCTTGAAGAGAATCCAGTCCTCCAAAGACAAGGCTATACCCGCGGCCATGACCACTATTTTGTCGCAGCGGAGACCTATGTCCTCAGGCCTCCGTCGGACGAAATGTCCGAGATGCGGGTGGAGGTCGCCCGCTTGATAGCCGCCATTGAGCTTCTCCGAAAGGAGAACGAGGAGCTTCGAGTGGACCTGGCCGGGCTCCGAGGAGGCGGCTCCCGTGAGGTGCCGCAGGGAAAGGAGCAGCATGGGCAGGGACAGCCCGTGCCTGCTGAGGACCGGGTCCTGACCCTGGTGCAGCATGAGATGGCTTTCCTGCGGTCTCGTTTCTCCGACCTCGAAGCCATCGTCTTGCGCCCCCCGTTAGCGGCGAGCATGGCCAGCCTCTAGCCAGCGGAAGGCGACATCGTATGCCGCCACCGCAGCTGCCCCGGCCAAACCAGGTTCGTCAGGACAGACCAAGACCAAGGGTGGGGCGGCTAGTCAGGCGGCGAGGGCCCCGGCCCTGGCAGCGAGCGCGGGGGCAATGTGTGAAAAAAACGAAAGCGGGGGCTTTCGTTTTTTTCACACATTGCTGGCTGCGCATGAAAATGATGTAATATCTTTTTCATTTTACTTGTATGGCAAAGGAAACTTTGAGATTTTATAGACAGCTTTAAGTTTCGATTGCCATACAAGTAAAATGAAAAAGATATTACATCATTTTCATTATAGGCAAACTTAGGACGCCAGGCAAAGTTAGGGCAGTTTACCGGTACTGTATAGAATGCCTAGGCAAAGTATAAAATAAATAATATTTCATACATTGCCAAAACGTTTTAGGTATTCTATATATTGCCTAGGTATTGTATAGACTACCGGATTATACAGATTGCCGGTAACATATACATTAATGATATAATTATATATGAAGACGATGCATCTAGAATAAGATTACTATACCACAATAGGTAAAAAGAATGAAAAATTAAGCAATGACAGATAAATTAATTATGTTATCAGATGCATGGTGTTCAACTGTTCACATATTATTTACAAACATTGTAAAATGATACGATATTCCTAACATTTTAACAAGTAATACTAATAAGTCAGTGTGTGAGTTCAAGTAATCACAGAATGTAAAATCAATGTTATAAAAATAATATTATACAATTAAATTAGCAACCATTTGATTTTGTCTAGACTCTTTTATTGTGCTATGGAGCAGGACCAGCATGTTTAGTTTGATTTTTTATAAATCAATCTAATGAGTAGGTAACTAGGTACTATATTTTTACCTCGGTTTGCCCATTTATTTTTAAGGACTTTATGACGCTCAAAGGATCATATGGGCGAAGATGAAAGGAATCGAGAAAAGACATTAAAAGCCTCATATTACAAAATAACAGAGCATTAAATTGTCTATCCTTCGACGAAATCCGGCAGCGACTGCTTTCTGTTTTCTTTTCTTTTATACGTCAATAATTATTAAAACCAATCTCGGAACTCCTCGGTTTTCAAAGCTAAGTCGTATAAAAGTTTATTAATTTCTAAGACCGTCCGTGGCTTTGCACAGTGAAACTTCATATTCTGCTTATTATAAAAACATGGGAGGTGCTACTATAAATGCAGTAGATATTTTTATTTTAGTGTAATGTCGACCGTCCATTGCTATGTGGCATGTTCAGGAACAGGTCTTACATCTTGGTACTTACGTCAGCTGCACGGTTAATTTTTGAAGTGAAAATTTATTTAGGCGCGTTGAGCGATTTTTGCTAAGGGGTAAACTTGTGGATTCGCGTCACCGCGCGCCGTATTGCTCTACTTAAGAATATAGATGGCGCTAATACCAGTTTTAAGTTTACATATCTGTTTGCAGTCCCCATAACTGTATTTTTTTTTGCCATGCATCCATGCGTTTTTGGGCCATGGAACGCAGTGGACGTCGTTTACATTTTTATCCAAACCGAAGCTACAGTGCACGTGCACGTACACGTATACGTGCGTTGCTTAGCCAATTGTTTTTAGCCATGGCTTACTGTGGAGCGGAGACCTAATTTGCGGTAGCTGGCTACCAGGCTATTCACTGTTAAAATAAACCCATTAACACTTTGCCCGACCTAGGAATTGAACCCAAGACATCATGCTCAGCAGTCGTTCTTGCGACCACTACAGCTACGAGGCAGTCAAAAGATTCAGACGGGTTGTTATATTATCAGTAGTTTTCAGGATTCTTCCTTATCACCTTACATCATTGGCGTCCCATCGGACTATGAGAATGAGGGAAGAGAGAGTGCACCTGTCTGCGCACACACTTGTGCACTATTATAAATCTCCCGCGCCAAAGGCTAGTCTCCGGTGAGATTGGTCGCCGTGGCCGAAGAGGGAATAGGAGCTGCGAGGAATTTGAAAAATAGGTATTTGAAGAAACTATTGCCTTCTTCTTACCTCAAGTCTGCCCCCGTAGAGTGCGATAGGGATAGCTACAGCTCAGACTAATTATATCACAAAAGAAAATGACGAAATTGACGTTTCGTATTCTCATTTTTGCTCCTCGAAAACTAAACGGATTCAATTATTTTTTACATTAAAATTTTAAGAAAGAGTACGTCTAGGTTCCTGTCATTTTCATTTATGTTAAAAACAAAAACTAATATGTCTGGTACTCCTCTAATCACGGCGGTAAAAATGGGGCATTTTTGTAATATTTGGAGGGTCATATTTTCTTTACCGATAAGTTGTTGAAAAAAAGGAAATAACAGGGACGTGACTACAGCAGACCTTGATTTTATGAAAAAAAAATGATTGCTCTAGAGGCATTATTCAGGAAGAAAAAAGAAGAATATATTTGTATGGAGAATCGCAGGCCCTGTTCCTTTTTAAGTCTGGAGGACTATTACATCACTGCTGAATATTTCTAATTTCAGTCCTAAATCCTTAATCAATCTGAGCTAATCTGCGCTAGTATCCAGGTCTTTATTTATTTTTTGTTTTGCTCTCGGTCTATGTATCTGGTGGTTAGTCTGCCAACGGGTCTGCAATCACACGTTAAGCTAAGGTGAATAATCGGGCAGATGGCAAATGATCTATAACATCTTGGGTCAGATACCGCGCTGTTTTGGCGAATGTCCATAGTTCCCATGATATATTTAGCTCATTTTACACCAACGCCTAGTTAGGTATAATATAATTACGTAACTTTATAACCCCGAAGAGAAAAACTGGCCAACTGCATGTCGGACCACGCACAATGAAGGGTTCCGTAGTTGGGAAGAATTTATCTCAAGAACTAACTAACTAACATTATAGTTTTAAAACATGTTCTCCCACACATTCTTACTGCAAATGTAAGTTTTTTTTTTTTAAATCTCCCAATATTTTTTGTAGTTTGTACAAATAATATTGGGAGATTTACCATGTTATCTTAAGACTAGAATTCTTGTAGTTTTTAATTATTTTTTTTTTCGGTGATAACAATGGTAAATTTTTATCTATTTTCTTAAATTACTTTAAAATTATTTATTTAAAAAAAACTTGAAACCCTCATATTAAGCCGTTTCATTTTATATGTCACACGGTAAAGAGTGCAATTTTGTTTTTTAATTTTCTTATTTGTCTCCCAAAAATTATCCCCATATTCAAAATTCTATTATTTACGTAACACGTCCATGTTTGGGTTACAGAAATTGATATGTGCACCAAATTTCAATTTAATCGGTCTATTAGATTCGGAGCAAACTACCTGTGACAGACACATAGATAACAGACACACGAGTAATCCTATAAGGGTTCCGTTTTTTCATTCGGACATACGGAACCCTAAAAAAGCTGAAGTTGAAATCTCCACTCCTACATACACGTCTCACAGAGAGACACGTCATCCAGTGTCATGGAATTGGGGACAGAATCCTCTGCCATTAACTGGCACAAAACCAGAGTCCAGGCTGCTACTGAGCATTTTCTAACAGAGAAAACCCAATAATACTGTTAGACGGGGCAGTTGAGTCCAGGTCCCCCACGCTGACTATTAGAGCCACGAGGCAGTCATATCAGTTTGTAACTGTACCATTGAACGGCAGAAATATTTTTGTCTCATGGATATTCATTTCACCTTCTTGACTAAGCTAGCCTCCTTGCAATTAAATTATGGTCTACTAGCTGTTGTTACTAGCTCCAGGTTGAAAACCCTGTTGTCCTTTTCCAGGTCATGGTCTAACCAGTTACCATGTGTGTATGTGTGTGTGTGAGTGTGGCATTAAAATCATTGTTTCTGTTATTTATAGTTTTAAGGTGTATTTTCTTTGCTGTAATCCTAAGGAACGCATTTTTCTTTTTTGCAAATTTCATCCAAATATGTTCAGCCGTTTTAGCGTGAAAGCGTAACAAACAAACAATCAAACTCACTTTCAGATTTATAATATTAGTTAGTATTAAATTGCCGAACAATACATAGCAATGGAAGTCCTGACCTTATCAAATTAGGCATCCGCCACCATTCTTGATATTTCCGTCAAGATCAATACAAGATATCACCAATCACTAAAATATTTGATGAGTTTAATAATATCAGGGTGTTAAATAATTCACGCTGATTGACACGACGTCGGGAAATAATTGGCTTCATTCAAGTTTGTTTATAATTTTAAAAGGCACTATAATGGCAGAGGATTTAAATAGCTTTCCTTGGTAACAGTACTCTTTTAGGAGTTGTTAAATGAAACAAAGGTTCCCTTTTGGCCATTTGGCTCCAAAACTCTAAAAAGAACCGATTGCATTACCATCGCGACCGACGTTGTTTAGGCCTAGCCCGCACTGCGAAATCTCACCACGCGATTTTTATTCAGTGTTTGGAATTTAATTTCAGCGAGAATTTTAAATCACCAGTGCATGTAAGATATGTCGTGGCCAGATCTTAGAATTGACCATTTCATGAAATGGCCAGCTAACATTGGCCATATCATTTAAACGTCAACGTTTAATGATATGTCAGTCAACGTTTGGCCATATCATTAATGTAGGGTATCCATGGTGTAAGGTGAAGTAAAAATAGTCAACTAACTGCGACCAACTTGGAAGTAGCGGTTGGTCACAGTTCTAACCTTTTTTTTTTTTTTTTGTTCCGGGGTGGAAAATCCTCATGGATGTCCTCCGCCCTGGGGGGGACAGAGGGGTCTGTCAGACTCTTACTGACTAAAAACCACCCCGGTGTTCCCAACCCACACCTACGCCGGGGATCGCGGGAACAAAAGCGACTTCCGCAATCCCCGACTGGTGCCGGCCCGCCTCTGCGGGCCTCTCCTCAGGTCAGCGGAGGGAGTGAGGTGTTTGACTCCCTCCGCGACGTCCAAGAGGGGCGCGCGTGGAACACTACGCGCCGCCGCCTTGGGTCCTGTTGAATGGGGGGCGACGGACGTCCCCATGTCCGTCACCCCTGGACCCATTTAGGGGGGCTGGAAGAGGGCGTTGTCCGCCCTCCGCCGACGCCCGGTGCGCCTGCTGCGGATCGGGAGTAGAGTCGTAATCTCCCTCTCCCTCTCCGCAGCCTCCTTCTGCGAGATGACAGTTTCGCAGAAGGAGACCACCGCGTCCCAGGACTCTTCGCTGCCGACCATCGCACTCACTACGGCCGGCAGCGACAGGTCACTGCCTACTTCACTGATGAGGGCACGGCGGGTCACAGTTCTAACCTAACCTAACCTAACCCATTTGGTCGGGGTGCCACATAAGCTGCGTAAACTTTTAATTATTACAAACTAATTTTAAGTGCTATGTTGCATGTTACGCCGCGCTAGCGGCCGGCGAGTGCTACTTTCAAGTTGATCTCTTTCCATATTATCATATTTGGAAACCCAATAAAATCCATCGACTTTTTTTGCGTGGTCGGGTTTGATTTTTTATATACCGCCGCCATGATGCACAACAAAAACACAGCGACATCAACGCCTCTACCGGTGGATAATCTAACTATTTTACGATATGATCACTAATGTTTGGCCGCATCATGAAGTAGTTGTGCGTTTAACTGTTCATATCATTAAACGTTGAGTATTCAATGATCTGGCCAGGCCACATCGTGATGTGACTAGTGGATGATGTTCATTTCATGAAATGATCAATTTTAAGATCTGGCCACGACAGATACATTAGATACCATGTGTTACAGAATTGCGATAAAAATTTCGCGCGATTTTTTATCGCAGTACGGACCTTACAGACCTACATTTTTCTAAGAAGCATGTTCCATTGCTGATCTTGACGCAATCTGGAGAAAGCTTTTAGATTATGTGGACTATGTTTACGTTTTATCTCACATCAATGGTAGCTTCTCAAAGTTTTCTTCCATCATTAGTTATTATTATGTCCTCAAGAAAAATCTTGAGGACATAATAATAAAGGTTGGCAGCTGCAGATTACACTTAGTTCAACTAATATATTGTCCTTGCACGAAAGTATTGTATTTAAAGTCTTCATTTTGAGAAGCCTCGCTCCCTATCATTACCACAAATTATGTGGTGATACTATTTATAGGGGAAAGATACTAACGAAATCACTGCCAAATGTAATATCTCCATTATCCTTTGTTTAACATCTATTCATAAGATTTTAGGTCTCACTCAACACTTTTCACACAAGACGAATAATTATGGTGCAAATCTACAACACTGATTTATGACGACAAGCCAATTTTGGTGAATTAATGCTGGAATTTGCAAGTCAACTCAATCAAATCCTCATCTTTATTTTAACAACAAAGCGCTAATAAGTCACACAAACACAAATGATTCACATATCCAGAAGATACATAACCCAATCTGGGAAATACCCAGATTGTCTCCCGCTCCATCTAAGGCCGTATTCTCGGCGGCAGCGGACAGCGGGGCGGCAGCGGCGGCGGCGCGTGGAGCGGCGCGTTCAAATACATAGTTTTATATGAAACTGCGACGGCCCCCTGCTGCCGAGAATACGGCCTAGTGTGGGTCCTGAGTGACAGCGCACGGCGCAGGCGGAATGAACGGTGCATTATACAAATGTTCGACACGTTTGAACTTGTCCGGAGTGCGAGCGGGCGCGCACATTTTAACGGCGCATTGTGGGTGCATTGTGTAAATCTACTCAGCAATCCACCACACGCGATGCGCCGTCACTCAGGACGCACACAAAAGCCTCATCTACGCTAAAAGTGCGATGACTAGGGTGCTAGCGGGCGCGATTCACAGTGCATTCACAGTCACAGTGCATCGCGAGTTGTTGTAGCAGGGAGTAGAGGGTAGACTGTGTTACAGTAACACTACTTCAGTCTTTTTTACCTCTAACAGCATCAACCCAACACAAAACCTTATTGTAACGAGAATAAAGATTATTGTGATTTCGACAGTGATAAATAAGCAACATCAGAGGTAAAATAACTATGAAAGGACTGTAGTGGACAAGTACAGGGTAGCCTGTTTCCACACGGTAAAATAACTGACAGTCGCTCGCTAGTTAGTTTGACCGAGGCCGCTGTACCACGCCTTAGGCATGCTCGGCGAGGCGGGGGGCGGGACGCTGTGAGCGTTGAAAAATGAGCGGCCTACACTGCCCCCTTGTCTTGCCGCGCACCTACCTAAGGTGCGGTACAGCGGTTAAACAGGTCGCTCAGTCTTGTCACGCTAGACACCCCTCATAGTTACATCCAGTTGACCTTCTGTAAGAGTCTCACTGTGAAAACTTAGGAGAAGTGAGCTGTCATTCCATCAGATGCTAGGGACACCATGACAGCTTACTTCACCTATGTTGTTACGGCAAGATTCTTACAGAATAGCACTACTGGTATATTTACTTCGTGGTTAACACACTATGGACGCAAACGGCTTTTTCATGTTTGATACATCGCGCTCGTCTTAGCATCCGCGAACGCTCCTCAGCCTGGCCGAGGCCTAACTTGGACATCGCACCCCTCAGACACCCCACTTGCATAGAACATATCTTTGCGTGACTCACACAATTTAAAATATTGTTAAGTAATTCATTAAAATCAGACGTTTTGTTACTTGTTATGCAAGTTAGATTTGTATTGTTGGCACGCTATGGCAATCACTCAAGTGTGAATATTATTATAATTATGTTTTGAAGTTATTTTATTTGAATATTCTCATTTTAAATCCATTTCATTCGAATAGAAGGACTAAAATATTCTGAGATTAAGTAAGTTTAGGCTTGGAAGGAAACAAAGGAGGCATCTGTCTGGGACACAATTTAGGTTGGATATTTGGAAGTTTAAAAACCCTTTACAAAAATAAGACTAAAATCTAATGAAAAGTTCAGAGAAAAAATGTCAGGTTCATGGGAAACAAAAACAACAATAAAGTAAATAACAAGTGTTTGCTGTATTTAAACTAAAATCACGTATTCTATCTTATCATTTAATAACTGCGTTATACATAGAGTTATACTTAAATAATTATTCATTTTTATAATGTTTGTGGCAATTTATTTTACATTTGCCAGACCCACAAGTAGATTTTTCCTTGCCACTTTCAAAATAGTTAACATTTTCACTGAATTCATTACTATTGTTGGTATAGGAAACATCACTACCATTAACAAGCTTACTTAAATCATTTTTAACATAATTTTTAGTAGCATTTATTTCCTTATCTTTTAATTTACTGACACCATTTTCAACTGTAACTTTCGCAATACCATATTGCACAATACTTGGAACATCATTGTTTCTTTTATCACTATTTTGATTGCTAACTTTGTTCTTGTTCATTTGTGCTTTCAGCTCTTCCCTGGGCTTTTTGATGTAAGTTTTGATGTAGAAATCGATGAAGAGTACCAACATGAACAAGTTTTGTGGTAAGAACATGGCACTCGTCCAACGAGGGAATTCGCAGTCAGTCTTGAACACTATAATAGCCATGTGAACTACGCACAAGAAGAATTGCAGCTGAAAACGGTAATTCGGAAATGAATCAAAACATCCGGTTATAAAGTAAGATTGATAGAACATTTTATGATATAATGTCAAATTCAAGTTGACCATCAACTCCGATTATTTCTGCTTGTCCTTGCGAAAACTGAATAAGTAACGATAGTGACTATTGCGAGATTTTTATCAACAATTTGCATATTGAAATCTTATCATGCATATCTCGTGGTACAAACTTGTTCTGTTCCTTTTATGTCCAGTTTTTAAAATCATCAATAAAATAAGCCTATATAAAGCTTAGCTAATCAGCTGCAGGTCTTCTTCTTTTTGCGTTGTTAGTGCCTAACCTAGTGTCAGAGTTTTAAAGCCGCCCATAAGCCTCTGACTTGGCTTCACATACCGTCAAGAAATATCTCTCATGCATGCCGGTTTCCTCACGATGTTTTCTTTCACCGTTTTTGAAGCAAGTGATAATTATACAACACACACATGAATCCGAAAAGTCAGAGGTGCATGCCTTGGGTTCGAACACAAGACCACTGGCTTGGCAGTCTGACAGTCACACCACTAGGGTATCACTGCTCTCGTAAAAAATACTAAAAAAACTTCAAATACATACTATTTGCAACTGGGTCACATGTTTCTTTATCCAAATCGCGTTCTTGATACTCGGCACGGCTACCGTTAATAGATAATATGAGTACATCACGACGTGAACAAATGAATTGATCACTCCAATCAATGTACCGTGTCCACCTGGAAATTGTGATTTTAAATTACTTAATTAATTAAATCAGGCCATAAGCTGATGATGAAGTAAATTATAGGAAATGTATTTTGTTCTTATTTTTTTCAAATTTCTTTTAATTTGTGTCTTATTTCTGTTTACAGTCTCACTCACTTCGATCGGAAACGTACATACATTTTTATTAAATTAAAATCCGTTAGTTTTATTTAGGTACGCCTTCCTTTGGGGGATGGAACTTGACCGAGTCATTCAATGGACTACGAAGAGTGGATATCTTGATGATGAAAATGATTTGTTCATTAAAATTCCGGTAGATGGCATGGTTGGTTAGTATACCACGATTTATGCAGAATCAAAAAGATCATAATAAAATTATAATGAGAACGATCAACAAAAAAATACAAAACTAACAAATAATTAAAAAAAATAAACGATTATAGACTAACATAATATAATTTTGTTCAAGTATTGGTTCATTTTACTAATCTACTAAAAGGGTCAATCAACTTTTTCCATTGACCTTTGACCCTCATTATGTTCGTTGGCATTCTACTTTTTTTTTCTTTATGTACTGAACAGTTTACGGAAATATTCGCTAGATGGAGCTGATGGACTTCATAAAGTTTTGCAGAACTTCAGGACAGCAAAATCAAGTGGGTAATAAGATTATTTATTTATATCTTTAATTAAAGCGGTAAAAAACCAATGACAGAGACACATACACATAAAGAGAAAATAAAAAAAATATGAAGTTCGACGAATTTTTACGAATCCCTCTCACAATAATACTTCTGACATGCCAATAAAATCTTGATCCATTGATCCATTCATCCGCAAACAGATCTTTTGTTGGATTAGAATCCAAGAGATCATTAAGTGCGGGCAGAGTGCGAGGTACTGGGGAATTAGCACGCGCAACGGTGTGACATGGAGACACAGCAAACAGCTTGTGCTTTCTGCCGCGGCAGTTATTGTCTGGGAAAAAGAAGCGAGTCAGCACAGCATGCAGACTAGGCACGCCAACAGTGCCACGGAGCGTCTTACAGGGTGAGCAGATCTCGTGCTTACCTTACCTCTAGTGAGTTATATCTGAGGCATCTCAATAGAAATTTAGTCGGATAGAGGTAAGGAAGGCCATGTTTACGCTTTTATAGAAACCTAAGGAATGCTTTTTGTACCTTTTCCAATAAAAGCGAGTGGCACCAACATGAACGTACGTAACTTTCACACATTATTTTATGAGCAAGTAATGATACATTGCTGTTCATTACCTGGTAAATAAGTAACTGCACCCCATATTAACACACACATCCCGGTGTGGTGGTAGATATGCAGGAAGGATACTTGGTTGAATTTCTTTCGTAGCACGAAGAATACCTGGAAAAATTATTTAAGTACATAAAAGTCAAATTGGAAAGGAAGAAAGATAACTCATTTATTTACGACTTGTTTCATGTAATAAAGCAAATAAATGCAGATAAATTCTAGAGTGAACCAGAGGAATATTAAAAGTGAATGCTTGAAAATTTATCTACAACTGAAAATATATGTGTAAACACAACACATTTTTGGCAGATTAATTGATGTAATATTTAACTAGAGGGGATAATAATAACAGCCACATGGGTCGATCGGAGGTAAAGCTACGCTTGCCGCGGTTGGTTTGTGAATGGGTGATCATCTATTACATATCCCTCGGTGCCGTTAAGCTGTTGGAACCGGCTGTCATTCGTAGATATTTGATAGTCGCTACAGGTGTTCAGAAGCCCGAAAGCCTAACAGCCAGTCTAGACAAGGAGTATCGTGCTACCCAGTAACTGGTGAAATAGGCAGTCGCTCTATGTAAAATACTGGTATTCAGCTGCATCCGGTTAGACTGAAAGCTGACTCCAACATAGGAAAAGGCTAAGCAGATTGATTGACAATGAGGTAATTGTAATATTTCCCTTGAATCACTAAATTAAGATACAATGTTCCTTTCGACACAAGTGAATCGTTAAGTTTATTACTAAACAAGCATTGTTTGATAATGTGCAGCTTCATAGGTCACTGCTACGGTTCATAAGCAAGGCTGGAATATATTACCTTATTTAATTTCTATGAATAATGTGAAATCTAGTTTTGGTTTTGCAGACAGACGCAGGTCTTTTATTCATTCGCTATATTTTCATGCAATGTGCGATTTTATAATTTATAACGTGACTATCACCGGACAGGTAATGTCGTTGATATCACGAGAACACAGGAACAAAATGTATGGAAATATAAGAAGACGTTTTTTTTCCGTCTATGATAACGAAAATTGCATTATAACGTGCACCTATTTCCACACACTTTATGGACGTAGACGTCTACGATAATATCGAACGAGAACAATGTAAAATTAAACATACCCTAGCAAGAAATGTGATGTTATTTATTTTAAATGAATGAATTCTTTTGTAATGATTTCTAAAGGTATAATTTGTCAAGACGTATAATATATTACATATACACATAAAATGTGATATTTAGTGTTTATGTTTTGATTGCCTCGTGGGTCTAGTGTTCGCAAGCGCTACTGCTGACTTTGAGGTCCTGGGTTCAATTCCCGGGTCGGGCAAAGTGTTATTAGGTTTTCCATCTGGAATTTCTCAGTAGCAGCCCGGAGTCTGGATTTGTGCCTGGTTAATGCCAATTGGCTCGTCCCTATTACATGGGACTCAAACATAACTAACGAAATGTGGGTGTATCTACTATAGATACACCTCTGCCCAACCCTTTGGAGAATACAGGCGTGACGTTATTGACCGAGCGAGCTCAGCGTCTCTGCTGGAAGTCTGGCAAAATTTGCTTTCGTGTGTCAGTTTGTTGGTACTCCTCTACAGGTTGTATTTTACAACCGATCTAAACGAAACTTGGTAAATAGGTTTTACGGCTTTATAGATTCTTTTTTGTAGTTGGGGATTTTTGATTGGAGGGGTACTTCCACTGGGCACGCCACTATTGCGGCGATAAGTCCCCTCTTTGAGGAGTGGCTAGAGAGGCGCCACGGCGTCCTCACCTTCCGTCTGACGCAGGTCCTCACCGGACATGGTTGTTTCGGGAGGTTCCTGTTTCGTATCAGGCGGGAGGAAACGCCCGGGTGTCATCACTGCGTGGATCGCCCGGAGGACACGGTTGAGCATACGGTGGAGGTCTGTCCGGCTTGGGCAGAGCATCGCCGTGTCCTCGTGGAGGCGATCGGCGGCGGGGATCTCTCGCGTCCGGCCCTAGTCCAGGCCATGGTACGGAGCGAGAGGGCATGGGAGGCCGTCACCTCCTTCTGCGAAGCAGTAATGCTCGCGAAGGAGGAGGCAGAACGCGTGAGGGAGAGGCAAATTTCGCGCCCTCACGCCCCCAGCCGCCGCAGGAGACGCCCTGGGCGTCGGGAATCGCAGGCCGATTCCCGGCCACCGTAGGCGCGGGCTTGCGGACGGTGAGCAATGGGTAGCTCGCCGTCCGATAAGGACCAGGCCCGGGTCGACGGCGCGTTGTGTTCCACGCGCGCCTCAAAGAGATGTCAGCAAGTGAAGGGGTCCGATAGGGCCAATGCCTGCCGGGGTTGCGGGAAAGTCCGAAAGGGATACCGTGGCCCCTGGCAACGTACAGGCAACGGAAGGAACACGGGTGGGTTTTAGTCAGTAAGAGTCTGACACGCCCTCCCGCTCCACCCAGAGCGGGAGAAGTTATTTGATAATTTCCCACCCCAAAAAAAAAAAAAAAAAAAAAAGGGGTACTTCCACCAAAAAGAGGCAAAAAGGGGGCTACTGGATATCTCCGCCCTACGAGATCCGATTTCGATGGTTCTTTTTTATTTGAAAGGTAGTAACTTTAAATTAGTCTCATAAAAATTAAGTGAAGATCTGATGAGGGTCTTTGGCGTGATGAGCAGAATAGCTCCTCAAAATGCAGTAAATTGCTAACTTTTAGATTTCTACCAGTGGAATCGGCCCTTTAACTACTAGGTAGGGATTGATGGAACTCTTGCGACCATCTTCTCATCACAAAACGAGAGAATTCTGAACATTATTTTCAGAATTCTCTAAAAAAGTTTTACAATAGGGTCAATAGATGTCGCTACTGTGCACAGCTAGATCGCGCTGTTTAGCCATGTGTTAACCACCTCTTTGGCTTATTGGTTAGACTACCTGTCTCAGACCCAGATGTCCCGGGTTTGATTCCCAGTGGGGGCAAAATTGCTCGGTTTGGTTGGTGGTAGGGCTTGTTCTAAGTCCGCCTGGCTAGCTACCACCATCTTATCTAAGTCTGTCGCCATAAAAACAATGTTAACAGCATTGTTGTGTTTCGGCAGTTAGAGGTAAGAAAGCCAGTTCCTCTTTCGTTGAGGATTCCGGGTGAAGCTCGCTTCCACCTTCGGCCTGATCATCACTTACCATCAGGTGAGATACAAGCCAAGAGCTAAACCAAGGTGGTTAAAAAAAAAAGGTTTAAGGGCAGATTGAATGATGACTTGCCACATTTTAAACATGACACTGTTAAAATTGTGGCTAACAATGACATACGTAAATTTTTACATTTTGTACTCGCTCGTTCGTTTGAATAAACAAAATGTTGGTTAATAACTCGGGTAGGTACTTGACCGGGTCTAAAAGTAAGGGTTTTAAAACCGATTGGTATCAACCACGCGAGGTTTGTACTAAATGTAGAAAAACTATTTCTAAAACTAAGTTTTGTACTTACAGGACTATAAATCAAACGAACAGCCTGTAAAATATCTGAATGTGAAGCTATTTATGACGCTATTAATTATAATATTATTATTTCTCTTGGAAAAGTGCTATTATAGTATTAAAGAATTTATGGAAGATAAAATGTTAAAATAGAATTAAAAAATATATATCGTGTGTTCATTTTATTATAGGTTCTTTTGTATGTAAATACTATTTGTGATTATTTGTTATTTATATGACATGTTTTCGTTTATTAAATTGGTGAATGATTTTAATTTTTGACATTCGAAAAATTTTGGTACGACATTTTAAATATCGAATGGTGTATTTTTATTACATTTTTATTTTATCATGCTGACATTATATTTGTGATTTTATTAATTTGATTTGACATAGTGATGATATGTTTATGATTTTATATATTTTCTATTTATCTTGCTGCGCCCTAACAGGGTCATGTACTCCGTACTAGTTTAAGCTTAGCGTGTAAAATTGGTTGTGTACATTGTGCATTAAAAAATTAAATTAAAAACTAAAAAGATACAATTTATTATTATTATTATTATAAGCCTGTGTGGTCCTAGAGGGCAAAGGTTTTTAATTTGATTCAAATTTTTATTGTATTTTGTTTAATTTAATTTCGATATTTTCTATTTCATTTGTATTTTAATTTTAATGGAACTCTTACTAACGTAGTTCATAAGTTTTAGTAACAACAATATGAATCATTTGTATTTGATATAAATAAATAATAATAAATAAAAAGGCCTCTCTTTCCTCTTTCCAGTTTTCCCGGTCTACTACAATTGCGGGCCAATCCTTTAAGAAGGAATTCAGCTCATCCCACCATCTCTTTCTGGGCCTACCGCATAGTCGTTTCCTGCTATTTGGTATTCACTGAGTGGTGATTTTTGCGTATCGCTGCTCCAACATGCGACAGATGTGGCCAGCCCAGTTCCATTTTAGTCTTGCAACTGTGCGGCCAGCAACCGCTACTTGTGTTTTGGAACGAATTATAGGGTCCCTAATGAGGTCTGTGAGTTTGACACCTAGTATACTTCGTTCCATAATCCGTTGGCAGACTCCAAGTGCGGACTTTTGACGCTTTGTAAGAGATAAAACAGGGCTAAAACAATTGAATGAACATTTGAAGAAGTATTACTAAAGTGTCATACTGACTACTAGAAGATTATGAAAGCCTATTCAAAGTCGAATGTGAAGTGAGTCAATTTTCTAATGAACCAATTACGACACGACGCAACATTACCTATACAAAGCTAAAATACAACACAGCTAAAATAAGATTTTGTAGTGTATTTTACTAAACCAAAGCATCGATCTGAAGATTTCCAAGCCGGATCTCTAGCAGGTTCTTTTTTCTTGGAAATTTGTGACGTTCTAAAGCGCATTTTAATGGTCTAATTGAAATTGACTTTGATTCTTTGGACTCTTATGCAAGAATTTATGACTGTCATCCAACGGTACATTTAATTTAAATCAATTTAATCATTACCAAGAAGCAAAGACAGTTTATTAGGTTTGAAAAGTTATTTTCAAAGACAAGTAGAAACAATGCTTTCTGAATTGCAAAACTATTAAAGGAATTTTACCAAATTAATTTAAATATATTAAATACATATTTTGATCACTTCAACCGAGCATTTAAATTCGCATACAAAATTTTTGATTACAGGAATGATAAATTTATTTTTGGGTCATTGTTCATGATGAGGATAAGTGCGATTAAATTTGCAATTATTAACAATCCCATCCTGCCAGTAGGAAGGTAGTAATATAAGAATATTATAAACGCGAAAGTCCGTTAGGATTTTTTTTTTTGGATGGTAAATTATCGAATAACTTCTCTCGCTCTGGGCGGAGCGGGAGGGCGTGTCAGACTCTTACTGACTAAAACCCACCCGTGTTCCTTCATCCCTTTCAGACTGTCCCGCGACCCCGGCAGGCATCGGTCCTAACGAACCCCGCCAGTTCTGCTGATATCTCTTTGATGCGCGCATGGAACACAACACGCCGTCGACCCGGGCCTGCAGTGCTATTCTGTAACCATCTCACCGTGAAAACTTAGGTGAAGTGAGCTCGGAGTGAGCTGTCAGTCCCTAGTAGTAGGTGGAATGACAGCTCACTTCACGTTCACTTCACCTAAGTTTTCACCGTGAGATTATTACAGAATAGACCGGCTGGTCCTTATGTGACGGCGAGCTACCCATTACTCACCGTCCGCAAGCCTGCGCCAACGGTGGCCGGGAATCGGCCTGCGATTCCCGACGCCCAGGGCGTCTCCTGCGGCAGGTAAGGGCTTTAGAGCGCGAAATTTGCCTCTCCTCATTCCGCCTCCTCCTACGCGAGCATTACTGATTCGCAGAAAGAGGTGACGGTCTCCCATGCCCTCTCGCTCCGTACCATGGCCATGGCCATAGACCACGGCCGTACGCGAAAGATCACCGCCACCGATCGCCTCCACGAGGACACGGCGATGCTTTGCCCAAGCCGGACAGACCTGCACCGTATGCCGTATCCACCGTGTCCTCTGGGCGATCCACGCAGTGATGACACCCGGGCGTTTCCTCCCGCCTTATCTGGGCCGAACGCCTTATCCGCCGAACGGGCGCCGTCAGTAGGGACTGGTCATCTCTTAGCTGCCAAGGCGATTTTAATTTAATTAGTTTTAATTAAATTAAATTTAGTTAGTAAAAGTTTGAATTAGTTTTTATTTTTATTTCTAACGGACGCTTTTAATGTTTTGCATCGTTCTCACATGTAAAACTTCAACATGAATGATGTAACCAATATTATATAACAATATTTTGATTTAAAAGAGTGTCAGTGGAGTTTCCTGCCCGTTCTTCTCCATAGGTACCTACTACGCTTTGGAATGGGCGAATAGCTTCATATTTCTAACTGACCAACTCCTTGACAATTCAAAAGTGCCTGTAATTGGTTTATTTGAAATAAATACTTTGAGTTTGAGTTTGAGTAAAATAATCAATATAATCAATCATTTGTAAAATATATAATTAAGATTGTTGTTTTCGATGTTTACTTTATGTAGGAAGGCTACAGAACTGTATTTTCTATTTTATTTGTGTAATTGAGTAGACGAAAATATATTGTTTTACTTTTGCATGCCGTAAGGTAGAGTTTGTTGGGACTGCTTTTACAATTTTTACATCTTATTTTGTACCCGCATTCAAATGATTTCCGGTTTTTCCGGTTTTTAAATGATTTCCGGTTTTCTAAAATAGATAATACTAATGCAAAAGAGAGAGCGGTTTAAAAAATCCAGTGGACTTGTAACATTGAATTTTTTTACTGGTGTTATTAATACCACAATTAGGTTTTATAATTATAACCGATTATTCAAAAGAAAGTAAATAATGAGATTCAAAAATTGGGTACACAAAAAGTTGCTGCCAATGATTTACATAACACGAGTGCTAAATATGGAAAGCTGCATATCGTTTCAAAATCAATTACAATGCTTGCTTTGTAATGCATTGCATTCCGCGAATATTCTATCTTTCATTAGAGTTCTCTTCAAGGATTTTTTACGGGAAAATGAAAGAAAAATAAAATAATACTTACTGTATCTAGAAGATCAACGAGCTTAAGTATGAAATATAAATAAACCAAACCAGCAATTTTCAAGGGTTTTGGTTCATTTGAGTAGTCAACTGGTTCACAAATCCATTTATAGTCCCATCCCCATGCTATGTTTAGAGCCTGTAAATATATTAATAGAAACGTATAGAAATATTGTGCAACATAATGATCATTAAATAAACTAAACTTAACTTACAAATGATCTAAACAAGTGCTTGAACTCAAAACAGAATGTCATAAAATACTTACATTCACAAACAGATACAAGCAAGCCACTACTTGAAATGCATTATACACAATAAGAATTTTATCTAAATTATAAGGTTGACGATTTTTCATATGCTTTGGACCCCATTTTAATACAAACATTAAATACAGACCAAGTAGTAGTAGAATTTGGTAAGGCTTAGCTACAAATAACCATCCTATTGTTCTGGGATCTGAAATTGAAATAAAAACAAGGTTACATCAATTTTACGGACTGCTCACTGTTAATACTGATGTGGACACAAAAATATAATATAATAAGGCAAGTTAGCACAAAAATATCCTCAGCAGAATATGGATATGGATTTGCTTTATTGCTATTTCAAACAAATCTAGTTGTTTACTCTAGTTTGTAAATTATGTCGAGAAAATGATGCAATTAAGGATTTAGTTGTACAAACTGACGTAAATTCTAACTTGAAGATTAATAATATATAAACTTCAGCTTCAGTTTGACCATCTATATAATAGATGGTCAAACTTAGTTGATATAAGACAAATCCATGCTTACCAGGTAATTCTTCGAACAACAATTTATATCCTTGACAAGCCATGTTCAGAACTACCGCCATTTTAACTATTGAAAACCGTTCGCTGCTTCAAAAGGATTTACTACTTCCGACGCAATAACTTCAGATACTTATTTTGTATCTCTTAAATTCTTAATTTCTGTAAGTTTTCTTAATTTATCTCCAACATCAATCTTATCCACATTGTCTGATTTATCCTGTTTGTTTTTATTATTTTATCGTTTACATTTTTTACAGACCCACTACTAGACTGATAACTGGCATACGACTAATACGATTCTTTTACAAATGATGCGATAATTGATTCAGTGTTAAGGGGTATCAATATATTTGCATTTTAATTACTAATGCTATTTTGTTGAGAAAAATATATTACAAAAGAGCAAGTTAGTTTTGTCTCTGTAAAAGTGATATAGATTTTGTTTTAAAAAAATGGTATTGTGCGAAGTTTTTTTTTAGTTTTGACTCAGAAAGATTCATATGGATATGTCGTAGCCAGATCTTAAAATTGATCATTTCATGAAATGAACATCGACTACTGGTTACATCATGATGTGGCCTGGCCAGATCATTGAATACTCAACGTTTAACGATATGAACAGTTAAACGCACGACTACTTCATGATGTGGCTAAACATTAGTGATCATATCGTAAAATAGTTAGATTATCCACCGGTAGAGGCGTCGGTGGATGTCGCTTTGTTTTTGTTGTGCATCATGGTGGCGGCATACAACAAATCAAACAAAGTAGGGTGACCACGCAAAAAAAGTCGATGGACTTTTATTGGGTTTCCAAATATGATTTTATGTAAAGCGATCAACTTGGAAGTAGCGCTCGCCGGCCGTTTCCGCGGCGTGAAATGCAACATAGAACTTAAAATAAGTTTCAAAAAATACACCTTTTATGTGGCACCCCGACCAAATAGGTTAGGTTAGAACTGTGACCAACGCGCGAGTCGAGCGAGCGTAGGGAGCGGTGCCGCGGCAGCGCCCGGCGAGCGCTACTTCCAAGTTGGTCGCATTACACAACATTAATGAACGTTGTACGTTTAAACGATATGGCCAATATTAGCTGCCCATTTCATAAAATGGTCAATTCTAAGATCTAGTCACGACTGATACACGAATTTGCCATAATATCCATCTTGGCAGAACATTTCCTCCTGCACAACTGCAATGTTATAGATGCTCTTTTGTTTTATAACTCTAGCTAAAGCTAAGCTTAAATAAAAATATCTACGATGAAAAGTGGCCTAAGATGTCAGGTTACAGGCTAGCATAATCAGCCTATAAAGTGGCCTAAGATGTCAGGTTACAGGCTAGCATAATCAGCCTATAAAGTGGCCTAAGATGTCAGGTTACAGGCTAGCATAATCAGCCTATAAAGTGGCCTAAGATGTCAGGTTACAGGCTAGCATAATCAGCCTATAAAGTGGCCTAAGATGTCAGGTTACAGGCTAGCATAATCAGCCTATAAAGTGGCCTAAGATGTCAGGTTACAGGCTAGCATAATCAGCCTATAATGTTTCCACTGCTGGAACCCAGGCCTCCTCTCTATGAGAGGGTGTGAGCCGTCCGTAATCCACCACGCGGGCTCAGTGCGGGTTGGTGGATGTCACATGTCTTCAAATTTTTTGCTTCTAGGACAAGCCGGTTTCCTCACGATGTTTTCTTTCACCGTTTTATCTATTGATGTCCAGTAAACGACTGTAAGCTAATGATGATGATGGATACTAAGTACAAAGGCGCGGCAAAAGGCATAAATTTAATAGCCCAGTTATTTGGCGTCGACGTCAGTCTTGTATAGGTAGGGGTGCTCCATAGTACCCCTACCTAGACAAGACTGATGCACCATTGGAGAAGTTCATATCTATACACCGTAAGGACTATTTCTGCTTGCTGGGCTCGGCCACTATAGAACCGGGTGGTAACAGATGTGACCATCGTGTTCACGGGATTTTGTTTTCAAACTGCTTACATATGAAGTTCTTCGATATATGGCCGATGAACTGAGAAGACGTCAATTGCAATAAATCGCGATAGATAAATGAGTTTCTGATATGTTAGGTAATGTTATCTTATCTTATGTTCCGATGATGTAAATAATGATGAATGATGTAATTTAAGAGATATTTATTTTGAAAGTATGTATGTAAGTATATTCTCATATTGAAGGTCATATTTTATATTAGTGAATGGTTAAATGTTTTTATTTTATGTATTTTATTTTCTCTTCTACTCTTACACACGTTTTCTACATCTCTTTTTATCCACTCTCCTATCGCAGGTATGCTGGAAGAGATTTCTTTAGAAATAAGCATCACCTTTGTACGTATTTTTCTGTTCCTTTTTCTTGTCTCTTTATATGTGTGTACATAAACTGTTAAATAAATAAATAAATAAACTGGTTTACTAAGTACAAAACCCAAAATTCACGGAACGATTCGATTTGGTAAACCAATTTTGGGTTTTATGTTAAAAGGCCAAATCTTTGATACCTTCTTTAGTTTTTTACCTACCTTAGTTTACCTTTACTTACTTTACCTTTAGTTTTTTACATACCTTCTTTATTTTTCAGTTTTTAGTGTGGTAAAGAAGTTAGAAAGAGTTTTTCTGTTAAGTAACTATTTTTTCTAATGGAAAATGTAATGTCTTTTTTCAACCTAGAAATAATAGTAAACAGAAAACTACCGACTTCCAAAAAAAAACACTACAAAGTGAAAAATAACTTTAAATTCGGATGTCGGTGGCAAACAACGAAAATTCAAACCAAAAACACCGACTTCCGAAATTAAACTTTCGTTTATAAATTAAACGTTTTTTTTGGAAGTCAGCTGTTTTATTTTTTAGTGGAAAGTATTTATTTTCACTTTTTAGTTGTTGTACCTACCCCACATAAATAAGAATACCACTATCTGCTATGTAAGTAACAGTGACAAGCACTTGAATAAACCATCATCCATATAAACTAAGTAGGAAAAATACGTATTATTGAAGCTTATTCAAAAACTACCTAAGCAAAGTTAATTAAATTTATATGGGACCACCTCTGAAGCCGCCAAACAAAAAATAATCATCAAAATACAATACAAAAAAAAAAATGTTGAATGAGAACTTCCTCCTTTTTGAAGTCGGTTAAAAACATCCTTAAATCCAATTATAATGTATTTCGACTATACACGGGCCTGCGTTAGTAAAAATGTATTAACATAATTAGATGTCATTGTATTTTGCAAGTCAATCAGTTTGTGTCATTGACATAGTGGATGATTAATTTACATTTTGAAACTTAACTCAATGTCATAAAGTTAGAAATTACATTGTTTCTAGTATGTTTTATTTCGAGGAATGAAACGTGTAATATCGGACGTTTCCCTTTTGACCTTAATGTATGTAATGTATCAATAGTTAGGCTGCGTTGAACGGAATTTAGAAGGCGGTGGGAAGTCCCTCGCTCACTTATCTTAATTTCGACTAACTTTATCTTATCACTAACCATTTGTAAATTTTACGACGGATTAAAACAACAATATTTATTTAATTCATTATGACACAAAATGACCTTAGTGACATTTACCATGATAATTGTATCACTAGGAGATCCCTAATCTTACGGCTAAGAAAGACATGAAGGAGTTGCTGGAGCAAACACCAATATCGAAATACCCGTTCAGCGATAAGCTTCAAGATAAGTTCAACGCCATCAAAGCTGTCAACACACAGCAGGTGCTAAAAAATATGCCTGAAACGCAACCGACAAGACCAAAAATTCTTATTTTTCTTAACTTCCGGGGTCCACACAGACAACAGTTCCCACGTTAGAGTGGGCAGAAGACAGGACTGAAGCAGAACAACCAGGTAAAACCAACGACACGCCCGAGACACTCACCACAGAACTACCATCCTCGTTGCCGGAACCAGGACCGTCGCTAGTTCAGGTACAAACGGGTAGATAGCAGTATTTCTCTGAAGTCTGGAATAGTATTACTATTAATTCATACATGAGTGGATCAACTACCTTTTATTAAGTTTCCTGTCCAATTTTCTATTCCTCGGAATAACAACTTCAGTCAGAAAGAAAGCAATTTTATTTCCATTGAAATTGATAATCTCTTAAAATTAATTGTCATAGAAAAATGTTTTCCTGTTGATAATCAATTTTTATCTTGTATATTTACATCCGAAATCAAATGGCACTTGGAGATTCATATTAAATCTTAAAAAACTTAATAAGTATGTTACTACATAACACTTTAAACCTGAAGATTGTTTTTTTTAAATCTTTATTTATTTAAGGGATTTTTGTACACATATCGTGCTTTTACAAATAACGACTTACGCCTCAACTAAGGGCCGATTTTTAAATTCTCAGATAAAGAATCGAATCGCGTTTATTCCATAGATATCATGATTCTTGATTTTTCAATAGTCAGATAGTCAGTATCGAACGGATATAGCCCATAACTGAGGAATAAAGTTAGCTGTCCCTTCAAGCCTCAGTTAGTACGTTATTCTAGGGAATAAATAATGTTTTGAAATTTGTTTATTTGGGGTTTAATGTGCTTTGCCTCTGCTTGCTTCGTGCTCTTATGTTGATGAAAAAAATTATGTTTTTGATTCAATTGACGTTTTTTAAATTTATTATTTTAAATTTCTTCAAATATCACATTTCTTACGTTTTCGGGACGACATTATTTTAACAATTTAAAACCACTAGGCTCAACTTTTAGTACCAAGTCGAAAACACCGTTTATACAGAAAATTTGTTTGTAACTGAACTAACTCCAAACAACAACAAAAAAAAAGGTCACTGACCATCTATGGATCTAAACAAAAGATAAGAAATCTCGTGAAATGTCAAAACATACGTTTTGTTTCTATTTTTGTCTAACACGTTAAATACTGTATCTGTGCATCTCGCTTGCACATTCAATTATTCAGTTATTATACGATTGAACAAATTAAAATATTTGTTCGCCTGATAAACAACCAGATAATTTTATACGCTAGATAACTATACAACGATTTAACTGAAGATTGAAAAACCGTATGTACCGTATGTATTGAAAAAACTTAACTTAATCTAATTCCTTATTGAAAAAGTATAAAATATTTTTGCTGCTTCAGACGTAGGCTTAGCAAAAATACCATGGAACATTCCAACGTCCATTACCGACAATTTCATAGAGTTGAGAAGTGCGTTTCTTTTGCTTGTATATTGGACTCATTCCACCAACACATGCTGTGCATCCTCTATTTTACCACACACCTCACAGCTAGTACAGTCCAATGTTCTCATGAGATAAGCAAAGTTGTTTATTGGAATATGTCCTGACCTCAAACGATGCGCAGCAACAATTTGATGGTGACTCAGTTTCGACCCTGAGATCCCGGAGGTCTGTATACTTTTATACTAAATTCCTTTCGTTTTTGATCTTTCGTCAAAATGTTCCTATCAAGATAAATTAAATTAAATTATTTATTTTCTGAGACAACAATGATCCATTTATGTTAGTTAATTAGTTACAAAAAACTTAAAAGCTAAGTTAGTGTGTTATTATAAGTAGGTATTAAGCTCATGGAAGAAAGAATCAATTAAATTGTTTCTGTTTCTAAATTTACTTAATATTTCCGAATATCTTGGTTATACACACGGTGTTTATATGCCTAAAAGAACTGCTTCTTTGGCTAGTCTATCAGCCTCCTCATTACCCAAATGTCCAACATGGGACGGTAGGATAACAAGTTTTCTGTCACTCTGGTTAAAATACTGAATTTGTTTCAATATTGTGTATGCCTTTTGAACCGTTATCCATTTAGAAATATGCTGTAAGCCGCTCTTGCTGTCAGTGCATATCACCACTTTATTCGTATTTACCTCTAACACATATGTCAAGGCCTCAGAAATGGCAAATAGTTCAACCGTCATAATGGAAATATGACTATTCATTTTATAAGTTCTGTGACACTTATTTGCTAAATAACAATATGCTGCGCCCACTTCATCTGATGTTTTGGACCCATCTGTGTATATACCATGCCAGCCAGCGTATCTTTCCCGTAGTTCATTGAGGGTCTTATATTTTAGGGAATAAATGTTATAATGTGATTTCGGGGCAGTGGCGCTAACTAAATTACATTTAATAATATCCTTAATATCTATTTTAGACATCCATGTCTCCTAAATAAACATTAAAACTGGATACGAAGACGCAATCTCTTCCACTCCCACCATACTGTGTGAAGCAAGTAGTAGAGGTTTCCTCTTCCCATTCCAGTATCTATTCTCAATCATACTACTCAGGTCTGAAACCAAACTTGTAGAAACTCGCTGCATATTATCTACACTATCTTGAAATTTATTGTAATTACAATATAGCACGAAATTACATATTACTGATACTAACGTTATTAATATTTTGACAAATATTGGCAGTAATTATATTAAAGAGAAGGGGGAAATCAGATCACCTTGTGCAATTCCCTTACCAGTGTATCTTACGTACCGTCTGTTGCTTTCGTCAGCTTTTATAGTGAGATGTCTTTTAGGATCAGTACCTCTACCATGAGTTGCCATCGAAAACTTCCTCGCTAGCGCTAGCGTATTAACACGTTCAGTGCCGGGAGCCCTTCTGGTGGGTTCACCTAGTCGCATATGGGATGCCGGGAGCCCTCCCGGAGGGCTCATTTTAAATGTAGGTTTTTCTTAGCGAATACATTATAAGCCGTTAAAATAAAATTTGATACCAAGCATTTTCATTTTCAAAAACAATTTTTGTTCACGGCTACAAATATTCACTAAAAATTTAAAAGGCCCCTTTTTTTTTTTGGGTGGGAAATTATCAAATAACTTCTCCCGCTCTGGGCGGAGCAGGAGGGCGTATCAGACTCTTACTGACTAAAACCCACCCGTGTTCCTTCCGTTGCCTGTACGTTACCAGGGGCCACGGTATCCCTTTCGGACTTTCCCGCAACCCCGGCAGGCATTGGTCCTATCGGATCCCTTCACTTGCTGACATCTCTTTGAGGCGCGCGTGGAAACCACGCGCCGTTGACCCGGGCCAGGTCCTTATCGGACGGCGAGCTACCCATTGCTCACCGTCCGCAAGCCCGCGCCTACGGTGGCCGGGAATCGGCCTGCGATTCCCGACACCCAGGGCGTCTCCTGCGGCGGCTAGGGGCGTGAGGGCGCGAAATTTGCCTCTCCCTCACGCGTTCTGCCTCCTCCTTCGCGAGCATTATTGCTTCGCAGAAGGAGGTGACGGCCTCCCATGCCCTCTCGCTCCGTACCATGGCTTGGACCAGGGCCGGACGCGAGAGATCCCCGCCACCGATCGCCTCCACGAGGATACGGCGATGCTCTGCCCAAGCCGGGCAGACCTCCAACGTATGCTCCACCGTGTCCTCCGGGCGATCCACGCAGTGATGACACCCGGGCGTTTCCTCCCGCCTGATACGAAACAGGAACCTCCCGAAACAACCGTGTCCGGTGAGGACCTGCGTCAGGCGGATGGTGAGGACGCCGTGGCATCTCCCTAGCCACTCCTCAAAGAGGGGACTTATCGCCGCAATAGTGGCGTGCCCAGCACTGGGTTGCGACAATCGCACTCTCCATGACGCCATAAGATCCCGCCGGAGCTCTGTCCGCTGTGCCGCGATTTCTCGCGGAAACGGTGTTACGCCCTGGCGTTTCGACTCCTCGCGCCACTCCCAGATGTGCGCGAGGACTTTTGCCTCCCGATCCCATGGCGGTATTCCGGCAAGGAGGCTCGCCGCCTCACCGGAGACCGTGCGGTATCCCCGGACCAGCCGGGTGGCCAGTCTTACGCAGGCGCTACGGTAAGCTCGATAGATTGTGTCGTCTAGTTGAAAAAAAATGAAAATGAAAAATGTTTTATTTGTTTTACAAGTAAATTTAACAACTAGTGATTGGAGCCTCCTTTTAAGCAAAAAAGCCTGTGTTAGGAGACTCCGCTCTTCCAAAACTTAAAATATTAACATAAAATTACTTGTTTTAAGTGTTATAAAAACAGGCGATTTAAAATAAAAAGAGAAAATTAAAACTAGACAAGAAACATGCAAATGTGTGAGTGAGAGTAGGAGTGTGTGAATGTGAGTATGAGGGTGTGTGAATGTGACTATGACTATGAAGGTGTGTAAATGTGAAAATGGGGGTGTGTGAGTGTGAATAATAAGGTGTGTTACTGTGAGTATAAAGGTGTGTAAATGTGTATTTGAATGTTGAATGTGAGTTAACTTCACTCTTATGTTTTGTTTCTTTCTTTCTCAGTGATAAGAAGGGAGAACGGCTCATATGATCAAAACGTAGTAGTATCACTATGGTAACAAACAAAGTTATTTATGATAGTCAATATCGCTGACTGAATACATTAGTGGCACAAGTCAAATTTGTGGCAATTTGAGTTAGTAATGAATTCTTGTTCTAAATTAGGTACTTTATTTTATGCATTAAAGACCCAACTCGTTACTTCATAAACTACCCGGTTGGAGGCGTAAGTGTCGTTAGTGAATAAACAATATCGTTGCATCTCTTTCATGCCACACCGGCTCATCGTTATTCGGCCGCATGTGCTCGCGGCTACCGCACGCTTAATGTTGTGCAATAGTGACACTTTCGAGTTGTGCCAGTTTTGCACAAACATCGCGAAGTTTTTTTAGTTGTGCCGGTGTAATTTTGATAACAATGATGCCAAACAAAAATATGTGTGCTGTACCACGGTAAGTAGTGATTCATTTTGTTTTAAATAAAAATAATCACCATTAATAATACAACATAATGTAACCATACTGTGAAACGTGAAAGACACTTTACGTAAAAAAAAAAAATTATTATGTACAGGTCGAAAACAATCCAGCTAGAAATATTATACGTAGCTGATTGTAATGTTCTATTGTAATGTTTTTCCATGTATCACTAGTAAATACTATTACTAATATACAGCGTATGATTTGCCTTAAAGTGTAAAATATTCCTTTAAACAAATACATTTTTTATCCAGGTTGCTCTTAAAAACGAATAATGCTAATTGACATCGTGTAATATAACGCAAATTCCTTAATACCGCAAAGAATCGAGTATGAATTAATATACTATAACTGTTTTTTTTTTTCAGATCTAAAGAAACCCCTTATCAAAGTGAACACGATGAGACTGGTTCATCAGTAAGTGACCCTGGTGTAAAAAAATTGAGTGATGCTAGAAACACAATTGAAAACAAATGTTTCTCCGGACTTGATTATGATTTAATGAAGGATCTCTTTCCGATTATGATTTAGTGAAGGATCTCTTTGGCAGAAATTGTATCTCGAATGTAGCTCAGATTTTATGTGACTCACCATCGACTGCATCAGATTTAGAGTTTTCGCAAAGTCAACCTGAAAGCTTGGATAAACCATCAAAAAGTGTAATTTCTTTGGAAAATGATAGACCAACGTTCTCAAGCGTGCCAGAGGGAGTAATATTGTGCGAAGGCTCGGCATCTTTAGATACATATAAAATTATAAATTACCGTACAATGTATGAGCAAGACACGCCAAACGATCCAAATAACAACTTTAGAACTGAACCCATAGAAGACGATTTGACTGATTGTGAAAGTCCTAATAAACAGCAAATGCCCCTGAATCTATCTCCATTAAATAGCCCTTCGCGATATGATATTCTACTTGATTTACCCACCAATGTGTCTCCAGAGCACCATTACTCCGAAGTCAATTTAATACCAGCTTCTGCGATTCTAACAGATGTGTCTTTAAGTTTGGAGTCAGATATTGACGACTCTGATGCCGACCCTGATTATGAAAATCTTGATAGGATCAAATCCAGACTTTCTGAGTCTGATGAAAGTTTATCTGAAAGTGTGCAGGAAGAAAACATTAAGCCTAAAACTCGCAAAAGAAAAGCAAATCCTGCACTGTGGAAAAGAAATAGAGCAAAAGAATTACGTAATTCTGGACGAAAGTATAAAGCTTTAAAAAAAGGTAAGCTGGTGCCTTCAAGGACAATAGGGCTTCCCTGCACTGACTCTTGCACACTAAAAATAAAAAATAAATGCACACTAAAAATAAGCGAAGATGAACGGAAGGAATATTTTCAATCGTTTTGGTCTTTGAAAGACCTTAACAGACAAAGACAATTCATTGCAAATTCTATGGAACTGATTCAACCTAAATACAGATCCTGTTCTACGTGAAAATCGGGCAGCCCGCAAATTAAACCATACTTTTTTATGTACAAGGCTCAAGAGAAAGTAAGAGTCTGCAAAACGTTTTTTACTTCTACTCTAGGTATAACAAACCGATGCATAAGAACTGTACTTGAAAAGACAGAGAAAGGCTTCACTACAGAAGATCGAAGAGGCAAACATGAAAAACACGCTACGATACCTCAAGAAGTAAAAGACGGTGCTCGTAATCATATTTCTAGTATTCCGACAGTTGAAAGTCACTACACGCGTGCAGCTAGTTTTAAAAATTACATAGAAGGAGGACGAACACTGATGGACCTATACAGAGATTACAAGCAAGATTGTCAAAAAGAAAATCGTGATTTCGTTACTTTCTCAATCTATAGACAAATATTTAATTTTGAATTTAATATCGAATTTTTTAAGCCAAAAAAAGATTTATGCCAGTTTTGTGAATCATACAAAAATAAAGATTACGGTCAAAGATTAGACATAGAAATCGAGTACATGAGACACCACGAAGAGAAAAATATAGCTAGAGCTGAGAAAGAAGAAGATAAAACAAACATTTCTAAGAATTACAGAGTTGCATGCTTCGATCTTCAGGCCGCTTTACCAACCCCGAAAGGTGAGGTTTCGACTTTTTATTATAAAAGCAAATTGTCCACATACAATTTTACCATTTGTGACTTGAATAAGAAAGGATTAGGCACAGTTAATTGCTACGTTTGGCATGAAGGTGAAGGCCATAAAGGATCTAATGAGATTGGGTCTTGCTTACTGCATTACTTAGAAATGTGTGCTTCAAGACAGGATATTGCTGGTTGTTCTAGTGATGTCGGCGAAGTAGAAGTTGTACTGTATTCCGATAATTGTGGTGGTCAAGGAAAGAACAAATTTATAATTGCTGCTTATCTTTATGCTGTGTCAAATTTTGACATAAAAGGAATTACACATAAATTTTTGGTTGTTGGCCATACACAAAACGAAGGTGATGTGAGCCATTCATTAATCGAAAAAAATATCAAGAAAGCGTTGAAATCTAACCCAATATATCTACCATCGCAATATACTACTTTAATTTCAACAGCACGAAAATCTGGAGAATCATTTAAGGTGCATGAATTAGATCATAGCTTCTTTTTTGACCTGAAAGATCTCATAGATACCACTGCAACCAATTTTAATGTTAACACACGTGGGGAGAAGTTTAATTTTAACGACATTTGTGTCTTACGAGTGGAAAAAGAGAATCCTGGTATCTTCTATTATAAGACTTCATACAAAGATGATAACTATAAAACGGTCAACATCAGATCCAGCAGAACTAGAAAACAACTAAGACTTATACAAGATGCGCAACTGAAGAAAGCTTACCCTGATAAGATACCCATTTCGCAAAGAAAATTTCAAGATTTGATGTCATTAGTTAATTCTAATACTATTCCACGTTGTTATGCAGATTTTTTTCAGAACTTGAAACATGATTGATTTGGTTAAAAATTTTAGGTACATGTTATTTTTGGCTACATGTTTACTCTTTCAAAGAACTTACATTCTTGTCTACTCTTTGATTAGGTACCTATTTTTGAGATTGTTAATTAATATGTGATAGCTGACCTATAATTTCCTACTGGAATTATAAGGCAGATTTTTTGTGATTTGAGAGTTTATTGAACTGAAACCTAAGAAGTTTATGATAAATTTATGTTGGTTAAGTTTTGATATATTGCTAAAGTGGATTTTATATTTTGTTTTTTAAGTGTAGTACTTTTTATAAGTGCAAACATAGAGTACAATAACTAAATTTCGTTTGTTGATTTGTTTAAAACTGATTCTCAATACGTTAGACTGAAAAGTATGCTAATAAATATTAAGTTACTAAACATTTATGGTAATTTTATTTACAATTTAACAATTCCATTGATGAGCACTTCTATTCTATTCTACTTAGCTAGTTTTTCGTGAAAATGCTTACTTATTTTCTTTACTTTTATAACATGATTTCTAGCATTACTCAAAAAAGTGAAAACAAAACAATGCAATACTGGCACAACTCGGAGTCGCCATCTTCTGAACCTCATATTAATAAAAATAACAAAAAATATTTCAAAACACTTACTGTCGGCAACTGAAGCTATAACGTAGATGTTTATAAACCAAACATGAACTATATATTCCATAAAATACAGTCAGGAAGAGCTTTTTTGTGCGCGCGCACTAGTCTTCGAATATTTATTGTGGGTTTTCTCCATAGACGTATAAAAAAGGTCGGACGGATTCTCGCTAACAAAAAACTGTGTCACTCAGAGTCAGCCAGCTCGCTGTACGTACAGCACACATTCACACAATAGTCAGCCATTTACTCGCAAACGTCAATACAGGCGATACGTCTATGCGGCGATATTTTTTTTTAAGATACAGCATTTCTTGTGTGGTGAAATGGTGTAAAAACGGTAGTAAAAATCCAGGAATCACGTTTCATGGGTAAATGAACAATTCAATCATTTAATTCCCGATTTTATACATCAAAATCAATCTTCATTCGATAAAATTCGTCACAAGGCCAGTGTTGTCAATATTCACGTGTGCAAATTACCCGAAATATGGGAAATTTATATGAACTATAAAGTGTGGAAGATGTATATGATGATGGGTTTGCTATATTGTATTGTAATATTTGTGAACTATTTTATTAGAATGGGAGTAAACTGGTAGAAATCGCGGTGGCGGTCGCGGCGACGGGCGTCGTGTCCCTGAGCACTTATGGCCTTCTATGCGACATTCTCTATGAGAAAGTGTGAATTTGGTCAAAATGAAAATCCAAGATGGCTGCTGCGAGCCGTGCTCCCCGGCTCCTTAGCCCAGATTCACACAGATGTATTATTATCGCGGCGATCTTCTTTTGTACACTGGATTTTCAACTCTCGGTATTGAGCCGAGCATTGAGAATCCAACAGAGTGCATCCAGCGCGTATCCCAGCGCGTCAAGAAAACACACTGTTGGATATTCAACTCTCGGCGCTAAACAGAGCGTCGAAAGTCAAATAAAATTAAAAATAAAATTTTAAACATTTAAAATATTTTCAATTAACTGTGTTTTATTATCTTTTTTATTTCTTTTATATTTTCATAATAATTGGTTCTTACCATTAACTTTTTGAAATGGCACGGTATAATTCTGCCTACACACGACTTTTTGTCTTAATAAAACAAAGCAATAATAAATGGGTAAATTTGGCTTACATGGCATCCCTAAATTCACTCACACATAAATTAGTCGCCGCCATTACGGGACACAGTTTTGTTTTAGCGGGAGTTCCGTCCGACCTTTTTTATACGTCTATGGTTTTCTCAAATTGTTGAATTTTGTCTTGTGCCACTATCGAATTCAGTCAGCGATATCATGAAACAATCCGTCTAAATAGAAAGGTTGACGGTATACAGCATGCCAAAACTACACCGCCGCTGTGCATACACGCTCACAAGCACACATTTACAACATTTACAATGACACTACAATCAAACTACACCACATAAAGTGCAAAAATGTTTACGAAACCGGCTTCACTTCTATCACTGGTTGACAGCGCTGTCTTGATTTTTTATTTGGTCTAAGTTGTAAACGTAGTTCATTTTAAATTTAAATAAAAAACGCCGTGAATCACACATCGTCAACAAAATTAAGAATTGAATAGACGTACATACATAATTATTATAAAGAATCAAAATTCAACAACCCCTAAATACCATACGTAGTCCACTAACCGTCAACCACAGACTACATAGAGATACTACGTATATGCTGCTGCCGTCAATCTTTCTATTTAGACGGATTGTTTCATGATATTGACTGTCATAGATAACATTGTTTGTTACCATAGTGATACTACTATGTTTTGATCATATGAGCAGTTCTCTTTTCTTATTACTTAGAAAGAAAGAAACAAAACGATCTATCGAGCTTACCGTAGCGCCTGTGTAAGACTCCGTCAAACTCATGGTGCGAGCATTATCGAAATCTATTTGATCCACGTTAACACTTCCGACTCCACCCACTTTTGATAGAGCTCATACGCCATGCCGCCATACATATTGGAAGTGAACCCTCCGGGAGGGTCACCGGCATTACGTTTGCGCTAAAGTTAACCATCGCGGACGGTCAACGGCATTAGGTTTAAAACCGTATTATAAAACACTGTAAAACAAAGTAAAATAGTGTTTTCAGGGGGTCTTGTCGCCGCCAGGTGTACTGGTGGTCGCAACAGCTGACGACACTGCGCAATGCGTGCGTTGCTGCGCGACGCCGGTACACCAGGCACCGCAGGCTCCGTATTCGTCCTCCGGATACGGAAGCCATTCAGGCGGAGCTGTACGAGGGGTACAGAGCGGCGAAGACCGCCCTCCAAGCGGAGATCCTGCGGGCCAGGGGAGTGGCCCGCGAGGAGTCGCTGGAGACTCTGAACAGGGACCCGTGGGGACGCCCATACAAGATGGTGCGGGAGAAACTCCGCCCATGGGCTCCCCCGCTGACGCAGAGTCTCAGGCCGCAGCTTGTGGGGGACGTGGTGAGCGCTCTGTTCCCTTCGAGAGGGGAACATGCCTCCCCGCCCATGGCTCCGCCTACTGCGGTGCCCAATGCGGATCACACCGCCGACGACGACGACGATGCTCCGGAGGTGACCGAGGTAGAGATGAGAGTGGCGGTACGTAGGCTGAATGCCAAAAATACCGCCCCAGGACCCGACGGCTTACCTGGAAAAGCCTGGGTCCTGGCCTTGGAGGCTCTCGGGCCTCGACTAAGAGGGCTCCTAAGCGCATGCTTGGAGAGGGGCCAGTTCCCACTTCGCTGGAAGACGGGGAAACTGGTCCTCATCAAGAAGCCGGGGCGCCCTGCGGACTCTCCGTCCGCTTACCGGCCCATCGTGCTGCTCGATGAGGTGGGCAAGCTCTTTGAAAGAGTCATTGCAGACCGCCTCGTCGGGCGGCTGGTGCGGGTGGGGCCGGATTTGGCGGAGAGCCAGTTTGGTTTCCGCAGGGGGCGCTCTACGGTGGACGCCATCATGCGCGTGCGAGCCCTCACGACGGGGGACGCTGTGTCCCGGGGTGGGGTCGTCTTGGCGGTGTCTCTAGACATCGCCAATGCCTTCAATACCCTGCCCTGGAGTTGCATCAGGGAGGCACTCCGGTATCACCGGATGCCGACCTACCTCTGTCGTGTGGTCGAGGCCTATTTGACGGACAGGGCCGTCATCTACCCCGGTCACCAGGGAGAATGGAACCGGCAAGAGATGTCGTGCGGTGTCCCACAGGGATCGGTCCTGGGGCCGCATCTGTGGGACATCGGATACGACTGGGTGCTGCGCGCCGACCTCCCTAGCGGCGTCAGCGTCGTTTGTTACGCTGACGACACGTTGGTCCTGGCGCAGGGGAGGTCGCACCAGGCGGCGGCCGAACTAGCGACACACGGGGTTGCGACAATCGTGGACAGGATCCGGCAATTGGGACTCGAGGTGGCCCTGCACAAGTCCGAGGCTATGTGTTTTCATGGTCCTCGGAACGCGCCACCGTCGGGTTCCCAAATAACGGTAGGAGGAGTTCACATCGGCGTCGAGTCGACGATGAAGTACCTAGGACTCGTCCTCGACAGCCGGTGGAACTTCGTGGAGCACTTCCGACGTTTGGCTCCCAGACTGGAGCGGGCCGGGGCTGCTTTGAAGCGGCTCCTGCCCAATCTAGGGGGTCCAAACGCCTCCTGCCGGAGGCTATACGCGGGGGTCGTGCGGTCCATGGCCCTTTACGGGGCACCGGTTTGGGCGCGTTCATTGAGGCGGCGGCCAGCCCGCCGGTTGAACGCGTCCCAGAGGGTCATGGCCACCCGGCTGGTCCGGGGATACCGCACGGTCTCCGGTGAGGCGGCGAGCCTCCTTGCCGGATTACCGCCATGGGATCTGGAGGCAAAAGTCCTCGCGCACATTTGGGAGTGGCGCGAGGAGGCGAAACGCCGGGGCGTAACTCCGCTGCCGCGAGAAATCGCGGCGCAGCGGACAGAGCTCCGGCGAGATCTCATGGCGTCATGGAGAGTGCGATTGTCGCAACCCAGTGCTGGGCACGCCACTATTGCGGCGATAAGTCCCCTCTTTGAGGAGTGGCTAGAGAGGCGCCACGGCGTCCTCACCTTCCGCCTGACGCAGGTCCTCACCGGACATGGTTGTTTCGGGAGGTTCCTGTTTCGTATCAGGCGGGAGGAAACGCCCGGGTGTCATCACTGCGTGGATCGCCCGGAGGACACGGTTGAGCATACGGTGGAGGTCTGTCCGGCTTGGGCAGAGCATCGCCGTGTCCTCGTGGAGGCGATCGGCGGCGGGGATCTCTCGCGTCCGGCCCTAGTCCAGGCCATGGTACGGAGCGAGAGGGCATGGGAGGCCGTCACCTCCTTCTGCGAAGCAGTAATGCTCGCGAAGGAGGAGGCAGAACGCGTGAGGGAGAGGCAAATTTCGCGCCCTCACGCCCCTAGCCGCCGCAGGAGACGCCCCGGGCGTCGGGAATCGCAGGCCGATTCCCGGCCACCGTAGGCGCGGGCTTGCGGACGGTGAGCAATGGGTAGCTCGCCGTCCGATAAGGACCAGGCCCGGGTCGACGGCGCGTTGTGTTCCACGCGCGCCTCAAAGAGATGTCAGCAGAAGTGAAGGGGTCCGTTAGGACCGATGCCTGCCGGGGTTGCGGGAAAGTCCGAAAGGGATACCGTGGCCCCTGGCAACGTACAGGCAACGGAAGGAACACGGGTGGGTTTTAGTCAGTAAGAGTCTGACACGCCCTCCCGCTCCACCCAGAGCGGGAGAAGTTATTTGATAATTTCCCACCCAAAAAAAAAAAAAAAAAAAAAAAAAAAAAAAAAAAAAAAAAAAAAAAAAAAAGGGGGTCTTGTCGCTACACGTAGTTTCCAACCTTTTAAATATTTAGTGAATATTTGTGCCGTAAACAAAATGTATTCTTGGTAAAACCTATTTGTATTGTAACTAGGCTGTGGCTTGTGGTGCCAGACTATCATGACATGAGTGATCTTTTCTACAACCAGTTGTACTAGGATTTAGTATTTTATGGTATTCTATAAATCATTCCAGTCACTTCTGGATCATGGAGTAAAACATTTTACACAGACAAGATATCAATGCGATTGGACGAAGTTTGGAACCGCTGCTAGTTTTACTATGTAAATATCTCGCCATTGAAAGGGAACCGTTGATGTTTTAACAATTAAATTATATAGTTTAAGTCAATATTTTTGGCAATAATAGGCAAATTAATGATCATTGAATGGGTAATATTGTCGATACCGGGAGATGTATCCTTAGTTCTATAGCAAGATTCCAACTCCTGTTTTGAAAATTCACAATTTAAAGGTGATTCATTATCATCAAGAACAGGAGTTGGAGTCATCACAAAATCTGGAGCCATTGAACTCAGTAGTTTTTTTTTTTTTCCGTCCCATGAATAAGATCTCGTCTGCTTAAAACCCTTCGTCCAACGCATTTTCTTCCACATGGTTGATGAAGTTGTAGTCTCATCAATACTGGTGCCAATTCTCTTGTACACGGAACCAAACTATCACTAAAAATCCTTACTTTTGCCTATGAGAATAATAAAGCGATTCTGCAAAAAAAAAAAAACTCTAAATTTAAAAATTTATTATTTTGATACAATTACTATAATCGAATTTGACAATCCCGACTCCACGTGGTACATACTTATTTGCCCTACCCCGTGATTTTTTTAGAGCCGGCGGCGACGGCCTCGACGTGTTTTATAAGGATTTTTTCACTGAGTATTAGGGGTTTATGTGTTTCCTAAAGGGGGTCAACATTTTCATTATTTTTGCGATAGGACACACCATTTTCGAGATATAAGCAAAAGAAAAGAAAAAAATATACTGTTTTTGCACCTGAAGTCGAGGTGTTGCAATGTTGGTGTGAATTTTAGTTCATGACAACTAAATTGTATTCCACACCATTTTTTATCGCGATTAAAAATGGTCGGATTTAGTTAGACAATCAAAATCTTTGGTGAAAAACGTCAATTTCAGAATGGCCAAATTGTGTTTTTCACTAAATTAAAATCTCAGTGCTGTCAAACTAAAATATAATTAAGTTGTTTCACTTTAGTCTATTTCATAATGGGAAATCGTCGTTTGACAGGAATAAACTAAATGGTGATTTTTACTCTAGCATTGCGTAGTATGCATTTTTTTTTTTTGTGACAGTGGTGCCAATTCTCTTGTCACAAGACAAGAGAATTGGCACCACTGTCACAAAAATTATACCAAGACTTACGACTTAGCTCGTAATCCTTTGACTTCCATAAATTTTTACATAAACTAAATCTAGATTTTGAGGGATTGGGCTTTTCCTGAAATTTGTTAAAGCTAAGCGTCGCTCGGCTACCATTTTAGAAAGTTGTTGGCCCCAATATTTTTTTGGTATAAAATTGCTCGGAAGATTTAAGAACAGCGACCAAGCTTACGACCTCAGGATGTTTTTTGGCCACAATAGATTCGAAAAATGCACATTTTTTTGTTACCCATAAGGAAATATGATGGAAGATTTCTTCGGTTTCTGTTTCAAGATATATTGTATGAGTTTACATGCCTACCATTGGGGCTTAGCATATGTATATGTAATGCATATGTGCAAGTTATGCATATGTATTCACAAAGATCATGAACCCAGTTGTCTGTCATCTGAGGTCATTGGGGTTGCTTTCTGTCAATGTTCTGTGCATTGGCGATTAATAAGCAAAGTGTTCAGCAAATGTGTCTGTCTACTCAAACTGTTAAAAAGTCTAGGATTTAAAAGTAATGCTGAAAAAAGTGCCCTAGAACCCAGGTAGTGCTGCCAGTATTAAGGATTTATGTTATATTCAGTCAATCTCACTTCCTCTGAAAAAAAAAAATATCTATAAGTCTATAAAGAATTTTAACTCCAAAAGGAGATGCAAAACAATAGAGTTTGCCCAGTTACTAGGTAATATTGTTGCTTGTATAGAATTCTGATTGTGCGTATTAATTTGTTTTTTTCTGTACATTTAATTTCAATTTTAACATTGTCATTTTAAATTGTATTTATATTTTAATATTGTAAGATCGAATGAAAGTTACATTTTGGCATAGTAATTTTAAATTTAGTTTTTTAATTATCTCTAATTTTAATATTCTAATTCTAATCACAAATTTTTATATTCTCTGATGCTTCTTATACTGGCTGGGGGCTGGTATGTAATGATATCAAAAGCCATGGGCACTGGACAGTTAATGATAAAAAGTTCCTTATAAAATTACCTTGAACTATAAGCAGCGTTTATAGGGCTCAAAACATTTGCAAGCAAACTCATATACTGCGAGGTTTTACTTAGGATACATAGCACAACGGCCAGACACATCCAAAAAGTGGTAATTTATCTTCTCAGGGTTGTTACAAAAGCGCGGTAAACTGTGCTCTGTTGTTTTAGAAATAGCTATTGAAGAATTTATATGGTTCCATAACCTCTTTGGCTGTTTTATGTTTTTATTTATATAAGTTTTAAAATATGCTCACTTTTCACTACCGAAGGCGGACTTAACCAAATATTTAAGCTGTTTGTACGAGTCTATATGATGTAAAGATTTAGTAGCTTTACACTTAACATGGCATTTGTCACGCAACTTCATCATTTCCTTGACAGTGTAAATTATCCAAGGGTAAGACTCTTTTTACCCATTGAAATCCAATGTCACTCATGTAACTTTCTTTTTGTATATTCTTTAACGTTGTACTTCTGAAAAGCATATTTTGAATAATCTCTGATTGTTTTAGCATCCATAGCCTATTTTGTACTATTAACTTTCCTGTGTAAAAAATCTTAGAATATTTTATATTCTGTCATTTTCATTATAATTATGCTGTCATCTGTCTAATTTATTTTTCTAAACCATAGACATATCGCACTATGGACAAGTACACTTTATCTTCTTCTAGACCTCTTATAAAGCTCGTGAATACACTAGTATTACCTTCGCAATGGCAGGTGAAGTATTTTCCCTCTGTTAACCGTTTTTTTTAGTTCTGGCCATCAATAAATTAAGGAATAACTTAATATATTTGAAATGTTTAACATATGACACAGAACGATAAAAACGGCCTTCAAATTTTTCAGTCTTGTTTTGGCTTTCGAAGAGGTCTCTGTTTTTCTGCTCCTTGAGTCTATTATTTAACTACTCGAACTTTAGTTCCATGTAATTTGTTGGTCGTTTGTAATTATACGTGTAATCATACTAAGTGTGTAACCTAAACTGTCGCTACTTAGTAGTCTCTGAAAAGAAACATTGAGTGCGTTTAATACTGTGTATCATTTGTCCGACCCTCTTGCCTACCCTAGGAGGCGTCTACTCGGATTACGAACGAACTTTGATCACGTGGCGTAAAACGCCACGAATACACGGACACAAAAGAGGCCTTCGACGTCAAGCGGCGTAACGCCGGACGACGTTACCCTCCGGGAGAAACCTCCATCATCACGTGTGACGCTGACGCGGTCCTCCCGTTAGCGTACGGCACCGCGCAGCGCCTCCGCTATCTACAAACTCTGCTCCATGTGTTGCCGCAGCCCAACTCCTCCACGCTGACTGCCTGATGTATGCCTGTCTATCTACGTGCGTACCTGACTGACTGCCTGCCTGCTCGTCTACCTGATTCTGCCTCCGGCCTATCCCGAGCGACCCATGTCCTGTGAATCTCTTAACGTCCTAAACTTAATCTTTAATCTTAATATATTTTTTTATTATTATTTTATTGTGACCTACGTTTAACTCTTCCATGGAGCTAAACGTAACGTTACAACATACCGTAGCTGGTATCTATTTATTTATTTATTTAAGGAAAAACAAACAGTAGCACAATAATAAACGGACATAATATCTTAAATATTACATTATATAACAATTATGCTACCCACTACGTTCTCCACAGATTACAATTGGAAGTATTTAAAAATCCCGGCACTATCGGTGCGTGATCCTCCTCTCCCTGCCTGAGCCAGGTTTAATTTATCGCCATGATGTCTACCGAGAGGTTCTCCATAGTAACAAGGAACTCCTCATGGCACGAACCCCGCATTAAATAATCCAACTTTTATATTTTTTGTCACGTATATGTTGATTGTAGAATAATTCCCGACGCCCAGGGCGTCTCCTGCGGCGGATAGGGGCTGAGGGCGCGAAATTTGCCTCTCCATCACGCGTTCTGCCTCCTCCTTCGCGAGCATTACTGCTTCGCAGAAGGAGGTGACGGTCTCCCATGCCCTCTCGCTCCGTTCCATGGCCTGGACCAGCAGACGCAAGCCGGGCAGACCTCCACCGTATGCTCAACCGTGTCCTCCGGGCGATCCACGCAGTGATGACACCTGGGCATTTCCTCTCGCCTGCTATGAAACAGGAACCTCCCAAAACAACCGTGTCCGGTGAGGACCTGCGTCAGGCGGAAGGTGAGGACGCCATGGCGCCTCTCTAGCCACTCCTCAAAGAGGGGACTTATCGCCGCAATAGTGGCGTGCCCAGCACTGGGTTGCGACAATCGCACTCTCCATGACGCCATGAGATCCCGCCGGAGCTCTGTCTGCTGTGCCGCGATTTCTCGCGGCAGCGGAGTTACGCCCCGGCGTTTCACCTCCTCCTACCTATTGATGTCCGATCCTTAATTATTTGATGTAATCTCGTCGATATTGCGTCCCAGCCCTTCCCAGATAATCAACCTACTTATGTGTATTGAATTGTCCAATATCTAAGCCCCTTCTAAATGTTGTACTGTGCTGTATGCACTGAAATAATGATTCGACAGATGTCAGAAGAACGCGCCAGCGACCGGACCACAGTTTTTTTTATTTTTAATAATGTAATTAGCAACGAGTGCAAACTACAAAGTACAAAAACTTTTTATTAAAAAAAAATAACCAACTTCCAAAAAAAAAACACTACAAAGTGAAAAATAACTTTAATTTCAGAAGTCGGTGTCTTTGGTTTTGAATTTTCGTTTTTTGCCACCGACTTCCGAAATTAAAGTAATTTTTCACTTTTTAGTTGTGTACCCCCATACAAATTCGAATACCACTACCTGATATGTAAATAACAGTGAGAGGAACTTATCATATCATCCATATAGACTAAGTTCGAAAAATACGTATTATTGAAGCTAACTCGAAAACTATACCTCGAAAGCATACCCTTTCAAACAAAAGATTTTTTTAAATCGGTCCAAAATGTATGGAGAAATCGGTGGATATACATTAAAAAAAACATACATACGCTACGAACATAAAACCTCCTCCTTTTTGGAAGTCGTTTAAAAATAAGGACGAGATTACTTCACATAATTAAGGATCAGACGTAAGTTAGTCCGATCTATATAATTTTCCCTGGTTGATTTTATGTCAATAATTCTACCCAATTATGTAAGTAAAGTTCCTAATAAAGGTGGTAAAACGCTTGATTTAATCTAATGTTATATGTCAGAATTGTCAGATTGTTGCGTGGAATATGCTCCTCAAGTGCTAGGCAGACTTGACTCAAATCATCCTCCTTTAAAATTTCTCCTGTGTCGTGGGTGCGTTTACAAACATTTAAACTCACATACACAAACAGCCAGACCCGGAACACCTAATTGTAGGTCATACAAATATTTGTTCCGTGCGGGAATCGAACCCGCGACACGCAGCGCAGCAGTCAATCGCTTAACCACTGCGCCAACCGTGCCGTCAAATATGAATGTACCGTTTTCAATTCTCATTACCTACGCCCCCGGTACATAGCTGATTTAATTTTATTCATAGCCGATTTTATTATGATTGTTATAGAACTGAGAAACATCAATTGGTTTAAGGTATTTAACAACATGGAAGACACTTTTTTTTAAAGGTCCAAACACCTCTTGGCTTAGTTTCACACTTATTAAAACGTTTATCGAAAAAAAAAGGAAATGTATGTATGAAGATATGAATTCGAACTCTTAGTGGTCAATTTGTCAACAATTATCTTAAATCTTTTCGATTATAAGAGAAGGAGGAGATATAGCAGCTAAAATCCTAAAAAAAATCTGGCGTTTCATCAACGATAAAGAAGTCGAAGATTTTGATTGCCATGCAATTGGAATTCCTGCTATACAAATGTAGTCTCTGGCTAGGTTCAAGTAATTTATTTGGGCTTTTCTTATCAACTCTTTTAGAAATGTGTTCAGACACTGGGAACATGTGTGGATACCTTTTTATAAATAAACAAATTTCAAAAATGTAAAGGCAAGGAAGTGGAAGAATTTTTAGTGCTTTAAATAAAGGCTTACAATGCTCTAAGTATTCTGCCCTATACACAGCCGACACATTTTTTTTGTGCAATGAATGGTTTGTTCACCTCTACTAAATTAACTCATATAACAGCCGTAACGCAGCACTGACAAAAAAACATATAGTTAAGAGTTAAAAATAAATAGTTGTGGTGTTTCTCAGGGAAGCGTATTAGGGCCACCACTATTTATAATAAATATACACACATCAAAATAAGTTTGTGATCAAAATGCAAAATGTGTGTGCAAAAGCTGACATATTTTTAAAATTTAACTTAATCAAGAAAAAGTGTTTACTTTATATCTTTTTAAAAATAGAAATACACTGTTTACTTAAAATAAAAAAATAAACTCTTTTTCATTTTTTATAACGAAAATTGGGTAATTCAATCCTAATGTAATTGTAACAGAAATTTGATGGAAAGAAAATGATCGTTTAACCAAACTTATACAATAATTTATTAATAGAAGGTTTTCTCATTCTCTATGCTCAGATGATTGGTTTTCATAATAGGTAATATTTGCGCTTCTTTTGGGACTTAAACATAACTGGTGAAATGTGGGTGTACTATAGGTACACATCTGTCTAACCCTTCGGGGAATATAGGTGTGATGCGAGGTATGTAATTTATGTTCACACGCTGCTTGGCGTTTAGCACTCGCGCTATTTCTCATAAATGCCCATATTACCAGCGACTTTCTATTTTCAAAATTACTTCTTTTCGTGACCGTCAAGTAATGTTTAGTATTTCATTTTTGCACAAATTGAAATATTACCAGCGACTTTCTTTCTTCATGGAAAGAATTAGTGCAGTCAGTCACCTCCTAGCAGAGGTTCCTATGACAGTTCCACGTAAGAGACCCCGCGCTGTCCTCACTAGCACATTTTTTCCTCCATTCTGTCATACTTATGTCGGTGCCCATGTTCCCCTTATAAAAACTATTAACCAACAAAAACTTAAATTCAAACCTGATTTTTTTGCAAAATAATGTTGTACTTTATTCATGACCTATAAGACAATTCAATTAAGAGCTTGTCATGATCTTCATAGGTATTTGTTTATATTGTTAGCTGAACAAAATTGCGTCAAACCAAATTGTTTGAAACAGCGTTCAGTTTGTGCAGTCATAGGTATGTTTAGCTGCTGGGGTTCGTCTCGCGACTTCTATCTGCGGTAGTCAATCAAGGACTATCGCCATCGTTCTTTTGGCAGGCCCAATAAGATCTCCTTACTGCTACTACTGCTTGCTTACTCTTCAAGCTGTCGGTGATACTGGTTTTTTATCCTCGACAAAAAGAAAAAAAGAAAGAAAAGGATTCCTAACACAGCAACAATTTGTGAAATTATCAGCTGACTTTTATTCACTATTATTCGTTTCTGGAAAAATATTTGAAAAATTATAGAAAATAGAAATATGAATAAAATTTAAATTTATTATTATTTGGAAATCTTACAGCATCTTTAAAAAAATATTAAAAAACAAAGATAAATAGTGTACAACTGTTGGGACCGAATTCACGAACCGTGACTTACAGGGTAAACGTGGAACCGCTAGTAGCCCAGTCAATAACGATATCCAGCATCGCAAACGCGCATGTAACTACGATTTTTATTCCCCTGAGGGTAGTTTATACCCAAGTTTGCAATCCTGAAAACCTAGTGCTACCATCGAGGAAACGAAACGTTCACAGTGGTCGATGGTGGCATCGGAATGATTCAGTCAGAGCCATTGTGGCGGGATACTTCAGCTATGTTTTCAACAACTTTGGTAAAAACGTAGCTAGGCTCGATGGATTCTCACAAGATGTAGCTATGAGTACAAAATCATAATAATATATCAATAATTTTTCACTTTTTGGAAAAAAAATCCATCTTTGGCTAGCTGTATTTTCGCAATCTATAGGCCTAGAGTGCTTAGGTTGGGCTCAGATTGTAGCCAATTTAGCAGCTTTTCAGGTTTTTTAAGTTTGCAAACTTGGGTATAAACTACTCTCAGGGGACATCGTTGTTTTCGTGAAAAATAACATCTATTTATAGTTTAGCATTACAAATAGTACTACATTCACACTCCTAAAAGGAGAAGAAAAGAATACCGATACACAAAAAAAAATCCTTAAACATACGTAATCATTACCATTTTGTTTTTGTTTATTACTACTGAAGTGAATCAAAGTTTTTGTAACGCCTAGTCATTTTGGAATAGCAACCGCATAACAGCGTTTAAGTACACATTTATTAAAAGGAGGGATAGGATATAAAAATAAATACACAACACAGTCATTGTTTTTCAGTGTCTTCAGGATCAGTAAAAAGTTTTAAAATAATAATCTTATACCTTACAAACGTTAGATTTTATTATCCTCAAGAAAATATCAACATTTACAACTTAAAACGTTTAGCTGCGTTAAAGACTATCCTAAAAATAATATTTCTATATGATAATTAAGTTCACTAAGATCATGAGAAATTCATGTTACATTGCACAGACCAGTCACTTCAAAAATGTCTATAATGCGTCTCTTTGCCTATTGGAATTAAATAATTGACAAAGCAAAAATATCTGGTAGGTACAAAATTAGGCCATCCACCACGAATACTCAGCCTATACAAGGTAAAATTAAAATAACAGGTGAAACTTCACTTAACTGATGATCATCGATTTCTCCCTTATGATTTTCTATACTCAAAACTTCAGATAATTACAGCTAATTACGGAGTCAGCGGTAGCTGGAGTTCATAAAATCTTTCTTTTTTTTCATTATTAGAAGATTACCGATCACGTCTGTGTAGTTTCACTAGTTAATTTTATTTGACTTTGTTTAATTAACTTAACAGAATAGGACCCTTAGGGAGTATAGCTTAATCTTGTTTTTCGCATACTGATATAAATCGTTTTTTGCTACTTTGCACATAGCTGTTATAGTAGAACTTTCCAAACATGTAGAAGAAAGCGAGGCAGTTGAACATGACCAGGCCACTCAAATACTTGGGGTAGTTACAGCTGCTTGAAGTTAGGCTGTTGAAGTTTAGGTACACCACGATGCAGAACTGGATCTAGAAGAAAATAACACAATTAGATCAAGTACGAAACAAACTTTTTAGGAGGAATTAACATCCATACAGAACATATAACAGTTAGGTAGCCTACCTTTTTCTGGTCCAAACCTAACTCACCTTTTTATACCTGGCAATCCGGTAATAGGGATCAGAAAAATGTAGGTAATCTAACTGTTACATTTTCTATATACTTTATATTGGAATTAGTTTGGTAAACTAGTCAGTAAAATATTAAAAACAGTAAGTATATTTTAATTAAATATAGCCATGAAAATAATATTTAATTAGTCAACCCATTTGCAATATATTTGTAATCATAATATTATATTTGATAAAAATAATGTTCATCCGGTAAACGGGTGGCTGAAAGTTGATCTTACTTCGGATCTTAAACTATTATGTCGAGTTGTATGAAAATATAATCGTGCCTTAATGAGCAAGCCAATCAGAAAGCTTGGTAGAAAGCCGACTACCCATTCTTGCTTAGTGCCCGCATTGAGAGTAGTAAAAAATAGAAATAGACTACTAAATTAACGAACTATGATACAAACTAATGATAGGTGCCTTACCAGCTGCATGGTAGTGAGGTGCTTCTTCCACCACAAGTACTTCTGGTACTGAGGTCCGAGACCGGAGATCAAGTAGTAAGTGTACATGACGACATGGATGAATGCGTTGATAGAACCTTCAGGCACTGCTTGTCCCCCTGAAAACACAATTTTGAAGTTATATTAGTATTATTAATTACATTCAATACAACCTGTTTGCCTGGAGTAAGCAAATAGAGTGCAGTAAGGGTTAACTATTGGCAAAGTCTATAAATAATATTTTTTAGAATCCAGAATTTGTCGTCTTCTTCTTCTCTTCTTCTTCTTCTCCTAAATATGTGAGCACCATGTATCTATCACAAAATTAATTTATCTGTCTTTGATTCATTTTTAATACTTTCTACCTATTGTGGTGTAGTAATCTTATTCCAGGTGCATCGTCCTCACATACAATAATTACCTATATAATAAACGTATAAAAAATATTGTAAAACATTTTAAAAGAGTAACGATGGAGTTTTTTGCCCATTCTTCTCCATACGACAACTATCTTTTGGTAGGGGCGACTAGAATCAATTCTATTTTTTGGTAATTTTTGACGTTCAAAGGTGCCTTTTATGTGCCTAATTGATTATTTGACTTTGACTTTCAGCCTGTCACATAGCTCTTATTCATTGAGAATAGGCTCTTTAAATGTACAAAGAACTTCATTTTCTTTAAGAATGGATCGACATTAAGTACAGTACAAGGTTATTATTTTGCAAAAAATCGTCCGAGAACGAAATTTCGTCAAATATTTGTAACCAACCTGCTGCATATTTAACTCCAATCCACCCAATAATGGGCATGATGGTGTGATGATATAAATGCAGGAACGAGATCTGTTTATCCTTCTTTCGCAGCACGAAAAAGACGGTATCAAGAAGTTCTGTGATCTTCGCGAAGAAGAAGAACCAGACTCCTGACGCCCACTGAAAATAAAACGAAATAGGTTTCATTACAATATAATAACTTCACCACTATCTGCCTAGCCTTTCCCCTACTATGACTGGAAGCCGACTCCAGATTCGGCTTCCAGTCTTACCAGATAATATCAGTATTTTACATGGAGCGACTGCCTATCTGACTTCTAATACTCAGTTAACTGGGTAACACGATACACAAAAACTACATTTAAAATGATTATCAGCATCATATATCAAAAGGAGCTGTTGAAATGAGGATTTCGCATAATTCGTAAAGGCATCAAGGAAGAGACATTAGAGCAAAAAAAAAAAACAAACAGAGGAAAGCAGTTGATCAAATTGGGCTTTGGGAGTCTACTCCCTAAGCAAAGTCCGTAGTTTCGGCCGAAGTTACGGACATTCGAAGCGCTCCGTCGCGCTTACGGTATGTCCGTGAGTCAGACGGAACGTGAAGTCCTTAACTTCGGCCGAAACTACCGATTTGCTTAGGGATTTGACCGCCAGAAGTGATCAGTAATTTTATTGTTTGTCTCAGTTATCGTTGAAAATAAGTCACCAGTTCTTGGGAAAAAACCTCGGCATCACAGTAATACAGTGTGAATTCCCAGCGTTTGATTCAGAGAAAAACCTCAGAATTTAATAAACAAGATCAAAAAACCCAGATTTTGGCAACAAATTGCAAAGATAAACATATTATAATGCCTAGTTCCGCGGTCAGTCATTAATACATTATGTATTAAGGTCAATACGTGTGACGCATATGAGATTCCAAACGATCAACGAAATCAATGTTGACGAATCAAATATTGCTGTTACGTGATTTTTCTACGGAATTTAAGTTTGTTTACCATCAAGCCACTTATACCTTTTTGTTAGATATTTTTTTCCTTTAAGCAGCACTTGTAGGTTGATATAATTCGTTTTATAGATCAAAATACTTTGTTGTAAAACCTTTCCAAGGGCTCGGCTCTTGGCTAAATTAACAGCCACACGGGACGATTGAAGGTTAGGCTACGCTTGACGTGGTCGGTTAGTGGATGGGTGACCATCCATTATATATCGAGACCCCTCCGTAAAGGGCTAGAAAGATTGATTGTAAACCCTTTCCAATATAAAGATTACATTTTGTTTGTTCACGAACTCGGAAATTTTGTTTTAAATTAATTGAAACAGGCTATTATTCTTTATTATTAATTTATGAGTTGGTATCCCGGATAAGGTTTTCCCATTAGTAATCGTTTTGGTTCGATTGGATTATCAGTATAAATTAGCAAATTACCACATGCCTATAGCATAATTGACAAAACCTGTTCGACGAGTTAATAAAGTTAATTGCGTGTAATGATCACTATGAATGGTTAATAAATTAAAATTCTGTAAACCATATTTGAAATTCCTATTTTGAAGTTCACCGTTCATTCATATTTCGCCAGTTATTGGCTAATTACAACTTTCAGAATATTTTTTTTGGTAAGTAAAGTAGCCAAGTACCATGTTAAATGATTACAATCAAAACTAGCACTTAAAATAACCTTAACATAACGACTGTTTTCCCCGTTGAGCAGAAGTGCACAGTAACACCCACATTTTTCGCCGGCTATGTTTAAGTCCCATGTGATAGGGGGCGAGCCTTTTGTCATACTACTGAGAAATTCCTAGAAAACCCCAATATCACTTTGCCCAACATGAACCCCCATGAACATCATACTCAGCAGTTATGCTTGCAACCTCTAGATTCTTGAGGTTGCAAGTTGCAAATGACTGTCTAGTAGTTCTAGAGTCTAGACTAGGCACTCATTTCATCTAGACATCTTTATTGTCTATCACTTAAGTTGTTAAATATGTAGGGTTAAAGTTCGCGAGCACATTCGCCAGAAGCTGGCAGTAGGTATCATCACAACGGTAATATTTTCCCATTGTTTGTCTTATTTGTTTTAGTATATTTATTTGTGCTTATATAATTAGGTGTATATGTTATATTTATGGTTTTTAATAGGTATATGTATATCTTTATATTCAAATAAATATTTATTCCTCAATTCTCGCTATTGGACCTACCACTGTTTGTCCCTGCATCACCCAAAGGCTGACTCATAGAAAATGCCTATGTCATTTTAAGTCCGCCTCTGTACATTTGTGTGCTTGAAGTATACTTATACTCGTATATAGGATATAAATATTTCTGTTTTAAATTCAATTTTTAAATAATAATATGTAACAACTTTTGTAATAGACAGACAACAATGAGATCACGGTAGCGGAAAGGGCATAAAATTTAATGTTAAAAAACAAGACTCTTGACACTCAAAGGACATCAACTATCAAAATTAAAACAGTATTATTAAGATCATAAGGACCAAACCAAACCAATCACATCGGTACTTTTTCTTTAACTTTGTCCATTTAAATTTTAACATAGGTAGCTACTTAAAGTAAAAGGCAATTATGATGAGGAGAGTTTAATTTAGTTTAGATTAATAATTACGGATCGTTCTAGTATGGTGGTACTGAATTAAAAATAAGTCAATTACACAATACTCAATTATCTTCTATAAAAAAGGGGATTAGTAGCGAATAAAATAAACGTCACCACTTAAGGCCCTTTATACACGCCACGTTTTTTTTACGGTACGGCATATAAACCGCACCGTAGAAAAAATGTGTTTGTCAAAAAGCTTCCATATTGATCCATACATCACTAATGATTGCCTACACACGTCGAAAAAACCGTTTTCACGGCAAGAAAAACGTGTGTACAAAGGGCCAAAGACTGTTTAGACGGTACAACTTTTCAAATCTACCAGTTTAAGTTGTTAAACATAAGGTATGCTCAGTTAATTTAATTGCCTAATAATTGAATAATTGCTTTAAAGCCTTATTTACAAATCAAGCTTTAAAGCAATTATTTTTCCAGTTATTGCATTTTTTTTTTCGGATCGTTATGAGGGAACAGGGCCTGCGATTCTCCATCCAAATGTATTCCCCTATTTTCTTTCCGAATAATGCCTCTAGAGTAATGATTTCTTTTTCATAAAATTAAGGTCTGCTGTAGACACGTCCTTGTTATTTCCTTTTTTTTCAGCAACTTATCGGTAAAGAAAATATGACCCTCCAAAAATTACAAAAATGCCCCATTTTTACCGCCGTGAAAAGCTTTTAACATAAAAGAAAATGATAGGAACCTAGACATACTCTTTCTTAAAATTTTAATGTAAGAAATATTTGAATCGGTTCAGTTTTCGACGACAAAAAAGGGGAATACGAAACGTCGATCTTGTCAATTTTTTTTTGTAATGTAATTGTAGTAGCTGTCCCTATCGCACTCTACGGGGGCAGACTTGAGGTAACACGACGGCAATAGTTTCTTCAAATACCTATTTTTCAAATTCCTCGTAGGACCTGTTCCCTCTTAATTATATATTTTTTGCTATTTCATGACCGTAACACCACGACTTTTTATGAATATTAACCATATTAATAAAAAGTCGTGGTGTTGTGGGACACCCGGTTGGAACGAAGTTCATTTATATAATTATGTACTACTGCGCCCCCCGGTTTCATTCGCATATGTCTCGATCCCATGGGAAATATCGCCATAAAAAGTAGCTGTTTTAGCGTGAAAGCGTAACAAACAAACAAACTCACTTTCGCATTTACAATATTAGTTAGGATTAATACAGAGCCATCTAGTATGATCTCAAGTTTTTAAGTGTCAAAAGTATGTTTTTGTTTTTTTAATAGGTACAGAGCTAGCGTTAAAATTACAATCAGTTACCTGAACATACAAGATCCATAAAAACACTGCATACATTTAAACATAGGTAGACTAAGATATTACTTTTTACGAGTTATTATAGCATCAAAAAGTTTAAGTTAAGTAGAAGTTTATATTATAATTTATTTTTAATTTTGATTAATATCTGTAAATTTCAAAAAAGATTTGTTTGTACTTGTAATTTGACGTATTACTTCCAGAACGTGATTGTGTGACCCATTTGCAACAATCAAGCACCCCATAAAGCTTAATAGGCGAACATTCATGGAATTCGAGAAAACCCAATTTTTATGTATTATTGAAAATTTCCCAGAATTCGTAACTAAATATCAGTTTTCTTCAAACTCTCAAATTGATTGGCTTTCATTGCTTTTCCATTGGATACCTAATACTTTAACAAACCTTTCGATGCAACCAAATTTTCTAAAACTTTAAACAGTTAAGAGAAAAAGTTTATTAATCATCTACGTACATGAACTTTGACACCAGTTATCTCAAAAGTTTACTACGGCTTTAAACGTAAAAATACGGAGAAGATATCTTCATGTAATCAACTATCTAACGAGGTACATAAGTTAAAAAAATATCAAGAGGTGCTGCTGACATAGGTCGAATTTGCAAATTGTTAAAATATTAAAAAATTGTGAGATAATCGAATTAATTAATTTGTTTATGCCATCCCACTACTTTCTAATCTCCTAGGAATTCAGTTTTTTTTTTTCACCTAGGCATCAGGTGATACAGCAATTTCAAGGTCGACTATTATGCATCCTTGATTAAGTCGCTGATTCTGAGTGATTTCTCAATTTTCTTGTATGTCCGAAGAATTTTCAAACTGAAATAATTTGAAGGTCATACACAATAAAACTAAATTTTGTAAGACCGACATTACGCAGAATATTAGTCTCCCAAATGCATTACTGAAGTTACGAAGCTACAGTATTTGGAACAATAGTCCTAATAATGCACCAAAGCGGAGGCGAGACGAGAGGAGAGGAGAATTTGTTTTAAACAATCAATAGAATTTCATTATTCACACATGTATCTCATGTCCACACAGCTTCAGTAGACACCTCTGAGCAGAGATGTATCATATTAGTATGGCGCGATCAAACCAGATATATGAGCTGTACCTCACCAAGATTGAGCTGGACGGTGGTACAAATTGGAGATGTGAGCTGTGCCTCGCAAGCTGGCGACAGCGCGCAGCGGAGACGAGAAGAGATTTGAGCGGCGAGCGGTGTGCCGTGAGTGGAGCCGTAATTTCGTTAACATCCAACGCTCGCCGCACGCAGCTCAGTTCCGCTCTAGGAAGCACACATCTCCGCTCTAGCCAGCACTCAACTCCGCTGCAGTCTAGCCATTTACGCATCTCCGCACAGCTTCGGTGGATACGCCCTAGCTGAAAAACATCTCTTCTCGTCTCCGCTTCGGACATCTCCGCACATTTCCGCTTTGCTGGAGTCCGGGCTTCACTAGACATAAAAACTATAGATTATGTTGACCCAAAACTGCATTTTTATGAAACACAAAAGAATTTAAAAATATGGTTACGAAGTTTGCTTCATCTGTAAGCAGTTGACAATAAATATTTACTCATTTAAAATTTATTCTCAAGGCATTTACCTTGACTTTGAACTAAGGTAGGTAACACAACAATATCTGTCGTAGGTTGTAAAGTACTGGTTGTGGCTGAAAGACACACGAAAAATATAATTACTTTAATATCTACTATTGATGAATCCTTGAAACCCTTTCAATTGTTTTATACAAAGTTAGTAAGAAGTGCCTCCCACGGTTTAAAATCAAACAGACACAAGCAGTTATACCTACACATTGATTAATTATCTATTAATGAAAACCCAACAGTGACGGTAAGATAAACGCCACTTATGTATTTCCCTACATAAGTTGAGGTATGTACTTGTACCTACTATACTTGTAACTACGTCAAGTTGTATCTTAGTATTCTCGAAAATAAAAACGCCTAATAATAAAAGCAACACCGATGAAAAATAAATTTTTGAAAAATATTTTTTTTAATAACTGATTTTTCGTCAGTTATTTTTTTTTTAATCTGCCATTTCACAGAAAAGTGGAATACCTACGCGGTCAAAATGTATAGAACAGCTGATTTTTAACGAAAAATTTCAACGGTTTTTGATTCATGTACCTACTAAATCCATGGTAACAGTTCTCGCGTCGATGCCCCTGCCACCTTGTATATATTTTGGTTTATTAGTACAGTATCACAGTTATTGAAGGACGAAACGTCCATAAGATCTTTTCAGTGAGACTCTTTAAATTTTGATAGTTGATGTCCTTTTAGTATCAGGAATCTTGTTTTTTAAACATTCTCCTATAATTAATCCTTTTTCCGCTACCGTGATCATATTGTTTACAGATTTTTAACTTCTTAAGATAGACTGCCTCGTTGTTGTAAAGGTTGCAAGCGCTACTACTGTACATGAGATTTGTGAATTTCTCTGTAGCAGCCCGGAGTCTGGATTTGTGCCTGGTTAAAAGCAAAAGGCTCGCTCCCTATTAAATGGGACTTAAACATAACAGGCGAAATATAGATGTAGTATCGATACACCTCTACCTAAACCTTTGGGGAATTTAGGCGTGTTGGCATTATTGTAATCAGGGCCCATACTATTAGGTATGGCTATTACCAGGAAACACATAAGGGTCAAAGTACAAGTAGTTACTTACTGATACATACAGAGTATCCTGAGATATTTACCTTATGAATACAACGCATGTATAGAAACAATTTTTCAAACTTCCTTTTAGTATTTCCTAGTAATCATAAAATTATATTTATTTAACTTTGCTTCGCATGGTGTTTACGACTTGCTAAATATCGAGATTTTATTATATGTGAGTTTAATATTATAAATGTAATATACTTAAAAACCTTCCGGAATAAATTTTCTAAATTATAGTTGAAACCGCATTAAAATCCGTTGCATACTTTAGAAGAACAACGAGGTCACACAGATAGACATGAAAAGAGACTTGAATTTATAATATGTACAGACGCCAGCACATCTACCTACTACAATCTGTCAAATTTTTTAAATAGATTTTCAACTTTATCTCTAAAGCATAAGGTTCAAAGTTGATTGGGAAAAATTGACAGTTTCGGGTAGGTTGCTGGCTGCTGGCGTATGTACATCAATCAGAACATCCGCAAAATTTCACGAATTTATATATATTTGTTTTTTTAGATTTTCAATTATTATTTTCTTTATGTCACATCTATGTTCATGAGCTATGCGAATAACAAAAAATATTTTTATTGATTCGCTGTTACAATGTATAATAGATAAAATACCAAGTACCCTGAAATATTTACCTTATGAACACAACGCGCCTAGAAACTGTTTTTCAGAGTTCTGCTTTGTATTTCCTACGTAATTATAAAATAATTATGATTTATCATATTTTAAATTAAATACTGAAAATGGTACTGTAAATACGAAACGTAATTATAGTGGGGTTTCTGAAGAGTCCACAATAATATTATTTTCCTTATTGTGTGTATAAACTCTAACCGCAGCTGAGAGTATACAGAAGACTGTTAATTAAATAAGGATAAACGTTACTCAAATACTCGTATGAATAATGGATAAATATATGGCGATCAAAGTCTATTTTATCGCATGTGTTAATTAAGCTGGAACACATTTGAAATAGTTTTTATTTCAGAATGTTAACCTTTTTGGCGCAGCCGTGAGGCACACACTATTATTGCTATAAGATTATTTTCACTTTTTATTTCGTTATTATGTGTTTCACGAACTGTGTCCAAATAAATATTATTCTTTCTTTCTTTCTTTCTGTAGTATATTTAAAAAAAAAACAATTTCCACATTCAAAATATGCGTCAATATTATTATAGCTCACTTTAAAAATTCTTTCACCAGTTGAGTGCTATATTAGGTATCACTGAGTAATATAGACTATAATTTATAAAGATATCACGAGGGAGAAGCCGCTGGCGGAAGCTAGTATTAAATATAACAGTTTAAAAAGTCTTTAATTATCCATAATTATTGCCAAATGGCTTATTAAATAATTACTGGAAATAGACTCGCCCCCTCTTATATGGGACTATAACATATCTAGCGAAATGTGTGTGTACTATTGATACACCTCTGCCCTTTCGGGAATTGTAGGCATGATGTTATGTGTTACTGCCAAATAGGCAAAATCCCCACCATCAAACTTCGGTACCATAGCGTGAATTCAGATTATACAGCGACATCTACCGAGGGGATGCTTTATTATGTAGGGGTTACTATAAGTTCAGCCTGTTGATAGATGTTTGAATAGATGTCGCTAACACAAATAGTCATTCGGGCCAACTTCCATAAGAACAGCAAGAAAACGCATTTGTGTACACTCAGAAAGCTAATGTGCGCTTTTATAATTTCTGACGTCTATTTATCATGGACGTCCATTTCCACGTTACGGCGGCAACGTCACGATAACATAGTGAAGTAAAATGTATGGACACACACACGCGCACACGCACACACACCACAAACACACACACACACACAACACACTTTGCACATACTAAAAAAATCTAATTCTATTCTCTAAAAGACATTTAAAAGTGATACAGAAATTTAAAAGTGTCTTCGTATATTTCTATACATTTTATGGACGTGGACGTGGACATCCACGATATTATCGTTTTGTCTCTTCGAATTATAAAACGCACAATGGGAGCAGTTTATGCCCTATACACGCCACAAGAGTAAAAACAAAATTAAAGGTGAAACTCTCCTTTACTTTCTGATAATTCAAAGGAAATCACGAGTGCTCCAGATAACTGTATACTCGTTTAAAGAAATTAAACCACTTTCGTAAAATTATTGGGTTGCTGTGCCAGTCCAGAGTTGTAATTTCACTGGCAATCACTTAGATTTTTTTTGTTGCAAGCAGTTCGTTTATGAGGGCCAAATAAAAACAACCGAACGGGTCGATCTTCAAGATTAAGCAACGCATGCCGAGGTCAATCCGTGGATGGGTGACCATCTATTACATCCCGATTAATACCTCTCCATGTCTCGGAATCCACGTTAAGCCGTTGGTCCCGGCTGTCATTTGTAGATCTTTGACAGTCGGTACGGGTAGTCAGAACCTAGAAAGTCTGACAACCAGTCTCGCCAAGGGGTATCGTGTTACCCAATAACTGGGTTGTGGAGGTCAGATAGGTAGTCCCTCCAAGTAAAATACTGGTATTCAGCTGCATCCAGCTAGACTGGAAGCCTAGGCAGATGAAGCAGTTTTTTTATGATTACTTACCATCATGGCTCTCGGATTCTCCGAATAATCCACTGAATAACATTTGTTTTCGTAGTTTTCCGTCACGAAGTAGCTTAGTCCCTGAAAATAGTAATTAATAACATGAGATGAGATCTGTCTAGAAAGGCGTTATGTCTTTTCCAGGGATAGGAGGAGAGGGAGGATTTAGGAGAAAAATACTAGGAACCAGTATTTTTCAGCCAATAATGCCCGTTCCCTCACATAAATGAATCATCGTAGTGTTAAAAGAAAGAAAAATATATTATTTAGGACCCGCACAGGTAATACAAACCATTAGCAAAGGAGCACTTAAAACTAACAAAATTAACATATAAAAAAAACAATTAAAAATCTTAAGTCACGTCCTGTGCGAGGACATGCATATTTAAAAAAAAAACTACAGCGCCAGCGCAGCCACAGCGTTAGTGAAAACCAGCATGAGACATATCCAACCTAACCTTGTCAGATTTAAATAGGTACTACAAATGAATTTATAATCTCTCCTTTAAAAAATAATAATCGTTATGCCCAACTCAGGTGAAAGCGTCAGGGTAACCCGCGAAATTCAAATGTTTTTACGTTTTATGCAATTTGCAGGTCAGTTGTATGTTGATCTAAATATGATTCGCGGCCGTATCAAATATTTATTTATAGAGTTATTTAGCATAAATATGAACTGAATCTATTTCATGAAATCATGACACTTTAGGATTATTCTAACTAAAGGAGTTGTATTGCTGATTCTAATTATTATAATTCTGTAAAGCCATGTTTGTTATGGTCGTGAATCATATTTTAATCAAGATGCAACCTGACACTTACTTTAAGGGGGATGCCCCTTAAAGTAAATTCAAAAGTCAAAGAAAATGTACTACAGTCAAATACACTTCCATAGTAACAACTGGGCATTGACAGACGCATTTATCTTTGTTTATTTATTTAGAATACTGCCACATCGTTCTGTCTAATGTATGACATTACCGGCATACAATCGGTACATAACACTTGTAATACATTGGTTACGTGATACAAAAATAATGAAAAAATACAATTAAAATTGCAATTTGTAGCAGTAAAGTTTTTGTAGTTGCGCAACAGACTGACCGGATAATAATACGTCAGGATTGAGAAGCCACTCCTGACTTTTAAAACACGTTTCGTTAATGATGGGATGTTGTTTTTAACCAATAAGGCACCATTACCATCGCTGGCGATTAACGAGAAACGAGTAGGGCTAGCAACTAAAAACGGGTTAGCAACTAGCTATCAACAATTTTCCCGCTCAAGAAACGTACAAAAATTTTAGGTCCGTGTAAAAAAGATACATATATTAATATAATTGATCTGTGACTGTTCACACTGCCCGGCGAGTAATCTGTTTGTTTGACAATCTATCAAAGAGAGTACTTGCTCAGTGACGCTCGCTTGATGGGCAGAGCACTCACTGAGAGACTCACGCTTGATACATCATACCAATAAGTAACAGATCTTCGCCGTCGCGCACTCGCTCCTCGTTGCTCGCCAACTCGTTTTTAGCCACTTCTCGTTAATCGCTGACGGTGGGACAGGTGCTTTAAGGTTAGCTGGATATAGAGGTCGAGGCTGTGTCAGTCCCCAATCAATCAATCGACTCAGCTTATTGCAGCCCACTGCTGAATATAGGTCTCTCCCAAATTTCACCACAACACCTGGTTCTCCGTCTTCTTCACTCAGTCTATAGCAGCCATAATTTCAAGGCAAGCAATACATCTAGCACTGACTCATTGGTCACAATAACAGCCAAACTCGGTATACTACATTTAATTTTCAAACGACACTTGACATACTTAGCCGTAACGTGTGTGGCATTATTGAAAGTTAAATAATCTATTTTAAATTTATGTAACGATAATTAATAATGAATGTATTGTAAAATTAACTAATAATAGAAACATTTAAAACATGCCATTGTACAGAAATATCATACTCTAGCATTAAATACATTACGTTAGGTTTTGCATGTCAAATGTCTGTATTAGGAACTTATTACTGACTTTATGAGCGCTTATCTTAAAATTTGGCAACGTCGCAAATAGCTGTCGAAAATAAATACCTGTTTTGATTATTTTGGCAATATAACTGTATGGAAATATGAAATGTGGCGAACTAGTGAACTAAAATATTGATTAAGAAATGCAATAATTAATATCGTAAGACCGAATATTTAGTTTTAGATGCAAAAAAAGTATTTGAAAAATTTCCAAATGGCTTTTTTACACCTAAAACGGCTATAACATCAAATTCAGTGTTATGATTGCAATTCATTTTTAATATTATAGTTTGATAGTTAGCCACATTTCATATTTCCATACAGTAATATTGCCAAATTAATCAAAATAGCGAAATATTTTACATCTATTTGCGACGTTGCCCACTTTCAGAATAAACGCTCGTAAGACCAACACTGTATCAATACTTATTGCAAATAAACGATTATGATTATGGTTTTGATTATGGCTGAGTTGCGTTTGAGAAGTCTGTCGTCGCACGTGTGCAATAGCGACATATCAAAACTTCGAGATTTCTGTGCTATATCCAAGTTTAATATGAATGTTGTTACATAAACCTTCCGGAATAAATGCTCTAAATGATGGTGAGTACTCATCAAAATCCATAGAGTAGTTTAAAAGATCTAAGCAGCCACACAGACAAACACGAAAAGCAACTTGGATTAAGATACAGATAGGTAATACTTACAACAACAGCTAAAAATACACTCAAGGCGATCTGGATCACGTTATAGACCATTACCAAATGTTTTAAATTATATGGTTTCTTGTCCTTCATGTATCTTGGACCGGCCTTGGTACAGAAGTAAAGATACGTCGCCAGTATTGTCAGGAGAGGGCCAGGCCCTGCTACTAACCACCAGTCTTTTGTCCGAGGATCTAGAAAAGGAATAAGTACATGAATTATTTATTTATTTACTCGTTTTTGCCCGCGGTAAAGCCCGCGTGGATGTCGGAAATTATCGCACGGGTACATAGTACTGGGATAAAAATATCCTATGACCTAATCCAGGTCATGGTCTACCTGTGGGGGGCTAGTTTCATCGAAATCCGTCGAACCGTTAAGGCGTTAAAAGGTAACAGATAGACAGACAGTTAGGTACTTTCGCATATTATAGTTGTACCTATAATATAATCTGCATTCGCATTATATTTGCCAAACATGTAAACAAACACGAGTTTTAGGAAAAACAACTGTAATGGCTACACATAAGGTTCAGTTTGCGCTTCAACTTCATAAAATTTATGACTTTTTCAACAGTACTATTCAGTCTAAAATCATCTTTATCTACCCTTATATAAAGCTGATGTTTGTTTAAATGACAATAACATCAATTGGAATCAAGGATTTAAATAGACCTTAGTAATGATAGACACTTTTGACATCTTACATTTAACATTATTTAAAATATTTTTTTATTTTTATATAGAATCCCATGCTCTCTATGATCTATTGATATAAATCAATGCATGGGATTTTGCAGATCCCTAGTACGGGTAAAGTGTCATTAAATTAGACTTTCCTACCTATAATAAAATCTCAATGAAAGCCTGGGGCCTGCATTTAGGCTCACTACGTTGAACATAAATGGTTAAATCTGTAGGTATTTTTCAACTCTGACCATCCTTTTCACACAGCCGTGAAGTGTGGTTATGTTGTGATGAGGGGCCTACAGGAAACCGGAACAAAAATGCTGCTTGACGGCAGTTATAGATAATGATGGTTGAAAATAGTATGTTGGTTTATCCTTAAATAATAAATAAGTGGGTCAAATACTATAGTTCCTACTCGCTAGCAAAAATAACATTTGTGTTAACGAAGGAATTTGCAGAAGTGTACCTATAGTAAAGCCACATTTCGTTAGTTATGTTTAAGTGCTATGTAATAGGAGGTGGTCCTATTGCCATCAAACAGGCACAAATCCAGACTCCGGGCTGATGAAAAACTATTTGCAGGTAGGCTTTATTATTATTTTATTAAAAATACCCATAGAAATACTTTGTGACGATTTTACAGGATGGTCTATATTTTCAGTACCTATGTCGATTATTTATTATTTATAACAAAATCACAAATACCTATACATACAAGTGGTTTTAATACTAATTGTATTATAAAGGGAACTTACCCGACAATTCATCAAATACATAATGATATCCTTGCACTGCTTGTTGAACAACCGCCATTTTTTAATAATTTTTTTTTAATAATTTTCCCAAAATTGTAATCACTTAAATTACTATCACTATTTTATCCAACTAATCTAATTGTTATCTCATTAATTATTTTATTTATTTATAAATATTATCCACTTGTCGAGCCAATCGAACCAGCCTGCGCAAGCGTCACTTACGGACTAACAATAATTAAGATGTTTGAAGTTTTATATTTCGCCTCCAGTTTGAGAGATCGCGCGGGTCACTTTATTTGCAACGATTTGTAGTAATTATTTTATTTTGGAAACTTTTTAAATATATTTAGTGACTCAGTATACTTTGATAATATGATTTTGGACAGTGAGACGATTTAAACCTTTGGCAGTGTTTATTTCATTATGTAATAAATAATATTTGAATTGTTTTCATGATCATACTGCTTGTGTTTTATACAAATAGTTATGAATTTAACAATAATATAATTACAATTGTAGTTACATAGGTAATAACATCAAGTAGGTAATATCTACTCGTGTTCTAATCGCCGATTTGATAACACTGAAAAGGTAATTAATAGTGTAATATTTACCCTTTATACAGCTCAGTACAAAAATGCAATATTGCGTAGCTTCATTTATTTTTATAAAATAACTGCAAAGATTTAAATCGTGTTATTTTACACCAGACTAAAGATATTGAAGACTGTTATGGTTCAATTCATGAATTAAGGATACAATAATCTTTTCCAGTTTTCCTGTATAAGGTCGTCAAAATCGTACTGTGGAAGCAATAGGTTTATTATTTATTAAAAAGGCATTATCATTTTCACGAGAACACTATAATATGTCACATTGACAACACTGTCTTTTTTTTAAAGCCTTATTTATGATTGTCTCAGAGACCGATTTAGTACCAACCTCATTTTAAAATAAAATAATATATATATTATAATATATATATATATATATATTGGTGTATACCTAAGGAATCTAATGAAATTAATAACGTAATCAGCGACTCTTATCTCGTTCGCTGGTTCGTCAAAATATAATCAACTCGCTGTGCCCTGCGGTTTCACCCGCATAAGTCTCGATCCCATGGGAAAATCGGGATAAAAGGTATTCTATGTCCTTTTCTAGGGCATGGTCTATCCAAGTGCCAAATTTTATCTAAATCTGTTCAGCCGTTTTAGCGTGAATGCGTAACAAAGAAACAAACAAACTCACATTCGCATTTATAATATTAGTTAGGATTAAACGAGGGTAAAGTGAATAGCCGTTATTTATTAGTAACTTTAATATCTAAATGGAGAAATGAAAAAAATTACGAAAATTAGTGCCATTATACAAATTGGTTATTAATTACTCTTACTAAGTAGTCATTGTTTTATTAGCTGGGATCATTGTAAGTGTATTCATTGGGTAGGTATTTAAAAATCTGACCCTAACATGGATAGAAAACCGGCCAAGTGCGAGTCGGACTCGCGCACGAAGGGTTCCGTACCATTATCTATAAAAACGGCAAAAAAATCACGTTTCTTGTATGGAAGCCCCCTTAAATATTTATTTTATTCTGTTTTTAGAATTTATTGTTACAGCAGCCACAGAAATACATCATTTGTGAAAATTTCAACTGTCTAACTATCACGGTTCATGAGATACAGCCTGGTGACAGACGGACAGCGGAGTCTTAGTAATTGGGTCCCGTTTCACCCTTTGGCTACGTTTCACCTATTGGGTAACCCGAAAAAAAATACACCCTCGATTTCCTAAAGGTATTTTTGCATTATGTATGAATTAATATTTTAGTATGTAAGGATTGTAGCAGGTGGCATTCTGTGATTTCTGTCTACCACCATGGGAAGAAGGGTCAGTGTCAGCTCGGCCCGAGTCAACTGAACCCGAATAATAATACCAGGAAGGCGTGAGTAGTAGAGTAGATATTTCAGAAGCTACCTCCAATGATAACAAGGTAAATAAGTCGCTCCATGTAAAATAATAGTATTCAGCTGCATCTATACGAGACTGGATGACGACCCAAAGGAAAAGGCTAGACAGATGATTAAGTCATAGTGTTTCAAGGATTTTTTTTTATTTTGGGAGTGCCTCCGCTGCCGACGCCAGCACCCAAAAATGAAGCCGTTGGGAACCGGCTGTACATTACTGTCGGTAGCCGAGATTAAAAACATTAGCTGCCGGCGCCGCCGCCGCCGGATCCCATGATGGACACCGGCGGCGCGGCGCTTATGGAAACCCTTCCAGTATTCAGAATCCCAACTAACTAACCCTAATTAAATCGCTTTTTTTTCGCAGCGCTGGCAACCAATTCAGCAAACAGTGCCGGCAGCCAATTCAGCAACCAGCGCTGGCAGCGAATTCAGCAACCGGCGCTGGCAGCCAATTCAGCAACCAGCGCTGGCAGCTAATTCAGCAACCGGCGCTGGCAACCAATTCGGGACACGACGCCGGCAGCTGAGACAATTCCTTTTATTTTCTGTTAACTACATAGAAAATAAAAGTAATTCAATACATACCTACATTTTACGAGTACTAACATCATAATAGTATGACGTTAATGAACTGTAGACCGTAGGTACCTATTGATTTTCTATGTCCTTTTCATTCGATTTGCTTGTTGTTTCCAAAAGTATTTTTTAGTATTGTTTGGTTTTTTTATTCAATTCTGCTCACAACTGCATTAATATTTTGTACTAGGTATTTACTACCAAAGAAACTTCCGACCATATTCCTATACATACGAGTAGGCACCACTTTGTCACAATGGCGATTTTCCCCAACCGCCAGTAATAAAGGCTATAAATAGGATGTTAATTTAAACCATTATTCAAACAACATAGATATAGATCAAATTCAATGATTCCCACAATATTGCATGAGTCAACAATCCACAATGTTATAGATAATGTTGTTTGCAGTTACTCGTCTCTAGTTTCATATCAGTAAACTGAAGAGGTTGATAAGATGGAATGATAACGAAATGGCTTGTTTGAATCATCATTATGTAGCTTGACGTCATCGGTACAAAAAAATCACTCCCGGCACAGATTAATACCGATGGTTCACTCCGCAAAATCATTTAAATAAAAAGCGACTCTTACTACGACAAGTGCAATTACCTACAGTTATAATTCACCTAGAAGTTGCCTCTCTTTCTATCGCGTAACTCTTAAATCTTCTGACTACATTACACTCACTGAATTGGCCCAACAAGTCGAGCCCGCCGCGTACTTGTAGCTTCATAACTAAAATGCGGAGTGAACTATCTGTATAATCTGTGCTCCCGGTTGATAAAGCAGCCGATTTATTCTGCAAAAATCTCAACGTGAAATTTTTGGTGAAGTGAGCTGTCTTCCACCTGCCGGTCTATTCTGTAATTATCTCACCGTGAATACTTAGGTGAAGTGAGCTGTCATTCCACCATAGGAATGAGGCCACCATTGTTGTCATAGGGACTGACAGCTCACTCCGAGCGCACTTCACCTAAGTTTTCACGGTGAGATGGTCACAGAATAGTACTGCTGATACTAGGGATTAATACTATTGACAGCACCCTTCATTTAAGGCTCCGTGCACGAAGAAAATCCTTTTACGTCAATAACTTATCTAATTGTAATAAAGCTTGAAATAATTGAAACATTAAGTCTGTGTAAGTATAAAAGTACAGTTTTCGTTGTATTAAACCATTCGTGTACTGTCACTGCACCTGTTAATAGATGCATCACTTTTGCGCTCTCGAACATATGGTTTGTTTCGTCTTTGATTTACTTAATAAAGATATTCTATAAATATTTAAAAAAAATGATTTTATTTCAAGGATAGCTGAAGACTAGTGTTTTTTAAATTTCTTGATATGGCTTGCTAAATAACAGGAAAAAATACATTAATGATAGGGTTTAAAAAAAATATACGGTTTCTTCAACATTATTTTTCTGCTATAGTTTTTATGGAAGTTGAAAAAAGTGGTTGAACCACATGCAAGTAGACCATATAACAATGTTGATGATATTTTTAAATGTTCAAAATCAAAAGTAGTTTCGTGTAAAAAAGTGATCAAACGTCAGTCTCGCGTAATTTTTCGGAAATCTTGTAGCGAATATTTGTGATTTTCCATGAACACTTAACTTATTTGAAAAATCCCTTTCAACCACATGCAAAACAAAGATCTCGAGTGTCAAAATCGGAAATAGGTTTTTAATTTATTTTTCTCTTGCTCACAACTAATGAACAAAATTGATCAAAATCGGTCGATTTCGTGGACGGCCTCTTATGTAAGTTATCACTGTAAGATTTTTACACAATATATTTTCAGATATCAGACGCTTCAAGTTTTGTTGATTTTTGTCCTTCATTCGGAATTTTTCAATCGAAGTGAAACGTCTGAATACAAAATGAATACATTAGTGAACCAATCCAAAGATGTTGGATTTCGGCACTTGGCATCTTTCGATCCCCTACAGAAAATAGAAAATGAAATTAAAAAAAGTAAATTCATTTTTGTGTAATTTTGTTGGTGTCGTGAGAACGTGGAATTGAACAAAAATGAACACTTACTCGAGTGAACTGTTTGATATTAGTAAGTAGATAAACGAACTGCATAAGGTCATAGTACCTACCTGTCTTGTGTGATTAATTAACCAATAAAAACCAATTTCAATTTAATTCAATTAATCTTTATTGTAATCCATAATGTACATATGTATACAAGTGGTAAGTATTAATAAACTCTACTACTCTCTATATTAGGTCTATATTACCGAGCTGGTAATGTTTTGAACTATTTAGGTCGAATATAGAATCACATTCACAAGAAAACGGATCGATTAGGATCAAAAAAAGTTTTTCTGAAAACTGCCTATTTTCTTGCTGACTGTATTTTTTTTTCAAAATTTGTCAATGCAGATTAAAATGTCTCAAAAAGTTAAGGACAGTCTCCTAAGACCGATTTCCTAGTTACAACGCTTAATGTAGCTGCCCTTACTGCCCCATCTCAAAAATCCACCCTGTATTCTTTTTTTTTCTTTTTTTAAAAACGTTGCCCCACACTAGGAATTTCTCCTGTGTCGTGGGTGCTTTTACAAACATTTAAACTCACATACACAAACAGCCAGACCTGGAACAACTAATTGTAGGTCATACAAATATTTGTTCCGTGCGGGAATCGAACCCGCGACACGCAGCGCAGCAGTCAATCGCTTAACCACTGCGCCAACCGTGTCGTCGTCGTTGTATAATATATAGAGAATGCTCATTTAATAGTATAAGATAGTTCATACTAATTCCATGCTGCTATTCTACGGTAGCCATTTGTTCTAAGCTTTGGGCGACAGATATGAGACCTACCTAGATCGATTTTTCGCCCCCGTAAACCCATAAATTGCAACTTTCATGGAAATCGTTAGAGCCGTTTTCGAGAACGTCATTACAAATATTATATATTGCTCTTTAAATAGTAAGTATAGGAAATTAATTTATTCTGTGAATATAATTTAGAAGCTAAACACGTCAGATTTTAAATTCAAGGTCATTGGGAAATGGTACAGTCAACTGCTCATCTATGTCACTAATTTGACTACGCCTTAATTTCGAGCAGCAAGGGTTACTATAATAGCCGATGTATTCTGTAAAAGTCTCACCGTGAAACTTTGGTGAAGTGACCTTGAAGTGAGCTGTCATTCTACCTGATGCTAGCGATTGCCACTATTGACGGCTCGTTTCAAGCTCACTTTCCATAAGTGACTACAGAATAGATCGGCTGATGTGCGGTGGACAGCCAACACATTCCTGAATGCTTAAACAAAAGGTAGGTACGTCAAATGTTTGAAAAATAGGAAAGAAAAACAGGATATAAAAAAAATTGCATAATTTGGGCTATTGTTTTCTTCAATCATTATGTATAAACGTTTTGGTAGTTATTTTGTAGAAGTTAATAAATTATAATGACGAGCACTTTTTCATGACCATGCGAATAAATAATATTGCGAAGCAATCTACCATTGTTTCTTTGCCAATGCTGATCTAATAAATATTCCTTAATACAAAAATCAGACTGCCAAGTCATAGGTCTCGAGTTTGAACCCAAGACAGGCCTCTGACTTTTCGAATTTATGTGCTTATTGTTTCTTTGTCGACGTTTGACGTCTAACTCCGGCAAACCTTACAATGTTTTTTATGAGTTATATTACAATATTTGGTTAGCAAGCGACCTCGAAAATTATTTATTTTACCTCGATGGTCCTAGTTTATCAATTATAATTTTAGGTTACAGCTATATGTAAGCGGGCACGCCCTTTATGCCTGGAGGCTTTTATTTAGATATTGTTTACGTTTAGTTATTTTTATTTCTGCCTGAGTATTAATAGTTCTTGATGTTTTTGGTTGGTACACTGGCGTGTGCTAGCTGTCATATGGCTATTAATTTATAATTTAAATTATGTTTTGTGTTGCGTAATGTAAATTATTTTGCATATAGAATATTTTTTTTCTAACTGAACAGACAGTTGTGCTGCTGGGGAATTTGTTGCGCCACTTCTTCCCAGCTAAAGTATTAGGAAGTGGTAACGGGCGGGCGTTTTGGGGGAGTGTTTTATGTAATTTTGACGTTCGAAAAATGCTGATTCTCAGCCTAGTTGGAATAAATGACTTTTGAATTTGAATTTGGCAATAACAGCGATGATGCGCTGACATGTACTTTAGTACTAAGTAGGCAGAGGTGTACCTATTGGTATTCCTTTGCCTAATCTTTCGGAGAATACAGGCGTGATGTTATGTTATGTGTCATCACATCATCATAATCATTTAAGCCGAAAGACGTCCACTCAGCTGGACATAGGTTACCCCCAAGCATCGCCACTTCAACCGGTTCTGTTTCTCGCATCCAGCTGGTTCCTGCGGCTTGGCTGACGTCACACAAATCCTGCATCGCGCAATTAAAGTTTACCTCGCGAACGACATATATAAGACTATCCGACATTAATCGTTGGTCAGTTGCCCGCTGGGCACCACTCCCGTCTGGTCGGAGAATCCTTCCTTTTCTATGGAGTATGATTGAACTTTACACCCTATTCCTCATACCATTAAATTGGTGACCCCGAGTATGAATGTCAACGCAACCTTCGTGCAACTACTTCAGCGTGACTTCTTCTATATCAACTACTTGAGCATCATCATCACTCTGGCAAACTTTCGTGAGGCAAGTCACACAGCAGGCCAGCACGCACGGCTTCAACGAGTATCCTGACCACTAGCATGCAGCGAATACGCATTTCTGGTCATCACCCTCAGCCTCATCAGCAACCTTGGCACAGCTCCTGCACTTTCGGCCGGTCTCACAAGCAGAGTCCACTCTACCCTCTCCTGGTTGACGCCAGCAGTCAGCCACAACCTGGCGCTGTACCACATCCGACTCACTGGATCATGCATGACGCAAAGTATTTTTTTTTCTTCTTTTTTTTTGTTTTTTTTTTTTTTTTTTAAAAACGCTGCCCCACACTAGGAATTTCTCCTGTATCGTGGGTGCGTTTACAAACATTTATACTTACATATAAAACATATGGTCATACAAATATTTGTTCCGTGCGGGAATCGAACCTGCGACACGCAGTGCAGCAGTCAATCGCTCAACCACTGCGCCAACCGTGCCGTCGTTGCCGTATGTTGTATCTTTATTAAGGAAGTGCCGTGGTACGCAGAAATACAAGCAAGATCAATTCCATAACCATTTTATTGAGTCTAACCTGTAGCACTACAAGTATGTACACAAATCGGAAAAAAAAAACAGTCTGCGCTCCGCTCGAATCTTTCGCTGCTCTCGGGATCCAACTTAGTCCCTAGAATTAAATTCCCTTTTTTTCACTTGTTGTATAATCTACTATTCACCAGTAGAAACTGGTGAAATAATTGTTAAAATAGGTAGTCCAGTGTGTTTGAGCTCTAATTGTTAGGGTTCCGTACCTCAAAAGGAAAAAACGGTACCCTTATAGGATCACTTCGTTGTCCGTCCGGCAGTCTATCAAGACCCATTTTCTCAGGAACGCGTGGAGGTATCAAGTTGAAATTAAAATCAAATACGTAAATGTATGTTTCCTTGGATCTCTAAGAAAAACAAACTTCTAAGTCAACGCAATAAGAAAATATGGCCATTTATGTGACATATTTTGATACTCGCAAATAAATCAAAACCTACAGGATGTTTCCCGTTGACCTAGAATCATGAATTTTGGTAGGAAGCAAGGTTCTTTAAGGTTCTTTAAAGGGAAAAGTCCGAAAATTGTTAATTTGTAGTTTTATCACATAAAAAATATTTTTTTGCGATTACAAACTTACATTTTGCAGTTGGACAATTGACCGTGACGTAAATCGATGTATGGGAGAACATGTTTCTGGACTACTAAGTTAAGTTTCTTCTTGAGATAAATTCATCCCAACTACGGAACCCTTCATTGTGCGTAGTCCGACACGCACTCTGCCACTTTTTTTTTTTTTAAGTGATCCTTTTTTACCCACTGATAATGAAGCTTTCTGTAGGTGAAAGAATTTTGTATTTCGTTTAAATATTTTTTGAGTTTATCCATTACAAATAAACAAACACAAATATACAAAAATATCTATTTTTTACTGTTTATAATATTAGTTTAGACATGAATATAAAAAGTATTATTATGTATTCATATAGAACATGGTTTTTCCGGATGCCTAATTTCATATCATTCAGTTCTGTGGTTATGTGTGATTGACTTACATACAAACATCGAATATCTAAAAATAATACGAGTATTCAACGACATTCTCATTTAGTTTAGTGGGATTTCGTTTAATTATTTTGATTTCAAAAGCAGTATTTGACCTCACTGACCACTTCGCTTGTTTTTTTTAAAAGCATCGATCTACGGTATTTACAGAAATGAAACAAAGAAAATGACGTAGGTACAAAATGTGTCTATTTTTAGGCACATAAGTGCAATACCCGGATTAAACCAATGACGTAGTTGAAAGGTTTTATTGATAAACCGATTATTACGACCACTGTCATTTAATCCATAATAATAATTATTTAATTCCTAATGGCCTTAAGGTCCATTGACTCAGGCCCTTTGTACACATACGTTTTTCTTGCCATGAAAGACTACGGTTGATTCGCCGTGTGTAAGCACGGTCGTCAGTGTTGTATGGATCACTATGGAAGCTTGTTGATAGACACGGCGGCACGCGGCATGGCGCTGGCGCAGTATGAGTCGTCCGGTGGTTTGCCGTGTCATATACAAGCTCTCACTTCCCGTCGACCTAGAATCATGAAATTCGGGAAGAAGCAAGGTCTCACAACACAAATAAAGTTGAGTTAATAAATTCGAAACTTGGCACCAATACTTCTCTAAATATAAAGCTTCTCATTTTTTGTTTTTCTATACTTTTCCCTAAAGGGGTATTGAACGATATTTTCATAAAAACAAGCCCTATAAAAGTGAAAGGCCTTATATCTTATTTCTGTACCTGTAATTATTTAGGTAACTATAGAGGGCATTGTATTTATTAGCTGTGCTCAAGGTGGATCAGTGTTTATACCGCGGATACCACTAATACCGTCGGAGTACCCATTCGAGTTGAAAAGGTAACAGTTCCCCCTTAAGGTATGTTTCGCATTGACGATAAAATAAGTCTCAGGGTCAGTCACTGAAAACAGCAACAATTGATCTTAGAGAGGACTGCTTCTCGCACGGCCAGTTTAACGCGGGCTACTCGAGATTGAGCTCATCTAGCAACCTGGTTGTGTTAGAATCTGAGGGCAGAACCTTTAATATAGTATATAAAGAGGTACTTTAATTATAATCAAAAAAAACAATAGTTCAAACCCCCTGTGAATAACAATGTAAGTAATTTACCCTCAGTTACCGGATTTTACAATAGGTGGCGTGCGAGTCATTTCATTAAGAGTAAAAATGTAAACGAAGTCTATAACCTGGATTAACACATAGGGTACTTTTAACGCCTGCCGGGGTTGCGGGAAAGTCCGAAAGGAATACCGTGGCCCCCGGCAACGTACAGGCAACGGAAGGAACACGGGTGGGTTTTAGTCAGTAAGAGTCTGACATGCCCTCCTGCTCCGCCCAGAGCGGGAGAAGTTATTTGATAATTTCCCACCCAAAAAAAAAAGAAAAGAAAAGGTACTTTTAACCCTGGCAGTACGTTGCCGTGAGATATTTTCAGACATCCACGGGGGCAAAGCCGTGGGTAAAAGCTAAAAAGATAATCTTATTTTTCTACTGTTTCTGTTCATTAACACCAGAATACTAAGATTAGTATTCTGGTGTTAATGAAGAACAGCAACAGCATACACATTCAACATTGGCTTTTAATACCAACTACGATAAGTAGGTAGGTATTACTGCTAACGTACTGCACTTAACGTAACTGCACTTACGTACATAACATTAAAGGAGAAAAACCATGGGACTACAGCTGCATATAAACGAGAAGGAACAAAGTTCGATATATGAAAATAAATTAGAATACTTTGTGATGGGGCTAAGTAATAACTGTCGCACGGGGCAATCCATCAGGTTAAGCTACGCTTGCTGGGTTTGGTCTGTGGATGGGTGACTATCTTTTCATATTAAGACTCCTCCGTGCCTCGGAAAGCACGTTAAGGCGTTGGTCCCGGCTGTCATTCGTGGATCTCTAACAGTCATTACGGTTCGTCAGAAGCCCGAAAGTCTGAGAACCAGTCTTATCAAGGGACATCGTATTACCTAGTTACTGGGTTGTGGAGGTCAGATAGGCAGTCGCTCCATGTGAAATACTGGTATTCAGCTGCATCCAGTTAGACTGGAAGGCGACCCCAATATAGTTGTGAAAAGGCTGGGCAGATTGTGATGTGGCAGGAAAATTCATCATGTTAAGAGCCACCATGAGAAGAGAGACTCTTTATTATTTTCATCATATGAATCTCGACGATAAGCGCAAGTTTTAACCGCCTCTGTGGTCTAGTGCAGGGTTGCATGGGATTGTACGTTCGTGCCAACTCAAGGTTACCCGCAATGCGTTAGAGGGTGATCCCGCGCCCGGTAACTTACACCGCTACCGAGATATTGACCGTGCGATCGCCTGGGAGGCGAACGGGCGGTGGTCTAATGGTTAGACCAGGTGGTCCAACCACTAGACCACAGAGGTGTTTAAAAGAGGCAGGTGTCTCAGACCCAGAGGTCCTGGGTTCGATTCCCAGTGGAGGCAAAATTTTCTGCTCGGTTTGGTTGGTGGTAGGGCTTGTTCTAAGTCCGCCTGGATAGCTACGTACCACCATCTTATCTAAGTCTGTCGCCACAACAACAATTTTAACAGCATTGTTGTGTTTCGGCAGTTAGAGTAAAATAGCCAATTCCTCTGTGGTTTGAGGATTCCGGGTGAAGCTCGCTTCCACCCTTGGCATGACCATCACTTACCATCAGGTGAGATGCAGGCCAAAGAGCTTCCTCGTTGTGGATCAAAAAAATGTGCCGGGATGGTTCGCTGGCTTTGGGTTTCATCTCGATTGTTCACGATAGACATCAGAAAGAATTTCAGATTTGTCTTTGTGAGAACCCTTCGATGTTTATCGAGATTACGCACAGAGGCGGTTTTATAAGTGGAATTTAGATTGCCATCTTGGTGAAGGGCCAATCAGCGTAGAACACTCGCTTATTGCCCAGGGTGCGGCAGAAGTAAAGTGGCTCTGTAGATACTTCGCTCGGGGAGGCTCCTTTCATGCACCCCAAGCACCCGAGATATACCTTTCAATCCACCTGATAAAAATCACTCACCTGGACATGAGTTACCTTGACTAACTTAGAAGTCTTTAAACAGATTCTAGGCCCAGGTTGGCCAAAGCATGGAAAACCTTTCCAGCTGGAGATTCATAGACGACTCTGCCTTGAAGTGTAAATAAGGTGCTGTTCCACAAACGATAGGACACTTAATATCGTGTCCTGCGTGCCCTGACAGCTGATCGTTACAGGAACTGATGGACGCTAGTGAAGGTGCCAAACACGAACCTGAATTCTGGGCCGAGTTCATTTAGATTGCCATCGCCACGCTACACATGCTAAGAAGAAGACCATATGAATCTGAAGAAGAAGATCCTTTAGATAGGCCAAATACAGTTTGATGGACAAATCGCTGCTTCTTTTGGCAGATATTAGGCGTAAGAGTTAGTTTTTTGAGTGTACCACAAGCTTTAGCTAAGTTTACTTTTAGTTTTTTTTCTCAGAGTGGATTATCAGCTATTTAAACAGCTTTTGTAACAGCTGTTATTTTATTTTCATCATTATCCTGCCCTTATCCCAATTTATTTAGGGTCGGCGCAACATGTCCCTTTCTTTCATACTTCTCTATTAGTCGAATTTATGGCTAGAAAGGGGGTGACTACCGAGATGACGACTAATAGAGAAAATTTCGAGTATGAATGTCGATGGCTATAAGAGTAGGAGAAGACCAAAGAAACGATGAATGGATTGTGTGAAAGATGATTAAATCATCTTCCACACAGTCCATTCATCGACATTCTCACACTCTTATTAGCCATCGACATTCATACTCGAAATTTTCCTCACGACATTTTCCTCATTCTTCCGCATCACATGCCCATACCATGTCTGTCATGTCACCGCTGCACCGGTGCCACTTTCAGACTTCCTCTCATGTATTTTATTTTATTATTTGATTTGATTTTATTTGTTTGATGATTTCTGTTAATTTATGTTTACCAATGGATGTTGTTAACCTGAATTAATGAATTTATTAATTACTTAACGAAGTAGTAATGAATAAAGATAGTTCACAGCATAAATATACGAAAATGACCTCTCTCACTTTCAAATAAAACATTTTAACATGCAACATTACATACATAATTTTATTTAGTGCGTCATTGTACTTACGTGATTATCATTTAATTTATTATCTACAATATCTTTTTAAGCAGAAAACAGAATTGTGCGGCAAAGGGAGAGCGAGGTCTTTGCCTTGCAGTGGGACGATATAGGCTAGTTAGATTAGATTGGAATAGACAGTTTACTAGAAAAACATACCGAGTCACAATACTTTATGTATTTGTAAAATGCAAACAGAACATGTAGGAAATAAACAAAATGTAAACATGCAGTTTGTCACGCACGTGTTTTAGAAAATACTTAGTGAGCTAATATTAAAGACCTTGATTGTAATGTAGAACAACCTAAAACTAGCTTGAATGCATTTTGGATGTCACGGTCATTGCAACGTCAAAGGAAAATATAGTAATAGATACGGACTACCAACTCATCAAAAGCAGAAAAGGGGGCTATTTTTAAGAATTCAATTACTTCTAACAAAACCCCCCTCCCCCACACGGTGACACGGTGTCTAGATCTCATTTTATCCTCTGTCCTGTCATAGGTATGCTGAAATAGATTTTTTTAGCAATAAGCATCACCTTTGTACATATTTTTCTGTTTCTTTCTTCTTGTCTGTTTATTTATGTGTAAATAAACTTAGAACTTTAAAAACATAACTAACGATATGTGGCTTTACTATGTATTTAGGTTCACCTCTACTAATCATTCGAGGAATTTAGGCGTTATGTAATTACGTAATGTATTATGATGTTTATAAACATAACATAACATAATCCGAAATACCTTTATATATTTCGGATAATGATGTGATAGGCCTCCCAACCATCAGTGAAATAAAATTCTGAGGGGCTAGTAGTTCGCAACGACTTGAATCAATCATTCCTCCACGTTCGGTCGCTGTGACCGCATTCTTCCACACGTATGAGCTCATTGTTACTCATCTGTGCCTTGCAGAGAACTTTTATTTATTGGTCCAATTGTCACACGAATATCTACTACAATCGTTGGTGACAGTCCGAAGTTTGATTCACAAATATCAAGGCCCTATTTCATTTATCTGATATTAATTCAACGTTGTTGTCAAAAATAACAAAATTGTGACATTTTTACGATAGATGTTGTTTAATTTAATAAGCAGATAATGTATGTTTTTTTTTTGTAAGATTGTCGAATTTTCGGATTGTCGCCTGTCACTTTCGCCGGTTTTATTAAATAAACCCCATGGCAGATTGGATAGAAGCCAATTCCAGCATGGTTACCAAAATGCTTACTGGTCGATGAGAGAGTTAAAATAGCACATATTTTTACTAAACACCCTGAAACTACATTTATATGTATACAAGTTTGATTTTTCATTCTTCATTTGAATGTAAATGCATTGCGTCATATTGTAATTAGGTTATTGTCAAATTACGTGGCATATTGAGCATGAATTGCGAAAAACATGAATTATTCTATACATTTTCATTAAGCATAATGACTAAAACATTAAGTAAAGGAGTCTCCATGGGTATAATTACTCGTCCGACGCACTATAAACTCATCCTGTTATTCATTTAGCTACATTGCATTTTTCCTTACAACGATCTTGTCATATACTTACACAGAGAACGGAGACGCCTGTTTTTCGGCCGCTGCTAGAGACAGCACTAACAACACTTTCCATACAAACCAAACGTGCCAACTCGCACTACGACACTGATGACATATACAAACCGATGGCTTTGAAGCTATTCCGTGGCTGAAGTTGCGGGCTCATCGCATTTCACCGCCACGAATTTTATTATTACTGCGTCTCTAAGCTCTGCCAGTGCGGCGATTCCGTGCACTATGGTTATATAGTATGTGCCGGTGCCGCGTTCCGTGCACTGTGATCATATAGCATGTGCCGGTGCCACGGTCCGTGCACTGTGGTCATATAGCATGTGCCGGTGCCGTGGTTCATGCACTGTGGTCATTATAGCATGTGCCGGTGCCACGGTCCGTGCACTGTGGTCATTGTAGCATGTGCCGGTGCCGCGGTCCGTGCACTGTGGTCATTGTAGCATGTGCCGGTGCCGCGGTCCGTGCACTGTGGTCATTATAGCATGTGCCGGTGCCGCGGTCCGTGCACTGTGGTCATTGTAGCATGTGCCGGTGCCGCGGTCCGTGCACTGTGGTCATTATAGCATGTGCCGGTGCCGCGGTCCGTGCACTGTGGTCATTGTAGCATGTGCCGGTGCCGCGGTCCGTGCACTGTGGTCATTATAGCATGTGCCGGTGTCATAGTCCATGCTATTTACTCTTATGCAGACGAATAAGTTGTTAATATTTTAGCCTATTTCAGTTTGTAGATTATAAGTTCGTTCCTACTATTCTAAGTAAAAATAAACATATATATAAATTTATATAAAATATTTTTCGTAAAAAAAAATGCCATTTATCAGGTTAGTAGAGTTGCTGACTGTCCAAGACGTACCGGACGATCATTTATATATCGTCACTCGATTATAAACGCAGTTAATACGTTTTTTTTTTGTGTCTGCATTTCTCTACTTTCTGGTAGCAATATACTGCGATGCCTAAAGATAGATCAAAGATGACAGTGCTGCCGCAGCAGTTTTGCCGCGGCACTACTGGTTCCCATACATTTTCACATAACTTACTATTACTCTGTAATCTACAAACTGCAACCGATGTAATGTGATACCATTACATTCACCATTAATAAAATTAATACAAGTCTCATTTTTGAGTGGTTCACTAATTTATTAATAATTTATCTTTAGTGGAAGATGGATAAAAAAAATAAAAAAACTTGATTTTTTATTACTTCATTAAAAAAGATACTGTTTGACATCTATTGTCCAACGCTAAGCCTCTTTCCACTACGACTTTTTATTTCCTTTACCTTAGTAGTTACCTCTTCAGTCTTCTTAGGATGAACCTTGATATAGTTGTTAAAGTAGAAACTGCTGAACATATATAATAGTAAGCTTGCGTTGGCTATCAGAAATATGTGGAGATGTTTAGGGTAGTTGCAATTGTGGAATAAAGCAGTCGTGTTGTGAGCGATCACTATGACGAATTGTATCTGAAAAGAACATTTAAATAGGATGAAATTTTTATCTAATCATTAAATACATGGTGGTGATTTTAAGTACTAAATAATTATTGGCCAAAAGCGTCTTTTTTGTGAACTGCGATAAGAAATATAATCGTGAAAAATAGTCTTTGGAAGCCCGTATTCAGTATGATGGTTTATGGTCGGAATTATGTTGGCTCATATCCTTATTAAAATATTTTTAACCAGCTTTGCCCGCGGTTTCACTGGCTTGGAGGTGAATTACGCCACGCGAACGTACTGCCGCTATAAAAAGTTTTCAATGTAAACCCAAGCCGGTTAGGACCCAGGTCTTTGTACATACGTTTTTCTTGCTGTGAAAAACTACGTTTATTCGCCGTATGTAGGCACGGTCGTCAGTGTTTAATGGATCACTATGAACGCTTATTAACAGACACGTTACGGCGGCGATACGCCGTACCGTAAAGAAACCGTACCCTGTAGAAAGGACCTTAAGCTGTTAAGGCGTGAAAAGGTAACAGACATACAGATCGACAGACAGGCAAAGTTACTTTCGAATTTATTATTAATAGCGACCTGCTCCTGCTTCGCACGGCTTTTACGACTTGACAAATCATCGAGATTTCTTAGGTAAACGTAACTTTATTACTAACGTATTATACACATAAGCCTTCCAGAATAAATTCTCTAAGCGATAGTGAATAGCTCACCAATGTCTGTTGCGTGGTATAGAAAAACAACGCGGACATACAAACAAACGCAATAAGCAAATTTGTTTTATAATATGTATAGATTAAGTATGGATTGAATCTTACCAATTGAATCAGAGTGACATGTTTCTTCCACCACAAGTACTTCTGGTACTGTGGACCCAGACCAGCTAAGAAGTAATACGTGTACATCAGAATATGGACGAATGAATTCATTGTCCCGACCAGGACTATGGGACCAACTGTAAATAATAATAACACATGAAAATATCGCGAAGAAATCAGCTAGTCATTATAAAAATGTAATTGTGAAAACTGTGGTGAAGTGAGTTGTGAATAGTGTTAATCCCTAGTATCTGAGATACTTGTCAATGCTGGCATCAGGTGGAATAACAACTTTTTCGGCTTCGTTCATAATCATCCCTAGTTCTAACTCGCCCGCTTTGTTATATGGCTATCAGCTGCAAGGGTACAGTTTGTCGGAAAAGTACTAAGATGTAGAATTTTATTAATGTTGATTCTATTTTTTATATGTTGAAAAAACACTTATAACCTACCTACTGTTAATTTTATTCCACTTAATATGGCTGAATAAAAATTAATAAAATTCATACTAGCACTTTTCTTACCATCAGCACTTTCGCGCCTTCTAGCTTTACATGTACTCGTAGGTAGATACTCGTACATACGGACCGCGCGAGTTCGAACTGTGGATGAGTATGAAGGAAGTAGCTTTTTCAAGCTTAGTTCACCTATGTTTTCTCTGTGAGATTTTTACAGAATAGACCAGTAACTGGTCTATTCTGACTTTTTGGTCTGAAAATGCTCCATTCTGTGAGCAAGCGTGATGACCAATGCTCATTCTTATTCTGTACCGAGAGAGACCTTTATCTTATCTCAGGTAGGTTTTTGTGGTTATTATTTTTTTCCTAGTCTTTTTTGTCCCACTGCTGGGCAAAAGCCTCCCTACTCTCTTTCCATCTATCTCTGTCTAGTACTGCCGCGGGACCAATCTTTATTAAAGGAGTCCAGCTGATTCCGCTATCTCCGTCTGGGACCCACTGGGTCGTAAGTTTGGCATAAATGATAAGTAATTATCGAGCATTTTGCTATAAATTTTCAATATTTTGACAACGGAAGTAATCGGTTTAACAAATCCGGTCATGCAAGTTATCTCAAAATGTGCTCAAAGCTTGTTTTAACCATATCGCTTAGCGGCAGGTTTTCATTATTGATAATTACTTACTGTCCTACGTGATTTGAAACATGTTGCATCGTTACAGTTATCTCTCGTAGTTACCTTCTCGTTAAGAGAACAAGACCTGCACGATTTAATATACTAAAGTATGTATTGAGCAGCCTTATGATGGACACCTGGTAACAGCCCCGACTTACAAGCTCGTAGATTATTATAGTATGAATAGGTTTAAGGTCCGAACCTGCTACAGGAATCTGGACAGAAAAGAAGACTAGACTAAACGGCTTGAGTAGCCAAATCACTAAATTCCAAAAAAAAAAGAACCTAAGCAGTCATGGACTTCACAGAATGTAATAATTTTTTACCACTTTTGCTTTCAAAATTGTAGGATACCTAAACATACCCTAGATCCAAAGACAACTGATGTCTAGTGACCACCAGTCTGCATTGAGACCGCGAGGTTCGATTTCTAAAGCCAAGCCGCGCGGTCGAGCTTCGTGAGTGTGTACGTTTACAAACTCACGAGGCTCGGCCGCGCTACGGCCGCGCGGCCGAGCCTCGTGAGTTTGTAAACGTACGTGGGGACGTGGCTTAACAGTGGGTATATTTCAGGCTAATTATAATTAGCAAACTACCCCATAAACACATGTAGGTATATAAATAAATTCAATTATTTTTCATGTACATTTAGAAGTTAGCTAACCCAGCTAGAACTGAGTTTAGAATCTTGCCTAGAACCTAGCGTACCTGGGAAGTATTTTGTGGCCGCCCAAGCGATGATAGTGACCATCGAATGATGATACAAATGAAGGCTTGAGATCTGTCTGCTCTTCTTTCTGAGCACAAAGAATATGGTGTCCAGAAGTTCTGTTAGCTTGCCGATGAAGTACCACCAAGTGGCAACTGATGTCTGCAAAACGTCATTTTATTTGAGACAAAAAAGTCAAGTAATTTCTCAGCAGCAGCCCGTAGTCTGAATTTGTGACTGATTAATGGCAGTATGCTCGCCACATGTCCGCAGCCGCACGGCGGAACCTCGTGAGTGTGTACATTTACAAACTCACGAGGCTCAGCCGCGCGGCCTTAGTGGGAGCTAAGCCACTAATGGGAGTGATGTGGAGGGAGTGATGTGCATGGGAGTTAAAACATAACAGGTGAAGTACTACAGGTACACCTCTGCCTGTGGGTATACTACAGGTACACCTCTGCCTAACTCTTCGGGAATAAAAGACGTAATGTTTCTGTGTGTACAAATTAAAGTAAGACGTGCAATTGTAGGTCTATTCATGAATAGACACGTGGTACATGGTACGTCCAAGCAGAAATTCGATATCTTTTCTCGGGAAACAACATAAATCACGACAATTACAAAAAAATATAAAACAGGTAGATGTTACTCACCCTAGTTATAAGAGGATCGTCTGTGTCCACAATTGGATCGCAAATAAAATTGTATTGCTCAGCCAAAAGGTATTTAAGCCCCTGGAAATAGTGATAATAGTGGTTAAAATAACTTACAGAAATCTACGTAAAACGCATTACCAAAAATAATAATAAATTCTCACATCCGCTAAATAACTACTTTTTAATATTTTATTTTATTAAGTTCTAAAATCAGGTTTTTTCATGTACAACTGTAATAAAACACTGCCAAAAGTAAGAAACAACAAGGTTATTGGTGAAAGCCAACTTAAAATATTACTTCCTTTAATCTCACCATATCATAGCGATATTATTTTTAATATTTTTTTTAAATTAAACTTTTAAGCCAGTGCCGAAGAGCTTATTTGTGGTTCATGCCTCGCATATGTTATGTACCAAACGATGCACATTACAACTCGCAAGAGTTAACTTGAGACTTCGCTCGGATGACGTAAGCGAGGTACTGACGCGACGATGTCGAGAGTGGTAAGAAGGCGGGTGTTGGGAGGGGAACGCGCATTCCGCTGGTCTCAAGTTAACTCTTGCGGGTAGTACGTGGGAACAACACCCTACAATTATTTTACCTTAATTAAATGTACAATAGTAGTGACTGATAGCTTGCCGATCGTTCTACATTCTATCATAACGTAAAATAGATTTAAAGAAAACAGCTTTAGGAACGGTCGTAGACATTTGGTGTCGTAGTGAAAAATGCTTGGGTGGGCTTCCCCGACTTAAGTGACATACTTTTTTCTTTAACTTGGATTTTGAGCCCAATATGGCCGATCTCTTTCCATGAAATAAATTTGTATACAAGCAAATTACTTAAGCATTATAGCAGGCAGCGTTGTGATCGTTTGTAATTTGTGTGTATTGTTCATAAAATATTGTACCGATATCATTTGGTTGCAAAAGGATTGAGATGTGCCATTGCAAAATCAAGTCAATTTACACAACTGACATACGTCACTTCCATGTAATATATGTCAATTTTTTTGGGTCTCCAAAACCATCCCATATGGTTTTGGTGCGGTATGAAAATACTTATTTTTTAAGAGCATATATATAAGTTGGCAACGTCGCAAATAGCTGTCAGATATTTACCTGTTTTGATTAATTTGGAAATATTACTGTATGGAAACATGAAATGTGGCTAACTAACGAACTATAACATTAATAATGAATGCAACTATAACACTGAATTTGATGTTGTAACCGTTTTAGGTGTAAAAAAGGCTTATGGAAAGTTTCCAAATACAGTTTTTACATCTAAAACGAAATATTCGGTGTTTTGATATCAATTATTGCATTTTATAATCAATATTTTAGTTCACTAGTTAGCCACATTTCTTAATTTCATAGGAAAAGTAATATTGCCAAATTAATCAAATGCTGTGAAATATTTGAGATAATTATATTTGCGACGTTGCCCACTTTCAGAATAAACGCCCTTAAGTTTCTTTTACAACTTTGAAAAGCTCCAAATTTGGACTCCCCATTATTGGAGCAGCTGACACAGATCTCTTTGCACTAAGGAAACACTATTTTTGGTATGAAAATCATACCTAAAATAGTTTTTCCGGTATAAAATAACTTTATCAAACTAACGCCACCACCCGTACTAAAATTATAAACAGTCACTAACCTCATACATTAAAAATACACTAAAAAATATTTGAAATAAATTAAACAGCATAATCGGGTATTTTAGTTCAAACGGCTTCCTATTTTTCATATAACGGGGTCCATAGTCAGTGCAGAATTTCAGGTATATTGCTACGGTTACAATAACTGGTATTGGACCTGACATTAACGGAAAATGTTTCGTTCTGGCATCTGTGGATAAATATATGGGTTTATAAATACCTAGTACCTTATATTTTATTCAAAAAGATTTGCCCACAATTATTATCAGTAATGTCATTTATTCATCAGTAAGTCAGACAGTGAAATGAAAATCCAAATAAATACATCTTTAATTCTTGGGTGAAAATAGTAAACAATTTTTAAGAAAGCTTAAAACAGTGATATGAAAGATGGTATCCTGGTCCAATTTTACTTTAAAAAAATTACCTATTAACTGATCCCTTGTTTCTTTAATTGGATTAGTTGGGTCAGTCAGTGGTAATGGGTCGGACCTGGACGACAACCACCCGCAGTTATGTATTAGGGAGGCGCTACGTTATCATCGGGTGCCTCCCTACATCCGCCACGTGGTCGGGGCATATTTGGCAGAAAAGTGTGTCATCTACAAGGGACTAGATGACAGGCTGGAGCGAGATGTCGTGCGGTGTTCCACAGGGTTCGGTTCTAGGACCGCTCCTGTGGGACATCAGTTACGACTGGGTATTGAGGGGCAAGCTCCAGCCGGGGGTGAACCTGACGTGTTACGCGGACGACAGGCGGAGAGGGAGATTTCTAGTGCTCTCCCAGCCCGCAGCAGGCACACCGGGTGTTGGCAATGGGCAGATAATGCCCTCTTCCGGCCCCCCTAAATGGGTCCAGGGACGGTGGATTCGGGGACGTCCGCCACCCCCTATCATATAAGACCCGAGGTGGTAGCGCGTAATGTTCCAAGCGCGCCCCTCTTAGATTTCGCGGGGGATTCAAACACCTCACTCGGGGGGAGTGAGGTGCTTGACCAGACGGAGCCCGCAGAGGCGGGCTGGCACCAGTCGGGGGCTGCGTTGAAGAGTGCTTAAGTGCCCCCGTAGCCCCCGGTGCAAGTGTGCGAGGGAACAGTCAGTTTTATTTAGTAGAAGTCTGATAGACCCCTACATCCGCCCTAAGACGGACGACATCCATGAGGATTCCTAACCCGTTTAAAAAATACTGTGGTAATTTGACCTTATTAAAAAAAATCGCTAAAGTGTTGTGCCTAACCCATTTTATATAAAATAAAACAATTTTAAAATATAAAAAAGTAATGCGTACCTGCCAAATCATCAAATACATAATTATATGTACCAGCTATACTGTTTATAATTCCATCCATTTTTGACAGCAACTTTACCAACCCCAAATTATTGAAAAAGAATATATAAAATATAATAAATACTACTTGGCGTTACAACAAACCCCTCTAAGCAAGTAGCTACAATGAAAGCAAGTACAAAGTTCTTAATTAAATAAGTGACATGTGAATTGCGTAGGTAAATGTTAATAAAGTTTTAAAAATTCTAATCGGCTACGATTCTATTTTTGTGATAGGTGTTCCGTACCTTACCATGACGATGCGTTGATCTCGTGGTTATTAAGAATTTCTTAGTAACAGCCCGGAGTTTGGAAGTTGGCGGTGTGATACCCCCGTGCCTCGGAAAGCACGTTAAGCCGTTAATCCTGCGCCTGATCTCTCTCCGATCGTTCCGGATTGCCGTCTCATCGGACTATGAGAGAGAAAGAAAGAAAATACATTTATTTAGCACAGACTAAAAGGCACACAAGTAAAAATAAATCAAGTAAAAAGAAAGAATACAAAATAAAAAGTGTAAAGTGCGTTGTAAGATACTAGCAGGAATGTGTGCCTTGCGCGTGAGTGAGGGAAGAGAGAGTGCACCTGTGTCCGCGCACACACTTGTGCACTATAATATCTCCCGCGCCGAAAGCCTATAATATCTCCTTTGAGATTGGCCGCCGTGGCCAAAATACGGTCTGGAAGACTATATGACGACGATGATGATGATCCCATCTAGCTGATTTCTGCCTCAGCGACTGCATTCGATGACTTCTTACGGTGGTTGAGAACTTCAGTCGTCAACGTCGGTGAAAGCGATAAACCGTTAGGGTTTATAATATGATGCAGTGAAAACTATATCTAGCACCGTGGACCTCTTTTGGCAGATATGATTCAGGACTTACCTCAGTTTATTGCTAGTGTGTTTAAAAATGTTAGTCCGGCGGTAGAACCGATGAGTGTTGGGGTAGGCGTGTTTTAGATACCGCGATTCGGCAAACGTAAGGTAGAACGCCCTCAGGCTAGATGGAATGACGATCTTCGCAGGTTGGCTGGTAGCAGCTGGATGAGAATTGCCGAGAATCGAGCAGAATGGCGTGCAATTGGACAGGCCTATGTCCAGCAGTGAACTGCTGTAGGCTGATGATGATGATGAGTCCAGAATAAGACCTATTGAAAAGTTTTGATCACCATCAGTCATCCTAAATTTTTGGGGTGGTCGGTTCAGAAGGTTGGAGAGCTAAAGGACACAAAATGTAGTTAATTTTTGCCTTAACTTTGTCGGTTGGTTAGCAAATGTTACTAAGAATTATTTAGGAAATTTATTGATATAAATAATAAGTTTAGTTTTTCATAATAATAATGATAATAGGGAACCCTGTTCTAAATGAATGCAAAACAGTTCATTTTAGGTATCCATGTTTTCCTAATGAGCATTTTTTTCGTGATGTGGAGTTTTTCATAATGAACATGGCCAATAACCAAATGTGGTTGCACTTTTGTGCTGTTTCATCGTTTTAATTTTAATGTTTAAGTTTAATTATTCAGTAAAATCATCAAAATATACCAGTATTATTTATATACTTTGACATTGTTGAATATGAAATACAAAATTATTTCTTTGTAAAGTATTATATTACTTTAATTTTTGTGAATGTGAGGACTTTGTGAATATGTTTATTATTATTATTTTCTTTATTTAATGTATACATATAATTAAGATTTTTAAATATATTTTTAAAAACAAAAACCTAAAATCATTTAAAAATATAAAAAATAATAGCCCACCGGTATCGGGAACAGCGTCCAAGCTTCCGGTGGTCAGGGCTCCAGAGAGAGGAATCTCCTAACGATACGCGCCGTGTCCAGAAGTACCGCTTTCTGGATCAAGCCTTTGATCCAGCTGCCTAACGAGAGCCTTCTCAGGTGTTGGTCGAGGCTCTTGGCATTATTATTATTATTTTTAATTTTTCCTTTTCATTATTTTTTTTCTTTTTCAGTTAGTTTTAATGATGGTCTGGCAGTTTGAGTAGTTTATGCGTCCTTGGTATTGTTCGTGGAGTTGAGCTCCTTAAGTTCTGAGTTACTGACAAATGCTTGCACTGACTGGACAGGTCCACTCAAATTTGTGTGGTTCTTTTCTCAAAAGACCATTTCAGATACTAATCTACATGGTCCTCCTATGGCCTGACCAAGATTATGTCAAGACTTTAAACGAGACTGTAACCTCCGAGTTTGTTTCGGCCTTTCTTCTCAGAGTAGTTAGATAGGAAACGCCGATCTCATCTAGCAATTTTTTAATATTTTTTTAATATGACGTGTAAAAGTGAAAGTGATTCCAATATCCTATTTACCGAATTAAAAAAAACATTTAAGGGTACCTGCTATCCAAAAATTGCCAAAACCCTATGACAAATAAACAGAGTGTAACAGAAATGTGTGGTTATATTACAAGGTGTGTACAACTGAACAACTTTTTCCACGGGAAAACATCATAATTGTAAAAATGTATCATCTGTCGGATGTTCAGTTTGATAGTCTGTACCTGAAACACGCTGTATACAAACTATGTTTTGCACAGTTCAATACTCTTTTTCTCACATAATCAGATCTTTTGTTTATGCATTAAGATCTCTTTCTTATATCAAAGACTAAAAAAAATGGCAGCGATACCAAAGAAGTAGTTATTACTAATTGAACAATCTAGTTATGTTTGTCACTTCCGAGTGACAAAAATCACGTAACAATGTTTTTTTTTGGTTCGGTACAACTGAATAGGTATTATATTAAGGTTGTATGTTAATCTGTTGAAATCGTAGCTGATTGATTTCCATTTCCCTGTGGAATAAATAAATAATAAAATTGTCAACTGACGTAGGTACTAACAGAACTCAGCTGTTACTATGGCACATGAAGTTTTTGATCAAGTCTGGCGTTATCAAGTGTCTTTTCTGTTACACCGTGTCCTATTTAAAACCGATCGTCACGCGAACACACGATCGTTCGTGCTTTTTGTTCGGTGAACCTAAACACGTGTTCGCGCTGACAGAGGTTTCTTTTCGGTTTCGCGAACAAAAAGTAACATATGCACGCGACCGATCGCGTATTCGCACGACGATCGCTTTTAAATAGGACGCGACATTACTCGTACAGTCGTACATGTTTACAATTTAATAAAAAAATATTCTTCTTTCTATTCTGTCTACAACACATGCCATCTGAACTGCCGCGTACAGCTGTATTAGTATTGTTACAAATAACAAAATAACTATTACTTTGTCATATACGTCATTTGGTCATTTCAGACGTGGCTGGAGCTCACGTTTATTTTATTTTACCGATTTCTATTCTTTATAAGTTGCACGTGTTTTATAGAGGTGCCTAATACTTTTGGCCAAGGTTGTAGGTATAACTTTGATATCCATATCTTTACACATATTATAAAACAAAGTCCCCCGCAGCGTCTATCAGTCTGTCTGTCTGTCTGAACGCGATAAACTCAGAAACTACCAAACGGATTTTCAAACGAATTTCACCAATGGACGGAGTGATTCATGAGGACGGTTTTGGTGTATAATTCATTATGATTTTCTGTAAATTGTCGGAAAAAATCATGCCGATTGGGAGCTTTACCTGGCGTAAACCGAGACGGATAAATGAAAATGATGTTTCACAGGATTATATGTCTTAAAAAGTTCAACAAAAAAGTCCGTGATGGTATCTTCTTAGGATGACCCACAATAACCATTTATATAAAGAAAAAGAAAGAAAGAAAGAAAATACGTTTATTTGCGGTAAACATGACATAATCTTATCTATCATGGTATATCTTTCAAAATTTCATTGTTTTGTACAGAAATTATTTTGACCGGCATTATCCATGCAATAAAATATGTTATTTATATAGGGAATTTAATTTAGACAAAATATGCCTTGACATCATATCATTAAAATTAATACTTTAAAAGATACATATACATAATCCCGGTAGTTCGTTCTCGTGGGATATTTGCCGACATCCACGCAGGCGAACCCGCGGGCAAAAGCTAGTTAATTAATTAATTTGTTCCTTAAAAATCCTAATGAGTGAGCTCTTATTGGTTCTTGCTGTCTTTTTTCTATAATATAATTAAAATAATAGCATTATTTATTTTAATTTTAGATCATACATTGTAAACCTACATTCTGGCAAATAAATTGATTTAGATTTGATTTGATTTGATCAAGTGAAAAGAAAAAAGAATGATTTCGTTTACATAACTCAACTTTATTTTTTTTTTGCTATTCTAGTAGTTTACTTAAACATCAAATATGAGGATTTTTATTATAAAAAAAAAAAAAATTATATTATTATTATTCGTTTATTCATTTAGATTCTTATAAGTTTACATTTTTAAATATTTATTAAAATAAAAAGACATTTAAAAATATAAAAAAAACAGAGGTCCGCCGGTGTCGGGAGCAGGGTTCAAGCTACCGGTGGTTAAGGCTGCAGAGACAGGAACCGCCTCACAATGCGAGCCGTATCGAGAAGTACTGCCTTCAGAATCAGGCCCTTGATCCAACCGCCTTACAAGAGCCTCGAGAGATGTTGGTCGTTGTTATTATTATTATTACAATACCTATTATTATTAACTTAAATATATCTTATTACACCTTCGTTGGAGTGACGATCTTCGCAGGGTGGCTGGTAGCAGCTGGATGAGAATTTCCGAGAATGGCGTGCAATTGGATTGCTATGTCCAGCAGTGGATTGCTGTAGGCTGATGATGATGATGATGATGAGCCTAGAATAAGACCTAGATTCTAATTGAAAAGTTTTGATCGCCATCAGTCATCCTACATTGTTGGGGTGGTCGACACAAAAGGTAGTTCATTTTTGCGTTAACTTTATCGGTTAGTAAACGTTACTAAGAATTGTTTAGGAAATTTGTTTATATAAATAATAAGTTTAGTTTTTCATAATAATAATGATAATAGGGAACTCTGTTCTAAATGAATGCAAAACACTTCATTTTAGGTATCCATGTTTTCCTAATGAGCATTTTTTTTCGTGATGTGGAGTTTTTCATAATGATCATGGCCAATAACCAAATTTGGTTGCACTTTTGTGCTGTTTCATCGTTTTAATTTTAATTTTTAAGTTTAATTATTCAGTAAAATCATCAAAATTTACCACGCAACAAAAGGCGGGCAAAAGCTAGTTAATTAATTAATTTGTTCCTTAAAAATCCTAATGAGTGAGCTCTTATTGGTTCTTGCTGTCTTTTTTCTATAATATAATTAAAATAATAGCATTATTTATTTTAATTTTAGATCATACATTGTAAACCTACATTCTGGCAAATAAATGGATTTAGATTTGATTTGATTTGATCAAGTGAAAAGTAAAAAGAATGATTTTGTTTACATAACTCAACTTTATTTTTTTTTGCTATACTAGTAGTTTACTTAAACATCAAATACGAGGATTTTTATTATAAAAAAAAAAATATTATTATTATTATTCGTTTATTCATTTAGATTCTTATAAGTTTACATTTTTAAATACTTATTAAAATAAAAAGACATTTAAAAATATAAAAAAACAGAGGTCCGCCGGTGTCGGGAGCAGGGTTCAAGCTACCGGTGGTTAAGGCTGCAGAGACAGGAACCTCCTCACAATGCGAGCCGTATCGAGAAGTACTGCCTTCAGAATCAGGCCCTTGATCCAACCGCCTTACAAGAGCCTCGAGAGATGTTGGTCGTTGTTATTATTATTATTACAATACCTATTATTATTAACTTAAATATATCTTATTACACCTTCAATATCTATTTTTTCACGTTCTTTGACTTATATCTACCGTCATAAATATGCGCTCGTTATCGTGATTTTTCCGCAACTTTTCTTCTACCGTAACTATTGTTGACTTTGCTAGAAATTGGAGTTAATTTGTTGCTTTTCAAAATAGTTTTATTCTCATTACTCTTTTTATAACTGTTGATGTAAAATTTTCCAAACATGTACATGAAAGCTGTTGAGTTGATCATGCACAAAGTGTTGAGTATTTTCGGGAAACTACACGGGTAGAAGAAGACGGCTGCGTTGTGGACGAAGATGATGGAGAATTGGATCTGGAAGGAAAGAGATCAAAATCATTAAAAGAAAAACTTATATATCCGGGGCATGGACTAATGTGTGAATGTGTGCGTCGCCTGCGTACAGCAAGCTGGCCGACTTGAGTGACACAGTTTCTTGTTAACGAGAATCTGTCAGACTTTTTTTGTTCATCCATGATCCAGGGTAAGTATGACTGGCAGAAGCAGAGGCATAATTCTATCTAGTTGCTAATTACGTTTCTCCTTAAAAAAATCTAGATATAAAAGTAAGTGCCTTTGCTTTTAAGATAGATGGTAACAGTGAACGTTTAAAATCAGTGTACTTAGTAGTGATGACCAACATTGAAGACAACGAATCGACAAGCGTTGTTTGGAACTCCAGAATTCTAGATACACATGGTCTCAAAGAGGCAATTTTTCGACCGGTCTTGTGGTGCAACTTGGGAGGCCGAGTTGTTTGATGCCAAAATCAAATATTAGGTATGCTTATGAACAAAAAAAAAGCTTACCACCAGCTTTTGGCCGGGGCTTTGCCATCCCACGGGAAGGTACTACCGGGATTAAAGGTATCCTATATGTTAATCCACGTTATAACTTATCTGTGTGGAAAAATCCGTTCTGCCGTTTTTGCGCCAATGCGAAACATACAATCTAAAATTACATTTTTTCAAAAATATTTAATGTACAGTTTTTATGTATATTTAGATAAATAAAACCCACCAATTGTATCATGGTGACGTGCTTCTTCCACCACACGTACTTCTGGTACTCAGGTCCAAGTCCCGAGACGAAGTAGTAAGTGTACATGATGACGTGCACGATGGAGTTCAGGTATCCCATGAAAATTGTGTGACCTCCTGCAAATTAAAAGAATATTTTATATTTGTCAAATTCATCAATTAGGACCTGTGTGTATATTAATGATGACTAAGATGTAGGGAATTCTCATTATACCAGCGATTTGAACAAAGCACTCGTCAAAGACTTGGTATGGAGGGGGAGACAAACAGTAATTAATTGTTATAAGCCTAACCATGGTTACGAATGAATACCAGTAGTAAGTAAATAATCATATGTATTGATTTTAATATTAACTTGTTAGAAAATAACTCAAATAATGTAGGATTATTAAGTCTTTTTAGGTCATTTGATTTGTCAAATGTTTTTATTGAACCAACCCAAGTGACAGATTCTCTTACCACCTGTATATATAATATTTTTTGTAAATGTAATTACTTACACAAACAAATTGTAAACAAGTTGCCATCAGATCACAGTGGACAAACAATAACATTTTGCTCCTACATACCTTTACAAAAAATTCTAATAAGGTTTAGGCCAATTACATGTAAAAGTTTAAAGAAATTAAATAATTCTTTGGCCGATAAATTATGTGTTCAGAGTTTTAATAATATAGGTGACCCAAATCAGTTCTACGCTGAGTTATTTTCACTATTAAACACGCAATTTAATGAGACTTTTCACTAAAGACTGAAAATATTTACACAAAGTTCTTATTTAGTGATTAGGCGACTCCAGGTATTCGTAAAAGCAGGGGAAAACAATTTGGACTTTATGGCCTAAAGCAACATTAGAATAATACAAGCTTTCATAAGTATGTTGCAAAATATTCAAAAAAATTTAAAGTGTGTGCAAAATAGCCAAAGCTCTTTATATTAGCAATAAAATAAAATCAGCCGATGATAAAATAAAAACCACCTGGCGAATAATAAATAATGAAACAGGTAGGAAAAAAACAGCGAAATACTGAATTTAATTTAGAGACTGCACATGGCCCTATCAACTCACATGTAGAAATAGCTCAGGAATTCGAAAACTTTTTTGCTAATATTCCCTTTAAAACTATTGAAGCCTTAAATTCCTCATCAGCGCTTTCTGCTGCCTTACTTAGAAAGAATGTGAAGGCATGCCCTTTTGGAGTTTAGGTTTCAGCATACAAAACCCCAGGCTGTTATAAAAGCTTTTAAAGATCTTAAAATTAAATCAACAGAAGATCTCTGGGTCTATAAAAGTCTGTAGATCTATTATCGAAACCATTGAGTCCTATTTAGCTTTCATATTTAACACCAGTGTAGACCATGGAGTCTTTCCGGATCTCATGAAACACAGTAAAGTAGTTCTATTGTTCAAATCCGGTGATAGTAAAGAACCCAACAATTATAGACCTGTGTTCCACCAGTTCTCAGTAAGGTGTTTGAAAAGTTGATACTCAATCAAATGTTATGCCACTTTAATAGAAATTCCAACTTTCATGAACAACAGTAACGTTTCACCAAAGGGGGTTGTACCACTGACACCGGTGTCACTCTAATAAAGAACATTTTTAATGTCTGGGAAGAATCACAAGATGCCATTGGAATCTTTTGCGACCTCTTGAAGGCATTTGATTGCGTAGACCATGAGACACTTCTGCTGAAACTGTAGTGATTAGGAATACAGCTCTTGATTTACTAAAATCATACCTGAAATATAGAAAGGTTAAAGTTCAAGTAAACGGCGTAAACTCATTGGGGTCTGAAATGGCAATGGGCTTTCCTCAAGGTTCGATATTGTGTCCATTCCTCTTTTTAGTTTACATTAATGATTTACCCTAATTACTAACTCTCAACTATCTCTACTCAAAATCAACCAAAGATGGATGATGATTTTATTTGCAGATGACACATCATTGATCTTTAAAATCAACCGATGGTCACAAAATCTTGAAGACGTTAATAGCTCTATTCTTCAGGTCCAAGATTGGTTAATGGTAAATAATTTGGTACTAAATAAAAAAAAACAAATGCATTAGATTTAAATTACCTCACGTTAGAAGTAGCGAATGTGATATCATATTGAATGGAGAAAAACTGGAATTTATTAATGAAACTGTTTAAGTAGGAATCACGTTAGACAAGAAATTACAATGGGGACCTCACATACCATCTTTTGCGGGATGGCTAAGCTCAGCCGCTTATGCTATTAGAAAGATAAGACAGTTAACAGACGTAGAAACCCAGCATTATGTCCCCGCATTTTACTGTGCGGGCTGCTGACACTGAATCCATCTTTATTTTGCAAAAGAGAGCTGTCAGAGCCATTTATAATCTACGTCGCCGCCAATCTCCCAGGGAACTATTTAAAAGAATTAATATTATGACGGTATCTTGCCAATTAATTTATGAAAATATTATGTATGTAAGAAAAAATCTATATCTTTTTAATAAAATTAGTGAAAGACATAATTCTAATACTCGAAATAAAGATAAAATAGATCAACCATTTTTCAGATTATCCAAAGTACATACATCTTTTATGGGGTACTGTGTTAAATGTTACAACAAAATACCTTGTGATATATTGCAATTAAATGAAAGAAAATTTAAAACTCATATTAAAAGTTTACTTTGTAAACAAGCATATTACAAATTAGAGGATTGTATCCAAGATATATATATATACTTGGAAACATCAAAAAAATGCAAATGAAATGAATACTTGGTCCTGTTCCATAGGATAATCTAGAATCTAGACAAAACCAAACTGGTTGCTAATTCAATTGTATATATATTTTTTTTTTTTAATATATTACATTTATTTTACATTCTGTGATTACTTCCTCACACAGTGACTCATTAATTGGAAAATTTTAGGAAAATCGTCTTCTTTTACTGTTTGTGTTAATGTGAGCACCATGTATCTATCATATAACTAATTTATCTGTTGTTGCTTTATTTTTCATTATTTTACCTATTGGGGTATAGTAATTTTATTCTAGGTGCATCGTCTTCACATATAATTATATAACTAATGTATCTATACAAAATTTTGTAAAACATTTTAAAAGAATAACGGTGGAGTTTCTTGTCCATTCTTCTCCATGCAAAAACTTCCTTTTGGAAGAGTTGACTTTTTTTTGTAAATTTTGACGTTCAAAAGTGCCTTATAAGGGCTTATTTGAAATATTAGATTTGATTTCGACTACTATTTTTTTAATGTTATTGTATTTGATAATGATTAAAAGATTGAAGATTTGGCTTTGCCCTGTTTGATTCGATCTTGTGGAAGAAAGAAGAAAATACATTTATTTAGCACAGACAAAAAGGCACAAAACACAACATAATTATAACACAAGTTAAACAAAAGAAATAAAAAAAGGGAAAGTGTGCCTCACGGCTGCGCCAAATAGGCAGTAGTTCAGCGAAAATGCCAGACAACTAGTGCCTGACGCTGGTTTTCAACTGGACCTGCAGTGGGAGGTGACGGACACACCACACCATTTCATTATTTTCGTCATAATGATAATGCCTTTCACGGGATACAGCGTGGCAGAGACAATGACTCACAACTATTACCATGGATTTAGTACATTATTCAGGAAATACGACGAAATATTTCAACGCAGGGGGCGTTCTTGTTTCCTACAACAGTGAAAATGTATGGAACAGCAATTTTGTTTTTTTTTAATCGACGTAAAATTTCAACGCAGGAGCATCCAGAATCATGTACTGAATCCATGATAACAGGATGCGCGTCAATATCCTTGCTACCCTGAATTTCAATAAAAACAAAAGATGATGGGTGCTAGTGTCAAGAAAATAAACCCCCACCAAAATATAAACTTCTTCTCATTAAAAAACCATTACCTACATCATTTTTACTATGGTGATGGCGAAGCCCATTTTTGATTTGGATCAACTAACAAATAATGTTCAAATCAGAAAGGTCACGTACCTGGGAAGTACTTTACTCCAACCCAAACGACGAGAGACATCAGAGTGTGATGGTAGACATGGAGGAACGTCACTTGATTGTACTTCTTCCGTAAGACAAAGAAGACGGTGTCCAGAAGTTCTGTGATCTTCGCAAAGTAATAGAACCATGATCCGGCTGCAATCTGTAAATTTTAAAGTAGTATTTAATAAAATGTCTATATTGTACAGACAGTGGACAGAGATAAGTATCCACCTAACCAAATAATCTACTAGGTAGGGTGGCTGCATATCTCTGATAACAAGCGTACCTCCGCGGACCGATATTATTAATTGAAAAGTAGTTTCCTACCAAATTGGCTTGTTTCAGAACTATAATTTTATTTCCACTATGAAAATGTTATTTTTACCTATTATCATTTAGCACAACGAAAATTCTTCTCAGTTTTCTTTTAAAGAAGAATTTTCATTTATTTCATGAGTTATTTATTTTTTGTGATTGAACTCCGACACTCTGTTTTCCATAAAATATTAAAACTTGTCGTAAAAATTACTTCAAAATTAAAATACAAATAAAACACGCCTTCAGCACAGAATAAATAAGAACCAGTATTATTATCTTAGCAGTGACCTTGAAATAACTACCTACGGCCGCTCGGTAGATAAACCTTCCGCGTCTGTGCTTAACTGTCGCGTACTCGATACTGTTGCATGTATACACTCAGATGTCGAAGCTCGTCGTTTCGGCCGTTTTCTATAAAAATAGAATACTGACTTATTTATACTGTGCCTTCAGCTTCACAAGAAAAAGAGAATTACCATTTCTCTTTATTCGATAACCCGTTGCCATATTGATTCAGTATCTACACAATACATACAATAATACAAATATATGAAATAGAAGTGTCTGTTTGTAATATTAAAATAACAGCTTTTAACTAAATGCATATGACAATACATACGGTACTTATGGCAAAAAAACTTTTTTAAAGGAGAAGTCTCATCTCCCATAGAAAATTACCCCACTTCTGACAGCAGAGAGAAGTATCTCAAAAAATCGCAAAAAATTAATAATAAAAAATACATACATTTGGTTTTGATCCTTACTGGCTAACATACGAATAGAATGCTCTGAATATTCGTTCAGGGGTACTATATAATTTAGTAAAATCTGCAGATTTTAGTTTTAGAACGACTAGAAATGCAAATAAAACATACTTTCGGTTTTAATCATACTATACATAACATCACGCCTGTATTCCCCGAAGGGTTAGGCAGAGGTGTACCTATAGCACACCCACATTTTGCCAGTTATGTTTAAGTCCCATGAAATAGGGGGCGAGCCTATGCCATCAACCAGGCACAAATCGAGACACCGGGCTGCTACTCAAAAATTCCTGATGGAAAATCCCAATAAAATTTTAAAACCAAACCAATCTGGAGATTTTGGTCCTAAAACCAAATTCTCTAGATTTTATTAAATTATATACGAGTACTATCCCCTGACGGACTCATAATACTGCATCAAAGTTCTTGATTACTTTCGAATTAATATTTTTGATAAGTATGCAAACTTTTTAGATTAAACTAAATGAAAAGGTCGAGACTGTCCATTAATCATTAAAAAAAAACAAAATTTAAAAATATAATTGCAGTAAAAGTTAAATTATAGGCGGGAAAATAAAATGTATGCAGTCCCAAATGAAATTAATTATTCTTGTTTTTTTTTTCATATGCGATTTAAATTATTGTTATCAATAGTATTGATTATTAGTCTTTTTAACTCAACAAAACTTTCGTAACCATATGGATACTTCGTCCGAACAAGCCGCTCAAATTGTGGCATTGGTGCGGGAAGGCTTGACCAACGAACAATTGCTATAAATTTTAATTAAAACCAGTCTACGGTTTCTAGAGTATACCGAAAGTTTGTAGAGACAGGTTCTTACAAAAGGAGACCCGGTACCGGGAGAACTCGAGCAACCACCCGTCGTGACGACCGATTTATTGTTTCAACTTCCCTACGAAATCGTTTCCTCACGTCAGTAAACATCAAAACAGAGCTGAATGAAGTGTTTTAAACATGAGTGCACAAAAAATAAGAAGGAGGTTTCAGGAAGCGGCAATCACCCCTTTTAGACCAGCAAATGGTTCAAAGCTGTCTGCAGCTCACAGTCAAGCTCGTTTAAGATTTGCGCGTGAACATCTTAATTGGACTGAAGAGCAATGGGCCTCCATATTGTTCACTGATGAGTGTAGGACATGTTTAAATGGTGCAGACGGTCGCCGAAGATTCTATCTTCGACGTGGGGAGAGATAATACCTACTCAAAGTTGCATTGAGGAGCGTGTTCCGTTTGGAGGCGGTTCGTGTATGGTGTAGGGTGGCATTACGATGATCGGGCGAACGGAACTTGTGTCCACTGACATAGTTCCTCAAAACGGTAGAATAGGAGGTTTGATGGCACAACGTTATAAAACAGAGGTTTTAGAAGCTCACGTGGTATCTTACATGGGATTAATAGGCGAAAATTTGACTCTAATGCAAGATAATGCTCGACCCCACGCCGCTGCACAAGTTCGACAATATTGCGAAGAGGTTGGGATACGTACCATAAATTGGCCAGCACGCAGCCCGGATCTTAATCCCATTGAGCATGTTTGGGACACTATAAAAAGCTGTATATGCGAGAAATCCTGTGCCCACAACAGTGCCAGCAGTAATTTCACAAGAATGGAACAATATTCCGCAAGACCGTTTAATAACCTAATCAGTTCTATACGGAACCGATTAGAATCTGTAATAAGGGTACGTGGAGGCAATACAACTTATTAAAAGAAAGCTGTGCTTCAACTTTTTTTTAAATTGTAAAAACAACCTTTTCAATAAAACCAATTTGTGTTAGATTTATCGTTTTTGTTCTGATATGATGATATAATACTACGCTGTTATGAAGTTAACGAACCAAACTATAGGTTTAAATTTGAATTTGTATAAAAAGTTTGAATACTTGGTTAAAATGTTTATTTCAAAGGCGTCTTGAACATTGATGCAGTTTATGAGTCCGTCAGTGTATTTAGAGCAATTTTATCGTGTGTTAGCCAGTAAGGATTAAAACCGAAAGTATGTCTATTTTTTTACTAATTTTTAGCTATAATTTGAGATAATTCTCTTTGCTGGCACACGTGGGGTATTTTTGAGCCTTCTCCTTTTTGTCTGTCAGCCTGCGTCTGTGTGTTAGTTCTTGCTTATCTCCGAAATGGCTAGCCCGATTTTGACGAATTTTTAACTGGAATTTGGAAATTGGTTGATGTTATATGGAGTAACTAAGGCGTAACTTTTATCTTAGAAATAGAAATAGGGGCCACGTGTACGAAGCCACGGGTGGCAGCTAGTGATAAAATAAAATTCGAATGGCAACTTACCCTCAATGCTCTAGGATTGTTGGAGTAATCAACTGGTTCACAGGCAATGCTGTACTCTCTAGAAAGAATATAGGCTGATCCCTGAAAAAGGTACAAAATAACAGTAGGTAAGTCATGATCAAGACATATGAAGAAAAACAGAAATCTCGATGTTTCTACATGTTACCATTGAACCCGTGCGAAGCCGTGGTGTCTAAAATAATAAAGAAAATAATTCACACAAAGTTTTCAAATTATATTTTTTTTTCACCAGAACTATAAAATTATAATTCGAAAATAATTGTACAATATGAACAAGTCTTGTGGGAAATTGTTTGTCATAATATTATCAAATAATAAACATTTATTCAAATTCACGCGAGACACAATGGCTTTTTAACTCAGGGCATACGAAAGGTCTAATAAGTCAAGTTTATTGTTACTAGTTAATTAGTAATGCAATACTTTGAAACCTGTACGTATTGTATATTATCTAGAATTAATTCTATTAAGGGGCTACTGAAATCAATTCTATGTTTTTGTAAATTTTGACGTTCAAAACTGCTTAGTTAATATAAATGTGTTAATGTTTGCGGAAACCTTTATAGTTTGTCATGCATAATATTTTATCTTAATTTTTTTTTGGTGACATGAGGATTTACATGCTACATTTTAAAGCTTTATTTCTTGTGTTATAAAGGTAAGTTCGTATTTAGGTACATACTTTACGATCAATTAATATTCATTACAGCAAAACGCTGTGTCATAATGAATGATTGTTTCTGATTGAATTCTCGACCTGAGACGCATAAGGTCGAATCTCGAGATCGGAGCAAAATAGCTTTAATAGTCAGCTGAAACCGGTATCTCGCGCTCTTTCTAACCATACAACAATCATAATTCTATCTCTTTTTTTTCTGATGGATATACAAATGCATTAGGTCGAATCTGTCGAGTTTTTTAATTTATATCGTGGAATATGGCTTGATAGCAACTACAGTATTTATGCTTAAAATTTTGGTTTAATTAGAAGGTCGAACATTGACTTCAGCTTTCATGCTATTAAATTATTTTACGCGTAAGGCAGGGACTATTTTGTCATTCGACTTTAATCTACAAGGATTGTTGGTAAAAATAATACGTATCGTCAGATAGAACTTTATGCCTCTTGAAATTAAATAATCAGATGTCGTGCCTTGAGATATACTGTTATGCCTCGAAAATTTTGTTTGTTCGGTTATGGTCTACAAACATTATTAGTCCTTATGTCTATAAAAAGTGCTACTTTATCGTTGTACAGAAATACACATGTGAAAAAGAAACACTATTCCATTGACTTCGTGACCGCACACCGACGTATGATGAGAACAGATGGGAACTTAAACACTGACCGAAGAAAGTTTTCTTACGAATATAGACTTACTGTCAATTCTAAGAGCGAAAAAATATGCCGGAATATGTTTCTTAATACGCTATCTATAGGAGAAAAGTTTGTTAAGGTGAGTTTGGAGAAACAGCTCGATGGAGGGTTGGTTGCTCCAGATCAGAGGGGAAAGCATATCCCTGGTAATAAGTCATCAGATGTGTTAGTCCAAACAGTAATAGATCATATCAACCTATACCCTTGTTATGAAAGTCACTATTCACGACAAAAGAGCGGACGAAAATTTTTAGGACCAGACTTAAATATCCCTACAATGTATCACCATTATAAGGAGATGATGGAATCTAAAGAGATTCCTCCAAATTTGGTAGCCAAAGAATGGCTGTACCGAAACATTTTTAACACCAAGTTCAATTTAAGTTTCAAACTACCGTCAGTCGACACTTGTGATGATTGCGATGCATTTGAGAGAAAGCTATTAGATGTTGTGGATGACGAGCTGAAAAATAATATAGAGAAAAAAAAGGAAATTCATACCAAGACTGCCGAAGAGAGATATAACTTGAAGAGAAATGATAAAATAGAAGCAGAATTAAGTTCAGGTGAAAAAAAAGTATTGATGTTTGATTTGCAGAAGTGTTTGGCCACACCGAATTTAACTAATAGTAAATCTTTTTATCTACGAAAGCTTTGGACACTAAATTTGACAATATTTGATTCTACAGCTGCAAACATTTTATGGTCTGAAAATATAGGTGGCAGAGGAGGAAACGAAATAGCTTCTTGTCTGATTCGATGGGTTGAAGAAAATATAGAAAATCTTACTAACGTGAGGGAATTAACTCTGTGGTCTGATAACTGTGCGGGCCAAAACCGAAATTTGATGGTTGTGATGGCTTACATGTGGATATTGCACAAACATCCCCAACTGAAAATAATAAACCACAAATTTATGTTGAAGGGTCATACACACATGGAAGTCGATCAAATACACTCAAATCGAAAAAAAGAAAAAGCAATTGAAAACAATGCAGATTGCCATACCCCGAGACTGGTCTCAGTTTATTCGAACTTGTGGAGGAAGGAGAACTTTTAACGTCTATGATATGCAACTGCATCATTTTAAAGACGTTACGTCTTTATATAAGAAAAATGGTCCTTTTGTTTCCAGAAAGAAGAATAAAGATGGTAATGATTTTAAAATATCAGAATGTGTTTGGCTTCAGATTAGACAAGACCAGCCCGGAATATTATTTTATAAAAATACATTAGCAGAAGATTTTACCGAAATATCTTTGATCCGAAATGCTTCTAAGCGAATTCAGTTCCCTGAACATTTACCTAGTGTAAGTCAAACTGAAAAGCCCATATCAACTGCAAAATACAATGATTTGATGAGTCTTTTACAATGGATTCCACAGGAATTCCATACATATTATAAAAACTTAAAACATTCCGAGAGTCAGGCAGATTTTCCTGAAGTTGATTAAATTTAATACTTACTAATTAATTTTAATAATTTTTTACTTGATACGACGTATTGTGCCATTATTTTTTAGTCTATAAAAAAGATTGAGTCATTATGTTTTTAGCTTTGATTATTTTTTAAATTTCATTTTATTAATTCCGACCTTATGTATTTCATAATAATAAATGTAAACGCTACGTACATGGATATATTACAAGATCAGACTTAACCAAATTCCTATTTTTTTGTCAAACATAATGTTACATATTATAATAAAGCTTACAATACGCATTGAATTTACCAAAAAATTGCAGGCATAAAGTTGGATCCGTAAATAGAATTAAAATGATTGGTCTTTTAATAACTTTGTACAAGCATAAGATTGGATGTCACCAAAAAAGTAGATTTTCGTTAATAAAATATTATTATAATACTGTGAGTAGTTTTATTACTATACTGATACAAAGGTACAAGACTTATCTAAAACATTATACTATTTTTGTTAGCCTAATCGATAATGAACAATAGTTATGACACGATTTTGTCAAGATCTTTCTTTTGGCTCCCCTCTAAACTTGTGAAATTCCATATCAGACCTAATGCGTCTCAGGTCGAGAATTAATTTTTGTAATTGATAAATTAATGTAGAAAATGACAAGTAAATTTTCGTTTTTCTGTCGTGTATCCAAACGGTAGCGAGTGGGATATATACTTTATTAATTTGTTTTTGGAATAGTTGGAGAAGTAGTACTTAATTATATATTTTTTGGTAGAGCTAAGATGAGTCGATATGGTTGTGTTTTTTTAAATTGTTTTATCGAGATAATATGTTGAATTTTATTTGCCCTATCATTCCCGGATTAATATCAGTTATCTTGTACATAGGTACTAAGAAATTCCTCTGCATCGAACGTGAGTTTACAACAAATCTAATATGCGCCAGAGCATACGTCATGTCAATACTAACGCGCATGTGAGTAGTACATTGTGACTGCAGCGGCGTGCACAGAGTTTGAGACAGGGTAGGCAGAAAATTGTAAAAGATATTATCTAACCAAAAATACTGCATGTTGGTTTTGGTTCGTCGTCTTGTCGATTAAATAAAAACGTTAATCTATGGATATTTGAAGTGGCCTTTCGGCGCGTTTGTTTTATGTTTACAAAACATTAAATAATAATGGCGATGAGGACAAACAAGTCCATATGAATGCGCCACTGGCGTCAGTTTCACCCTACGATTTCCCACATTTTGGGTCTAGCAAAGCAAGAGTACCTACTTGCTACGCTATTGTTTGTTAAAAACTATTGAAAACACATTTGGTGTGGACATCAATACCTGCACAAAACTATGTCTTATTTGTGCCATTGTATGCCACGTATTTATAGGAACGCACACCCATTAAATCCGCATGCCCACGAGAGCAACCATAAAAACATTTAGACGCCAATAGTTTGTGCAACATCTGACACCCGACATACCGACCTCACCGTCGAGGTCCTCCGCGATCGCGACCCTCCCGAGTAAATAATACTCCCCCCCGACCCTTGCCCGATGAAGCGCCAGCCCGCGCCGTAACTGAGCGCGTAGCTTTAAATTTCCCGTATAATAACAATGATCTATCCTTGATCCAGCCTGTCCCATTATACTGTCCTTCCCCGAGCGACGCCCTAAGCCGAGGTTCGTACCCCACAGGGGGTGCCCTTAGCAAGCGTTCGCCTAACTTTAATTAGAATAGTTGCCCCTGGCTGGAGGATTTAAGTGTGGAAGCTTAAGGCAGCCACAGGAAAGCCCGGTTAAGCAGCCCTGACCTTAGTGGTCAAATGCGAGGTGCCTTTCATGAGGAACTCGGCGGCGCTAGTAGACGTAGAAACCGCGCGATTGGTCTATTTTAGCTAATTCCACAGCATTATATCGTATGGCATTTTACTGTGGGGTCGGGCTGCTGACATTGAATACATCTTTATTTTGCAAAAGAGAGCTGTCAGAGCCGTCAGAGCCATTTATAATCTACGCCGCCGCGAATCTCTCAGGGAACTATTTAAAAGGATTAATATTATGACCGTACCTTGCCAATTAATTTATGAAAATATTATGTATGAAAGACAAAATCGACATCTTTTTATAAAATAAATGATAGACATAATAATATTTTAATAATAGAAATAAAGATAAAATAGATCAACTATTCTTCAGATTATCTAAAGTACATACATCTTATATGGGGAACTGTGTTAAATGTTACAACAAAATACCTTGTGATATATTGCAATTTAATGAAAGAAAATTTAAAACTCATATTAAAAGTACACTTTGTAAACAAGCATATTACAAATTAGAGGATTATAATATCCAATATAAGAATGCTTGTAAACATGCTGTTCCTGCTCCATAGGATAATCTAGAATCTAGACAAAATCAAACTGGTTGCTAATTCAACTGTATAATTTATATATATTTTTTTAAACATAATACATTGATTTTACATTCTGTGATTACTTGCTCGCACACTGATTTATTAATTGTATTTTTTTTGGAAAATCCTCTACTTTTACAATGTTTGTAAATGTGACCACCATGTATCTATCACATAATTAATTTATCTGTTGTTGCCTTCATTTTAATTCTTTTTACCTATTGTGGTATAGTAATTTTATTCTAGGTGCATCGTCTTCACATATTATATAACTAATGTTTGTCATCAAACTTTGACTTTGACTTTGACAAACGAAGACCCCGATGATGTAAACTTTACGATACCAAAACTTTTCTAAAATAAAATATCAGTTATACCTATCTTCTACTTTGTAAATATGATAGTTTGATAGATCAGTTAAATAAACAACCTTACCTCATAGACTAAGAACAAGCTGAATAGAATTTGGAAGATGTTGTACAGCATAAGCGTGGTCTTCAGCTCGAAAGCCGGTCGATTGCTCATCAACCGAGGACCCAGAGACTTGCAAAAGTACAGATAAGCTGACGCGATGGAGATCACCACCAAGGGGTTTGACACGCCCCACCAGTCCGCCGTTCTGGGATCTGGAAAATATAAGGATAAAATAACGCTTTTACGAAACGAAATGAAAGATCGTATGTAGGTCCTCCTTATTATGTTTAGTGTCGCTGGCACGACAATATTTCGAAAATTGTTGACCCAAAACTTGAAACTAAAACTATCTCGTCTTGATTTCCGTTTATGGTTGAAAACCATGAAAACTTTTTTATATCCAAGCACGAAGTTTTGTTTTATAAGTTCATAAATGGTAGATACTGAGTGGATATACTGTGAGGTCTTTAGGTTTAATTGTAAATAAAAAAAAAATAGCGATTCGTTAAATCAACCCATTTTAATATTGTTCGAGAAAAGATGTGAAAATATTATTTTTAATAATTTCATGTTTTAATAAATTTTAAATAAAAAATATGTGTAACTCACCAGCCAGATCATGTATCACATAATTATATTTTTCGGCTATACTTTTCAGTATTCCCGCCATTTTGTAAAAACAAATAACACGTTGGATCCACAGCCAACTCACTGCTGCTATGACACTTATAAGTAAACTACTTATTCATTTACATACTATTTAAAACAAAACAAAGTAAATCAAATTCTTTGTTCGTAATCAGTAAACACAGTGCTATTTAATAAACAAATGTACATTTCCATACAAATTACTATAATAACTAACAATTGTGATTTGCAAAAAATCATGAAAAGGTCAAAAAGATGTTTAATAAAGTGGATTTGAAATCAAAATAGTCAAAATTTACCAGTATACCATAATTAAAGAAATTATCAAGTTTCTTTAATGTTTATATAACTGTCTTTTAATTACTGTGACTAAAGACGCTATCACTTATTAATTAGGGTAATTTAAATAATTACTTGGTAATTTAAATCATAAGTGAATTCTTGGTCTACCGTTAAGTAACTAAAAACTAAAGATACTGTAGATGAAGCACGTTTTCATATAATGGACAGAAAACGTGCTTTATCTTAGGTATCTTTTTAATCGAGATCTCCAACTTGGTAGCGGTATTTTAGTTACAAAAGGTAGTCTCGTTTTTGATAGATTTTCAACTTCAACAACATCAACATTCTTCTGCCCTAATCCCAATAGATTTTGGGTCAGTTTGTCATCTGTATCTTCCTAAAATCTCTATCACGTCATCTATTTCAACATTCACCCCATTTCTATCCATCCTTCGTTTACTTTGTCTTCCACGGTCTCAAACTATTCTGTAACATTTAAAAAAAACCGGCTAAGTGCGTGTCCGACCACACACAATGAAGGGTTCCGTAGTTGGGATGAATTTATCCCAAGAACAAACTGAACATTGTACTTGAAAAACATGTTCATTGTACATTTGCATTTGGAATGTATGGGATATTCCAACTGCAAATTAATGTAAGTTAGTATGCACAATTTTGAGAGATTTACCATGTTATTTTTAGACCATAGACTTCTCTCTCTACTTTTTTTTTAAATTTAGGGCTCATTAGTTTCGGAGATGAGGGGGGAGGAATGGTAAATTTTTATCTATTTTCTTAAATATCTTTAAAAGTATTTAATGTTATATTATTTTTAAAACATTGAGATCCTCACCCTTTTTTTTTTTTTTGGTTGTGAAATTATCGAATAACTTCTCCTGCTCTGGGGGGAGCAGGAGGGCGTGTCAGACTCTTACTGACTAAAACCCACCCGTATTCCTTCCGTTGCCTGTACGTTGCCAGGGGCCACGGTATCCCTTTCGGACTTTCCCGCAACCCCGGCAGGCATTGGTCCTTTCGGACTCCTTCAGTTGCTGACATCTCTTTGAGGCGCGCGTGGAACACAACGCGCCGTCGATCCGGGCCTGGTCCTTATCGGACGGCGAGCTACCCATTGCTCACCGTCCGCAAGCCCGCGCCTACGGTGGCCGGGAATCAGCCTGCGATTCCCGACGCCCAGGGCGTCTCCTGCGGCGGCTAGGGGCGTGTGGGCGCGAATTTTGCCTTTCCCTCACGCGTTCTGCCTCCTCCTTCGCGAGCATTACTGCTTCGCAGAAGGAGGTGACGGCCTCCCATGCCCTCTCGCTCCGTACCATGGCCTGGACTAGGGCCGGACGCGAGAGATCCCCGCCACCGATCGCCTCCACGGGGACACGGCGATGCTCTGCCCAAGCCGGACAGACCTCCACCGTATGCTCAACCGTGTCCTCCGGGCGATCCACGCAGTGATGACACCCGGGCGTTTCCTCCCGCCTGATACGAAACAGGAACCTCCCGAAACAACTATGTCCGGTGAGGACCTGTGTCAGGCGGAAGGTGAGGACGCTGTGGCGCCTCTCTAGCCACTCCTCAAAGAGGGGACTTATCACCGCAATAGTGGCGTGCCCATGAGATCCTCACCCTTACAATTGATATGTCACGTGGTACAACTTGCAAAACTTTTTTGTTTTTAATTTCTGAAATGTGACCCCCACGTTCAAAATTCATTTATTTACTTTACATATCCTTCCTTGGGTCACATAAATTCATATGTGTATCAAATTTCAACTAAATTGGTCATGGATCATTGCTAAAAGTAAAGTTTTAATAATTCTATTGAAGTCAATCACAACATGCTATGTCGGCAGGCCGGCTGTTGTAGTTAGTGACGTAGTGTATGGGTAAGCCGGTTCCTGTGAAAGTTTTCATACTTACCCATACACCTCGCCACCGGGTACCTGGCACCAACTAATTGCGGCTTTCGTTCAAGAACTTTGGCAAGTCGCTGGCATATAAATTTCATTTTTTCGACCTCCCCACACCACCGAATCTAGCTCCAACCCATATTTAGGAAACAAGATTTATAATCTTGCTTCCTAAGATTATAAATCTTTAAAATCCTTTAAGATTATAAAGATTTATAATCTTGCTTTCTCAACATTTTGGGTAGCATGTGCACATGCAACTTTAAAATTTTCAAAGAAAGGAGCCAAGAGTAGGCATCCCGTTTATCCACCTAGGTAGATTGGGAGGAGCATGAAGACGCTTGCCGCGGTGGTTGAGCAGAGCAGATCAAAACGTTGCACCTAAGTAAGTAATCCATTGAAACTTGACACACATCACCGGTATTCAAAGATTGATCCGCTTCACCAGACACGGTATTATTTCTCCAAATATAAATAAGTATAAAGCTTAGAATAACAACAAACATGGTAGTAACTAAACGGTTTTCGGGCACACAATCTTATTAACGGCACACAAATTTTAACACTAAACATCTGTTCAGTCCTTCTGCTTCTAAAAACCGACACACTATGATCACTTTATCTCTCTACCAAGCGTAAAGGCTCGTGCAGACCAGCGCAACGCGACGGCGCACTGTGGATCGAAAATCGCCTCTAGAAGACTTAGGGATTTCAATTTGCAAGTGCCGGATTTTTTGCCGGTTATCGCTTCTATTAGTTATTACTTTATTCAAAAATGACACCCGAGTTAATTCTGCACAAAAACGAAGGAATTATAATTTTTTTACGAAAAATTTGTATGAAGCTAGTATGAAAAAGTTAATTGTCTCGTAAACAGCCAGGAAAACCGTAATATTCTCACAGGTGGTTATAGTACTAATTATTTATGATTTTTTGACATTTGTCATATAACGGTTATCGCTGCTGATTTTTTTTTTAATCGAAACAATATTTTTATTTATTTTTACATATGAAACGGTTCCTTTTAGTGACTAAATTAAGATCATTGTTAATTATGAAGAATTTTACTGACCCAAATATTAAGAATATATAAAACGAGATAAATATTTTAAAAAATAGAAAAAAATAAATCAAATATTATTCATTTTCCTTATCTTTGTCGTTGTCGGACTCCAATTCTGAGTCAGAATCCAGATTGGATATATCTAAAAACTCGAACTCACTTTCCTGAAACTGAATTAAGTCCAGAGTTTCAGCAAAAAAGCTCTGCTTTCTCTTGGCATCTAACTTAGGCCTCTGTGCACTTAGGAAAGGATCCGAAGAAACAACAAGCATATTTAAGATATCTTGATTAGAATCTTGCCTGCTTCCATTCCGCGAATGATGTTCCCGGAACCTCCTAAAATCTCTGTTTCGAGACTCTGAGGCTTCTTCCGAGAGAGTCCCAATCGGCACAATATCATTTTTCTCGATTATGTCAGCCCCGTGTATTAATAATTTATGTACGGTTGACGACATGTAGTACCAGTCGTACAATTCCACGTACTTTTCTGCTGTTTTGCGGGCATAATCTTTAAATCTTATTACGTCGATCTTCTCGCCAGATGTTATCGCTTGCAAAATCACAGCAATTCTTTTAATAAGATCTTCGTCCAACCCGGTAATAGCTGCAGTTTGATTGGGAAACTCGAAAAACTTTCTTGCGGTATTCCCGTCATTGGTAGTTCCCGAGCCTTGTTTCACAATATCAATCAACAGATTGAGCTGATCTTTGAATTTATTTTGAAAACATTGTTTTCTGTTTTGCAACATTTCTTTGTCCTCATTACTTCTCGCTGCCCACCGTTTGAAGTCGAGCCTGTACGCAATATGTAACAGACATTCCATACAATTTATGCATGCGTGTAGGGATGACAAGCCAAATTTGTATATGTCAGCATACACAGTCTTTGATGTTACAACATCTAAGCGGTTCATTTCCGTAGGTTTTGCTAAGCACAGGTAGCACGATGCATTTGATCTGGCCTCAGAAAGGTACGTGCAGACTTTGGCGTCGATCATTGTCATCATTAGTTGATGAGTCACCATGTTATTATTACTGCACTCTGTGGGGATAAGGGCCTCAATTTCATCATCCATTTGTCTTTTGAGACCAATGACAACTGATTCGCTCTCCTTTACAAAAGTAAACTGAACTGGACGACAATACAAAGTTGAGCATGGTTTTGGGTTCGTCCATACAGTCATGAAAATGCTTGCATCATCTTGCTCACCCTCCATTTTCTGCTTGTATTGACTTTGGTTGGAAGCACCATCAAATCCCCACTTGGATATCAGCTTTAGCGGCTTATTTTGCACATCGGCATAGTCAGAAAGACTTTGAAGGATCCTCGTCACCGTGATGTCAAGTAAAGCTTGAAGTGTAATCCTAGCCGAGGAATCCGTAACTGACACTGATTGCTTCGGAGGGTAGCAATCAACCTTAGTTTGTTGCACTTTATAGTAGGATGGATAAATATCCTTAGCACCTTCCCGAATGGCAGCCTCTCGCAAAGTAATATATTGCCACTTTGACAGTTTTAGTGAAAGAATCAATCCAAGCGCTTTCTCTGGTGTAAATATGACTGTTTTCACTGGTTTCTTAAGCGTTTCTTTAATTTTTACGGCTGATTCAGGATTATTCATCATGTATTCGATCACAGATGCGATATCTTCATGCCCTTCTTCGCATATGCCAATTCACTGGAGTTTTCGCCTGTATGATCATCAGATCTTTTCTTTTTCTGTTTACTTCCCAAATCTTCGAACGGCACCTTTTTGTCATTATTCCCACGGAAGATGATGACGACGGTTCTTGAGAGTCTGATCGTCCTCTTGGTATCTCATTAACAGTAGGTTCTTGATTAACTAAAGTTTGCACACAACTTGGCCAATCAATATTTGCCTGCAGCCAATTTCCGTACAGTCTTCTGAAGTGATCAAAGAATCGGTTGGATTTCTGCCACCTCTGTAAAGCAGCTCGCGTGAATTTCCGGCAAAATTCTTTGAGAGTTACTCGATCTTCGGCAGAAAGGCAATCGCCTATGCGGGATACAACTGCACTAAACAATACTTCATGATTAAATGAAGTACTCTCACTTTTTAGAAGAAAAAACAAGTCTAAATTGGTGATTAAACTTTCCATTTTAAGATGTTATAGTCGCAGAGCAAAAATTTGGTGTTAGCAGTTACACAGTTGTGAATAATCTAAATTATAAAGCAAAACGTTAGCGCTTTTATTGCAAAACATCGATAATTAGTTAACTACCCTCATTAGAGTTTTAAAAGATGTGTTAATGAAAATTTATAATCGTCAAAAACATTTCTTAGAACTCAACACAACTAATCAACAAATTAGCTTACTTATCAGAAATCATTAACAATAATTTAATCACCTATTCAGTCTTATTAGAAGACTAAATCATTGTAATTACTTAATCACTTATTTTCAGACTCACTTGAAGACTAAACCATTTGTTATTTGGTATTTTGGTTGTATGTAAAGTTTTAAAACTCATTTTGTATTGATAAATATCTAGCTCAAACATAGTTGTCTAAGTGTGGATGTACTATAAACCTCTGACTACTAATTCGGGAATATAGGGGTGATGCTATTTTATGTAACGTGTTATTAAAAGTCTGTGTTCCTCAACTTAAACACTAAAAGGAACCGTTGCATATGTAAAAATAAATAAAAATATTTGGACGATTTAAAAAAAAAAATCAGCAGCGATAACCGTTATATGACATATGTCAAAAAATCATAAATAATTAGTACTATAACCACCTGTGAGGATATTACGGTTTTCCTGGCTGTTTACGAGATAATTAACTTTTTCATACTAGCTTCATACAAATTTTTCATAAAAAAATTATAATTCCTTCGTTTTTGTGCAGAATTAACTCGGGTGTCATTTTTGAATAAAGTAATAACTAATAGAAGCGATAACCGGCAAAAAATCCGGCACTTGCAAATTGAAATCCCTAAGTCTTCTAGAGGCGATTTTCGATCCACAGTGCGGCGCGACGCGACTCGAACAATACAATTTCTAAGAAAACTTCACGGTATAACAATAACCGCTGTCGCGTCGCGCTAGTCTGCACGACGCTTAATGTTTTAAAACGTGATTATCGCTTGCTGAAGAATGTCACAAGAACACGTAGGTTCTACGTAGTTAGAGACCGCACACCATTTCCCTGCTACGGCCGAATCTTCAAACGCAACTCAGATTTTAGTCGCCATTAAGTATCAAACTATCTCTTTCACCTTAAAGTGAATTGTGGTGACAGAAAGACATCTCAGAATGTGACGTAAATACTCAAGTATTTGAGGTTCAGAAAGGTAGGCAAAGTAGCAAACCTCTTCTGAGTACAGCCAGACCGTGATGCTTATTTAATGAACTATAAAAATACTGTTAGGCCTTACCCTAAAAACCTGGTGATTCATAACGTGGATACCTTTTGTTTTCTAATTGAAAAACTACGCCAATTTGCCTTGTTATTGCTTTTTTATACAACTGTAAAAGAATCACAGCTGCAATTTAAATTTACGGACAATTTAATATAAAGTTGATATGCTTGACTTTACCTACTACTACCAAGCGTAACTTGTTTTCCAAAATAAATCAGTGTTGCAATTCTTAAAGTTTTATTTTTTAATCATACTAAAATTATTTTCTTCTGGAATCTTATCTCAATACCTAGTTCAGGTAGAATCCAATAGTTTCGTACCTACCTAGTTTAAGGCTCTATTTTGTAAATATTTGTGTAAATCAATTATTTCAATAAACAATTATTACTTACTTATTACTATTTCTATACCTACGGTGTATTTTTTTTGTAATTACAGTGAGCTCGAGAAAAGTATAGTGAATTTCAAAATCACCAAAGGTACTTGAGTAAAGGTTAGGTTGATTAGTTGAGGAATATGATGTATATTTTTGGTTTGGGTCGAAACATTAGATTCACCAGTATATGCTGAACAAGAACCCCGACTCGAAAAATTTATTACACTCATATTCAGCTTTATTCGGCTCATGCTGTGCCGGTCGGCAAACTCCGTTCGGCTTTTATCCTCGTTGAATGATATTCGGGTCGGTTCGGCACAATTCGAGCTAAGCCAAACGGCTATACAGACTGAAGAATTTTAATAAACATAAGGCAACTATTCCACCCAGAAGCGAGTCGAGCTCGCAACTAAAAACGAGTTGACGAGAAACGAGCAGCGCGTGTGCGACAGCGACGAGCGATCACTCGCTGGTATGCATATATTTCAAGCGTGAGTCCCTCAGCGAGAGTTCTGTCCGCCAAGCTAGCGTCGCTAGCTAGCGAGTACTCTTTTTTATAGCTCTTGTCGCTGAGACAAACTCAGCGGATAGGATGTGAACAGTAGGCGATCAACTATGCACGTGCCTTATGCCCAGCAACAACAGTCAAAGTTTCCTCAAGGAATTGTTCGATAACATAACGATGCTCTGATGTTTAACTATATGTATTAACAGCTAGATGGGTAATTTTGTAGTAAAATAAAACTAACGTATTTCCCAAATCATTTATTTTATTTAAAGCGTTCGTTAGTTGTTAGAAGTGAAACTAGTAGGAGGTTCCAGTAATAGTAACACTTAAAAGTTAACTAGGCAAACGGCCACATAATGCGAAGAGGAGCAGCCTTGAAAAGGTGGTTATTTTGGGCAATACCGACGGAAAGAGAGCCAACATGATGGTCGATTCAGCAAGTGGTGATGGTAACTTTGGACCAAAGTCGATGGAGGCAGATTGTCCGCTTAAAGCGGTCCAGTGACCAAGATCCTCTGTTATGAGGGAGCGATTTAAGAAGGTTAACAGTTCATACTTAACTAATAATTTCGTAAAGCTATACTACAAGCTACAAAAATTTTTCGCGACCAGGTATGTCTCACAGAGAACGTGATTTACGTTTTGCAACCCCATCACATGTTTTTACATTTATAAGTTTATAATACTTTTGTACCCAATATATACTCAATTTGTACATACTTTAAAAAAAAGTACATTGAAAGGTTAAGAGTACAAAGATTAAATTTTTATGTTACTGTGTAGAGAATCTCTCCAGCAACCCCAAGTTAAAATATGAGGAAACTTACGTAGATATTTATTGTATTAACAAAGAAGTGTCTGAAAATAATTGTACTGTTATTTTTACCATTAAATATGCAAACTGTGAGTTATGTCAAGTTTAAATTTCTCGGTCTATAGATATAAGCGCCTAACCAAAAATACATAACAAAGTGTATAGTAAGTTTTGCACAAATTAAAATGTTAGGCGTTGTAAAGTCAATAATTTGTAATAACTATTGATACATTTATTGAAAATTATAAATAAATATTTATAATTTAATATATATAATTATATTTCATATATTTCCCTTTACGTGTTTATCACTCACACAAGGATTGAATATAGCTAGTGCAATATCATCATTATGTATTCTACATCTTGGTTCATTTCTTTTAACAGTTTACACTCAAATTATTTTTTTTCTAAAATCTTTATTATGATTGTTGTTGGTTTCTTACATTCTTCAACATGAAGCGTGGAAAAAGGTTATCTGGTTACAAGAACAAAAGTATATTTTCCTTGAACACAGTGAACATTTTCTTCATTTACACACTTTGCCTCATTCATTAATACAGTTTGCCACATTAAATTATTTTGGGGTTATATATATTTTTTTTTAATTTGTTTATCAAGCCCTTTCATTTCCTATAAATCACATCTGGTCGCAGCCTAACCATCTTCAGTTGAATCCTACGATTAGCGTTACTCCTTGAAAAAGCAGTCTCCATTACCATAGATCAAGCTCAGTTCACTTTGCTCTTGTCGGTTCCTGATTTAATATTTCCATTTGTGCCGTCTTGTTTCGCATTTTTGATATAGTTCACATAGTAAAAGTTCCCAAACATATAAAGGAACTGCAAACTGTGGACGCAAAGTAGGGTAGAAATCCACCTGGGATAACCGCAGTCTTGGTAAAGGGCTGATAAGTTATGCAGGAAGATTATGCCGAACTGGACCTGAGAAAGAGAAAAGACACAATTACAATTATAGAGGTTTTATGCGTTGTTTTTCTGTCAATGTCGATACTTGCTCCATGACAATGGCTTAGGCTTCATTAGTCATCAAGTATTGTAGCCGAGCGAACTGTCCAAAGTACGTTCGCTAAAAAATATTATATCAGAACTTAAGCAGACACACATAAAGTCACTAGTAGATGTTATTTTAGTGAAATTGCTAATGATATAATTATTGTTAGCGGATGCGAAATATTTATTCCAAGATTCTAAAATGGAATATCCAAAAAGTTCAGACTCACCAACTGCATAGTTGTAAGATGCTTCTTCCACCAGAGATACTTCTGGTATTTACGTCCAAGACCTGAGATTAGGTAATAGGTGTACATCACAATATGGACGAGACAGTTGAGTACGCCGATGAGAGTTCCGTGACCATCTAAAAATTATTCATGCATTTTTAATATTTCCTTAGAATATTAAATATGTATTATGTTCATTATAATGAGAGCGTTGCCATTGTTCCATAGCCATTATTGTTTTTTAATTCTTTCTTGTCATGCTGGCTAGTTGCTGTTTATAAAGCTAACTGGCTCATCCTTTATATAGTTAAGTATCATGACTTGTGGGGGGTTTGTCAATACACCAATCTCCAAAGTCAATCAGCTTGCAAAAAACCTGATAATTTTGGAACTGAATTTAATAAACAAATCCTTACTTGGAAAATATTTGACTCCAAGATAAGACGCTATGGGCATACCGGAATGATGAAACACGTGCAAGAAAGAGATATTTCGGTCTTTCTTCCTCAAAACGAAGAAAACTGTATCCAACATGTCTATGAATTTCACCACTGTGTACCACCAAAAAGCATTGTGCATCTGAAACATAATCACAACATTATTATTTGGTTAATCTTTGTAAAAAGAGAGTTAGGAATAAGTGCCAGAAATAAGTGCGCACCATTTTCATAAAATTTCGCGTATTCGACACCGCGGCGGATCAAAGCAAAGATGGCGGACGCGGTGGACGGGCTTGACTCCTACAGAATGGATTGGCTTTGTTTACATTATACGCGAAAAGAAGTGAAAGGAATTGACACTAAAAAAAACAACGGGTTGCACTCCGGGAGTGCCGGCAGAAATGAAAACTTGAATATTAACGTTGTGCATTTTTGATATTTTGGAATAGTTAGGGAATAATTTTGCACGAATTGCTTTAATTATCAGTATAAAAGTATGCGGTAAAATACAATATTCATTTATTGCGCTATCGTACACAAACATGACAATTTATATGTAACACTTCAGAACTATTACAATTATTTTACATTACAAAGTTTATCTCTCAGAAAAATAAACTTTCATCCATAATAAAAGTGAGGTGATGTTCTTTTATTTTTATACGTCTTACGAATTTTCGATCAAGTCACGTTTCCTGACGTGAGTTTAACATTTTTTACCCATCACTAAAAAAGTGCACAAGGCCGCTAAAGAAGGTTTCACTTCAAAAAAAAGTTAACTGGCTCTTAAAATAATAAGAAGCAAACATACTCTTTGCGTAGTTGGGTTATCGGCCATGTCCACTGGCTGACAAGTCCAATTGTATGAATTGCTACTAGTTGGCCACCAACCGGCAGATATGCCCTGTAATAGAAAAATAAGCAAAGTTTAAAGAACACTTATAATTTCCTCGTACATTATAGAAAAAAAAACTCCGTAAACTTACCATATAGAATATGTAGCCGCTGATAAGAATTTGAAATATATTATAATAAAATATAATCATTTTCAACTTGAATGGTTTTTTATCTTTCATTAACCTTGGTCCCAAACTCTTGGATAAATATAAGTAGAATGGTATAACTGTGAACATAACCAAGGGAGATGGCCACCAGTCAATTGTTCTGGGGTCTGTAAACAAAAGAAAGAAACAAGGAAGTGTATAAAGTGCCGCTATCGGCATTCTATCCCTATAGAATAAAGTGCCGCTATTTGCGGCATAATAGTGGCGCTGCCTTCGGCCCGACTAAAATGCCGTAAGCATTGCATTGTCATTGTCACTGAGACACTGTCACTTCTTATTTTGTTTGATTGTTAAGGTTAGTTCGCTGCCCTTTGATTGATCGTATGTTTTTTTGTAGATAATTAGTACCTGGCGACCGAGCTCTGCTCTGGTGAAAATAGAGAATGCTCATTTAATAATAAAGGATAGTTTATACTAATCCCATGCTGCCATGATAGTAGGTACTTACTAATTCCATGCTGCCATGTCATTATTCTAAGGTCAGCCATCTTGTTCTAAACTTTGGGCAAACGTGCTCTGCTCGGGTGAAAATACGGAGAAAACAAATTTTTCCAGATATGAGACCTAGCTAGATCGACTTTTCATCCTCATTAACCCCCATACGCGACTTTCGTCGAAATCGTTAGAACTGTTTTCGAGAACGTTATTACAAATATAATATATATACAAATAATGCTCGTTTAATAGTATAGGATATCAAAAGTCACTACAATGACTGAATTTAAAGGTATAGAAGTGTATACTGCCAAGAAACAATTAGGTAAGCACACTGATGTGGTATGATGAGGGTCTTATAGAACGATGCTTCTGCAGAAGATCAAATCGGACTTTGGTATTCATTCCAGCCGGTCTATTCTGTAAAAATCTCCCGTGAAAACTTAGGTTAAGTGTGTTTCCACTTTTAGGGATTTCTCCCTTTTTTAGGTAAAATTACCAATATTATGCATGCTTTAGGGATATTTTATTTTGACAAGGATTTAGGGAATTTTGGAGTAAATGAAATTATTTATTCTATAAATAGGATATTGGAATCGGTTTTACACGTCATATTACAAAAATATTAAAAATTTGCTAGATGAGTTCGGTGTTTCCTATCTGACTACTCTGAGAAGAAAGACCGAAACAAACTCAGAGGTCACAGTCTCTTTTAAAGTTCAGACATAATTTTGGTCAGGCCATATAAGAATCATGTAGGTAAGCACACGGATGTGGTATGATGGAGGTTCTTATAGAACGATGCTTCTGCAGAAGATCAAATCGGACTTTGGTATTCATTCCAGCCGGTCTATTCTGTAAAAATCTCTCGTGAAAACTTAGGTTAAGTGTGTTTCCACTTTTAGGTAGTGTCTGAAATGGTTTTTTGAGAAAAGAACCACACAGATTTGAGTGGACCTGTCCAGTCAGTGCAAGAATTTATGAGTAACTCGGAACTTAAGGAGCACAACTCGACGAACAATACCAAAGAAAGGACATTTGGATAGGCTCCATAAACTACTCAAACTACCAGACCATCATTAAAACTAAATGAGAAAGAAAAAAATAATGAAAGAAAAGAAAAGAAAAAATATCCACATCCACATAGTCGTTACATTCACAATAAATAAATACTTTACAAAGTAATCATGTCATTTTGTTTGTAATAATCAACAGTAAAAATGTTTTAAATAAAACTGGTACCTATATTTTGATGATTTTACTGAATAATTTAATGTCAAGTTTTATGGTTTTATCACAAGGCTTAGCAGCTCAATCCCAAGCTTTTTATCTTCTAAATAATCTCAAATGTTATAGTACCTTTTTTAAGAATTTTGATTTTAATACAGCTTTAAAATCGTTTAATGGGTAAGTTTCGAATGCCAATGGGAAGTTTATTGTAAAAGCGTATACATTGACCCATGAACGAGTTGCCTACTCTGTGGAGACGAGTGCGATGTATAGCAAGGTTGTGTTTATTCCTGGTATTTAAATTATGAATATCGGACATTTTCTTAAAATCCATCGTGAGAGCGGAGAATGCGTGAAGAACCCCCAAGCGTAATGCGATTGGATCAACAACAATAACTTTTTTGTGGTAAGAGTCTGAACCGGTCCAAACATAAACCAGAAGATATCACTTGGTGAAGGAAATATAAAGCCTTTTAAGGTGTATATACAATTTTTGGAACAACATCATATTATGGTAACGGTCTTTGACTGCCATTTTTATCAGGTCACCCCATTCTTGTAGCAGTCTATCAGTTCAAGTTTTGATAAATAAATCTTCAAGAAGGTTTTTGACATCACAAATGGTTTACTAATTGACCTTAACATAACACCTATATAATAAATCTAAATACTATTATTATTGTTATTCATTAAGTCGATCTTTAACCCTGAATTGCTGAATAAGTGTTTTGTGAGTGATGCACAAATTAATTGGACACGCCATGATCACGTGATTTATAAATTTACCGTTTGTCTATTGTAACGTTTGCTTGCGCACGTGGTAGATTAGAAAGAAGAAAGAAAAAAAGAAAGAAAATACATTTATTTAGCACAGACTAAAAGGCACAAAAGTAAAAAGAAATAAAAGTAAAAAGAAAGAAAACAAAATAAAAAGTGTAAAGTGCGTTGTATGATACTAGCAGGAATGTGTGCCTCGCAGCTGCGCCAAATAGGTCCAGTTCAGCAAAAATGCCAGACAACTAGTGCCTGACGCTGGTTTTCAACTGGACCTGAAGTGTGAGGTTACGGATGTAAATCAGTTTTAAATTTGTGTAAGATAATAATAATAATGAATATTTCAATAGTTACATATAGGTTTTCAATAAAAATTGCAAGACAACAAAACAAAAACGTATTGACAAATAAATGAGATGGACGCATGATAAATCTAGACATCATTCGAAACGAACGATGCCAGACTTCTACGTTCCAACACATAATTTATTAATCCGTGCACTTCATCGCACAATACGCTGCAAGCAGTCGATCGCGACGGACTACAAGCCACTCCCTCTTGAGAGAGGAGTCCTGTGTCCCAGTAATATACTTATGCTTATGATATTGTAACAACTGCAACTCTTCTAACTCATCACCTATAAAAAAACGTAGTTACTGATGGTTTACGAATTAGTTGTTACTTCTTCAACGAAACAAGCACTTGTACAGTCACGAGCGCAAATATGAACAGCTTGGCAATAATATCTGATTTCCTGATTCAATCATTAATATCTGACATTAAGATGACGGCAAATATATGTGATCATTTGGGGACGGCATATAAGAGTGGCGGCACATATGTCACATCTAAAGAACACCAAAACTATCTGACGAAACAAGCGCCAGCAAAATATTTGATGCTGCATCTGCTTCAAAAAGATGTGTTACCTACCTGCCTACTCAGTTAAAAATCAGAAGAATGTGATATGACGTTGTGATGTAACATCACTTAGGCAGCATAAAAACTCTCTGTATAATGTTTCTATTATTCTTCTATATAACAATTACTGCCGCTCATATTGCAAAAAAATGTGACATCCCACTGGCATAAATATCTGACGGTAATGTTTGACAGTAGAACATCCGTGAAAACCTTAGAGAAAGTTTGTTAACAGACATTTTGGGAACTTTTGTTCCGTCTAAGACTTCATCCACCGCATTCCAGCAAACAAGATCGAGGACAAGAGCGAGGTGGACCCATTTATTTATATAAAAAATACAGTTACAAACAAATAATGTGACATAGCAACGCTTAGCAGTTGATCGCAATGCAGTATGATACTGTATTTCTTCTATAACGACATACCATATTGTATGCTAATATTAGTTTACTAGAACAACCAAAAAAGTAAATAAATCTTACCGCATAAATCATAAAAAATATACTGATAAGTGTCCTTCATCTTCCCTAAAAGCGCTGCCATTTCGTCTTAAAAATATTTCTAACTTTAATGTGATTAGTCAGACAATTTCTAATTCTCTTTCAAGAGAAATAAACCAAACATAACGTTGCACCACTTAACTAGAACTAAATAAAAAATCATCGCCCATTCTATTAATTACATAGTTAAATTCATTAATTACATTCCTTGAACCTAATTAAATATTACCATGACTTGCTTGAACCATTTGTAAAAGTAAGCTAAGTACTGACAAAATGCCTAACTGCATCCATGAAACTTGGATACAAGTGTGTCTATTTATATTTCTTATTTATTTTATGTTTATAATACAAGAAGACAGTTTTTTTTATTTTTTATTTTGCTGGTTAATTATCAAACACCTTCTCTCGCTCTGGGCCGAGCGGGAAGGCGTGTCAGACTCTTACTGACTAAAACCCACCCGCGTTCCTTCACTTGCCTGCCAGGGGCCACGGTATCCCTTTCGGACTTTACCGCGACCCCGGCAGGCATCGGCCCTAGTGGACCCCGTCAGTTGTGCTGACATCTCTTTGAGGCGCGCGTGGAACACAACGCGCACTCGGGCTGGGTCCTAATCGGACGGCGAGCTACCCATTGCTCACTGTTCGCAGGCCTGCGCCTACGGTGGCCGGGAATCAGCCTGAGATTCCTGACGTCCAGGGCGTCTCCTGCGGCGACTAGGGGCGTGAGCGCGTGAAATTTGCCTCTCCCTCACGCGTTCCGCCTCCACTTTCGCGAGCATTGCTGTTTCCAAGGAGGTGACGGCTTCCCCTCTTGCTCCATACCATGGCCCGGACCAGGGCTGGACGCGAGAGATCACCGCCGCCGATCGCCTCCATAAGGACACGGCGTTACCCCGCCCAAGCCAGACAGACCTCCACCGTATGCTCCATCGTGTCTATCGAGCGATCCACACAATGGTGACACCCGGCCGTTTCCTCCCTCCTTATCTGGAACAAGAACCTCCCGTAACAACCGTGTCCGGTGAGGACCTGCATAAGGCGGAAGGGAGGACGCTGTGGCGCTTCTCTAGCCACTCCTCAAAGAGGGGACTAATCGCCGCAATTGTGGCGTGCTCAACACGAAGACAGTTTGGGGTTGAAACACTAGGGCCATGGAGTCCGAGTGCCCACTTAGTTTTCCAAGACATCGCCAAGCGGCTGGTCGACTCTTCACGTGACCAGAGGGCTGGCCTATTCTTTGGCCAAAGAATCAGCATTGCCATTCAACGTGGCAATGCTGCCAGCCTTTTGGGCACTTTTCCTGTTGACAGCGATGCGGACGAATTTTTTGATGCCCTATAAGTATCCCCCCCCCCCCTTTTTTATATACTTGTACATATTATTATTATTATTTAAACATTGAATGAACAAACAGTCAGAATTATGAGAAAGACAGAGTAGAAGAAGATTGTTGGAAGAACGCAGATTTTTAGCGTGTGAAGAACATAGATATTGGAAGTGAGACATAAGATAAGAAGGAAGGGTGGGTGAGTTCAGAAGGGAGAAAAGCGTGGTCAAAGCGCGTAAACTTCTTCTTTGGCGACTTCTCTTCTCTTCTCCTCGACACATGGTCATATTTCCTGAGGTTGAATATGAACCGGATACTATTGTTGAGCAATCTGTCGAGCGTATCTAGCAAAACCACGTTCAAGTCAAAGTAGTACACGTCACGATAGTCGATGATAGGGAAAATCAAAGTCTGCACAAGCATATTTTTCATCTTAGTAAACAAAAAGTTTCTCAGACGACACAGGGATCGCAGAGAACCGTTGACCCTTTGACTAACACTAGAAACCAGGCGTTGCACGCCATGTGTCGAGTCAAAATTCAAAACGAGATCTTTCACCATAGGGGTAATTGGTATGACGGTATCATTAAAAATAAGAGGAGGAAGAGACCTAAGTGCCTACCCATCATGCGCGAGCTTCTAATTACAGTGGCCTAACAGTTTGAAGGGTTTACTGACACCCCAAAACTATCAGACCACTTTTTGATGGAATCAAAGTCTCGGTTTACATCTGCTATAGCGTCCGGCAAACCTTCTACCCGCTCAGCTGTATACAATTGAAGATTATCGGCACAAAGATGATATAAACGTAAGTTGTAACATTTATGAAAATGGAGAATAACAATGGAGAAAGTTAGACGTAATTTCGCATGATATGTTTTATATTTTTAGCTATGTCTCTATGGTTACTTAAATATCAAAAGATCGACAAACTTATCTACGAGTATGTGCCTATGTAAGTGGCAAAGTAGTAAAATAAAACCGAATGTAAAAAACTTCTTAGATTTGACAATTTTTGAATATTTCAATTAGCGCCAAGACTTGCATAAATAATTCCGTCTGTTTAGAATTATCACTCTGTTAATTAGATTTTTTTGTATTTTTTTCGGTGCACTTATCGTTATTTTGAACCCAGAGATTTTAATCAGTTGTTTAAAAACATGCAAGTTTCAAAAACCAAAAATATCTTCTTTTGGGGGATTTGGAAAACAAGGAAACAGAATAATTTTTTTTGACGTGAAAATGTCTTTTTGCTCAGAGTACTGGTACTCGTAGTAAGCTCAATATTTCTGACCGTCAAAAACATGAAAGATTTAAATCGCTTATAACTACAAGACTTTTAATGCTATGGTTAATGTTGATATTTATAACAATTTTGAGACAGCATATAATTTGCCTATGACGTCACATCGCGAGGGCATGCGCATGCGCGCGGCCCTTTCACTGTTCTTAGTCCATTCTTGTTCTTAGTCTATATCAATGACTTACCATTCTATTTAAAGGGTATCTGTGAAGTTGTACTGTTTGCAGATGATACTTCACTTATTTTTAAAGTAGACAGGAATAGACAAGACTTTGACGATGTAAACAGTGCACTCTCAATGGTTACGGATTGGTTTTCGTCAAATAACCTAGTTCTCAATAGCAAGAAAACGAAATGTGTAAAGTTCGCCCTTCCAAATGTTAGAAATCTAGGACCCAACATCGTCTTAGATAAAGAGTTGCTTGAAACTGTAAACACGGCAGTTTTTCTGGGCATAACAGTAGATGCCAAACTTCAGTGGGGCCAACATATATCGAGCCTAGCGGGAAGGCTCAGTTCGGCCGCCTACGCCGTCAGGAAAGTAAGACAATACACTGACGTTGATACAGCTCGGTTAGTCTATTTTAGTTATTTTCATAGCGTTATGTCCTACGGTATTCTGCTGTGGGGCAAAGCTGCTGATATTCAAAATATATTTGTCCTTCAAAAACGAGCTGTTCGAGCAATTTACCAGCTAGGTGCCAGAGTTTCTCTGAGAGATTTTTTCAAAGATATCGGTATCCTCACAGTGGCATCACAATTCATTTTCGCCAACATATTATATATTATAAATTAGGCAAAATATACACTTATATACTAAAAACAGTGATATTCACAATGTTAACACTAGAAATAAGGACAAATTACGTACTCCCTTTCACCGGCTTCATAAGGTTCATAACTCATTTGTTGGGCTTGGTATAACCTTTTATAACAAACTACCTTCTTCTTTGCTAGATTTGCCTTTTAATGCGTTCAAAACTAAAGTAAAATCCAACCTCTGTTCAAAGGCATACTATTCTATCAACGACTACTTTAATGATAAGAATAGTTGGTCGCTGTGGTTAACCCAAGACAATGTTTAAATGTTCTTTCTCCAGAATTAGCTTACTTGCTGACAGGTTATATGAGTTTATATAATTGTTTATAATTTTACTAATTTTACTTTATTTATTGTTGACATAATCTACTCATTACAATGTTTTTTTATGAGTTGTATTGCAATATGTGGTTAGCTAGCGACCTCGATATTTTTTTAATTTACCTCAATGGTCCTAGTTTATCAATTATAACTTCTAGTTACAGCTATATGTGTAAGCGGGCACGCCCTTTATGTCTGGAGGCTTTTATTTAGATATTGTTTTCGTTAAGTTATTTTTATTTCTGCTTGAGTATAGTTCTCGATGTTTTTGGTTGGTATATTGGCGTGTGCTAGCTGTCATATGGCTATTAATTTTATAATTAAAATTATGTTTTGTGTTGTGTAATGTAAATATAATTTTGCATACTATTAGATATAGAATCTTTTTACTGAACAGACAACTGTGCTGCTGGGGAGTTTGTTGCGCCACTTCTTCTTCCTAAAGCACTAGGAAGTGGTGAAGGGTGGGCGTTTTGGGGGACTGTCTTATGTAATTTTGACGTTCGAAAAGTGCTGATTCTCAGCCTAGTTTGAATAAATGACTTTTGAATTTTCCAATTAGAATAGTGCAAAAACGTGTTCAGCTAGAACGGTGATTCTGGTCTCAAATCAAATCATTTATTTCTTTGCAAACATGGGTAAATGTACATAGGTGTTGGCATAAAAGTTAGTTCTCTATGTTCTGCCGTCACATGGGCATGCAAATTACTCTGTCTCGTTCCCAAAAGTATACAAAGGTCTATCTATTTGTCCTACCCTACTTGGTACCCTACCTGGTATTTGTCTACCCTATTTGCGTAATTCACGATTCATCAGAATCTGAATTGTTTTGAAACAGATTGCTAACCCATCGCTTCATAAGTACGACAAAAATTTCTGGTCGATAACGTAAATAACGCAATGAATGTTGTTGAACTTTCAAAATGAAACAGATTAGATGTAAACGTTTACGAAAATGTATTACGTAATTAGATAGCAGGACCTAAAGAGATTTAACAAAAATATTTCGTAAAATAGGGGTAAAAGTGCTTATGAAGTTGACAATAGTAAAATAATTGCATATATCGCGGTATAAGAACCAGATGAACGTATCTACAAAATATCAAAAAAAGTTTTTTTTCATAAAACGGTTCACAATATAGTCCTTTATGAATTGCCAAAACGACGTAACGGTAAAGTCAATATTTATCAAATTCCAAAAAAACGAAATAGCTTAAGAATCATTTTCAATGGAACCAGAAAAACGTATTATGAATACCGTTTAAATAGTTCTAATTATCTTCCTACCTCTTTAGAGCTATAAGAACGTATTTCTAAAAACAATATTTTTATTCTTAGAGCGTAGTTTGTTTGGCAATATTATACAAGCCATAAGAACGTAAAAGCTTATACGTTGTTTTGGTCGTTACAAAATTTTGTTTTGATGTTTAGTTTAAAGAGCCAGTGTAACGTTTGTGTATTTACGTTTTAATGGCACAAACATTTTTGTTAGATAAATAATACAAATCAATGGCCAAAACGATGTATTACTAAAATGATTAAGATTATCAGAAGAGGCAAAAGACTACCTGTGGAACAAATTGTGTTGAAAAATGCATATGACAAACCCTTACCCATTACTAGTGAAAAGTATGACGATTTACAAGACTTATGCAGAAAAGGCATCATTCCAACGCAATACCATGATTTTTATAAAGAGTTTTCAGTTGGAACTCCAACAACAGATGACGAAGGTAATTAATATTTTTCTAAACGCTGATATGCTGATTACAGGTTTTTTTATTTAAATTGTACAATTTCAGGAGTAAAATAAAGATTATTGATTTATTACCTATTTTATCACTTCATATACATAATAAAACTTAACTTCACAAATGACGTATTTAAGTTTGATAACAACATAAGTTTGAAAATAAGGGCCACACTAACGTATGTCAACCGAATTTTTAAAATATATATATTGCGTCTATGTAAACATATATAAATAAATAATTTCTTTTATTAAATTTAATTTTTTCAAAGCTCTAAGAGTATGGCAATACATAGAAACAAAAAAAAATATTCATACTAGTATTTTATCTGTATTAAAAAGCTGGTAAAGTTTAAAGAGCCGAATTTTCACAGTATTTTTGCTTTCCTGTAAAATTGAGAAAATGTAGATACGTTTATCTGACTCTTACACCGCGATATAGTACTCATATCAGCCGCAAATCTGCTCAGAAATTTAAAAAGTCTCAATCGAAAAAAGCTTGCATCATGGGAATGCAATGAGCCTAAAAAATCTAGTGCCGACCAAATACAATAGCACTGGCAGTATCAGAAACCGTAAGAAAATCTGCTGCAAATTTAAGATGTCGTCTCATATCGGCCGTAAATCTGCTCAGGGGGCCTATTACGAACTCAATTCATTTCCCTGGCTGGTTAAATTTCGTATTATGACATCCGTAATTCTGACCGACTTCACGCTGGCTAGTTTATCTATGGCTGGCTTGTAATTCTCTGCCGTAACGTTCAGAAACACAAATAAATATTTATCGGTAAGTTACGGTTTTATTTAAATCACTTATTTTATGATAAAAATAATAATATGGTTACTAAAAGTAGGTGAAAATATGAACGCAATGTATCTTGTGCTAAATAATTAACTTTTATTCTATTTTTCCGAGTTTGTAAAATTGTAACGCGAGATTCTCTTAATGATAACGTTTTCGAACGTATTCCACTTGAAGTTCAACGGGGAATTTGACAACTTCATTCATGGACAATGTGTATTGTTGCAACTAATAAAATAATAGTATCGTATTGTTTGTATAATACTCTCTGTAAAAAGCACCGCTAAAATTATGTGATAGTTTTCTTCGATTATTTTCTCAAAACGGCCCACATTTGTGGAACGACAATTCATAGATTTAGCACGATGATGATGCACCATCGCACAAAGCCATCATTGTGCAAGAATTCTTACCCAAAAACTCAGCGAATGTCATCGACCAAGCGCCGTTCTCACCTGATATGGCTGCGTCTGACTTTTTCCTGTTCCCGAGGCTAACATTACCTCTTCGAGGAAGACGTTTCGAGTCGATTGAAGCTATAAAAGAAAATTCGCTGAAGGATTTGAAGACCACACCTCAATCAGCTTACCAAAAATGTATGGAGGACTGGGTCATGCGCTGGCGTAGCTGTATTTATTGCAAGCGAAAGGGCCTACTTTGAAGGCGACAAAATAAAGACGAATAAATTAATTTTTGGTTTTATTGAAAGATTCCCAGTACTTTTTACACAAAATGTATTATGCTCCTTCTTAAGTAAGTACTAGTTTCAGAGTACAAACAAAAATATGGATAATGAATGGATATTAGTACGAAGGATAGAAATGGTGGTGTGGTGTTTTTACTAAAATACTCAAAAACACCACAATATTTTTCCAATTTGCCCCCGAAAAGTTAAATTCAAAATTAATTGCCCAACTCCAGCTGCGAGGCCGACTGTCAACGGTCGATGCCCGTACCCGGAGCATCTCGAAAGAGATCCCGGACAATAGAAATTCCCGAAGGCCAAAACCCAAACTAAGAAAGAAAGAAGAAAGAAAATACATTTATTTAGCACAGACCACCCAGACTAAGGGTAACCTATGTTCTATGTTATGGGGTTTGGTTTCCGCACTTAGTCTTTCAGGTGGATCATTATGCTTGTAATTAATGTGGGTAACCTATATACCTTGTCTTATGTACCTATCACCTAACCAAGCCATCCTTCCTTATCCATACATGCTGTCGATCCTAGACCCCCAGGCCAAATTCCAAAGAACCCATAGCTCTTTACCCAACAAATGCCAAATTTTTACTAAATTCAATTCAAATTCATTTATTTCGTGAACACAGGGTACATACAGTAGATGTTTTCATAAATAATAAGATCCGAGCTGTGCTCCGCCAAAAGGCATACAAAATTTTAACAGGTTTTACATGCATAAAACATAACTATTTCAAAGTAGGTGATATCACAAAAAATATAGATTAAGTATGTCAAATTTAGATTAAATTGTTAAAAATATGTCAGTTAAATAAAGTAAAAGGGCCAAACAATACAAAATGAAAAAATTATGTCACTAATAATTAAATTCAAATCAATAATCAAAATCATTCAGTACCTATGTCACATATGATAAAACAGACTAATTAAAATTTGTCATTTAAATATTCGTCAACAGAATAATACACCTTATTATTTAACAGTTTGAAAAGATTCCCTTTAAATTCATTAATGTTCATACATGAGATAACTTGTCCTGGTAACTTATTATACAGTTTTTGAGCCATTGCATAAAAGCTTTTGCTATGAAATTTGGTTTTAGTTGCTAACACCTGCAATTTTTGTGAGCGACGTTTACTTTATACAAATCTATATAAATTCATGTTTTGTTTTACAAAATACAGGCCTCATAAATATAAAGAGATAAAAACATATATAACGTTAAAATATTTAGTTTTTGAAAATGTGGCTTGCATGATACTGTTTGTTTTATTTTACAAATAGCTCGGATGCATTTTTTCTGTGCAACAAGTACCTCTTGAACCTTCGGTGCATTACCCCAGAATATGAGGCCATACCTCAAAGTTGAGGCGACATAACCATGATACGCTTCTAGTAGGGCGGTCTTATTTGCAATTTTGCCTAGCATATAAAGAGCATATGAAAATCTACTAAGCTTTCCACATACACTTTCAATTTGAGTCCTCCATGTCATGTCATTGTCTATATAAAGTCCAAGAAATTTTGTTACACTAGCTTCAAGTATTTCGTTCCCTTTATAGTGTACTTGAAACTGCGACTGTTCTTTATGCCTAATTTTAAAATTCATTATTTTAGTTTTGTTAAGGTTTATTTTAAGGTTATTAGCATTCAACCAGTCGATAATAGGAATAAGGCTATCGTTAATTTGCTCTTCTATTTGTTTTGTAGTACCAGAGTCATAGATAACAGTGCTGTCGTCGGCAAAAAGTGACATTTGATGTTCGGTTTGCCTTCCCTCCTCTTCCTATATCCCGTCGGTCCTAGAGGAGCGGTAACCTCGATTCCAAAAATACCCACCCCTCTCAACCACAACAATGAAGAATGAAGCAGATGGCAAATACACTTTCCAACCAACTGAACCAATGACCAAGACCAGCACAGACAAAGCGGGATTGGGAAGGATGACGGGGCTGGCAGCTCTACCACTTTCCCAGTTGATGGAGTAGGGATGCTGAAAAAGCGTGGAAAAATCATGGCCCGGGAGAGGAAGTAAGGCGACCGATAGCACAAAACCCGCGACGGCACTAGCCAGCGCGAAGCGCGATCGGACGCAGAAGACGTAGAACGTCACCAGCCGCGAGTACGAGAAGGGGTAATAAAGCGTAAAAAGCGACCGGACGTAGAACCACGCAACCAGCTGCAAATACGTGAAAGGAAAATCTAGCACGAAAAGCGGTCGGACGTGGAACCACGAGAGCGGGGGCAAACACACGAAGGGGTAACCAAGTACTTTTCGCGCTCGGTTACCCCTTCGCGTGTGCCTTCGCACACGACTCAGTCTGCCGGGGCCGCCAGTCAACCCCAAAACTATATATATCATCCTAATTAATTATAATTTAGTTAACCTAATTAAACCTAATTTTAATTTAGTTTATACTTTAACATGCTATTTTATTTTGATTTACCTAATTTTAATTTAGTTTATACTATTTACTCATTGTTAATTTATTACATTAAGTATTTATGCACTTCCTAGCCTGAAACACAGGTTCAACCTAGTTCAGGCAAATAAGCAACTGTGCTCTATTTTAATTATTAAGTTACTTATTGTAAACGTGCCCCTTTTTATAAATAAACGATTTATTATTATTATTATTTATTATCATCGCATTTTCTAAAGGTGCAAGTAGAAATAAACAATTATCTACTCTAAAAAGATACCTAGCAGAACCGTCATACAGACCAAATACGTGGCAGCTATCATCAATCAAGATGGCGTGGCGTACCAAGGATTTAAGTACGTTCAACTGTAATTCTTAACTTATCCTTGAAAATTCCAGTAATGCAAAGTTACACATACATACATAATAATTTTCACAGTATACACAAATAGTAACATACATGTTAACAGTCCAAAATAGTGCAAATATCAAATAGTTTCCATTGGTATAACAATATATTTAAAAGACAGATAGATAGAGAGATAAATCGTTTATTTAAGGCACACAAAAGACAGCACAACAAACAAAAGCACAATTAAATAATAAGTAATTAGATATTAGGAAAAAAACTAAAAATTAAAACTAACTTACAACTATTTGTAAAAATATACAGTCACTAGCCTATAAGAAATGGTGGATTCATAGTATAGACTTAGATAAGATACTTATTTTATATGTTGAAGATTCTGAAAATTGTGTGTGCTGACTAAGAAGTTTTATATTTTTCCGAATGAGGAAATTGAACGAATAAAATTAATCATAGACAAACTCGATAAAAATAGATTAGCTTCATAGTAAAAGTTTTTCAAGTAACCCATAATAATATTGTCATGGTTTTGATAAAAACCATCTAGGCAAAAAAGATACTCTAAAAGAAAAACCTTTTATACGCACATTCTACAAAATCCAAAACACATAGAACTATCACACAACCAAAAGCCAGTCGGAAGACATCTTCTACAAACTAATCTAAAACAATCACAATAATGAAGTCTTTTTACTAGCATACTTTCGTTTTTACATTTGCAGTGAAATGGGCATTTTGAGCACCTTTCCCGTGTTTGACGTAGCTATTGTAGTAAAAGTTACCGAACATGTAAAAGAAGATACCAGCACTGAGGGAGAGTAAGAAGTTGAAAATCTTAGGGTAGCCGCAGTCCCTGAACACGACTGGAAAGCTATGGCAGAAGACGATGCAGAACTGGATCTGAAAAACGAAAAGGACATAGGTGAGCATAATAGTCATTCAAAAAGTTTTAGATTAAATAGTTGACGTTAGAACGAAATAAACTGGTTATGTGTGTTTGGTATTTGAAGTGGATATTATACAGGTTAAGAGTTTGCTCATCTCATTAATAATTTTGGAGCATCGTATATTATGTCATTCATTGCTATAATCTTTGTTAAGTTTTCCGAAGATTATATCAACACTTACATTTTTTAATTAAGCAAGCATTAACTTAAAACATACTGCTTCTTTTAACAATTTACTATTTACTTATACTCCACATTGTGAACTTTTCAAATTATACTGATTAAAATAATTCATGCTTATTTGCTTTATTTTAATTCAATTTCATTTTAATGTCCGAATTCTTGCAAGTGTGTCTTTTTAATGAAGCAATGTTTTCGTAAGCTCGTGTAAGAATTTTTTGTTTAATTCAGTCAGTGATGTATCGATTATCAGTGCTATGTTTATAACTCCTCAAGATAATTGTAAGTGCAAATAATGTTATTCCTTCATCTTATAGGAAACCGGGTAAGTAATAATGATATGATATAATTACAAAATCTCTAATATTTTCAAGATATAACAACTGAATCTATAATTTTATTTGATAAAATGATCAGTAAATATAAGAAACGATTGATATAATTTTTAAATAACCAATTTTAATAAGCATAACATACATTGAATATAAAATCGTTTCATATACTACTCAAAAGACATAAAGCCTATTTAGTCTAATATGATAAAAACGCCTAGTTCACTCGCTCGCCTTCGCGCGTCAATTGTCACTGTTCTAACCTAACCCAAATCATTCACCAACAATAGAAGGTATCTGGTGCTCGGCGGCCACTGCCGCGGCACCTTAATGATGGTATCAATATAATATATATTTTAATCGATAGACCTAATGATTTTAGATTAAATAAACGTTATATCTAATAACGTTATACGAAATTAGTTTTAGAATAAATTAATGTTATATGTAAATAAATGATATCAGCAGTTGGTATATCTCCTGTTGATTATATCTTATGAACGATAATAAAATAAAATTAGACCAAATGAGTTTATACGTTATGAGACGCACTCTAGGAAACCTCTATACAAAATTTTTGCTTTCTAGGTCCAAGGGTTTGAGCTAACTTCACGCCCTCATGAATCCGCCTGCGATTCCCGACGCCCAGGGCGTCTCCTGCGGAATCGCAGGCCGATTCCCGGCCACCGTAGGTGAGGGCTTGCGGACGGTGAGCAATGGGTAGCTCGCCGTCCGATAAGGTCCAGGCCCGGGTCGACGTGCGTTGTGTTCCACGCGCGCCTCAAAGAGATGTCAGCAAATGAAGGGGTCCGATAGGACCGATGCCTGCCGGGGTTGCGGGAAAGTCCGAAAGGGATACCGTGGCCCCTGGCAACTTACAGGCAACGGAAGGAATACGGGTGGGTTTTAGTCAGTAAGAGTCTGACACGCCCGCCCGCTCCACCCAGAGCGGGAGAAGTTATTTGAAATTTTCCCATCCAAAAAAAAAAAAAAAGGGTTTGAGCTGGGCATTGATAATCTTCTTAATATATATAAATCTCCTGTCACGATGTTTGTCCGCGATGGATTCCTAAACTACATAACCGATTTTAAATTAAATTGGCACACCGTGAGCAGTGTGGTCCAACTTGAGATATAGGATAGCTTAGATCTTTATAGTCGCAATTTTATTTTATTGCAAATTATTTGTCTATATAATTAATTGACAGTCACAATTATCTGTTAACTCCAAAAGATTCTAACAGATGTCGATACTTTTCGACTGGATTGAGTAAGTAATCAATAGATGGCACTGCTATGGTAAACCGACAAACGTGTCATATAAGCTACAATTCAATAGCATGATTACCACGTGTTATTGAGGCTAAAGTATAAATTAAATTTATTTTGTAGTAAACGAAATACCGAAAAAATTAAATTATTTCTACTTTTTTAATTTTTGGTGTTAGCATAGCCAACCACGTGTTACTTAGACCGATGTGTAAATCAAATTCAAATTATAGTGACGATAATACAGTGAAATTATTCCTGCTTTTTACTTATTTGTGCTTCATTATTCAAAATTATAAGGTAGGGTAGGTAGGTAGGGTAGGTAGGTAGGTAGGGTAGGTAGGTAGGTAGGTAGGTAGGTAGGGTAGGTAGGTAGGTAGGGTAGGTAGGTCGGGTAGGTAGGTAGGGTAGGTAGGTAGGTAGGTAGCTGCGCCATAGATAAGTACTTAGTGCTACCCGTGCGAAGCTGGGGCGGGCAGCTAGTAATATTATATATGAATATGAAGATCATGAATAAATTAATGAAATCATAATTTTACCATCGATTTAGTATTCTGTTGCGACCATGATGAGTATTGATAGATTGCGAATTATGCATCAACTTACCAGCTGCATGGTGGTGAGGTGCTTCTTCCACCACAAGTACTTCTGGTACTGAGGTCCGAGACCGGAGAGCAGGTAGTAAGTGTACATGATGATGTGGACGAAGGAGTTGATCACGCCGAAGAGAGTTCCGTGGCCACCTGGAATTATAAAAGAATGTCAATAGATTTTTTAGTTCAATACACATTTTTATAAGTGTATCATTATGGTTTTCAGTTTTAGTAATAATTCAATTTAAATCCCGTCTATACTTGTTCAATCACTTAATTGTTGATGAGCATGAGCATCATCAACAATTAAGTGATTATTGATGTGATCTTCAGCCTTTCACTGTTCAAAATAGTCCTCTCTCTCTATTTGAAATACATACTCTTCTGAAACCATACTCTTCTGAGGCCTATGTCCAGCAGTGGACTGCGATAGATTGAGTTTATTTATTGATTCTTTTGAAATATTATTTATCATCTAAATCATTAACAGATGTGCAGAGAAGATTTCAACGTACCTGGCAAGTATTTTACGCCAACCCAAGCGGTGATGGGCATCAAGCAGTGATGGTACAGATGAAGGAAGGTAATCTGCCTGTCGTTCTTCCTCAACACGAAGATGACTGTGTCCAGAAGTTCAAAAACCTTGGCTGCGAAGTACCACCATACTGCTGCTGCCATCTGCAAAAAGTGTTAAGAAAGCTATTAACAACTGCACGATATCAAAACCTTCATAAATCCTGAATCCATGGACCAATGCTAAAAACCATGGAAGACAATGTTTTTAACGGTCCACTATTTTGAAGCAACATCGTTTATTTAGAAAATTATTAGGTCTTTACCTATGAAATTGCTGTTCTGCAGTACTGACCATTTCAAATCAAAATAATTTTTGTTTGGCTATTTATTTAATATATTTATTCAGACAACTAGATCCATAATAATTACATTTACATTTATATTGTTAGTATGACTTAAAAACTATGTTAGTACCTAATAACTAAGAGAGACTTGGTCCTCTGGGTGAGGCTCCACACCAGAGGGCTGTCTAACTTATTGCCTATTACATTCAGGATGCTGTTACTGCTCCCACGCAATCTGCTTAGCAGTGAGGCTGTCTTTTTGCGCCAGGTGGCATCAAAGCCGTCTGTGCGCGACTCAGCAAACATTGTTGACGCACTGCAGAAGCGTGGCAGACGTAACAGCGCCCTGAATGCATTGTTAAACTGGATGCGCAGAGAATTGTAAGCCCAATTGGCTATGAATTCTAATTTCAAATTAATTTTATTTAAAAAACATGGTTTTTTTTTTCCAAAAGTAGTAATTTGTTTATTGATTAGTGTTACATTTTCATCGCATTTCAATCTTTTTCGTCATCATAAATACGTTAAAAATTCGAGTAATTATGGAATATGAGTACCGTCGTGGCAGCAACGCGGCACGCAACATCAACGACGTTTACGGAGCTAACACTACAAACCAACGCACCACCTGTTATTGGTTTGCTCGCTTCCGTTCTGGAAATTTCGACCTGAAAAATGAACCTCGCGGTCGTCCGAAGACTGGTCGACAATGACGAATTAAAGGCGATTGTGGAAGCTGATAATACACAATCTACGGCTGAATTAGCAGCAGCTTTCGACGTTAGCGTCAAAACAATATTGGTCCATTTGCGTCAAATTGGCAAGGTAAAAAAAGCTTGACAAATGGGTGCCCCACGAACTCAATGATCGCCAGCGCGAAGTACGCGTCGAGACGTGCCTTGCACTGCTCAACAGACACACAAATGAAGGAATTTTGAACCGCATTGTTACCTGCGATGAAAAATGGATTCTGTTCGATAACCGCAAGCGCTCAGCAAGTTGGTTGGATCCTGGTTTAGCACCTAAACAATGCCCTAAACGAAAACTTACCCCTAGAAAAGTGATGGTCACTGTTTGGTGGTCTAGCGCCGGTGTGATTCATCACAGCTTCTTACCAAATGGGGTGAACATTACTGCAGACGTGTACTGTGAAGAACTGAACACAATGATGGAGAAGCTGGCACATCTCCAACAAGCATTGGTCAATCGCTCGTCTCCGCTGCTCCTGCACGACAACGCGCGACCTCATACTGCACAGCAGACGGTCTCCAAGTTGCAAGAACTGGGGTTGGAAGCTCTCCGTCATCCGCCCTACTCACCAGACCTTGCGCCTACAGACTACTACTTTTTCCAGAATTTGGATAACTTCTTGGCGGAAAAAAAATTCAATACCCGAGAGGCAGTACAAAATCCCTTTGAAGAATTTGTTACCTCCCGTCCAGCTGATTTCTTTAAGAAGGGCATCAATAAACTGCCACTGCGTTGGCAAAGATGCATTGATTGCCTGGGTGATTACTTCGATTAATACAAATAAAAAATACATTAAAAAAATTCGTTTAAATTTTTTCGTACAAAACGGCAATTTCATAGGTAAAGACCTATTATTATTATTTTTAAGCTTTTCGCAAGTCTTGCGACCATAAGGTCCCGGACCTTTGGTAGGCAAGGCATACGAGGGACCGAGAGCAACTAGCAGAGGCCCGTTAGACTCTATAAGTACAGAAAATTAAGTTTATTTATAAAATTTTGGTAAGACACACTAGCAACTAATTACCTGATGCGTATGTTTTCAATAACTTGGAGATATTTAATCTGTCCAGTTGGTTCTTAAAGCAGTTTTGATACTGGATATGGATACTAAACAATGTGGAGACAAACATTTAGTGGATGTTTATGAAACAGAAGTCTTCAGAAGAGATACTTATACTTACTCTGAGAGCTTTGGGACTGTTCGAGTAATCTACAGGCTGGCATGAGAAGTTGTAATCGTTCCACCATCCGGCGACTAAACCCTGTAACAGTAAAGGAAAATTGATGAGCAAAGAATTTTAGTCAGGGCAAGCGTTGTGAAGGTATTGAAAAGTTACTAAAAAAAGGTGTTTACTTTGGTACTATTTCTGTTCAATGGCTTCATTATAATGGCCATTTTCATTATGATATGAATTAAACACGAGTGATCTTACACTAAGTATATTAGTTAGTTAATTAAGGGAGCATATAGCACTATATGCACTGCAAGATTAGTTATTTCATGGACGTGTGATTTAAAAACCTCATCTTCCTATCATAAATTTGTTTTGTAACTATTATTTACATGATTTTCATTCTTGCAGCCAGCGGTCAATAAGGAGATTTAGTTTACCTAAATTAACCTCCAACATCTAAATACAGAAAACTTACCTCATACACCAGGAAAATGCTCAGCAATATCTGTGAAACATTGTACAGTATCATGACTTTCTTCAAGCCATAGGGTTTCCTCTGCCTCATAAACTTAGGGCCGACTGAGATGCAGAAGTAGAGGTACGTCGCGATGATGGTCAGCAGAGGTCCTGGTCCTGATATCAGCCACCAGTTCTCTGTCCGAGGATCTGGAAAGAAGAGATCGTTGTTCAAGCACTTGAAATGGTTGGTTCACGTTTATAACTAAAGCTTTTTAGGGTTCCGCACGTCCTAATGAAAAAGCGGAACCCTTCTATGTTCAAATTTTATGGGGTTTGGTTTCCGCAATTAGTCTTAGTAAATCATTGTGCGTTGACCATGGCGGCCGTCGGTGGTTATTCCAACCAGCCAACCTCCCTCCAGAAGTCTCCTGGCCTGTTCAGAACATCTTTGAAAGATCTGGGTGACCCGAGGATTTCTGTTCTAATCTGGGTGACACCTGTGGATTCAAAGAGCACATGCAAAATGGTTCCTCTGCCTCTATGCATGCCCTGCACAGAGGGCTGTCCGTTATGCCTATTGTGTGGAAGTGCTTGTTTAGCGAGCAGTGACCCGTGATGGTCCCCGTCATCAAGCGCAGGCTGTTCCTATCCAGGCGTAATAAACGCCTGGTTAGATTGCTAGCCAAGGATGGCAAAGCTTCCATGGACTGCCTGCAGCCAGGTGTCGAGGTCCATCAGTTCTCCGCTTCTTTGTGGGTGAACTCTTGTAGCCACCTGCGTAGTTGGTTAAAGGGGATGGGTACGTTAGGTTCGAGTCCACTCTCCTTGCTAGTTCGTCAACTGCGTCGTTACCTAGTGATCCGCTGTGTCCTTTTATTCATTGCAGTGTCAGTGTTGCGGCTAGATACCGTTACTTGTTCTAGTGCATTATGACATTCTAGTTGTAGCTTCGAGGTAATAATATATGTATTTTTTCCCTAAAGATTCGAGAACTGAGGCGCTATCGGAGAGTATTCGTATGTGGGTGTCTATAACTCTCTTGGCTTCTGTGGCTTAGACCGCTTGTATGAGGCCCACACACTAAATGAAATGAAATGAAATTGTTTATTCTGTAAATAGGATATTGCTATCACTTTTACACGTCATATAAAAAAAATATTTAAAAAAATAATAAATTGCTAGATGAGTTCGGCGTTTCCTATCTGACTACTCTGAGAAGAAAGACCGAAACAAACTCAGAGGTCACAGTCTCTTTTAAAGTCCAGACATAATCTTGGTCAGGCCATATGAGAACCATGTAGGTTAGTGTCTGAAATAGTCTTTCAGTCCACCTGATAGACGGCGTTGAACATTCCCAGCGGGCTGGATATATTTATGATAAAGTCACACTTTTCTCCAGTGAGTTCTATACTGTAGTACTTTTGAAAGTAATACAGTTTCGGGGCCTTATCGTAGGGCGATGCCGTCATTGGTTGTCGTTTGATCGCATCTTCCTTTATACGTGTGTGCTTGACTCTGGAGTCCTTTATCAGCGTTCCTGATATATGGAGCCTAAAGGTGGCCAGGGCCGCCTCTTCCCGCACGATGATATGTAGAGGTGGCATTCCAAGCATTGCTTGTAGGGCAGCAGTGGGTGTGGTTCTCATACTGCTAGTGATTGCAATGCAGGCTACCCGCTGCAGTTTTTCGAGATCTCTATGGGCTGGGCTGGGGTCTGTCCTGGGCCACCAGACCAGTGAGCCGTATGTGATAATTGTTCGGATAACTGTGGTGTATAGCCAGTAAGTGAACTTGGGGCTAATCCCCTAGTTCCTGCCAAGCAGTCACTTGCACTGCCACAGGGATATGCTAACTTTTGTAGTAAACAAACAGCTGTTTGTCCAAAAATATGCCGAGGTATTTGGTTTTAGTTGACAGGCTTGGGTTGTTCCGAAGAATCGTGGTAGTTGTAGTGTCGTCAATTTTCTTTTTTTTGTGAAAAGAATCAGTTCGGTTTTTGCTGGGTTCGCTGAAACTTGGTGTTTATCACACCATTCCTCTACTATTTTCAAGGCTTGGCGCATGAGATTGCATAGTGTTTTCGTGGGTGCCGTTGATTACTAAGGGAACCCTTATAGGATCACTAATGTGTCTGTTTTTATGTGTGTGGTTTTTATATCAGGCACGGTATAAATGTTCGAAGCCACTCGCACTCTGCTGGCCCACTGCACACCACGGTTGAGCAGATGTGGGTCACAATAAGTATTCGCGGAGTTAAGCTAGCAATAGGTACTGCCTACCGCCCGCCTTGGCAAGATGTTGATCTTTTCCTTGACGCTGTATCTGGTTCATTAAACTCCCTAACACATTGTGAGTACACGATATTAATGGGTGATTTTAACATAAACATGCTTAGTGATACGGACTCAAGGACGGACAAGTTACCAGGCCATGGTACGGAGCGAGAGGGCATGGGAGGCCGTCACCTCCTTCTGCGAAGCAGTAATGCTCGCGAAGGAGGAGGCAGAACGCGTGAGGGAGAGGCAAATTTCGCGCCCTCACGCCCCTAGCCGCCGCAGGAGACGCCCTGGGCATCGGGAATCGCAGGCCGATTCCCGGCCACCGTAGGCGCGGGCTTGCGGACGGTGAGCAATGGGTAGCTCGCCGTCCGATAAGGACCAGGCCCGGGTCGACGGCGCGTTGTGTTCCACGCGCGCCTCAAAGAGATGTCAGCACAACGGAAGGGGTCCGATAGGACCGATGCCTGCCGGGGTTGCGGGAAAGTCCGAAAGGGATACCGTGGCCCCTGGCAACGTAAAGGCAACGGAAGGAACACGGGTGGGTTTTAGTCAGTAAGAGTCTGACACGCCCTCCCGCTCCACCCAGAGCGGGAGAAGTTATTTGATAATTTCCCACCCAAAAAAAAAAAAAAAAAGGACGGACAAGTTGGTCTCATTTTTGAACTGCCTAGGTCTTAAACAATTGGTACAGTCACCCACGCACTTTACAGTGCATGATAACTCTCTGATAGACATCATTTGTACAAATGTTAAACCACGCTCTGTATCAGTTGATGTAATACTGGATCTAGGTGCACACGCGCTGATTTCCGGCGAATTTAGTTTTAAACGTCTGAAAATTCCATCGCAAACCATTACTTATCGACCACTAAAGGACATTGGAAGGAATAGGGAATATTTTGATCAGGATCTCGAGTTACTTAACTGGAAAGCGATAACCGAGCTGAAAGATGTTAATACAATGGTCAGTGAATTTAACTCGAACTTACTCACACTATTTGATATCCATGCACCTCTTAAAATGAGTGTTATTAAGGAGTATTGTTACCCTTGGATTACTGAGAATGTTAAATTCAAGATGCATTTGAGGAACAAAGCACATGCAGAATGTTTTAAAAACAAAAAATCTGATTCAAAAAAGATTTATTACAAACAATATTTAAGTCACTTTTTTCTAGGTCTATATTTTGCGAAAAATCAGCGTACTATAAACACAAGATCAACAGTCAAATCAATGACTCCAGAACGCTTTGGAAAAACCTAAAGTCTACTCTGCTCGCATCTAAACATAAGGAATTACCTCTGCACTTTAAAGATCCCAATAAGATTTGTGACCATTTTCTGAATGTGCCGGGTGCAGATACGGTTAGTAATTCGTTGCTTGCATATTTTAAATAATCGAAATAATAGTTCCACGTTTAGTTTGAGGCCTACAATACGTAAGGAAATCGCGAACATACTGACTACTATTAAATCGAACGCTGAAGGTTGCGATGGCTTTACCATGGATATGATATTACTGACACTACTTCTGACTTTGGACGCCGTGACTGCTTTAGTAAATACATCTGTTACATCCTCATCTTTCCCTGAGTTATGGAAAATTGCCAAAGTGCATCCATTGCCGAAGACTCTTAATGCAGTGGACATGAAGGATCTTAGACCTATTTGTATACTGCCGGTACTTTCTAAAGTTTTAGAGAAAGTAGTATGTGCGCAATTGGTTGAATTATGAGAGACAAATAAAATCCTCCCAGATGTTCAATCAGGGTTTAGGAAGGGCCGTAGTACAGCCACGGCTTTGTTGTATGTGACAGACAATATCTTGTCGGCTCAAGATAATGGGATGTGCACTTTTTTGGTGTTGCTTGATTTTTCACGCGCGCTTGCCTGTATTAACGTTCCTCTATTATTGTCAAAGATGGCTTTTTATGGATTTGACGAGGACACAATAAAGTGGTTTGATAGCTATCTTAGCGATCGTACACAATTCGTTGAAATACGGCGGGCGGACGGCTCAACAATTGTCTCTTGACATCGCTCAGTAGGAAGGGGGGTTCCACAGGGCTCGATTCTTGAGCCAGTATTGTTTATTTTGTATTGTGCCGATATAATTAGAAATATAAATAAATGTAAATACCATATTTATGCAGATGATACACAAGTATATATATCATTTAAGCCCGAAGATTATGAACAGGCATTAAACGATCTTAATACAGATCTTGAAAACATAGTGCAATGGTCCAATGCCAACACGCTTGCCTTGAACCCTACAAAGACCAAGTATATCATTTTTGGAACCGAAAACCAGGTAGGTAAAATTAAACCCTGTGCCAACTGTGTGACTGTTATGGGAGAGCCTATCGAACGGGTCTACGAAGCACGTAATTTGGGTCTTATCTTGGACACGGAACTTCGTTTTCACAAACACGTATCTGAGTCTATCCGTAATTGCTATTATAGACTAAAGATTTTATATAAAGCCCGTCCCTATGTTAGTGAAGAATTGCGAGTCTTGCTTGTGGAATCTTTGGTTTTATCAAAGTTAAATTATGCGGACACGGTGTATGGCCAACGACAACTGTCAAAAACTGAAAGAATGATTCAAAGACTTCAAAACGCCTGTGCACGCTTCTGTTTTAAAGTTCCCTTTATGTGTTACATGTTACACCTTTCTTCAATGAGCATAACATATTAAAAATGAAAGCTAGACGTAAACTCCACTTGGCGAGCCTACTCTTTGGTGTTATTAAGTCTCATTCCCCTTCTTATTTATATGACAGATTATCATGGACAAGAAGACACAGAATCGGTGAGGGGAGAAAATGTTCTCAACAGCTTTCCATCCCACGGCACAAGTCGGCGGCTTTCAGAGGCAGTTTTCGCTACGCAGCTACCAAATGCTGGAACAATATCCTTCAACCCATAAAGTATAGTAAAAGTTGCTCGACTTTCAAATTTAAATTAAAATAATTCTTATTGAGCCATCAAAAGGATGTTGAAAATGTTCGAGCCGACATATCTGCCATTTAAATAATGTGTTAAATTTTATTTTATTTTTTATCATTTTTATGATATTTATCAATTTTATCAATTTTGTCAATTTTGCCCATTTATTTTATCAGTTTTCATTTTTATTTGTCAATTATCATATTATACCCTAAATGAAAATAAAAATCGCATCAACCTCCGTTTCGTAGTTTACAAGAACAACGCAGTCGCACGATTTTGCATAGATTTACATACAAATAATACACAGATACAACGCACACACACATGTACGTCACAACATTTTATTTGATTTTGTATGAGTTTGTTTTATTTTATTTTACATTACTTTTTATTTATTTATTATAACGGACAGACACTTCCCTATGTTTATTATTCTAGCGTATGGCACTCATGGGTTACAGCTGAAAATCAGCGTCAGGTGGTACACTTTGTGTTGTCATCTGACTTTATGCTGAGCTGAGGCCCTTTTGGCATTATAATAATTTGTTTTGTATTTTTATAGTTTTAAGGTGCATTTTTTGTAATGCCGATAAACGCATTTATCTTTCTTTCTTTCTGTCTGTTCGTCTGCCACAGCCAATTTGCTCCGAATCTACTGAACCAATTTAGTTGAAATTTTTGGTGCACATATGAATTTCTGTGACTTAAACATGGACGTGTAACGTAAATAATTGAATTTTGAATATTGGGGTCACTTTTCGGGGGCAAATTGGGAAAAAAAAGTTTCGCAAACTGTACCGCGTGACATTAAAAAAAAACCCACGTGCAAAAACACTTATCTAAAATATATTACGTGTACCTAATTATTAAATATAATAAGTGATTTTGCAGGCAAGGTTTTAGATTTTTTAAATTATTTATTTTATTCAAACTTTTTAGTGACCCAGCATAATCTTATGATCAAAAACTGGTCCGACATAAACGGCTCATTTTTACACTATTAAAAACTTTTTAATAAAAAATATTATTCCATTAAATTGCTGTAATACTCTTTTAATTTCCTTTATTTTGATACCCTACTCGATAGGTTCGGTTATTTCTTTTTAATTTAACTTATTACTATTTCGCTTTCAGACACCTGTCTAATGACACTGGTTTTTAAGACGGATATAATTTATACCTTAACTGTCGAAAGCCATTCAGCTGTTTGGAAGATACGAGGTAATAAATAAATTTACAAACAAACATACACGATACGCGCGAAAAACATAACCCTTCCTTGGCAGTCGGGTAAGAAGGGCTTGTTGTGAGGATCTCAAATGCATATTTTTTTAGGGTTCCGTTCCCGATGGGTAACAAACGGAACTCTATTAATATGCCTCCGCTGTCAGTCCGTCCGTTAGCTTGCTGTATCTCATGAACCGTAATAGTTAGGCAGTTGAAATTTTCACAGTTTATGTATTTCTGTTGTCAGTATAACAAATAATAAAAATAAAAAAATTAAAGGGGGTTAAGAAAAAAATCAAAAGTGTAATGTATGGGACATTACACTTTTGATTTTTTTCTAATATATACTAATTGTATGTTTAAATGAAATGACAAAAAACTAAAAACACACAATTGTGTGTGTTTATATGTACCATAAATACTGTTTATAATCAACAAATACTAAAAACGCCGATTCATAAGATATTTAATTTAATTATGGGTGATTTTCTGCAACAATGCAGAAATACAACTTTATCAGATTTAGAATTTTTAAAATTTAAATTGTAAAATAATATTTTCCATTTAATATTTTCATTTATTTGCTAAATAATGTACGGTGGTACGGAATCAATCGTGTGCGAGTCAGACTCGCACTTGGTCGGTTTTTATTTTTTCAATATCTCGTCGTCGTTTTTGAGAAGTTAAGATTCTTGAAAAAATTCCCAAAACTAACGGTAAAAATAGGCGTCTTTATTAATATAAAAAAAAACATTTAAAAATAAAAAAATATCTGTATTTTAGCACTTTCTTTGATACCATTTTTATGTCTCTATCTTAATAATTGGGGACGCCAGCACCCGGTCGCTTAACTACTTAGATCGCGTTGCAATATGATACTGTATTTTCTTCTATAACCACGACATACTATATTATATGCTAATAATGAGGACATTATTAGAATAAAAAATAAATAAAAAAATCTTACCGCCCAAATCATAAAAAATATACTGATAGGTGTCCTTCATAATGTCTAAAAGCGCTTCCATGTCGACTTAAAAATATTTCGAACTTAAGAGTTGGAAATATTTTTGTGATATTTTTGTCACACAATTATTAATTCGGTTCAAAAGACATGAACCAAACCTTATGTTATATCACTAAACCAGAACTAAACCAAAATAAAATCGCGCCTTCATTTCATTATTTAGTTAAATTCACTAAATGAATTCCTTGAATCCAATTAAATATTACCATGACTTGCTTAAACCGTTGGTAAGCTAAGTGTACCTACTGAAAAAAAATACATAATAGTATTCAATAGCGTCATTCATGCATGACACGTGGATACGAAGTATAATTCAGGATTTTTTCATTTATTTATTTTATGCACGAAGACTGCTCGAAAGACTCGGTTTACATACATTGTAAAGTCAAAGTCAAAGTCAAAGTCAAATAATTTATTTCAATTAGGCACAAAAAGGCACTTTTGAACGTCAACATTTAAATAATAATTGATTCTAGTTGCCCCTTCCAAAAGGTAGTTTTCGTATGGAGAAGAATGGGCAAGAAACTCCACCGTTATTCTTTTAAAATGTTTTCACAATATCTTGTATACATCAATTATATCATTATATGTGAAGACGAAGCACCTAGAATAAGATTACTATACCACGTTAGGTAAAAATAATGAAAAATTAAGGAATGATAGATAAATTAATCATGTGATAGATGCATGGTGCTCACATATTTACAAACATTGTAAAATTATACGATATTCCTAGCATTTTTACAAGTAATATAACTCAGTGTGTGAGTTCGAGTAATCACAGAATGTAAAACCAATATAAAAAAAAAAATATATATATACAACATATACATATACAAAAAAAAACATAACAAAAAAATACATATACAATGTATATACATTTTGCTCGTAATGTCCCACTGCTGGGCAAAGGTTTCCCTTTTCTAATCTGCCTTGCCTTTTCCTAACAATGTTGGAGTCGGCTTCCAGTCTAACGGGGGGTCGGGGGTCGTTACATATTGTTCGGTGTTTTCACCGAACACCTTACTTAGCAATATCGGCGTGGCGCGTTGAACTAATTTTATTTTACTTATTAAGTATCTTATAATAGATTTAGTGCACTTTTCATGAACATTTCATTAACATTAAGAACTATTCGAGAGTGAATAAATAGTGTACAACATAAACATTTGGTTCTCCTCAAAACACCGACACATCGCTACGTACCCCGACATATTTTTGGTCCTTCGAGGCGGACCACGTGTCGCGTAATTTCGGAAATTCGCAATGTTGGTGTGCGAGGTCTGAACTATCGTAAAAATTCAAAAGTCATTTATTCAAACTAGGCTGAATATCAGCACTTTTTGAACGTCAAAATTACATAAGACAGTCCCCCAAAACGCCCACCCTTCACCACTTCCTAGTGCTTTAGCTGGGAAGAAGAAGTGGCGCAACAAACTCCCCAGTAGCACAGCTGTCTGTTCAGTTCAGTAGAAAAAAATGAACCTATATAATAGTATGCAAAATGATATACATACATTACGCAACACAAAACATAATTTAAATTATAAAATTAAGAGCCATATGACAGCTAGCACACGCCAATATACCAACCAAAACATCGAGAACTATACTCAAGCAGAAATAAAAATAACTTAACGAAAACAATATCTAAATAAAAGCCTCCAGGCATAAAGGGCGTGCCCGCTTACAAATAGCTGTAACTAGAAGTTATAATTGATAAACTAGGACCATCGAGGTAAATTAAAAAATTATCGAGGTCGCTAGCTAACCGCATATTGCCACATATTGCAATACAACTCAGTCAAAAAAACATTGTAATGAGTAGATTATGTCAAAAATAAATTAAAATAAAATAAATTGACTTATAAAGTAAAATTATAAACAATTATATAAACTCATATAAAACCTGTCAGTAAGTAAGCTAATTCTGGAGAAAGAACATTTAAACATTGTCTTGATTTAATCACAGCGACCAACTATTCTTATCATTAAAGTAGTCGTTGAACAGAGGTTGGATTTTACTTTAGTTTTGAACGCATTAAAAGGCAAATCTAGCAAAGAAGAAGGTAGCTTGTTATAAAAGGTTATACCAAGCCCAACAAATGAGTTATGAACCTTATGAAGCCGGTGAAAGGGAGTACGTAGTTTGTCCTTATTTCTAGTATTAACATTGTGAATATCACTGTTTTTAGTATATAAGTGTATATTATGCCTAATATATAATATGTTGGCGAAAATGAATTGTGATGCCACTGTGAGGATACCGATATCTTTGAAAAGATCTCTCAGAGAAACTCTGGCACCTAGCTGGTAAATTGCTCGAACAGCTCGTTTTTGAAGGACAAATATATTTTGAATATCAGCAGCTTTGCCCCACAGCAGAATACCGTAGGATATAACGCTATGAAAATAACTAAAATAGACTAACCGAGCTGTATCAACGTCAGTGTATTGTCTTACTTTCCTGACGGCGTAGGCGGCCGAACTGAGCCTTCCCGCTAGGCTCGATATATGTTGACCCCACTGAAGTTTGGCATCTACTGTTATGCCCAGAAAAACTGCCGAGTTTACAGTTTCAAGCAACGCTTTATCTAAGACGATGTTGGGTCCTAGATTTCTAACATTTGGAAGGGCGAACTTTACACATTTCGTTTTCTTGCTATTGAGAACTAGGTTATTTGTCGAAAACCAATCCGTAACCATTGAGAGTGCACTGTTTACATCAACATCGTAACAAAAAACAGTGTGTGTACGTCGTGTGTGGTGGTCGGAGCGAACATTGGAGAAGAACAGTGAAGTAGCAGAAAAGGCTGAGTACTAACAGCGGAGAATACAAGTAATAAGTTTCTTTATTTATAGTCAGTATGGACTGCAGTTTAACATCCCATAACAATGTCGGAACGTATTGAAACTCAATCAATGATCTATGATAGCATCATACAACTTGGCATTAACTTGAAGAAGGATAGTACAGACAGGAAAACAGTAGATTACTTTAAGCGGAACCTTATCACTTTGGAGAGTTATTGGAATAATTAATCATGAGCGCATTGAGGGAGAGGTAAGTAAAACTGATCCTTATTTTATCGACCGAAAGTACGAGAAAACAAGAACGGTGTATGAGTTAACCAAGGCATTGATCAACCAACACTATAAGCTGCGGTTCATGAAGACAGGAAGCCTTTCAACAGGTGAGTAAATAACAGCTCGAGACAGATCATCATCGGCATTGAGTAAGCGTGCAGAAGAGAAAACAGGTAAGGAGGCGGACCCAAGTTGCTGAAGGCAGCTGAGCGACTGATCACCTCAGAAGATGAACTTAGAATTTTAAATTTTGAAAATGTTTCAATATTTTTTGCAATCAGCGCCAAGACTTGCGTAAATCATTCTTGGTCAGTCTAGAATGATCACTCTGTTGATTAGATTTTTTTGTATTCACATGTATGTTAGCTTTTTAACCTTTTTCTGTGCACTTAACGTTTCCTTATTTTTAACCCGGAGATTTTTACAGTTGCTTAACAACATCCAAGTTTCACAGACCAAGCAGATCTTCCTTTGAGTGAGTGGAAATGCAAGAAAATAGAACATTTGATTTTAACTTTGTTGCATCAGTATTTACTTCCAAGTAATCCAGATATTGTAGTGAGTATTACAGCAGCATTTTCCATTAATTTTGATCTCTTTAGTTTTCCGTGGACAGCGGTGAGAGGGGTGTTATTTTTTTATTTTTTTTGATTCACATAAATCTACATGGGCACCGAAACGTCAGAAGCTAGGTGCACGGTTCCAATTGGTCGTTTTTTAAGGAGAAGGAGCCGGCAAGAAACTCCACGGTTACTCTTTTAAAAATAATTGGCTTTTACAATGTTTTCCAATTACAGTGTTAATAGGTATGAGAGGACAGTGTAGGCCTATCAACAAGTACCATAATAAGAATAAGATCGAAGAAAAAGAAAGATATAGACGAACAATGAAACTGTTACAATTATAGTCGATGGAAGATGAATTGAACATTCGTTTGTCGTAGATCTTAGTATAATTTTTAAAAAATAAGTGTTTTCGGCCCTTATCCTTCAAAATAACAGTCAAACATCTCACATATACTCTGGTGCAAATAAGTGACTATCTAAACTTATCAATTAAAGTGTTAACCTATCGAAATTTAGTGAAAAACAAAGTGACCTCAAAACCACGAGTGTTCGACCGCTGGCTGTGTGACAAGTCAATTAGCGCGCAGTGCACGCCACACGAGCGGGTGTGCGCTTGGCGGAAGGTGCAGTTCGGCGTGCGCTTGTACTCCGTGACGCACGTTGCGTCGTTGCAAAGCGTTGCCTCTGGGAGGCAAAGACATTTGTGTACTACTACTACCACTGTTTTGCTTCCTTTAACAACTAAATCGTTTCAAGATGAAGTGTTCTTGCATGTAACGATGATTTGAAGCTTGGAGAAGAATATCTTCAGTGTACGGTTGAGCAGTGTGGTGGGCTAGATGACCTTTGCAACAACCAAAAACTGTCATTAGATGAAAGAGCTGTCTGGACCTGTCCTGAATGTTGTTGTGCCTCAAAAAAGGGTGGCAACAACTCAGAGATTGTTGTTGGCACCCCACAGTCTGCCAGCACCTCAAATATAACCCTCAGGAATGTGTCATCTACCAGCTGTAAGAGTGACCTCCCCGAGGACTTAAGCAACATTGTGCTGGAGATGAAAGATTTGAAGGAACGAGTTTTGGAAATGAGTCTTAAGGTAACAGAAATATTCACCTATGTGCATCGCTGCCACGAAAGTATAGAAGAATGCAAAGATAGCCTGATTAATCTTAGCGGAAAATTTAAATCTATGGAAGCTAACATCATCACTTATCAGCAGTGTTCGAAAATAACAGATCCAATTGCCTCTATATCTTATCCTGAGGGGCGGGAAGCGAAGAAGACGAATACCACAAGGCGTCCTAAAAATTCTTAGTCTAAGTCAAAAAAATTGCAGTCTAAGTCCAAATTGAGACGCAGGCAGCTTTCTTATCAAGTATCGACAAGGCCCAAATTGCCACTAGTAACCATCCTACTGTTAGAGACTCGGCCCTCGTAATTTCAGCTCACCCAACCGATAGACCACAAATCAATAATGACGATCCTGTTTACGTTGACTCAGAGCCACCTAGGGATTTGGACGTTACCAACTCGTCAGTGCTCGCAGCCCCAGCCGTAACTGTCTCTCCATCGAATCACACAGCAGCAGTGGATACTTCCCTAGACTCTGCCCACTATAAAAGTAAGAATCAGTATTCCATGAGGGAACTGATGGCGAGAACCGCTGACGGCACGCAGATTTGTTCTTCTCCTACTGATGGACTGCCCAGCCATAAAAAACGACAAAATTCTATTCGTTGTACAGCTGGGCCTAATATTACTTCTCTTAGGGCGGCTGAAGAAACCAAAAGTATACACTTGTGGAATATGATGTCTGGTCCCGACGAAATTGCAGTATATCTACAACGACTGTACCCTCAAGTGAAATGTGTCGTAGATGAAGTAAAAACAAAAGGCAATTATAGGTCTTACAAACTGGTGGTACCGATAGCCTACTACCATAGTATTCTTTCGCCGGAAATTTGGCCAGAAAATGCTCGGATTAAACCGTGGATTGCCTTTCGTCGAAATCGCACCAATGAACAGTACATGCGATCTCCATATACCGAATAATCATATGCCTGTTGTAAATAATCGCCCTACTCGCACGAGAGCAATCACTATGTTTAATATATTTTATCAAAATGTTCGTGGTATTAAAACCAAGTTACATAAATGGAAAACCAATATGTCACAGAACTCTGAGGTTGTGTCCACTGGCTGGAATGTAGTACGTCGAGACAGAAACAGACCAGAGGGTGGCGTCATGGTTGCTTCTAAGCCGGGGATCGTGCCTGTTCGAACAAATGAGTGGAAAACTACCGATGGAGAAGATCTCTGGGTTATATTTAGCATTAGAGGGATTAGTGTATATATGTGTGCTGGATATATTCCTCCAAGTGCCGTGGATTCTGTGTATTTTGACTGGTTCCGTAAAGTGGAATCCTTCGTAAATGATTTGAAAGGTAACATATTATTTATAATTGGTGATATCAACCTCAACAGTGCATCAAAATCTGTAAACAGCTATTTTGCATATTTCCTTTCATATTGTTCAATGGTTGAAAATAATATATTTAATGTTTTTGGCAGCAAGTTGGATGTCGTCCTTTCAAGGGATACTGATTGCGCTGTGCAAGTCCAAGCCGCCGAGGCTAGTGGCATTGTGAATTTTGACTCATATCATCCTCCCCTAGACATTGAAGCTAGACTTCTTACGACGTTGAGCAAAGAGAAGGCCAGCCCTAGTAATCTGGACTCGGCGACTCACTGGAATTTTTGTAAAGCTGACTTTCTCTTACTATATGAACATATGTCACAGACTGACTGGAGCTGCGTCACTAGTGCCACGGATGTGCAGTCGGCCACTGGTGAGTTTTACAGATTGGTTTATAAAATATTCGATACCTGCGTACCAAAAAAAAAGTGAGCAATATCTAATAGAAAACGCTATCCCGTTTGGTTCTCCTCGGATATTATTAGAGATTTGAATCATAAAACTAAGCTTCACAGACAATGGAAACGTTACGCTGACCCTAATGTGTATTTTGCCTTTAGTAGTATTCGAACTGAGCTAAAAGAACGTATTGATTGTGCATACAAAACTTACACCTCATCAATCGAAAATCGCATTAGAAGTAACCCACTTCAGTTTTGGCAGTACATCAAAAGTATTCGGTCCAAAAAGGTGGCTTTCAGCCCACACTGAGTTACAAAAACAAAACCTTACCTGCTGCTGCTGATAATATATTACCTGTTGCAGCTTCAACTGACGGGGGCTACATACACATTGAACATTTCACCATATCTAAGGTTAAGGACGGAATTCGTAAACTAAAACCGCGTAGCTCACTTGGCCCAGACAAAGTTCCACCATATATTTTATTTTTGTAGGGATTTTCTTGTTCTTCCACTCACCTATATAATGAACGTAGCACTTCGAAGTGGCATATATCCCGACCAATGGAAGGTGTCTCGAGTTACGCCGATACCGAAAACCAATAATGAGTCCTCGGTTGAGGAACATCGTCCTATTGCAGTTTTGTCGTGTCCGGCCAAGTTGTTTGAAACAATTGCGCATAGGGAAATTTATCACCAATTAAAATCCCATTTATGTGATGAACAACATGGCTTCCGACCAGGTCGCTCAGTCGAAAAAAATTTATTGTCGCTCGTCGATTGCGTCTCGAGAGGTCTGGATGGGGGGCATGAAGTGGATGTTCTCTATTTTGATTTCAGAAAGGCATTCGATGCAGTGTACAATGACATTTTACTGAGCAAATTACAAGCAATGGGATTCATACCAAAGCTTCTGCGTTTTTTTGCTAATTATCTCTTGAATCAGAAACAATTTGTTGCTCATGGGTGCTTTCTTTCGGGTTCTTACCACACGCGATCTGGGGTGAGTCAAGGATCAGTTCTTGGCCCCTTACTTTTTCTTTTAATGATCAATGATCTCGTCAGTGTGGTACAACATGCTAAATGTCTGCTATATGCGGAAGATTTAAAGTTAGTACTCGAAATTACCGAAAATTGCACTCGTGATGATCTTCAAAGCGACATCGACCGAGTCTTACAGTGGAGTCTAACTAATAAATTGTATTTTAACACTAGTAAGTGTTATGTTATGACTCTCAGCCGGAAATCACGACCTAGTCTAGCCGTATACACATTGGGTGATACAGTCGTAACTCGCGTATTCAACATCCGTGATCTTGGTGTGACATTTGATTATCACCTGACATTTCACGAGCACATCTCCTTAGTGGCCGCCGAGTTATACAGACGACTGGGCTTTATCTTGCGTAATGCACGTGACTTCCATAACCCTAGCATCATCAAAATATTGTATAATTCCCTTGTTAGAAGTAAAATAGAATTTGCAGCTTGTGTTTGGAGTCCATATGAATCAACATACACCCTAGTAATTGAAAAAGTTCAAAAGGCCTTCTTACGCTACTTGTATAAGAAAAACCACGGGTACTATCCATTTATGTACCCCACGGACTTTTTACTAGGTATTCTAGGATCTCCTTAGCTGTCCGGCGGTTTCAAACTCAGATCATCACTGCTCTGAAAATTATACTGGAAGTAATTGACTCCCCAGATTTGCACAACATTCTATGCACATTTTATGTCCTTGACAATTACCTACGTCACCGGTCTAACCACAGACTATTCGCGACTGCACAGTGCCGCACGGTGTTCCGTGCGTATTCCCCGCTGTGTCGCATGAGCAGCGCAATCAGTGCCCTTATTTTTGACCTACCCGATTGTGACGTGTTGACCGACGGATTCAACCAAGTCATGTTATTGTGCTCGAAATTTTGTGAAAAACATTGTATATAAATATGTAATTGCATGTGCTAATCATTTGAAACCTAATGAAATGTATTTTTCAATTTTTAATTTTATTTTATATTAACGCTGTGCCTACCAGATGAAATTGTAATTTATATAATACTTATGTAGTTAATTAATTACTGTTACTGGTGTATAATCGCTGTAATTAGTAAAAAAATAAATAAATAAATGAAGATAAGCAAACGTGCATTAATTATTTGGTGATCTAAAAGTGAATAGTGAGATTATCAGTTTTGTAAATGCTCTGGTATTGACTGCGAGTCAATAACTTTGACGTTTTCAAAACTAAATTAAAAAAGTTAAACTTTAATATTGCATCGGGGTTGACTGCGAGTCTTTAACGATAACAAACTAGCACAGAAAATACGTACAATCTAAAACAGATGTAACGTTAACGTACCCATCATGTGCGAGCTTCCAATTACAGTGGCCTGACAGTTTGAGGGGTCTACTGACACCCCAAAACTATCAGACCACTTTTTGATGGAATCAAAGTCTCGGCTTACATCTGCTATAGCGTTCGATAAACCTTCTACCCGCTCAGCTGTATACAATTGAAGATCATCAGCATAAAGATGATATAAACGCAAGTTGTAAAATTTATGAAGATGGAGAATAATAATAGAGAAAGTTAGACGTAATTTCACATGATATGTTTTATATTTTTAGCTATGTCTCTATGGTTACTTAAATATCAAAAGATCGACAAACTTATCTATGTACCTATGTAAGTGGCGAAGTAGTAAAATAAAACCGAATGTAAAAATCTTCTTAGATTTGACAATTTTTGAAAATATTTTTTGTAATTAGCGCCAAGACTTACATAAATAATTCCTGATCAGTCTAGAATGATCACTCTGTTGATTAGATTTTTTTGTATTCTTATTTTTGTATTATTTCCTTTGTCAACTTCGGTGCACTTAACATATTATTATTTTGAACCCAGAGATATTAATCAGTTGCTTAAAAAAATGCAAATTTCACAGAGCAAAAACATCTTCTTTTGGGGGACTTGGAAAACAAGGAAACAGAACATTTGTTTTTGACGTGAAAATGTCTTTTTGCTCGAAGTACTGGTAGTAAGCTCAATATTTCTGACCGTCAAAAACATGAAAGATTTAAATCGCTAATAACTACAAAACTTTTGATGCTAGAGTAATGGTTGAGCACGCAAAAGATAGGTCATAGTTATATCAATTTTGAGACAGCATATAATTTGCCTGTGACGTCACATCGCGAGGGCAGGCACATGCGCGTGGCCCTCTATTTTTCACTATATGTTGAAATTGCAATTAGTATAGTGCAAAAACGTGTTCAGCTAGAACGGTGATTCTGGTTTCGTTCCCAAGAATAAACAAAGGTCTATCAGTATCCTATGTGCTTCATTCACGATTAATCAGAAATGAATTATTTTGAAACAAATTGCTAATCCATCGCTTCATAAGTTCGACAAAAAATTCTGGTCAACGACGTAAATAACACAATGAATGAACTGTCAAAATGAAACAGTTTAGTCGTAAACGTTTACGAAAATGTATTATGTAATTAAGTAGTAGGACCTAAAGAGATGTAACAAAAATATTTCGTAAAATAGGGGTAAAAGTGCTTATGAAGTTGACAATAGTAAAATAATTTCATAAATATAGACTCATATCAGCCGCAAATCTGCTCAGAAATTTAAAAAGTCTCAATCGAAAAAAGCTTGCATCATGGGAATGCAATGAGCCTAAAAAATCTAGTGCCGACCAAATACAATAGCACTGGCAGTATCAGAAACCGTAAGAAAATCTGCTGCAAATTTAAGATGTCGTCTCATATCGGCCGTAAATCTGCTCAGGGGACCTATTACGAACTCAATTCATTTCCCTGGCTGGTTAAATTTCGTATTATGACATCCATATTTCTGACCGACTTCACGCTGGCTAGTTTATCTATGGCTGGCTTGTAATTCTCTGCCGTAACATTCAGAAACACAAATAAATATTTATCGGTAAGTTACGGTTTTATTTAAATCACTTATTTTATGATAAAAATAATAATATGGTTACTAAAAGTAGGTGAAAATATGAACGCAATGTATCTTGTGCTAAATAATTAACTTTTATTCTATTTTTCCGTCTTTGTAAATTGTAACGCGAGATTCTCTTAATGATAACGTTTTCAAACGTATTCCACTTGAAGTTCAACGGGGAATTTGACAACTTCATTCATGGACAATTTGTATTGTTGCAACTAATAAAATAATAGTATCGTATTGTTTGTATATTAATACTCTCTGTAAAAAGCACCGCTAAAATTATGCTGATAGTTTTCTTCGATTATTTTCTCAAAACGGCCCACATTTGTGGAACGACAATTCATAGATTTAGCACGATGATGATGCACCATCGCACAAAGCCATCATTGTGCAAGAATTCTTACCCAAAAACTCAGCGAATGTCATCGACCAAGCGCCGTTCTCACCTGATATGGCTGCGTCTGACTTTTTCCTGTTCCCGAGGCTAACATTACCTCTTCGAGGAAGACGTTTCGAGTCGATTGAAGCTATAAAAGAAAATTCGCTGAAGGAGTTGAAGACCATACCTCAATCAGCTTACTAAAAATGTATGGAGGACTGGGTCATGCACTGGCGTAGCTGTATTTATTGCAAGCGAAAGGGCCTACTTTGAAGGCGACAAAATAAAGACGAATAAATTACTTTTTGGTTTTATTGAATGATTCCCAGTACTTTTTACACAAAATGTATTATGCTTCTTCTTAAGTAAGTAGGTAAGTAGTATTATAAATGTATTATGCTTCTTCTTAAGTAAGTAGTTTCAGAGTATAAACAAAAAAATGGATAATGAATGGATATTAGTAGGAAGGATAGAAATGGTGGTGTGGTGTTTTTGAGTGTTTTTACTAAAACACTCAAAAACACCACATTTTTTTTCCAATTTGCCCCCGAAAAGTTAAATTCAAAATTAATTGCCCAACTCCGGCTGCGAGGCCGACTGTCAACGGTCGATGCCCGTACCCGGAGCATCTCGAAAGAGATCCCGGACAATAGAAATTCCCGAAGGCCAAAACCCAAACTAAGAAAAAAAGAAGAAAGAAAATACATTTATTTAGCACAGACCACCCAGACTAAGGGTAACCTATGTTCTATGTTATGGGGTTTGGTTTCCGCTCTTAGTCTTTCAGGTGGACCATTATGCTTGTGATTAATGTGGGTAACCTATATACCTTGTCTTATGTACCTATCACCTAACCAAGCCATCCTTCCTTATCCATACATGCTGTCGATCCTAGACCCCCAGGCCAAATTCCAAAGAACCCATAGCTCTTTACCCAACAAATGCCTTCCCTCCTCTTCCTATATCCCGTTGGTCCTAGAGGAGCGGTAACCTCGATTCCAAAAATACCCACCCCTCTCAACCACAACAATGAAGAATGAAGCAGATGGCAAATACACTTTCCAACCAACTGAACCAATGACCAAGACCAGCACAGACAAAGCGGGATTGGGAAGGATTAAGGATGACGGGGCTGGCAGCTCTACCACTTTCCCAGTTGATGGAGTACGGATGCTGAAAAAGCGTGGAAAAATCATGGCCCGGGAGAGGAAGTAAGGCGACCGATAGCACAAAACCCGCGACGGCACTAGCCAGCGTGAAGCGCGATCGGACGCCGAAGACGTAGTACGCCACCAGCCGCGAGAACGAGAAGGGGTAATAAAGCGTGAAAAGCGGCCGGACGCAGAACCACGCGACCATCTGCAAGTACGTGAAGGGAAAATCTAGCACGAAAAGCGGTCGGACGTGGAACCACGAGAGCGGGGGGGCAAACACACGAAGGGGTAACCAAGCACTTTTCGCGCTTGGTTACCCCTTCGCGTGTGCCTTCGCACACGACTCAGTCTGCAGGGGCCGCCAGTCAACCCCAAAACTATATAATTATATCATCGCATTTTCTAAAGGTGCAAGTAGAAATAAACAATTATCTACTCTAAAAAGATACCTAGCAGAACCGTCATACAGACCAAATACGTGGCAGCTATCATCAATCAAGATGGCGTGGCGTACCAAGGATTTAAGTACGTTCAACTGTAATTCTTAACTTATCCTTGAAAATTACAGTAATGCAAAGTTACACATACATACGTAATAATTTTCACAGTATACAGAAATAGTAACATACATGTTAACAGTCCAAAATAGTGCAAATATCAAATAGTTTCCATTGGTATAACAATATATTTAAAAGACAGATAGATAGAGAGATAAATCGTTTATTTAGTGCACACAAGAGACAGCACAACAAACAAAAGCACAATTAAATAATAACTAATTAGATATTAGGAAAAAAAACTAAAAACTAAAACTAACTTACAACTATTTGTAAAAATATACAGTCACTAGCCTATAAGAAATGGTGGAAGCCTATACTATGAATGTATTTTAAGATACTTATTTTATATGTTGAAGATTCTGAAAATTGTGTGTGCCGACTAAGAAGTTTTATATTTTGCCGAATGAGGAAATTAAACGAATAAAATTAATCATAGTCAAACTCGATAAAAATAGATCAGCTTCATAGTAAAAGTTTATCAAGTAATCTATAATAATATTGTCATGGTTTTGATAATAACCATCTAGGCAAGAAAGATACTCTCAAAGAAAATCCTTTTATACGCACATTCTACAAAACCCAAAACACAGAACTATTACACAACCAAAAACCAGTCAGAAGACATCTTCTACAAACTAATCTAAAACAATCACAACAATGAAGTCTTTGTACTAGCACACTTTCGCTTTTACATTTGCAGTGATCTGAGCATTTTGAGCACCTTTCCCGTTTTTGACGTAGTTATTGTAGTAAAAGTTACCAAACATGTAAATGAAGATACCAGCATTGAGGGAGAGTAAGAAGTTGATAACCTTAGGATAGTTGCAGTCACTGAACATGACTGAAAAGTTGTGGTAGAAGACGATGCAGAACTGAATCTGAAAATCGATAAGGACATAGGTGAGCAACATAGTCATCTAAAAAAGTTTCAAATTAAATAGTTGACGTTAGAATAAAAATAAACTGCTTATGTGTGTTTGGTATTGTAGTATTTGAAGTATATATTATACAGGTTGGGTGTTTGCTCATCTCATTAATAATTTTGGAGCATCGTATATGATGTCGTTCATTGATGCATTACTATAGTCTTTGTTAAGTTTTCCGAAGATTAAATCAACACTTAATTTTTTTAATTTAGCAAACATTAACTTAAAACCATACTGCTTCCTTAAACAATTTACTATTTACTTATACTCCACATTGTTTACTTTCCAAATTATTCTGATTAAAATAATTAATGCTTATTTGCATTATTTTAATTCAATTTAATTTTAATGTCCGAATTCTTGCAAGTGTGTCTTTTTAATGAAGCAAATGTTTTTGTAAGCTCGTGATAGACTTTTTTGTTTAATTCAGTCAGTGATATATCGATTATCAGTGTTATGTATATAACTTCTCCAGATAATTGTGAGTGGAAATAATGTCCTTATTTACATCTTATAGGAAACCTCTATACAAAATTTTCACTTTATAAGTCCAAGGGTTTGAGCTGGGCATTGATAATAATATTATATATGAATATGAAGACCATGAATAAATTAATACAATCATTATTTTACTATCGATTTAGTATTCTGTTGCGACCATGATGAGTATTGATAGATTACGAATTATGCGCCAACTTACCAGCTGCATGGTGGTGAGATGCTTCTTCCACCACAAGTACTTCTGGTACTGAGGTCCGAGACCGGAGAGCAGGTAGTAAGTGTACATGATGATGTGGATGAAGGAGTTGATCAAGCCGAAGAGAGTTCCGTGACCATCTAGAATTATAGAAGAATGTCAATAGTTTTTTTAGTTCAATATACATTTTTATAGGTATCACCATGGTTTTTCTGTTTTAGTAATAATTCAATTTAAATCCCAGTCTATACCTGTTCAATCACTTAATGAATTACGTAATTGTTGATGTGATCTTAAGCCTTTCTCTGTCTACTGTTAAAAATAGTCCTCTCTCTCTATTTGAAATACATACTCTTCTGAAACCATACTCTTCAGAGACTTATGTTCAGCAGTGGACTGCGATAGGCTGAGTTTATTGATTGACTCTTCTGAAATATTATTTATCATCTAAATTATAAACAGATGTGCAGAGAAGATTTCAATATACTTGGCCAGTATTTGAGGCCAATCCAAGCGCCGATGGGCATCAAGCAGTGATGGTACAGATGAAGGAAGGTGATCTGCCTGTCGTTCTTCCTCAACACGAAGATGACTGTGTCCAGAAGTTCAATGATCTTGGCTGCGAAGTACCACCATACTACTGCTGCCATCTGCAAAAAGTGTTAAGAAAGCTATTAACAACTGCACGATATCAAAACCTTCATAAATCCTGAATCCATGGACCAATGCTAAAAACCATGGAAGACAATGTTTTTAACGGTCCACTATTCTGAAGCAACATTGTTTATTCAGCATATTATTATTATTTTTAAACTTTTCGTATATGTCGCGACCATAGGATCCCAGACCTTTGGTGGGCAAGGCATATGAGGGGCCGAGGGCAACTAGTAGAGGCCTGTTAGACTCTATTATAGTACAGGAAAGTAAGTTTATTTATAAATTTTTGGTAAGACATACAACTAATTAACACATTACATACAACTAATTAGCTGATGCGTGTGCTTTTGTTGTTTGGATATATTTAATCTGTCCAGTTGGTTCTTGAAGCAGTTTTGATACTGTATATGGATACTAAACAATGTGGAGATAAACATTTAGTGGATGTTTATGAAACAGAAGTCTTCAAGATAGACTTATACTTACTCTGAGAGCTTTGGGACTGTTCGAGTAATCTATAGGCTGGCATGAGAAGTTGTAATCGTTCCACCATCCGGCGACTAAACCCTGTAACAGTAAAAGAAAATTGATGAGCAAGTAATTTTAGTCAGGGCAAGCGTTGTGAAGGTATTGAAAAGTTACTAAAAAAAGGTGTTTACTTTGGTACTATTTCTGTTCAATGGCTTAATAAAATTAAGATGCCCATTTTCATTAAGATATGAATTCAACACGAGTGATCTTACACTAAGTATATTAGTTAGTTAGTTTAGGGAGCATATCATTATCTGCTTAAAGCAGTGCATTGCAAGATGTATGGATTAGTTATTTCATGGACGTGTGATTTAAAAAACTCATCTTCCAATCATTAATTTGTTTTTTAACCATTCTTTATACGATCTTCATCCTCGCAGCGGTCAATAAGGAGATCTGATTTAAATTAACATCCAACATCTAAATACAGAAAACTTACCTCATACACCACGTAAATGCTCATCAATATCTGTGAAACATTGTACAGTATCATGACTTTCTTCAAGTCATAGGGTTTCCTTTGCCTCATAAACTTGGGGCCGACTGAGATGCAGAAGTAGAGGTACGTCGCGAGGATGGTCAGCAGAGGGCCTGGTCCTGACATCAGCCACCAGTTCCCTGTCCGAGGATCTGGAAAGAAGAGATCGCTTGTTCATTATTATTCAAGCACTTGAAATGTTTGGTCCACGTTTATACCTAAAGGTTTTTAGGGTTCCGTACGTCCGAATGAAAAAACGAAAACCTTCTATGTTCTATGTTATGGGTTTTGGTTTCCGCACTTAGTCCTTCAGGTGGACTATTGTGCGTGGGCCTTGGCGGCCGTCGGTGGTTATCCAAGATCTGGGTGACCCCAGGGTTTCTGTTCTAATCTGGGTGACGCCTGTGCATTCAAAGAGCACATGCACAACGGTTTCCTCTGCCTCCATGCATGCCCTGCACATAGGACTGTCCGTTATGCCTATTGTGTGAAAGTGCTTGTTTTTGTTTAGCGAGCAGTGTCCCGTGATGGTCCCCGTCATCAAGCACAGGCTGTTCCTGTCCAGGCGTAATAAACGCCTTGTTAGCTTCCTATCCAAGGATGGCATAGCTTCCCTGGACTGCCTGCAGCCCGGTGTCGAGGTCCACCAGTTCTCCGATTGTGTGTGGGTGAACTCTTGTAGCCACCTGCAAGTTGGTTGAAGGGGATGGGTACAATAGGTTCGGGTCCACAGATTGACGTGCTGGATACTCTCCTTGCTAGTTCGTCAACTGCGTCGTTACCTAGCGATGCACTGTATCTTTTTATTCATTGCAGTGTCACTGTGTTTCGGCTAGATACCTTTACTCATTCTAGTGCATTATGACATTCTATTGTTAGCTTCGAGTTAATATATTTTTTCCCTATAGATTGAAGAACTGAGGCGCTGTCGGAGAGTATTCGTATGAGGGTGTCCATAACTCTCTTGGCTTCTGTGCCTTATGACACTCCCTTTGATAGACGGTGTTGAAAATTCCCAGCAGGCTGGATATATTTATGCTAACTCTAGGCATGCCTGGTAGGGTCTGTCAGACCCACGTCTGCACATAAACTGTTGCTTTTCATTCAAATTTGAATTTCTTGCCTAACCACACGTGCGTCGCTGGCCTTTATGAATCACTAGACACCCTCCACTCACTACCTCAAACCGGAGCACGCTCCTGTAGTAGGTAGTAGGACGTGGGTATAGTTCGCGCGGGTTTATATTAAGTAATGTACGTTATAAGAGTAACGAAGTCTATGTCTTTCTTATAAAATGCTACTTGAATATTAGTAGAAAAATACATATATAAATATTGTTGATATACACCCCTAGTAAAAAAAATTGTAAATAATAATGAGCTATTTATCAATTTTTTTTGAGAAATAACAAGTTAAATATCCGCGTCTGACAGACCCACCAGGCATACCGTGTAACTTTTTGCCACCGGGCATACCGAGGGTTACAGTCATGTGAGAAGACTCCAACTCGACCGATGCGTCGGTATATAATCTCATCTGCTTCGAGCCAGAGTCGTCTGACTTTTCTTCTGTGAGTTCTATGTTGTAGTGCTTTTGAAAGAAATACAGTTTCGGGGCCTTATCGTAGGGCGATGCTATCATTAGTTGTCGTTTGATCGCATCTTGCTTTATACGTGTGTGCTTGACTCTGGACTCCTTGCTCAGGGTTTCTGATATATGGAGCCTAAAGGTGGCCAGGGCCGCCCTCTCCCGCACAATAAGATGTAAAGGTGGCATTCCAAGCATTGCTTGTAGGGCAACAGTGGGTGTGGTTCTAGTTCCTGCCAAGCAGTCGCTTGCACTGCCACAGGGATAAGAAAGAAAAGAAAAGAAAGAAATATGTTTATTCTGCACAAACAAAACGCACATTTAAATAAAAATACACAAAATACACAAATACAAAAGTAGCCAAAAGACTCGTATTCAACCAACAAATAAACGCCAACATAATAAAATGTTGTTCATCGGTTGATGTCAAGGCCACGGACAAAGACAATATTGCATAATTATATGCTAACTTTTGTAGTAATGTAATTGGTATGTTTCGTCCAATTTAGCTGTTTGTCCAAAAATATTCCCAGGTATTTGGTTTTAGTTGACAGGCTTAGGTTGTTCCGAAGAACCGTGGTACTTGTCTAGAACACTTATCTAGAATATATTACGTGTAATTATTAAATATAATAAGTGATTTTGCAGGCGAGGTTTGATTTTTTACACTGTTTATTTTATTTAAACTTTTTAGTGTCCCAGTATACTTTTATGAACAAAAACTGGTCCGACATAAACGGCTCATTTTTACACTATCAAAAACTTTTTAATCAAATTTATTATTCCTAATTAAATTATACATATAACGTACATACATTTTTTAATCCTCTTTTAATTTCCTTTATTTTGATACCCTACTCGATAGGTTCGGTTATTTTTTTTTATTCAGCTTATTACTATTTCGCGCCAAAAATGCGCCATTTTATTTTCAGACTACTGTCAAAGAATACTTTGGTTTTAATACGAATCCATTCAACCGTTTGGAAGATACGAGATAATAAAGAAATTTACAAAAACATAACGCTTCCTTGGCAGTCGGGTAAGAAGGGCTTGTTGTGAGGATCTCAAATGCATATTTTTTTAGGGTTCCGTTCCCGAAGGGTAACAAACGGAACTCTATTAATATGCCTCCGCTGTCAGTCCGTCTGTTAGCGGGCTGTATCTCATGAACCGTAATAGTTAGGTAGTTGAAATTTTCACAGTTTATGTATTTCTGTTGTCAGTATAACAAATAACAAAAATAAAAAATTAAAGGGGGTCCACATACATTAAACTTTTGATTTTGTTCTAATATATACTAATTGTATGTTTAAATGAAATGACAAAAAACTAAAATTGTGAGTGTTTTTACGCGCTGTAAAAACACATAGCTGGAAAGAGAAGAACAAGCATTTGAAAGCAAACAAAATTTTGGTATCGCATACGGGGTCATAAACCAAGTCGGATTTAAAAAATATTCTATGTTTGTTATAAATATTCAATGTCCAGTTTTGACTTCGCAATGATTTTATTATATTAATGTATTTAATATTTTAGGGCCTTTCGTTCCATCTATCATTGCATTCAAACTATGGGTCGACCGAGACAGGTTTTTAGTTCTCGGCCGAGACCGAGACTGAGACTGAGAATAAAATTAAATTAGAAAATACTAGAGTAGGAGTTCCTCAGGGATCTATAGTGGATCCCATTCTCTTTATTATATTTATTAACGATGTAATAGACTATGTGGAAAATATTTTAGGAGGACATTCAAAGTTAGTGTTATTTGCAGACGATACTAATGCTATTATTTCAACAGACAACATTCAATCCCTTAACTTGCGCGTAAATAAAGCTTTAGAGGTGTTTCACAATTGGTTCTCTATCAACGGACTCAAAGTGAACGCTAGTAAAACAAACTTAATGTTATTTCGCACGACTTCCAAAAATAAAAGCCACCTAAATTGTGCTTTAGATGGAGTCCATGTCAGTATGGTGGGGGCAGTAAAGTTTTTAAGAGACACTTTGTGGATTTGAATATTCTCACTGTACCTTCCTTATACGTATTGGTGCTCCTAACACATTTTTCTAAATATATACATCACTTTGAGACTGAAGAGGAAAGAAAGCTTAGAGAGAGTACGAGAAGAAAAGATTTTAAGAGCACAAATATTCCTAAACTTAATATACTCGCACACGGTGCCGGTCTTATGTCAGTGAAAATCTTCAATAAACTCCCCGATGATATAAATTATACTCTTTACAAACGGGACTTCAAAACTAAATTGAAGCAGCCTTCCAGTAGGTAACTACTGGAAGGCTGCTATTATTCAATTAATGACATTTCAATTGTAAACACAGTTCAATTGTACATAATATACTAAAAAATCATCAGGATTAATATTGGTATATTTTTTTATGATTAATTACATTCATGACATATAAGTGAGTAATTGACATTGAACTTCTGACATAGCTATATTTAATTATTTGTGACATTGATAATCTGGATATTTAAATGACATTTATTTATTATTATTACTCTCCCTCATACTAATTAAGTGGCATGTCATTTTTCTTTTTTTCTTTAAATCTTGAAATCTTTAATATTCGACACAATATAAAAATTGTTATGAATAAATGAACTGAAATAAAATAAAATCTCGGCCTAGACCGAGAGCCAAACGCGTACAATTTTGCATATTAAATAATTAATATTGTAATATTTTTAACATTCAAAGTTAAACAACATGATGTTATAGCACAAAAAAACATATTTTCGGCGTTTTCACTCAGCTCTGCGAAAGAGTTGTGTAATTGCTACACTATTAGGTGGCGATGATAAAACTTTTTGCTGCAGACCTAAGTGAGGTGACGAATACCATTACTCAAAAGTATTTGCATTTCTTTGCAGTCTTGGCTCTCTAAGAAAGCTATCGCGATATTTCAATTACTGCATTTGAACTGTTTTAGTGACTGGTCATTGGCTCATCTTCAAACTCTATGTAATCATGAGCTGCCCATAAGTTGTATTCGTCTGTTACGGCCATGTTTTATGAGTTAGCTGACGATGCAGTAAATTATTACCGTAAAACAGTTTTGGCTATGGCCGAGAATCTCAGCGATCTTTAGCCGAGAACCAAGTCTCGGTTGGATTTGTAGGCAAGAATGCTGAGACCAAGACCGAGTTAATTCCGGTTTAATTCAAACAAACAAGATCGAGAACAAGAATGGGGTGGGCCCATTTATGAAATATCCACAGAACTCAACAACCTTATTTCATAACAAATAATAAAAATTAAAGGGAAAGTTAAAATGTCTCCATACAAAAAAAAAAATGATTTTGAAATAAAAATTAACCCTGGCATCTGGGGCGTCATTGTCTAAAGCTCATCGAGAAGTTAAGATTCTTGAAAAAATTCCCAAAACTAACGGTAAAAAATAGGCGCCTTTATTAATATTAAAAAAAAAACATTTAAAAATAAAAATAAATCTGTATTTTAGCACTTTCTTTGATACCATTTTTATGTCTCTATCTTAATAATTGGGGACGCCAGCACCCGGTCGCTTAACTACTTAGATCGCGTTGCAATATGATACTGTATCTTCTTCTATAACCACGACATACTATATTATATGCTAATAATGAGGACATTATAAGAATTAAAAAAAATCTTACCATCCAAATCATAAAAAATATACTGATAGGTGTCCTTCAGAATGTCTAAAAGCCCTTCCATCGCGACTTAAAAATATTTCTAACTTAAGAGTTGGAAATGTTTTTGTGATTAGTCACACAATAATTAATTCGGTTCAAAAGAAATGAACCAAACCTTACGTTACATCACTAAACCAGAACTAAACCAAAATAAAATCGCGCCTTCATTTTATTATCTAGTTAATTTCACTAAATTAATTCCTTGAATCTAATTAAATATGACCATGACTTGCTTAAACCGTTTGTAAAAGTAAGTTAAATGTTCCCACTGAAAAAAATACATAATAGTATTCAATAGCGTCATTCATGCCTGACTCGTGGATATGAAGTATGTTTGCGGATTATTTATTTATTTATTTTGTGCTAAAAATACACGAAGGTGACTCGGCTTCGGTTTACATGCATAGTATGTATTTATTTAGCTCGTAATGTCCCACTGCTGGGCAATGGTTTCCCTTTTCTTTTTACTACACACAGTAAACTTATTCAGTTAGCAGGTTCGAGTATGCATATTGTTCGTTATTTTGACCGAACACACCTTTTTTTTATTTTATTGGTTGGGTAATTATCAAATAACTTCTCCCGCTCTGGGCGGAGCGGGAGGGCGTGTCAGACTCTTACTGACTAAAACCCACCCCTGTTCCTTCAGTTGCCTGTACGTTGCCAGGGGCCACGGTATCCCTTTCGGACTTTCCCGCAACTCCGGCAGGCATCGGTCCTAACGGACCCCTTCGCTTCTGCTGACATCTCTTTGAGGCGGGCGTGGAGCACAACGCGCCGTCGACCCGGGCCTGGTCCTTATCGGACGGCGAGCTACCCATTGCTCACCGTCCGCAAGCCCGCGCCTACGGTGGCCGGGAATCGGCCTGCGATTCCCGACGCCCAGGGCGTCTCCTGCGGCGGCTAGGGGCGTGAGGGCGCGAAATTTGCCCCTCCCTCACGCGTTCTGCCTCCTCCTTCGCGAGCATTACTGCTTCGCAGAAGGAGGTGACGGCCTCCCATGTTCACCGAACACCTTACTTAGCAATATCGGCGTGGCGCGTTGAACTAATTTTATTTTACTTATTAACGCATTCAAGGACACTGTACGAGACACAATAGAAGTTTTATTGTTATGACGCCTATGAGCGTATAGTGTCCTTCAAAGTGTTAAGTATTGTATAATAGATTTAGTGCACTTTTCATCAACATTTCATTAACATTAAGAACTATTTGAGAGTGAATAAATAGTGTGTATAACATAAGCATTTGTTTCTCCTCAAAAAACCGACACCTCGCTACGTACCCCGACATAATTTTGGTCCTTCGAGCCGAACCACGCGTCGCGTAATTTCGGAAATTCGGAATGTTGGTGTGCGAGGTCTGAACTATCGTAACAAAAAACAGTGTGTGTACGTCGTGTGTGGTGGTCGGAGCAAACATTGGAGAAGAACAGTGAAGTAGCAGCAAAGGCTGAGTACTAACAGCGGAGAATACAAGTAATAAGTTTCTTTATTTATAGTCAGTATGGACTGCAGTTTAACATCCCATAACAATGTCGGAACGTATTGAAACTCAATCAATGATCTATGATAGCATCATACAACTTGGCATTAACTTGAAGAAGGTTGGACAGACAGGAAAACAGTAGATTACTTTAAGCGGAACCTTATCACTTTGAAGAGTTATTGGAATAATTACCAAATTAATCATGAGCGCATTGAGGGAGAGGTAAGTAAAACTGATCCTTATTTTATCGACCGAAAGTACGAAAAAACAAGAACGGTGTATGAGTCAACCAAGGCATTGATCAACCAACACTATAAGCTGCGGTTCATGAAGACAGGAAGCCTTTCAACAGGTGAGTAAACAACAGCTCGAGACAGATCATAATCGGCATTGAGTAAGCGTGCAGAAGAGAAAACAGGTAAGGAGGCGGGCCCAAGTTGCTGAAGGCAGCTGAGCGACCGACTACCTCAGAAGTTGAACATGGAGCCAAACAGAAAGCTAGACGATTTTATGAAAAAACAGTATGCGAGTTTTAAAGTAAGTTTTTACTTTGTAATACCTACATTATTTGTAAGATATATACTGTATTTTACCAATTTTTAGTTTTTTTTTTTTTTTATATATTAAATCCTTTGGGCGTACAACTGCAAATATAGATGTGGACTCTTATCTCAGATAAGTGGGAATTTGAGGACGTATTGAGGTCACTCAGGCTAGATGGTCAGCTATCGACAAACTACATTGGGACATCGAGATCGAACTGGAGGGAGAAAACAAAAACTTGTCGTCGTCTTATTCTCGTCCCATATGAACATTTTGCCATATAGGGTCATATAGTTTTGATATTTCTGATAGTAAGTTCCTATTAGTCGGTTTTGAGGTTATTTAGGAAAAGTCGCAACGGAATGTAAATTGATCTCCTTTTGGGGTCCAGCACAAACCCAAGGTGTTTAACATGTCATAATTTTTGAAGCTGTAAACGAATTCCTCTTGGCTTGTTGATAATAATGTTCTCCAATAATTCCTGACTGTTGGATGACCACTTTTGAAGACTAAAGCCTCCTGCGGTTTCATGCGCTGAATTAAAACATTTATCGATTATTTACCCTGTTCTATGTTATAGCAACCGTGTAACTGGTCATCCATATAAAAACTGTTTTCCAGGACAGCAGCCGCTTCTGGAAGCTTGAATCGCTCATCCGTCGCCAACTGTTTTAAAGCACGAATAACTGAAGAATACTTACTTTTCCAAATAACATTCCCACTTATCAGTAGATACCGATATAAGTTGTACAAAATCCATTCTATACCACACCAGACGAACAACACTATGATAGAGTTCATCCCGTCTTCAGAATACGTCGCTATGGATCTAAAAAGAGACTCGTACTTAATAATTACGTCGGGAGAAATTTCGCTATGTAAAGAAGATGATAATTTTATATGCGATTGGAAAAAGCCGATATACCATCTTAAGAACGAGAACAACTTTTGTGATCTCGACCGAGACACAGATAAATGCAAGATACGAAGATCTAGATGTGGAAACAAATGTACACCACTAACAAACCCGTCACTATTCTTGTACCATTGCTGCAACGTTTATGCCGTCAAAGTAATCTGCGGTAAACAGATAAACAAGGTACAAATAAGCAAAGCTGGTGTCATTTACTTAGAATCAGGTTGTCTGCTGAAGGGTCAGGATTTCACCCCGAACATTCAGAGTCAAAAGAAAAATAGAGTTGACATGAGCCCGGACATATTTATACCTGAGATGCATCAGTTAAACTTTATCCTTAACAGCACTATGCCTTTCGAAAACTTAGAAGAAGTAACAGACTCGGGCGAGATAACGTACGCCTTAGAAAAGCTACACACAGAAATCTTATACAGTAAACAAGTATAAACATAAGTATAACGAGTATAAATACCTATGTCAATCAATCCGCCTTGCCTTTTCCTAACAATGTTGGAGTCGGCTTCCAGTCTAATTTATTTATTTTATTTTTATTCATCAACAAATTTACATTTGTGTCGAACAGTGGTGTAACAATAAATACACGAATTGGTTTTTAACAATAAATTTAACACAAACATTATAACAATTTATCGAAGAGGCAGGAAAAAAAAAGGAAACTACATTCCACATTGGTCACAAGACTATTAGTCTAATAATAATTTAACTTCATATTAATTAAAAATCAATATACTTAAATTCAATTCAAGAAATGTATGTTATTAAAATCAATTAAGATGTAATGTCATGACTCATGATAGAATGTTGGATATATTACTTAAAGCCATTAAAATATAATCACATATTAGTTCGAACGATTATTATATTTGAGAAACTCTTCAATGCTGTAATAACAGCGGGGCGTTGGGAGTTGTTACATAGATTATAAAAAAAAACCATAACATACAAAATAATAATACTTAGAATAAACTGATCTATAAGTAGACTTAAACTTTACTAATGTTCACTGGCGCTATTTTAGAGAATGCTGCTTATCCCAAGGGATGACTGTTTATTATTGCAGAGCAGGTCACTATTATAACTACCCTTAGCTTTTGTGTTTGTGTATCTGCTACCTAAACGCCCCAAAGTACATCTATAAATTAAATCTAATAAAGACTTTGGCATTCTAACTACATGACATGCGCATACATACCTAACTACACCTACCTATACTTACTTATAGGCAGTAAAAAATCTAAATATCTAATACGGGATGTATTAGATATTTAGATTTTTAACTGCCTATAAGTATGTCTGCTCACATGTAGGAATACTACTAAACACACTGGTACCAGCTACTAATAGAACACTACCGACTGAGATGCACTTGCTCTCAAACTTGTGTATTTCTTTACTTGCTGTCTGTAAATCTTGAGTGATCTATGACTAGTTAGTAATAGATCGCGCCTAACATAATGTACCCTTGCAACGTACACACAATTACCCCGCACCAAACACACTCACTCCACACCACACACATTCACCTACATTCTCTCTTGTATTCTTAATAAATTACTTTATTCCACTATTTATATTTTTGTAAATCAAGTTTTATTAGCAATATTGTAATATTATAATTATAATGTATGAGATTTTTATTTGAATATTATATGCGAATCAGATCGTCTCCAGTACACTATAATAATGTAAAACTTTGTTTAAGGGGTGACCTAACATACAGATTTTGTAAAAAAAATCTTTTATGCACCAGTCTTCCACAAATTAATTTAAAAAATTTGTCTGTAGACATTACTTTCTCTATAATTTGTGGTAAGAAAAAATAAATTATTACTTATTACTTTTTAACACACGTGCTACAAAGGGAAAATCTGCGCGCAAGCATATTGCACCTTACCGAAAGTGCCCGTATTTCCTGTTCTATCTCAGTGCCGTCTGTGAGATTGTCAGTGAGGAGTGAGAATGTTTAGAAGTGCTTTCGCGTTCAGTTTCTTTGGTGAAATCCGGACTTACTTATTCAATATGTGAACATCTGAACCAGATAGGAGTAATATCTACTTTTGAGTGTTTGCTATAATAGGCTACGGCTATATTAATTATCATATTGAATAGGTACTAATATAGTGATTATTATAGCCATAGCCGTCAAAAACAGTAATAGAGGCATTGAGAAAATAAATTCGTTTACAAACATACAAATGTAAAAAAATCATCATGTAATGGCGTATATTTGGATAGCATTAATTGACTAAATTCAATGCTATTCGTGGTATTTACAAACTTATTTGAAAAGGTCGCCAACCTTTACCGTACTTTGTTGGATTTAATTTCGCATAACATTGGCGTCTTTGTTTTATTTTAGCTATGTCTCTGAGGTTACTTAAACATCAAAAGATCGGCAAAATTAAACGTACTTAAGTGGCGATATAGTAAACTAAAACAGAATGTACAAAACTTCTTAGATTTGACTGCTGGGGGTTTGTTGCGCCACTTCTTCTTCCCACCTCTTTAGCTTGTTTTAGCATTTAATACAATGTTTTCAAATAACAGTGTTAATAGGTATAAGAGGACAGTGTAGGCCTATCAACAAGTACCATAATAAGAATAAGATCGAAGAAATGGTTTCATTGTTCGTCTATGTCTTCATTAATTACTTGGGCAGGCATCGGTCCTATCAGACCACTTCAGTTGCTGACATCTCTTTGAGGCGCGCGTGGAACACAACGCGCAGTCGACCTGGGCCTGGTCCTTATCGGACGGCGAGCTACCCATTGCTCACCGTCCGCAAGCCCGCGCCTTCTGTGGCCGGAAATCGACCTGCGATTCTTGACGCCCAGGGCGTCTCCTGCGGCGGCTAGGAGCGTGAGAGCGCGAAATTTGCCTCTCCCTCACGCGTTCTGCCTTTTCCTTCGCGAGCATTACTGCTTCGCAGAAGGAGGTGACGGCCTCCCATGCTCTCTCACTACCGTACCATGGCCTGGACCAGGGCCGGACGCGAGAGATCCCCGCCACCAATCGCCTCCACAAGGACACGGCGCGGCTCCTCCCAAGCGGCACACTCTGCCAGCGTGTGCCGAGCTGTGTCCTCTCGACAGTCGACGCAGTGGTGACACCGAGCGTCCGGCTCCCTGTTTATGCGACACAGGTACTTCCCGAAGCAACCATGCCCCGAGAGCACCTGCGTCACCCGAAACGACAGGGAGCCGTGCCTCCTCCCGAGCCAGCGCTCGAGCACCGGCCGGACCGCCCCGATGGTGACGGGGCGGGGGGGGTGGTAGGGCGTGAAAGCCTGTCCCGCCATTCCACCACCAGGGCTGCGCGAAGCTGTGACCGACGCAGCTCCAATTGTCGCTACGTCAGCCTCTCGCCTCGTGGCCTCCAGTTCTCGCGCCACCGATGTCCCACAGATCCACAGCCTCCCCCGTCGTGAGGGCTCACACGCGCATGATGGCGTCCACCGTAGAGTGCCCCCTGCGGAAAGCAAACTGAGCCCCCTTAGTCGAGTCCCGAGAGCCTCCAAGGCCAAGACCCAGGCTTTTCCAAGTAAGCCGTCGGGTCCTGGGCGAATCACATAGTAAGTGGCAACCATTGCTCAAATGTTTCATAGCTTGAACCTTATTATCCCTCTTTAGAAGCAGATCCATGCCTCTCTTGGTGGCGGTAATACCCGTACCAAGCTGTTGTTGAGACGTTGTAAGTGTTTTGTCGCGATTATGAACCATGTCGGGTACCGCCGCCGAGATTTATGCATTTAATTTGGGCGCTTTCAGGAGCTTTTAATTCTCTGGTACAAATTACTCTTTCAGTAGGTTGTCTTTATTTTCTTTAGGCATTCCTTTCCTTAGTGAAGGAAACCATAATTGCGATAGATTGCCGTGAATGCTGTCGCCATAGTCAGGCGATTAGGACGTGGATTCACCAAGTGCAGACAGTAGATCAGATTCTACACTGCCAGTGGTTTCCTCTTGAGAGCAGGGTTCTGCTTGACCAACGTGTTAGTCAGGGTTATCACCAGATTCCGGTTTCGCGTCTTACAATATATCGGGCGGCACGGATATTAGCGCCGTAAAGGTTTCATTATTGTTGCCTAGGGCCACCTCAAGATCGTTGTTACCTACATTTCGGTTTAAGGAACTTTATTCTCACTAAGACAATCGTCACTTACATGAGAACATTAAATCCTATTACTAATTATATTATATCCGTGCGGGTAGAAGAAAAAATAAAAGTATTTGCATGTAAGCATTGTCAACAAAATTGGAAGCGAGTTGACTGCACTCCTAAGATAAGGTGGTGGCACAAGTTAAGAGATGATGCCGTTTTAAACAAAAATAAACACAACACAATTAATATAGTGTTTCGTCGTTGTAAATAAAAGTGAATAATTTATTTTTAAATATGTTGAGTGAAGTCACTTCTTTTACATCCTTTGGAAGTTTATTATAAAGCTGTGCTCCCCCATAGGTTAGGTTATTTTTACCGTAGTTAGTTCTAACTCGAGACAGGTCGACGAGATGAGTATTTGCATATTTCCCCTTCAGTTGTGAATGTAATGCGTGTGTGTATAAGTTTATGAATGATTTTATAGATAAGTATGCATGTGTTATACATATAAAGTTGTTTGATGTTTAATAGCTTCGTCTCTTTGTAAATAGTTTTTGACGGTGTTAAGAAATCATAATTGTATAGTATTTTGATTATTTTATTTTGTAGAATTTGGATTGGTTTTAGACTAGTTTTAGATGAATTACTCCATACTTCAATAAGATATAATAAATGAGGCTTAACAAGGGAATTCTAAATATATTACTAGCCGTACTTTTTTTGGAATACATCTAACAATTTTATACAGTGAGCCCAACAATGATGAAAGTTTGTTTTTAATGTGTTGAAGGTGTGCTTTCCATGTCAAGTTGCTATCAAGAGTTAGTCCGAGGTATTTTTCTTGATCAGTCCTTTTCAGTACTTCTCCGTTTATGCTTAGATTAGGGTAGTCAGGGAGTTTTTTATTTTTTGCTCTAAATATTATATATCATATCTAGGAGGTTTTGGAAGCATTCATAGTTAAAAGATTGCACTGGTACCAATTTTGTAGTATATTTAAATCATGTTGAGTATTTTTTGTGATATCATTTATGTTGTCTCCAAAATAAAATAAACACGCATCGTATGCATAAAGGGCAAGGTGACCTTGTAAGCCTGCTTAGTGTAAGTTATTTACATACACTAGGAATAATAAGGGACCCAAAATAGAACCTTGTGGTACGCCGCATGTTAAGGGTTTAGACGTGCTTTGGTAAGCTCCGATTTTTACAACCTGATATCGATCACTTAAATAGGAGTTTAGCATTTTATAAGCGGTTCCAGTTATACCAATACTTTCCAGTTTTTGTAATAGAAGTGTGTGACTGTATCAAACGCCTTCTTTAGATCAACAAAAAATCCTAGTGCTACTTGTTTTTGATTAATCTTTGTTTTTATTGTAGTTATCAAGTCAATAGTTGCGCCAAAGGTGTTAGATTTGGGTCGAAAGCCATATTGTTGATCGTATATGAAGCTAATTTCAGTCAAGTATTTGTCTAACCTCATGAACATGATTTTTTCTAATATTTTAGATAATAATGGTAGGGCTGAAACTGGACGATAATTCTCGGGATTTGTTTTGGTACCACCTTTGTAAATTGGAGTGACTTTAGCTATTTTTAAGTTTTCTGGAAAGATTCCGTCCATTAACAGTTTATTTAGAATATATTATTATATAAAATAACAAATTCTCCCAAATCTAACAGAGTGCTCTGTTAGATTTGGGAGAATTTGTTATTTTATGCATTTCAGTGCCTTGGTACTAATACCATCAATTCCTGTGCTTGTATTGGGATCCAAGTCGTCTATAATATTAGAAAACTGTGCATGGTTTAAATTGAGATACATAGTGATAGGTCACAATGTCCAGTGTGCTGGTTAAGGTTCGGTATAGTGTATATAATTTTGTTGTGTATGTGTGTACATGGTATTTGGCTTGCTAGTTATGACCCTATATTTTCAAAGAAACTATTAAAAATTTCGCACAATGGGATCCGTAGCTATGCTACCATTTTTTGGTTTTTAGTTTTGGGGGAGCACAACTAGGAACAATGTTATTATTCGAGAGGGTATTTATTAACGTCCACATTTTTTTGGGCTTCTTTGCGCATTTCTTGAAATCTCCATAAAAATATGTCTCTTTTGTACAGCTTAGCTTGCTCCATTGTCTCTTTTGGCTTTGAAATCTGTTTCTAGGTTGCTGTTTAGGGTCGTGCTTTACTTCGCTCCATAATATATTCCTTTCATTAATTTCAGTAATTATTTGTCTGTTGATCCATTCTTTTTGTGGCTGATTTAATACTTTGTACTTCCTTGTTTTGGTTTCGATAATAGCTTTTTTTATACACTCATCTAAGCTGTAATAGTCATTGAACTTATCATCAAAGTTTGTCAATGCAATCATTGCGTACAATTTCATATAATCTGTGACCTCGTACTGTACTTTTTGTTTCTGCGGAGGAATTACTCGTTTCAGTTCCATGTAAATATTCTTGTGATCTGACAAAGAGGACTCGATTATAGCCATGTAGAAATCGCATTGCTTCAAATTTGTAGCAACGTGGTCTATAATAGTTTTTGTGGCTATTGATTCACGGGTACAATATTCCGGAACTACTTTGTTGATTAGTTTATAGCCAGATTCAGCTATCACGGTACTGTATCGTCTAGTAGTACTGTCGGAGCTCAGCAGGTCGATATTTGTGTCACCGAAAACAATAGTCTTCTCTTGCAGAAGTTGGTTCTCATTAGTGGATAAAAAGTCATTAAGATTTGAGTGTCCAGGTATATAAACCACCCGAGTGTCCAGGTATATAAACTACCCCAATGTCCACTGCATACTTGGGTAGATGTATGCTTAAGTAGTTGTTTCCACAGATATCAGTTGACGTTGATAGTTAATGTTTCAGGTTGTTATGTACATAGATCGATACGCCGCCACCGACAACGTCAGGGTGGATGTTGTTCCTCATCAAAAGCCGGGGCGCCCTGCGGACTCTCCGTCTGCTTACCGGCCCATAGTGCTGCTCGATGAGGTGGGCAAGCTCTTTGAAAGAGTCATTGCAGACCGCCTCGTCGGGCGGCTGGTGCGGGTAGGGCCGGATTTGGCGGAGAGCCAGTTTGGTTTCCGCAGGGGGCGCTCTACGGTGGACGCCATCATGCGCGTGCGAGCCCTCACGACGGGGGACGCTGTGGCCCGGGGTGGGGTCGTCTTGGCGGTGTCTCTAGACATCGCCAATGCCTTCAATACCCTGCCCTGGAGTTGCATCAGGGAGGCACTCCGGTATCACCGGATGCCGACCTACCTCTGTCGTGTGGTCGAGGCCTATTTGACGAACAGGGCCGTCATCTACCCCGGTCACCAGGGAGAATGGAACCGGCGAGAGATGTCGTGCGGTGTCCCACAGGGATCGGTCCTGGGGCCGCATCTGTGGGACATCGGATACGACTGGGTGCTGCGCGCCGACCTCCCTAGCGGCGTCAGCGTCGTTTGCTACGCTGACGACACGTTGGTCCTGGCGCAGGGGAGGTCGCACCAGGTGGCGGCCGAACTAGCGACACACGGGGTTGCGACAATCGTGGACAGAATCCGGCAATTGGGACTCGAGGTGGCCCTGCATAAGTCCGAGGCCATGTGTTTTCATGGTCCTCGGAACGCGCCACCGTTGGGGTCCCAAATAACGGCAGGAGGAGTTCACATCGGCATCGAGTCGACGATGAAGTACCTTGGACTCGTCCTCGACAGCCGGTGGAACTTCGTGGAGCACTTCCGACGTTTGGCTCCCAGACTGGAGCGGGCCGGGGCTGCTTTGAAGCGGCTCCTGCCCAATCTAGGGGGTCCAATCGCCTCCTGCCGGAGGCTATACGCGGGGGTCGTGCGGTCCATGGCCCTTTACGGGGCTCCGGTTTGGGCGCGTTCATTGAGGCGGCGGCCAGCCCGCCGGTTGAACGCGTCCCATAGAGTCATGGCCACCCGGCTGGTCCGGGGATACCGCACGATCTCCGGTGAGGCAGCGAGCCTTCTTGCCGGATTACCGCCATGGGATCTGGAGGGAAAAGTCCTCGCGCACATCTGGGAGTGGCGCGAGGAGTCGAAACGCCGGGGCGTAACTCCGTTCCCGCGAGAAATCGCGGCACAGCGGACAGAGCTCCGGCGGGATCTCATGGCGTCATGGAGAGTGCGATTGTCGCAACCCAGTGCTGGGCACGCCACTATTGCGGCGATAAGTCCCCTCTTTGAGGAGTGGCTAGAGAGGCGCCACGGCGTCCTCACCTTCCGCCTGACGCAGGTCCTCACCGGACATGGTTGTTTCGGGAGGTTCCTATTTCGTATCAGGCGGGAGGAAACGCCCGGGTGTCATCACTGCGTGGATCGCCCGGAGGACACGGTTGAGCATACGGTGGAGGTCTGTCCGGCTTGGGCAGAGCATCGCCGTGTCCTCGTGGAGGCGATCGGCGGCGGGGATCTCTCGCGTCCGGCCCTTGTCCAGGCCATGGTACGGAGCGAGAGGGCATGGGAGGCCGTCACCTCCTTCTGCGAAGCAGTAATGCTCGCGAAGGAGGAGGCAGAACGCGTGAGGGAGAGGCAAATTTCGCGCCCTCACGCCCCTAGCCGCCGCAGGAGACGCCCTGGGCGTCGGGAATCGCAGGCCGATTCCCGGCCACCGTAGGCGCGGGCTTGCGGACGGTGAGCAATGGGTAGCTCGCCGTCCGATAAGGACCAGGCCCGGGTCGACGGCGCGTTGTGTTCCACGCGCGCCTCAAAGAGATGTCAGCACAACGGAAGGGGTCCGTTAGGACCGATGCCTGCCGGGGTTGCGGGAAAGTCCGAAAGGGATACCGTGGCCCCTGCCAACGTAAAGGCAACGGAAGGAACACGGGTGGGTTTTAGTCAGTAAGAGTCTGACACGCCCTCCCGCTCCACCCAGAGCGGGAGAAGTTATTTGATAATTTCCCACCCAAAAAAAAAAAAAAAAAAAGGGTGGATGTTGTAGTAATGACACTTACGATTTGATAACATTAACGATTTGCAATTAAGGTTGTGGGCTATTCGCAAAACCACAGTGTGGACTAGTTCATCTAACTCATTTCCTCTTTTTTATAATAGGTGAATTTGCAAGATTCGTTTCCTAATCGTAAGAAGTTCAATATGACTATTTATTTCAATTTAGAATTATTGTACTTACAATGTCACACTTTAGAGATTTTTTCTTTATATTAAGTTAATTTTGATTCATTCGAAATAGGTAATTATACCATTACGGAAATATAATAATGAATTACTTATAGGCTGATTTGTTGATAAATAAAACTATTATGTTAACAACCTTATTGTTTATTATTTCATTCCAACACTTTCTAACTCTTAAAATCTACATTGTAATTATCATATCTGAAAAATGAAGCAAGGAATTATACAATATGATCAAACGAACTTGCAAATGAAGTTCAATCATTATTATGATGAATTGCTTCATTTGAAGATACGATCACCCTTCCCCCCTGACGCTTGACGATCCCTTATTAATAAAGAGAAAGTTTTGTATCATACATCGTTACTATACTCTAAAAAATGAGCTAACGTCAAATTGTGACACAAAGGCGGACAGACCGGAAATACGTCACTTAAGAGTTTTAAAAATCTTTAAAATGTAAGTGCGAAGTTTCCAAGCAAGTAGGGAAACTACATTGTTATTATGAAAAACAAATGAAGCAACTCATCATATAAATATAATGTACTTCATGGTTGTGATAAAAACTATCTAACCAAAATATTTACTGAAAAATGTATTTTTTGGTTACATGGTTTATATACAAAATCCACATCATATAGATCTATCACACAACAAAAGCCAGTCAGAAGACAGCTTGAAAAGTTTTTATTTTTCACTTTTTAGTTGTGGTACTTACCCCACACAAATTCGAATACCACTACCTTTTATGTACTCGGAAATAACAGTGACAGGAACTTATAATATCATCCATATAGACTAAGTGGGAAAAATACCTATTATTGAAACTAACTAAAAAAAAATTGTATGGTCTCCTCTGAAGTATGATCCACCAAACAAAAAAAAATCATCAAAATCATTTCATAATCGGCGGAGTGATCGCGTAAAAACATAAAAAAAGAAACAGTCGAATTGAGAACTTCCTCCTTTTTGAAGTCGGTTAAAAACTAAAACAATCACAATAGCAATTATTTGTACTAGCACTCTTTCGCTTTTTCATTTCCAGTAACTTGGGCATTTTGAGCAGCTTTCCTGTTTTTGACGTAGTTGTTGTAGTAGAAGTTACCGAACATATAAAGAAAGAAACTAGCATTGAAGCAGAGTAAGAAGTTGATACCCTTAGGGTAGTTGCAGTCACTGAACATGACTGGGAAGTTATGGAAGAAGATGATGGAGAACTGGATCTGAAAAACGCAAAGGATATATATATAGGTGAACATAGTCATCCAGAAATTTTCAGATAAAACAGTTGACGTTAGAATAAAATAAACTTATTATGTATCTGGTATTATAGTACTTGAACTAGATATTATACAGGTTAAGTGTTTGCACATCTCATTCATAATTTTGGCGCATCGTATATTATGTCATTCATTGATGCATCACTATGGTCTTTGATAAATTTTCGGAACTTTATATCAACACTCACATTTTTTAATTGAGCAAACATTATCTTAAAACATACTGCTTCCATAGGCTCTAATTACTATTTACTCATACTCCAACATTTTATACTTCGCAAATTATTCAGATTAACATAATTCATATTTGTTTTAATTTAATATCATTCTAATGTCCGAATTCTTGCAAGTGTGTCATTTTAATGAAACAACGGTTTCGGTAAGCTTGCGCTCGTGTTAGACTTTTTTGTTTAATTCCATCAGTGATGTATCTGTCGCAGGTAGATTGTACGAGTATGATCGTCATTATACAAACGACGCCGTCCGTTTACAAACGCTCGCCGTTATGAAATATGCCCAAGGCAAATTGGCAACTCGTAATTTTTTTTAATTTCGACATTGATTGTTATTGTAGGGTTGCCATCATAAAACACAGGTTGGACAAATCAGACTTTATTCCAGCAATCAGGTATGATGTATCGGTATTATTTCCGTTAGATTATAAACTGTCGAAAAATAATGCGTTGTAAATGGTTTGTACTGAGAACACAATTTTTCGACAATTTTTATACCGATAATATTCCGCAGGAGTCCTCCGAGCACCAGATTCCATGGAAACCTCAGTTTTATTTTCATGCCGGATAACTAAGTACTTCAATTTGCTGCGGCATTTTGGAAACAGCGTTTGAATTGTCCAGCTAATGTTGTGGCATATCATAAAATGACAAAACTATTTACATTTTGCCTTTGGCATATTTCATAACTGCGAGCATTTGTAAACGGACGACGCTGTTTGTAAAAGCGGAATAATACAAATTGCCTGCGACATTGTCGACGATCAGTGTTGTTTTTATAACTTCTCCTGACAATTGTATTCATAACTCGCACTTTGCAATTTCTTTATAATTTCAAGTCCACCAAAAAGAAGGAAACCTCAACATTTTCGCTTTCTAGGTCCAAGGGCTTGAGCTGGGCATTGATAATACTAGTTACTAGGCTAGTTCTGCGAACAGTAGACCGTGAGCACAAACTTTTTACAACAATTGATATACCACTAAAGTTATTTAAAAAGCTATATTTACCATGTTATGTGTTTATTTTTTTAACAAAAAATATGGTATTTATCCCGTTTTAATTAACTTTAGTAGCGAAAATAACAATGTCAGTTTAAAATCCTATAATTAATGTAAATATACATCTTAAAAAAAAAAAACAACTAACTCAAATAAACTAACTCACAACTAACCAACTACTATCTGTTAAACACGACACTTTATTTTTGAAGCTACTTTACACGTAACGAAACTCAGTCACACAAAATATTCGACAGGATCCTACTAATTACATTTGGCAAGCGACAACGACAGCGCGATCTAGGATCTAGTGGTGCTCAGTAACGCTACTTGGTGACCTTATTGTAAAACGTTTTAGAGAATTCTGTTTTTTTTCTTCAGAATCCTTGTTTTGTGATGAGAAGGTGGTCCCTGGAGGTCAATGAGCATTTACTCGTACTTGTCGCATTCGCCATTACCGCTCGTCTCCATAAGTCGCTTAGAAAACGGTGAAATTATCCAGATCTTTATATAGAATTAAAATGCTTGAAAGCACAAGAAAAACAAGAATCCTCAGAGATACAGGAAAGTAGGACCATATCACCATTGGCCAGTTGCTTCTTTGGTTTAAATCGTATCTCTCAGAAAGAAAACAAAGAGTGGTTGTAAAGGGCTATGAGTCACCTGTTTACTTCTCTACATCTGGAGTCCCCCAAGGTTCGCACCTGGGTCCAATTCTTTTTCTAATGTTCGTGAATGACATAGTTCTCTTAGTAAAACATAGCAATTGCTCTATTTTCGCTGATGATTTAAAGATCTATAAAGAGATACACTCATCCGTCGATATTCATTTACTCCAGGTTGATCTCGACGCAGTTCACGATTGGTGTATAAAAAACCGCATGTCCCTCAATGTGAAAAAGTGCTACCACATAACATTTACCAGAGAACGGAAACCTTTACCTACGTCTTACACAATAAATAGGGTAACACTGCAAAAGGTAGACACGATTCGTGATCTAGGAGTCCAGCTCGACTCTAAACTCACATTTGTCAATCACATTGATAATATCACTGCCAAAGCTGCAAAAATGTCTGGCTTTATAAAAAGAATATGTCGGGATTTCCAGTCCATCTCTACCCTAAAGGTGCTCTTCAATATTCTTGTGAGAAGTCTACTGGACTATGCATCTCCAGTTTGGAACCCTACTTACCGTGTTCACGTAAACAGGATTGAACGTATCCAAAGAAGCTTCACCAGATACCTTCGTTTTAGAAGCTCCAGCTGTCCACGAGGTTTTTCTTATGGTCAAAGGTTCAGTTATTTTAAAATATGCTCTCTTGAACACCGAAGAGACGTGACAGACCAAAGGATCCTCCTTCTTTACAAAATTGCTAACGGTTTACTAAATGTTCCCGATCTTTTGGCGGAATTAAGTATAGCTGTACCTCAACAGAAAACTATTCGAACTGGTCGCGAGACCATCACCTTTGCCACAATTGCAAGTCGTACTAACCTTGGTAGCACCGCACCCATGAATCGTCTAATGTGAAATTATAATAAAATCGCTACACGAACCAATAGCATCGACATCTTCTCGAACCCTTTTCGTCAATTCCATACGAGACTTTTAACCAGCTCGGAGTCTCAAGACCTCTTTGCGACACAAGCCGCCTATTAATACAATTGTATCCACTTCCATTTCCTTCTGTTTTGTTATTTATTTAAATGTTTATGTGTTTTTCATCGTATTTGTGAACATAATTATTTTATTTTCTTTTATTTTTAACAAAATCAACTAACGAAAACTAAAACGTCCTGTAATCATTAAGTTCTCTGCTAGTGCTGTGCACTTCTGTAAGTGACGAGTTCACAATACCTAAAACTGTATGTGATTTTTCTATGTGTATGTTTAAGTCGTTGAAGTGCCAAATAAATAAATAAATATCACCTGCTGAGCGTGCTAAAAGTGACGATGAATACTGCATGAATGAGGATGAACTCACCAACGAGGCTGGGTGGATAAGGGTGAAAAACAGAAAGAAAAGGAAGTTGAACACCTCCCTCACTTCACCATCATTACAACAAGCTAGAACTAGTGCTCAGCAGCAGCAACTCAACAATAAAGAGAGTTCAACCACAAAAAAGAATCTAGCACCGCCTCCAATCGTGGTGGACGGTTTTAAGAATTATCAAACATTCTACGATTTTTTGACTGAATCTCAACCAGTAGAAACATTGTAAATTTTTCCCTATACACCAGCGTATTCCCTTCCCTATGGCGTAAAGCCTACGTTCGTCCGCTACCAAAGGTTTCTAATCCCTCTCTTCCTACCCATTTCCGCCCCATTTCTATCCTTCCCTTCCTATCCAAAGTGCTCGAGGCCTGCGTCCACAAACAATTCTCAAATTTTGTTCACCGTAACTCTCTCATTAGCCCTCTTCAATCTGGGTTCAGGCCCGGGCACAGCACTGTTTCCGCCCTCCTTAAAGAGACTGGCGATATAAGGGCAGGACTGGAAGACACCAAAGTTACTGCACTAGTACTGGTCGATTTTTCGAATGCCTTTAATACCGTCAGTCACGATATCCTGTTAGCCATTCTGTCCTATGTTATGGTCTCTCCCGAGGCACTGGAATGGTTCTCCTCTTACCTTCAGGAACGCCAGCAGTCCGTTCATGTTGGAGATTCTACATCATGCTGGTGTGATTTGGAAACTGGCGTTCCACAAGGCGGTATTATTTCTCCTCTTCTGTTTTCTATATTTATTAATCTTATAACTTCCGAGCTTCAGTGTGCGTATCATCTGTATGCAGATGACTTGCAGTTGTACTGCCAAGGGAGGGTTGAAAAAATTTCTGACGTTATCGAAAAATTAAACAGGGATTTGAATTTGATAGCCATAAAAACCTGGTCTGATAGATTTGGCGTAGCAGTAAACCCAAACAAGTGTCAGGCGATCATCATCGGAAGTTCTCAGACCATGAGTAAGGTGGATGGTACAACCTTGCCGCCAGTTCTCTTCAATGGTACGGTCGTCCCATTCAGTACTGATGTGAAGGACCTTGGCTTGCACATGGATAGTACTCTGAACTGGCGTACTCAAGTCGCGAGGGTCAGCCAGAAGGTAACTGGAACGCTGCGGGCTCTGTACCGACTGAAAAATTTACTACCAACAAGTACGAAGACAATGCTTGTGCAGTCCTTAATTTTCCCTATCATCGATTATGGTGACGTATGCTACTATGACCTGAATGCAGATCTCCTCGACAAACTTGACCGTCTTCTCAATAACTGCATTCGATTCGTTTTCAATCTGCGTAAATATGATCATGTTTCTGCGTAGCGGTCGCTTCTAAAGTGGTTTCCCATACGCCAACGCAGAGAGCAAAGGGCGCTAACCACCTTGTTTTCATTTCTTCACTCACCCACTTCCCCTAGTTATCTAGCCCCCCACTTTCAGTACATTTGTGACAACCACAGTAAAAATATCACCGCACAGACTTCATTCATTCTTCCTTCTTCGTTCAGTCTATCTCTCTATGGAATGCGCTGCCCCAGGAAATCAGGATGGCAATCAACCGATTATCCTTTAAAATTAAAGTTCGCGAGCACATTCGTAAGAAGCTGGCAGTGTCATAACAACGTTAATGTTTTCCCATTGTTTGTCTTATTTGTTCTAGTACATTCGAGTATTTATGTATATTTATTTGTGCTTATATTTATATATAATTAGGCATATATATTATATTAATAGTTTGTAATAGGTATATGTGTATTTTTATAGTTACCTACTTTAAAAATATTCCTCAATTTCTCGTAATTGCACCTACCACTGTTTGTCTCTGCATCACCCAAAGGTTGACTGGTAGGAAATGCCTATGGCATTAAGTCCGCCTCTGTACATTTCTGTGCTTGAAGTATTAAATAAATAAATAAATAAACATTTACCGCAAAAATGTTAAGCGGGAATAGTGTTAAAATAAACGCCAAATCTGAAGAGTCCTACAGAGTTATTGCTCGACGCTTAACAGAAAATAACTATCTATGGCAAGGCATACGAGGATAAGCAGACCAGGCCAATAAGAGTAGTGGCGAAAAAATTGCATTCATCCTGGTTTCCGGATCGAATCAAAGACGACTTAACGTCACAAGGATTCCGAATAGAAAATGCAATTAACAAGTTAAGCTGCTGCTTTCTTGACTGCAACGGTCTTCATTCGGCACTGATTAGACCTTGGCTCCGTTTCTCACGGGTCCTGTGGGTCCAACCGGGAAATATGCATGAAGATGGTGAGCACTGCAGTTCAAAAATCCTCGCTTGCAGGGGTGGTGCGGTATTTTTTGTGGCTGCGCTACGATCGGCTTTTTTTCTTGCCCTTAACCAGCTAGTAAAGAGAAGAGTCGTCCTCGTCTATTTGATTGGTCTTAGAAGCCGGCGCGTTCCACTTCTGTACCTATCTCATAATAATATGTGTCTCATGAATCGACGCCGTACAAGTAGTGGATAGTTGACAACTTTGGCGGAGGCATGAAGTTTCCTTCGTGTGTGTTTCCTTGTTCTGGCGATCGAAGCGTCTTTTGAGATGATTATGAACTTGTAACACATATTGTAAATAAAATATTTATTATTTTCTTCCGTAATTGACACAATCAAAATCATGAATGACAACAACAACTGTTTGACGTTGGTCCGACGGTCATCATGACATCATGAACATGTCGGCTGGTCCCGACCAGGGTGGTCTTTTTGCCCGTTTTTGGAGGAAGTAGGTACCCTTCCAATCATAAATCTCCGATGAAAAAAAATAATCTAAAAAGTCGTTAAACCTGTATAACAAGTTTCGTCCAGATCGGATCTAAAATACGACCTTTAGAGGAAAACGTACAAACTGACACACGAAAGCAAATTTTGCCAGACTTGAAGCAGAGACACTTCCCTCGCTCGGTCAATTATATGAATATCATGAATTGATAGAATCGTTATTTTCCAATCGATTTAGTATTCGGGACCATGAGTATTAATAGATTGCGAATTATGAGTCAACTTACCAGCTGCATGGTAGTGAGGTGCTTCTTCCACCACAAGTACTTCTGGTACTGAGGTCCGAGACCGGAGATCAGGTAGTAAGTATACATGATGATGTGGATGAAGGAGTTGATCATGCCGAGGAGAGTTCCGTGACCACCTGGAATTATCACCTGGATCGTTATATATACGATCTATTAAAGCAGTGTCAATACTTTTTTTAGTTCCATACATATTTTTGTACGTGTACGTATATCACCATGGTTTTCAGATCCCAGGCATCTTCAGCATCATAAAAAATCTTCAGCTTTTCACTGCCCACTGTTAAACATATCCTCTCTCTCTATTTTGAAATACATACTTTTATGAACCATACTCTTCTGAGGCCTTTGTCCAGCAGTGGACTGCAATAGGCTGCGTTGATTGATTGATTGACTCTTTTGAATTATTATTTATCATTTACTAGTGACCCACCCCTGCTTCACACGGGTGCAATGTACTGATACACACGTCAACATCCCAATGTTCATACGGTTACAAATGCCGGATGATCCCAAATTATATAGTAACAAAATATCGTTCTGATCATAGTCAAGCGAAAGGGCCTTAAAAAAAAATTGTGAGTCCTTCTCCATTTGTGGAGTTCGTCCAAATAATTTTATTAAATCAATTCATAAATTAATTTCAATAAGCGTAGTAGTTCCTTAATAGCCGAGGAAAGGTCATTGACCCCTGTCAGTGATGGCGCCGCGCCGAGAGCCATAATTATTTTGTTGCGCGTAATTTTAAATCTGTGATGTCTTTTATAGTTTTCATTTAAATAATGTAATGTCCAGGCATATTTTAATCTTAATTAAATGGTTATTTTTAAAACATATTTTATCAGATAAGGATTAATAATATAATGGTAAAAATAGCTTCGGAAATAACAATATCTTTTGATGAAATTCTGAACGATAAAAATGGTTACTGTGGGTCATCCTTAGAAGAGAGATATATGCTATCGGTTGATTTTGTTAAGATATGCAATTCAGTAGAAAATATTTTTTATCCGTCTGTAACGATTTAGTCAGCGCACGCCATGTAAGCGCTCAAAAAAGTGCTTTTTTGGATGGAAAAATTTTAACACAGCGTTCAGTACGTCTAACCAAAGATATCCAAGCAAAAAAAAACACTGATTATAGTGATTTTATTTTGACCTAAAATAATAAATGGCATTGTGTAATTTTTCTTATAAGTATCTAATGCGTTTTTCTTATTATTTTTTTACCATTGTCCTTATTTTGGTGGTCCAAATGATTTCTAAAAGTTTGTCCATCTATTTTAATGGGACCTTATATAAAACTTCCGAAATACATTCTCTTAGAGATTAGAGATATCATTAGAAGATGTGCAAAAAAGATATCCAACGTACCTGGCAAGTATTTGACGCCAATCCAACCGCAGACAGGCATTATGAAGTGATGGTACATATGAAGGAAGGTGATCTGCCTGTCGTTCTTCCTCAATACGAAGATGACTGTGTCCAGAAGTTCAAAGACCTTGGCTGCAAAGTACCACCATACTGCTGCTGCCATCTGCAAAAAGTGTTAAGAAAGCTATTAACAACTGTACGACATCTAAAAACCTTCATAAATCCTGAATCCGTTTTAAAAATCATGGAAGACAATGGTGCCGATTCTCTTATACACCGAACTAAACTAACTAAACTATCACTAAAATTCCTTACTTTTGACTATGACAATCTTAACGCTATTCTGCAATAAAAAGTCTCTAAATTTAAAAATTATTTTGACACAACTAAATCGAATTTGACAATCGCGACTCCACGTGGTACATACTTGTTTGCCCTACCCCGTGCAATTTTTTAGAGCCGGAGGCGCGCGGAGATGCAGCAAATGACAATTTTGCTATTCTGAAATTGACGTTTTTCACCTAAAATTTAAATTTTCTAACTAAATCTGACCATTTTTAATCGCGGTTAAAAATTGTGTATTTAATGTGGAATACTATTAGTTGTCATGAACTTAAATTCACACGAACACCTCGACTTCGGGTGCAAAAACAGTGCTGTATAATTATATATTTTTTTTCTTTTCTTTTGCTTATATCTCGAAAATGGTGTGTCCTATCGCAAAAATAATGAAAATTTCGACCCCTTTATGAAACTCTCATACCCCTAATAATCAACAATAATCCTCCGGCTCTAATAAAATTCACGGTGTAGGGCAAACAAGTATGTACCACGTGGAGTCGCGATTGTCAAATTCGATTTAGTTGTGTCAATTTTTTTTTTAATTTAGAGACTTTTTATTGCAGAATAGAAGAAAGAAAGAAAACTCCTTGCTTTTGACTATGAGAATCTTAACGATTCTCACAGTCAAAAGCAAGGAGTTTTAGTGATAGTTTAGTTCAGTGTACAAGAGAATCGGCACCATTATTTATTCTGAATAATAATTATTGTTTTTAAGCTTTTCGCATATCCCGGACCTTTGAAAGACATACGAGGGACCGAAACCAACTCAAAGAGGCCCGTTAGACTCTATAAGTACAGGAAATGAAGCTTATTATTATTTGGTAAGATGCACTAGCAACTAAGTGTGTGTTTAAATAGCTTGAAGATATTTAATCTGTCCAGTCGGTTCTTGAAGCAGTTTGGATACAGGATACGGATACTAAACAATGTGTTGATCTTGATAAACACATGAAGTACATGTTTATGAAACAGAAGTCCTCAGAAGTGATACTTATAGTAAGGAGTCTGTTCAAGCTGCCCCCGACCCTCTGCAGCAGCGATGCGGTACGCTTACGTCTGATCGCTGCGAAGCCATCAGTGTGCGCTTCAGCAAACATTCATATACTATTCTTATAATGTACCTAGATCTGATTTGCATGTGCCTAGCTTATTATTTAATATTTCTACACCAGTAATGGTAGTATGTGTGAAACAGTATTTAATTCCCGACGCACAAGCGACGCAGAAGAGTGGCAGCCCCATCAGCATCCCAAATGCATTATTGTATTGAACTCGAAGAACATTGATGGCTTTTTACCAGTCTGCACAAGTAAAAAGCATCACTTTCACTTCACACGTACAATGAGCAAACCTACGGGCAAGCATGTTGCATCGAACCGCCAATGCTCTTCGTTCTCTCTCTACATCCAGATCATCTTTACTATTGACCGAAATATTTAAATTGTTGAACACGATTTAATATATTAACTGCTAGTTTAATAAGAGGAAAACTTTCTGAGGAATTTGCTCCAAAGAACCTCACTCTTTTTAGCATTGTATCTTAAACCGTGTTCCTCAACATACCTCGCACAACCATCCAAAAGGTTTCTCAAGTCTGAGACTTAGGGGCTCAATAGTGCCATATCATCGGCGTAGCTGATATTATTAAACGCTACTCCATCTACATAACAGCGCCTACAAGCTACTGAGCTCACTAATGAGTCCGTCTATGTGTATTGTGTAAGTTAAACAAGATCGGAGAAGTCAAACCACCCTGTTAGACCCCACACTGCAACTTATACTCATCAGAAAGACCTCAGCCCATCACACACAGTTCACCTGGTGACCATACCTGAAGATCTTTATAATTTCTACTGGCATATTTGCTTTGCGTAATTTACTCTGTAACTTTAACTTGTCATAATTCACTATAACAAATGCCTTTGACATATCAACTTATACTTACTCTGTGAGCTTTGGGACTGTTCGAGTAATCTACAGGCTGGCATGAGAAGTTGTAGTCGTTCCACCATCCGGCGACTAAACCCTTTAAAAGTAAAAGAAAATTGTTGAGAAAAGCATATAACATACTTCAACTGAATGAGACGAAACACAAATCTTGTATAAAACGCACACCATACCTGGCGCCTGCCTGCGTAGTATGCGTTAACAAGATTTGAATTTATATATATTATAAGTCGGGGGATTACATCGCTGATAAAAATGCTTAGCTCAGTGCTGGTCCTGCTCCACAACCACAACTAATTGATTAATATTTGAAAATACTGTTGAAGCTGCTGAAGATTGTAAGACTATATTTGCATTGTATAAACTCAATCTCCTTTGTATTATATAATTGCATAGCACAGATGTGAGTACTATAATAACCGTAGTACTGTAATATGTCTTAGAGACATTCATGTCTGAGATTGACTTGATTGTGCCCTGGTGGCTGTGAGCATTTCATGCTCACTTAGATATCTCGCTGATCGTGGCGCGTATGTTGAATCATTTAACTCACTTTAAAATGGTTGAGCTGAATGGTGCTGATCCATGCGTCATGTTCGTGAACGAGCGCCGTCAGTTGCGACTGGTTATCTCTTAGCTGCCATGGCTTATTTTAATTTTTGAATTGTTTTTAATTTCATCTTTTTATTATGGACGGTTGACGCAACGTGCACGTCTATCTACATTGTGTTGTTCACATATATAGTATAATATCCATTTTTTCCTTTTGAGGTACGGAATCATAAAAAAGGTGCCTTTGGTACAACTTCTGTCCAATGACTCCATTTTCACTAAGTCATAACTTCAACACGAATGATCTTAAACTAAGTATATTAATTAGTTAGTTTAGTTAAAGCAGTGGATCACAAGATGTATGAATTATTTATTTCATGGACGTGTGATTTATAAAACTCATCTTTCAATCACTAATTTGTTTTGTAACCATTTTTTACATGATTTTCATTCTCGCAGCGAGCGGTCAATAAGTAGATCTGGTCCTACATTAAAATCCAACATCTATATACAGAAAACTTACCTCATACACCAGGTACATGCTCATCAATATCTGTGATACATTGTACAGTATCATGACGTACTTCAAGTCATAGGGTTTCCTGTCCTTCATATACTTGGGGCCTACTGAGTTGCAGAAATAAATGTACGTAACGAGGATGCTCAGCAGAGGGCTTGGTCCTGACATCAGCCACCAGTTCTCTGTCCGAGGATCTGGAAAGAAGAGATTGTTTTGGATAAGTATTTATTATGTGTAGGGATACTTTATCTATATAATACTCTTGTGCAAAGAGGCATCAAAATCTGACACGGCAATTTCGAGAAAAATATAATTTTAGAATTAACACGATTTTCAAGGGCCATCCTTAACCGTTGTAGCTACAGCAAATTGCGTTAATACACGATCAATTACAATCTGAATAATTTGAAACAGATTGCTAATCCATTGCATCATAAGTTAAAAAAAAACTGCTCAATAACGTAAATATAACGCAACGCATGTTGTTGAACTTTCAAAATGAAACGGATTAGTCTTAATCATTTACGAAAATTTGTTACGCAATTAGATAGCAGGAAAATGTTCTTCTGCATTCACCGATTTTGGTATATTTTTATGATATTTTTATGGTGCCAATCGATTCAATTTCGTACGTAAGGAATAAAAGACTCTAGTGAGCTTAGTGTACTAGAAAAGTCGCAAATAAAAAAAACGTACCTAATTATGTACATTTCGTAAAAAAATATCGTGCATAGAGATACAAAAAGTAGTTTGAATAGATACTATTGATAGTTTAAACATACTGACCGTTATGACCACCTCATAGGTTTAATAATTTATAATTTTTCACCTTAAAAAACAAGATTATTATTTTTATATTTACAATAAGACGACTTTCTTTTTTCAAATGTAATGCATATGTCGCAAACAAATTGTATGATTCTTCACCCTATGACAAACGGCGCCATCAATTTAAAGTCATAAAATAATCTAAATTTGGGTATTACAATTATTGTCTACTACGTGTATTTATATTATGGAAATCGCTGCTTATTTTGAAAACTCTTAAGTTTTTGCGAACATACAAAATACTTTCTACTTAAGTCTGGTCTATAATTTCGTAACTGCATCTAGTTTCTTGCCATCAAATTTTAGATTTAGACCCACTTTAGGTACATTTGGTAATGAGAACCTAATACATTTAGTTCTGTTCGCATTAAGTAAAAGACTATTGGCTGCGAACCATGTCGAAAGAACAGCCAGACTATCGTTTACTTGTAAGATATCTGTATCTTTTCTATCTATTAAAAAATAAGAGAAGTATCGTCAGTAAATAGAATTATATCCGATAAGTTAGCCGTCATGTAAGGAAGGTCATTTATATAAACTAGAGGACCGAGAATTGAACCTTGAGGTACGCCCATTTTAACTACCGACCCCAAGGACGTCACCCCATACACGTTTAATTTTTGCTGCCTGTTTGATATATAAGAAAACAATGAATGAAACAAGTGAATGTAGACAAGCATAAATTATTATAAGTAGGATGATTATATCATAGATAAAAATGCTTGGCTTAATGCTGTTCCTGCTCCACAGCCACTTGGGCTCACTAGTTAAAATTTTCATATTTGTAAAAGTTGCTTCCCCTTTTTTATTTTAACTGACATTACGAACTTAATGTTTATTATATTTTTTTATTTAACCAAGTTTAAATTGTTGAATATTTCTATAGATAGTAATGATCTTTTTTTTTGGTAGAAAAATTCTTTTGATCTCTCAAATACATTGCAAACTATAGTTTTGTTTAATTTAGAAGCATTTTTTCAATCATTTTTTTTTTTTTTAATGTGAGTACCATGGAGCCGTTTATTATGTTATTATGATGTATATTGACTTGAAAGAGCAGTTGAGAATATGTCATGCTCACTTAAATGTCTCCCTGATGGTGGCGAGTGTGTTTGATTATTCGGTTCCCTACAAAATGGTTAAGCTGGATGATGCTGATCCACGCGTCATGTTCGTGAACGAGCGCCGTCAATGAGACTGGTCGTCTCATCTGCCAGGGCTTATTTATAATCTTCCATATATATTTTTTTTTTGTTCTACTTTGTTCTCACATATAGAAGCAACAAGAATAATGTACTCAGGATTTTGTAATATCTATATTTAAGAGAGTGACCTTGGAGTTTCTTGCCTGTTTTACTCTAAATAGATCTACGTTTTGGAATGGGCAACTGGCTTCCACTTTCTGACTAACTCTTTGACAATTCAAAAGTGCCTGTAAATGGTTTAACTTATTTGACATTATAAACCTACAATTTAATGTCAACTCTTTATTATTGGCTTTAGTAGACAGGACAATAATTCAGATTTGTTACAGTTGTAATGGCAATCATGTCATACTTGTTTGCCCTACCCTACTACCTACGTGTTCGTTAATAGGGTCTCAGAAAGGGGGTCGAAATTTTTATTATTTTTGCGATAGGACACATCATTTCCGAGATATAAGCAAAAGAAAAGAAAAAAATACAGTACTTTTTTGCATCTGAAGTCGAGGTGTTCTGAATTTTAGTTCATGATAATTAATACTATTCCACACCATTTTTTATCGCGATTAAAAATGTGCCATCTTAGTGCTGTCAAACTAAAATATAATTAAGTTGTGTCACTTTAGTCTATTTCAGAATAGGAAATCATCGTTTGACAGGAATAAACTAAATTTTAGTGATTTTTAGTCTAGTTTAGACGCATTTGTGACAAGAGAATCGGCACCATTATCAATAGGTACATGTAGCAGTAGTCGAAGTTACTCGCGTTGGTTCTAAAAACATATTTGCCAGATTGAATGTTTTGAAGAGGCTTAATAATCTACTGCTATTTGAATTATTTTCCAAAATATTAGTATTAATTTCACCACAAATAATATTACTGATTTATTACCAGTTACAAGTTTTTCCAAAACATCTTCCATTACTGACTCAAAGATAGAGTAGTTTTGATTATTTGGAGGTCTGTATATGCACACTATATAATGCTTATCTAACTCAACATAGGACTGTTCAATGCTATGTTCCACCGATACTTCAACTATGTCGTTACGAGTCTTAGATTTTATACAATTTTTATTACGATTATTGAACCTTCACGAAGCTTGGATTTTCGGTTAAAACAACTGCCCACACTATAATTCTCAAATTTAATTAGCATTTCATAATCATAATAAATGCTGTTGGAAAGCTCAGTTAGAAAAACTTGATTCTATACAATAGTATGCAAAATAATTTACATTACGCAACACAAAACATTCAATTAAATTATTTGCTACAATGTCAGCTAACACACGCATAAATACAAATAAAAACGAATACTCAAACAGCGAAAAAAACGCGAACGTAATTTAGTACCAAAATAAAGCCTCCAGGTATAAATGGCGTGCCCACTTACACAATATAACTCGAAGTCACAAATGATAAACTAGAACTGTTTTTCATTTTGAGGTATGCAACTTTACCTTATACAAGATTATTTGAATTTATTATCTGCTTGTCTATCTGTCTGTCACCTTTTCATGCCGTAACGGCTGAACAGATTTAGTAGAAAGGCATACGGATAGGCTATGTCCTGGGTTATGACAAAGGATACATTAAATCCCGGTAGTACGGTCCTGCGGGAAAATTTCACAGGTAGAAGCTAGTAGATCCATAAATGGTTGGTTATGTTCATTATTCAAGCACTTGATAGAGGTTTCCGGCTACTGGGACCGCAATTAACTGGGACCGCGGTCCCAGTCGCCGGATCCGTAAAAAATAAATATCTTTCTTCCAGCGCAGCGATTGGACCACTCATAGATAACTTAAAAAAATCTATTATTCAAGCCAAAATTAGTACAGTCAAACGAAAAAAAATATAAATTATATGGTTGGTCCACTTTGATACCTAAAGTTTTTTTTATGTATAATTATATTATAATAATAACTTTTTGGGGACTTTTGTTCCGTCTAAGACCTCATCCATCACATTCCATTCCATTCCATTGGGGTGGGCCCATTTATTGATATAAAATATAATGTTACAAACAAATAATGTGACAAAACAACGCTTTGCAGTTGATCGCATTGCAGTATGATACTGTATTTCTTCTATAATGACATAATATATTGTAAGCTAATAATAAGGAGTTTAATAGAACAACCAAAAAAAGTAAATAAATCTTACCACCCAAATCATAAAAAATGTACTTATAAGTGTCCTTCGTAATCCCTAAAAGCGCTGCCATCTTGACTTAAGAATGTTGCTTACTTAAGAGTTACATTAATATTTTTGTGATTAAACACAATTTCTAATTTCCGTTCAAGAGAAATGAACCAACCCTTACATTACACCACTGAACCAGGACTAAACCAAAAAATAATGGCGCATTCATTTTATTATCTTCATAAATAAACTAAATTAATTCTTTGAACCTAAATAAATTAGACCATAACTTGCTAAACCGTGTGTAAAGGTAAGTCAAGTACTGAAAAAATGCCTAATATTATTCAATAATTCAATAGCGTCATTCATGACATTGTAAATACAAAGTATGTCTCCTGATTTCTTATTTATTTATTTTATGCTAATAATACAAGAAGACTGCTCTGCTTCGGTTTACATACCTGTGTATCTATTGTGCTCGTTATATCTCACTGCTGGGCAAAGGTGGGAGACCTTTTTCCACACACAGTAAACATATAGGTACGAGTATGTCAATCAATCGACCTAGCCTTTTCCCAAATATGTTGGAGTCGGCTTCCAGTCTAGCCGGATGCAGCTGAATACCAGACATTTTACATGGAGCGACTGCCTATCTGGCCTACACAACCCAGTTACTGGGTACTAGATAAACTAGAACTAGAACTATAACACCCCTTACCGTAAGGAGGATTACGGACACCCACATACGCATACTCTCCGACAGCGCCTCAGTTCTCCAATCCTTACGGAAGAAATATACTACCTCGAAGCTAACACTAGAATGTCACGATGCACTAGAACAAATAACGGTATCTAGCCGCAACACGGTGACACTGCAATGGATAAAAGGACACAGCGGATCGCTAGGTAACGACGCGGCTGACGAACTTGCTAGACGTGGATCCAGCACGGCAGTCTGCGGACCCGAGCCTTTCGTACCCATCCCCTTCAACCAAATACGCAGGTGGCTGCAGAAGTTCACCCACACACAAGCGGAACGCTGGTGGACCTCGACACCAGGTTGCAGGCAGTCAAAGGAGGCTATGCCATCTTTGGACAGCAGGCTGACCAGGCGTTTGCTACGCCTGGACAGGAACGGCCTGCGCCTGGTGACGGGGACCATCACGGGACACTGTTCGCTAAACAAGCACTTCCACACAATAGGCATAACGGACAGTCCTCTGTGCAGGGCGTGCATGGAGGCTGAGGAGACCGTTGCGCACGTGCTCTTCGAATGTACGGGCGTCACCCAGATTAGAACAGAAACCCTCGGGTCACCCAGATCATACACAGACGTTCTCAACAGACCAGGAGACTTAATCAACTTCTGGAGGGAGGTGGGCTGGTTGGAATAACCACCAAACGGCCGCTATGGCCCACGCACAATGGTCCACCTGACGGACTAAGTGCGGAAACCAAACCCCCTAACATAGAACATAACATATCACCCCTTACCGTTATATTGAGAAAATTTTCGCCCATCAGACTGTGTCGTTCTTACTTTTTGACCTCCTCGATGGTAATGGTCATACTATATAGATCTTACTCTGAAGACAGTCAGTCCAAGGTATTAAGGGAGAAACCATCTGTGTCTAATCTGTAGCCATTTTGCCTCTCGTAGTTTTCTAGTTACATTACTCGCTTATGACAAGCGAGTAAGACTAGATGTCGCGGACCTAAGACTAGATCCTAGGTATTCAATAGGATAATTATTATTTCCAACGCCGTCAAAAACAGTAAAGGTCACCGTAGCCGAAAACGGCATGGGAATATAAATATATGTATATATGAATATAAAGTCACTAAGACACAACACACTGACAGCTGAGGCTTCTTGAACTGGTACTACAGCTGGTAACTACTAATCAAACGGTTACGGTGGTACTATTAAACAAATGGTTTTCCTAGGAATCATGCTAGACGAGAAATTACAATGCGGACCTCATATAAAATCTCTTGCAGGGCGGCTAAGCTCAGCCGCTTATGCTGTTAGAAACATAAGACAGCTAACAGATGTAGAAACCGCGCGTTTGGTCTATTTTAGCTACTTCCACAGCATTATGTCGTATGGCATTTTACTGTGGGATCGCGCCGCTGACATTGAATTCATCTTTAAGAGAGCTTTTCTATGTTTTTAATGTTAAGACTTTTGAATTATTTCTTAATTGTGACTATATGTAGAAAAGGGCTTTAATTAAAAACTTGGAATGTCCTTACTGAAGTTTTCTTTGAGACAAGATTCAACTTCGTCACCTCTATTGGTAAGTGTCATGTTGGTAAAGAAATTTTGTACTGTCACAGCAACTTTTTACTTATCTGAAATGGTTTCATTATGAATGTTTAAAGACAGTTCAGTTGATTATGAAAAGAAACAACAAATTTATATAAAATTACCCATATATTTTAGATCCTCTTAAAATAACAAGTCTTGAGTATATTTGTGTTTAAAATCCAACTTCAATTTGTTTATTGTAGATTTATATTGTATTGAAGATTTATAATTATAAATCTTCAATAAATAAAAAAATACAGAATAAAATTTAATTAATCATTACAATAATGCTTCATTTCAATATAAACTTCGACTCTTGTCCATAATTTGAGTGTTGGTTAATATTTAAACCAAAATGATAAACATGTTTGTAAAAATCTTAAACGTAAACGGAAACGTTAACGTTTCCGTTTACGTTTAAGATTTGTGATCTTATTTAACAAAAACATCGATTTAAAAACAAAACTTTTTGTACATAAAACAAAATATATCGGTTTAAATACATTTCAATAAAAAATACCAGACTATTTACAGTCAAATCTGAATCAAAAGTAACTACTTATAAACAGATTTGTCGGATCATAAATAATTCTGAAATATTGTTTTTATTTAATGTCTTGTGTGCTGTTCTGAATAAAATGTTAATAATATATTATTATCATGCATTGTGTCCATCTAAATATCAGACAGCACACGAAAATACAAAAACACCTTTTAAATAGACGACAAAAAAAGAGAAATTAATGTTATTTCGATTCCTAAAAGGGCAAGTAGAAATAAACAATTATCTACTCTACAGAGATAGCAGAACAGCCATACAGCCGAAAACCGTTGAGGTTGCCATAATTAATGAAGATAGATACATGGTGTAGGTATCAAGGATTTAAGTACTGCCAACTTTAATTCTTAACTTAACTTTGAAAATTCGAGTAATACAAAGTTACACAATAATAATTTAATAATTTTCACAGCATACACAAATAGTAACATACATTTTAACAGTCGAAAAAATAGGGCAAATATCAAATAGTTTCCATTGATATAATAACATATTATACCTTAACCAAGAATTAATACTATTTTTACAAATATACAGTCACTAGCCTATAAGAAATGGTGGAAGTCTATATGAATGTCACTAAGATACGTATATTATATGTTATAGATTGGAAAAATTGTGTGCACTGACTAAGAAGTTTTAAACTTTTTAGGATGAGGAAAGCGAATGAATAAAACTTCATCATAGTAAAACTCGATAAAAATAAAGGTATCATAAGCGTAAGGTAAAAGTTTATCAAAAAACCCATATCAATATTTTGTACTTCATGGTTTTGATAAAAACTATCAAACCAAAAAAATATACTTTAAAAGAAAACCACATACACACACATTCTACAAAATACAAATCACATAGATCTATCACACAACAAAAGGCACTCAGAAGACAGCTTCAACAAACAAACCTAAAACAATCACAATAATGAAGTATTTGTACTAGCACTCTTTCGTTTTTCCATTTGCAGTGACCTGGGCATTTTGAGGAGCTTTCCTGTTTTTGACGTAGTTATTGTAGTAGAAGTTACCGAACATATAAAGAAAGAGACCAGCATTGAGGGAGAGTAAGAAGTTGATACCCTTAGGGTAGTTGCAGTCACTGAACATGACTGGGAAGTTGTGGTAGAAGATGATGCAGAACTGGATCTGAAAAACGAAAAGGACATAGGTGAGCATAATAGTCATCTAAAAAAGGTTCAAGTGTTTTAACTGGGTATTAATAATACTATAGTAAATATCATGAATTGATAGAATCATTATTTTCCAATCGATTTGGTATTCGATTGGGACCATGAGTATTAATAGATAGCGAATTATGAGTCAACTTACCAGCTGCATGGTAGTGAGGTGCTTTTTCCACCACAAATACTTCTGGTACTGAGGTCCGAGACCGGAGATCAGGTAGTAAGTATACATGATGATGTGGATGAAGGAGTTGATCACGCCGAGGAGAGTTCCGTGACCACCTGGAATTATACATAACGATCTATTAAAAGAATGTCAATACTTTTTTTAGTTCCATACATATTTTTGTATCACATACATATGTATGGAACTAAAAAAGGTAAGTAAAGATCGTACCACGGTTTTCAGATCCTAGGTATAGCATCTTCACCATCATCAAAAACCAATCAATCTTCAGCCATTCGCTATCCACTGTTAAACATAGTACTCTGTCTCTGTTTTGAAATACATATTCTTCTTAAATATTATTTATCATCTAAATCATTAGCAGATATGCAAAGAAGATTTCAACGTACCTGGCAAGAATTTGACGCCAATCCAAGCGCAAATGGGCATCATGAAGTGATGGTACAGATGAAGGAAGGTGATTTGCCTGTTCTTTTTCCTCAACACGAAGAAGATTGTGTCCAGAAGTTCAATGATTTTGGCTGCGAAGTACCACCATACTGCTGCTGCCATCTGCAAAAAGTGTTAAGAAAACTATTGAACTCGCAGAGGCCTGTTAGACTCTATAAGTTACAAGAAATGAAGATTATTATCATTATTTGGTAAGACACACTAGCAGCAAATTTCCTGATGCGTGTGTTTTAAATAGCTTGAAGATATATTTAATCTATCCAGTCGTTCTTGAAGCAGTTTGGATACTGGATATGGATACTAAACAATGTAGAGATAAACATGTGGTGAATGTTTATGAAACAGAAGTACTGAGAAGAGGTCCTTATAACTTACTCTATTAGCTTTGGGACTGTTCGAGTAATCTACAGGCTGGCATGAGAAGTTGTAGTCGTTCCACCATCCGGCGACTAAACCCTGTAACAGTAAAAGAAAATTGGTGAGCATTAGGTTACGGAGTGATCTTAAACAAATCTATTAGTTAGTTAGTTTCGCTAGTTAGTAGTACGCTCCTTGCGAATTATTATCTGTCTAAAGCAGTACATTGCAAGATGTATGATTTAGTTATTTCATTGATACGTGATTTAAAAACTCATCTTCCAATCACTAATTACTACTTATATTTTTCTTTCTTTTCTAATTTGTTTTGTAACCTTGATTGCATACATCATTTTCATTCTTGCAGCGGTCAATAAGGTGATCTGGTTTACCAAAATTAAAATCCAATTTTATTTATATATGTATAAAGAAAACTTGCCTCATACACCAGGTAAATGCTCATCAATATCTGTGAAACATTGTACAGTATCATGACGTTTTTTAAGTCATAGGGTTTCCTGTCCCTCATATACTTGGGGCCGACTGAGTTGCAGAAGTAGAGATACGTCACGAGGATTGTCAGCAGAGGGCCTGGTCCTGACATCAGCCACCAGTTCTCTGTCCGAGGATCTGGAAAGAAGAGATCGTTTTGGATAAGTATTTTGTTTCCAGGTTCAATTCAGCTTTGAATTTTATAGGTTTCAGGGGGTCTACTCCCTAAGAGAAATCCGTAGTTTCAGCCGAAGTTACGGACGCTTCTCTTTCCGTCTCACTCATGGTATGTCGGTAAGTGACTTCCGCCGAAACTACGGCTTTCTTTTTGGGAGTAGACCCCCAGTATACAATGAGTGCCAACGGGACTCTAATAACTACTAAGCCTACGTTTATGTACGTTTACGTTTGTCTGTAAGAGATCCATAAATTGTTGGTTATGTTCATTATTCAAGCACTTGATACGGTTGGTCTGCTTTGATACCTAAAGCTTTTTTTATTTATATTTTTTAATAATTATATTGTTTTGAATTTTTTATTATTACATGTTCAATTTTAGAATGAATGTATTAATACTAAAAAGCATTATACGTTTGTTTAACAGCCGTAACGTATACATTTTCAGTTTTATTTTGCAAAAGATTATTAATTTATGTTCAACTATAACTGAATATGGAAAGGGCCAAAAAGAACATTATATTTAGAGTCTTTTACATAGTTTTGGCCAAAGTCAAGACCTTACGGGGTTAATTAAAATTCAAAGTCGGTGCTATTGAAGTGTGATTGAACCTTCATTTAAATATATAGCACCTACTTATAACGCTGGAATGTACCTATATGTGAACCAAGACAGACCCAGCATTTGGATATGACATCAAACAGAAATTCCTTCAAACACTACTCAAAGTCCAGACGGCACGGTTGGCGCAGTGGTTAAGCGATTGACCGCTAAACTACTTGTGTATGTGAGTTTAAATGTTTGTAAATGAACCCACGATACAGGAGAAATTGCTAATGTGGGGAAATGTTTAAAAAAAAAAAATCGTCTATATGATATTATTATAATTTTAATTGACGTATTGCTGAATACTATAGTATTCAGCAAGACGTCAATTAAAATTAAAACCGGCCAAGTGCGCGTCGGACCGCACACATTGCAGGGTTCCGTAGTTGGAATGAATTTATCCCAATAACAAACTTAACATTGTAGTTGGAAAACATGTCCTCCCGTACGGAATTTATGGGCCAACATGTTTTTCAAACTGCAAATTTAAGTTAGTCAATTATTATTCGTTAACCTGTAAAGCCTACTTCTCTGAGCTAAGCCGCGGACAGACAGACGGACATCGCGAAACTATAAGGGTTCCTTGTTTACTACGGAACCCTAATAAGGGCGCTCTTCTCCAAAGGTACGCTTTGGAATGGGGAACTAGGTTCATATTTTTGACTGACTGACTCCTTGGCAATTTAAAAGTACCTGTAAATGGTTTAATTGAAATAAATGCTTTGAGTTTTTGAGTTTGACTGAAACCCGATAATTTTACAATCATTTTTTAGTTTTCGTAAAAAATCGAATGTGTCTTGAATAGCAATTAAACTATGAAACTAAAGCTTAATTGGCGCAGTCGTGAAGCACACAATACCCATTATTTTAAGAATTAATTGTTACTTTTCTTGTGTCTTTTACTAACAATTTTGTATGTCTGAGTCTGTACTTAATAGGGAGGCGCCCGTGGTTAAGTAATAACTGCCGCACGGGTCGTCAGGTAAAGCTACGCTTGCCGGGGTTGGTCTGTGGCTGGGTGACCATCTTTACATACCGAGACTCCTTCATTCCTCGGAAAGCACGTTAAGTCATTGGTCCCGGCTGTCATTCGTGAATCTTTGACAGTTGTTACGGGTCTTACCAAGGGGTATCGTATTACCCAGTTACTGGGTTGTGGAGGTCAGATAGGCAGTCGCTCCATTTAATATACTGGTATTCAGCTGCATCCGGTTAGACTGGAAGCCCACCTCAATATAGTTGGGGAAAGTCTAGGCAGATTAATTGATTGAGTCTCTATTAAATTATTTATGTATTTTTTTCTTTCTTTCTCCTTTGAAATAAAGAAATAAAGTCATATATCTTAAGTTTTGTATTATATAATGTGAATTATTGCGAATATTCATTTATAATAAAATTGTTAGTCCTACAACATTAGCTAAAAATTTGGTTTTAGTGACAGAAACGAATCGCTGCCTACCCCTAGATTGTAATTTAGAATCGCGTAGGCGCGGAGGGGCGAAATGGCCCGCGAGTTAAGGAGCAGGTAGTTGTAACGCTCGCCACCGCGGCCGGCCAGCAAGACGAAGCTGCGGTGGCGAGCGTTAAACCATCTGTGACGATAAGCTCGCGTGGGACCGCCGGAGCCCCGCAGCGCCGGAGCCGTGGCAGAAACCATCCTTGATGCATGTTGCATGCTCGCTTGCATAATGCATGCTTGCTGGCATGCTACATGTTACATGCTCGCTTGCATGCTGCATGCTTGCTTGCATGCTGCTTGCGTGCTACTTGCATGCTGCATGCATGGTGTATGCTTGTTTGTGTGCTTCTTACAGGGAAATAAAAACCATATGTTCACAATCAACTGTTTTATTGAGTGACTAGCTTTACCCGGCCCGGCTTCGCACGGGTAGCACTACTTATACCTACCCTACCAAACTACTCTACCTACTCTACCCTACCTACCCTACCTACCCTACCAAACTACTCTACCTACTCTACCCTACCTACCCTACCTTACCTACCCTACCTACCCTACCTACCCTACCTACCCTACCTACCTTACCTACCCTACCTACCCTACCTACCCTACCTACCCTACCTACCCTACCTACCCTACCTACCCTACCTACCCTACCTACCCTACCTACCCTACCTACCCTACCTACCCTACCTACCTACCCTACCTACCCTACCTACCCTACCTACCCTACCTACCCTACCTACCCTACCTACCCTACCTACCCTACCTACCCTACCTACCCTACCTACCCTACCTACCCTACCTACCCTACCTACCCTACCTACCCTACCTACCCTACCTACCCTACCTACCCTACCTACCCTACCTACCCTACCTACCCTACCTACCCTACCTACCCTACCTACCCTACCTACCCTACCTACCCTACCTACCCTACCTACCCTACCTACCCTACCTACCCTACCTACTATAAACCTCACGGAGCCCGAGACCTTTCCAACGAATGCAAAACCGTGGAAATCGGTTCGTGCGTTCTGGAGTTATAGCGTCAGGAAGGAAAACCCGACTTATTTTTATATAGTAGATAAATGATAATACATGCAGCGCAGGAGCCGTGACAAAAGTCATATTGCTTTTGCATCTTTACTATTTATGTATTGTATCAGTGGGATTTGGTAAAATAATAGGCAATTGTAATACAACATCAGTTAATATTTAATTACAAAAAATGAAACATTACATTTCTCAGTCTTTTGTATATTATTAATTGTAATATTTATGACAAACTAATTTAGGGCATATTGTATTTAGGAATTTCAATTTTATGGCATTTTATATTATGTGACATTAAGTTATCATTCGGACAAATGATGATTTTGACAAAAAAAAAAAATTAAAACAATTTCCATTAAGTTTTCAAAAAAGTTGTTCTAAGTTACGTCGCGCCTGTCTGGGAGCCTTAATAGGAGCCGACGAGATAGTCAGTTTATGAAAATACGTGGTTATATTTACTCGACTTTATAAGTAACGCTGCTGTAAAGTGCAAAATTATACTCGGCCACATAGCTTCACAATTTCATAAGCATTCGATTCCAAAGTTATTTCCGAGAACTGCTTGGTTAAAGTTTACATACGCTTCCCAATTATAAGTTAATTCCGAATGCAGTAAAATGCAGCATTCAGTGATAAGTTAGTTTGGAAGCGATGTTATGTGAACTAATTAAACAACTGCACTCTGATTGATCCGATTTCCGATAGTAAAGTCGGATTGCATGGATTAATTCATATTATATGTACATACGAGTACAATACATACAATATTGTGTGTATTTATCTATGTGGATATTTTATTTTTATTGTTTTTCCTCTTTCTTTAATTTTTTCTTTCTCAGTTAGTTTAAATGATGGTCTGGCAGTTTGAGTACTTTATGCGACCTACCCAAATGTCTTTTCTTTTTTTTAATATGACGTGTAAAAGTGATTGCAATATCCTATTTACAGAATAAACAATTTCATTTCATTTCAATATTAGCTGGAGATGTCTTATTTTTCGTAGGATTTATACCTACCTAAACTGGAAACATAATAGTTTGACGACACGGTTGGCGCAGTGGTTAAGCGATTGACTGCTGCGCTGCATGTTGCGGGTTTGATTCCCACACGACCTACAATACAGGAGAAATTCCTAGTGTGAGGCAAAGTATCAAAAAAAATTAACAAAATCAAATAAGTATTTACTAGATATTATTGATATTGTTATAAGACATGTCAGTATCTATTAGGTATGGCTAGGTTAGCCTTATTTCCATACCAGACATATAAAATTAAAAAAAAACCTGTTTAATTGTCTTTTAAATCTACATTGTTCTAGCTGTTTCAGGTTAGCCTAATTTCCATATCAGACCTATTAAGTTAAAAAAAAAACCTGTTTAATTGTCTTTTAAATCTACATTGTTCTAGCAGCTGTTTCCTCACCTAACTGACAAAATAATTTTATTTTTATTTTTAACCGGATTATCATTAGTACACAGACTTAGTCTCATAAAATCGTGGAGGACACCGAGCATTGACCAGTGCGCTTGCTCAACAGTACCGGCTTATTTACCATCCTTAACAACTGGAGATTTCATTCTCATCAAATTTCGTCAATGTGTTCAACTAAAACAAATTAAAATACGAATTCAGTTAAGATTATAATAATATTCATAATTGTATCACAGAAAGTAAAAACTCATTACCGATTAAGATACCGAGTAATACTTTATTAATCAAAACACTGTTTTTGTTATTATTATCAAATACAAACCAATCAACAACCTCTGCTTACGACAAAATCATATGACTCAATATGGCATCACTACAAATGACCATATCAATACGTTCGAACATGCGCCTGCGCGCAGCCACGCACACAAATATGATTATTATTGTAATCAACAGGTGTTGTTTCCGCCTTCCTTAGACGTAATCTTAGATTGATTAATCTGGATGGAACTAAACTCTCGATCCCTATTAACCGACTCTTGAAAAATTTGCCAGTAGTATAAACTTCATGAAGGCGAGTGATAATAAATATTTAGGTATGATGGCTCTAAACTAGTTTAGAAAATCCTAGGAGGATAATTGATAATGTTTATTCACATAAATATGTACATTTTTTACAAGTAGAGTGCTTAATCTAAACTTAAAGTACGCAAAAGTATTAACATTTGGGGCCAAATTAGGCATAACCTATATCTCAGCCCTCAATGCCGATACCCCTGGATGACGTTCGTCTCCTGCAAAGGAAATCCCGGTAAAATGATTCAAAGATCTGAGCATATTTTCGTTAATAAAATGAAAAGATCGTTTACGCGCCTTATGAAATTTTAACTAACTAAATTACGGGACAATATTTTTAGTGTCCTGGATTACTTAGGCGCCAAAACTATTATATTAAAAAACACCTCACATTCCAGGTAACCCAAGGATTTATGCTAAGACAACTCAATATCCTGATTTTTTTATGACGCCACCTTTTGTCATCCAAGGATTTTTAGTAACGGATCTCAAATCATAAGCAGATTGAAGACTGGGCCAAAACAATGACATGCGAAGACCTACCACTAAGAATGTGTTTAGAAATCCTATCACGTGTTGACTATAAATATGTGGGCAACACCAACTATTAAACTGCCTTAAAGTATTCGATTTAAATGTAGATATAAATATTTGCAAAGATGTTTTCATCGTTTTTGTAAACAGCCGTGGGTAAGTTGGTTACTCGTAGTAATCGAGAGTAAATAATACGGAAATCATGCAAATAAAATCAAAACTCTATTTTAGGACTCAGTTAATTTATAAAAGCCCATCCATCACTGCTTTCAATTATTAAGCTGGAAAGAGGACACAGCGCGACGAACTCCCGAGCAATAAGTCTGTTTGTTATGAAAATCAATATAATGATACAAAATTGATCAATACTTTTTTCTGCTCATTTCTCACTTGACAGCAGTATAATCTTTATATGTCTTTTTTATACTATAAATAATGCAGTCATGACTCATTTTGTTACAGCATTGATATGTTATGACAGATCATCAAAATGCATCTACATTGATCGGCTTTTCGTTAAAAAGTGTTCATCTAATGACTAAGAACATAATTATCGATATCGGTAAGCTATGTAAGTTGAAACGTATATTGTATTGGTATATTGACAAAATACTACAATTCTAATCACGTCGCATGCAAACTATGCATTAGAATGAAACAATTAATACACATAACTTAAATACCGGTGCTTAATAATTTATGTAATTGATTTTATGATCTAATGAAATGGCAAGAAATAGTGCAGTTCCATCCATATAATGATAGGAAACTGAGCGAATCTTATCTGCAACAGAGAGACGAATAGGCTAACATGATAAAAAGCAGGGGGGTTAACAACATAATAAACATTAACTTAACATTTTTGTAGCATTCTCAATCTACAATATTGATGTAATTATGCAAATATTAGCTAGACAGGATTTCGCATTAAGCGTGGAACATACACAAGGGGCGAGGCGCGGGCGAGGTAACGGTGCGGCGCTCGCGTTGTGTGTTTGTTCCACGAAACTTCGCGCGTCATTCCTATGTCAAAACATTGAAACAAATAGTTTTGACAGCTGCGCGCACAAATTACATCTGCGGCGCTTGAGTTGCCGACGGAACGAAACGTTGCCATTTTAAATATTATATCATTTAGGAAGTATTGTATTTATTTTATTTTTTGATTTTGTTATTTCACTATATGCTGCACCGGTTGACGTCATCACGTCAAGGCCGGCTGTCGCTGAAAACCAGCGCAGGGGTTCTGTCTCGCACAGGGTCGCAGTATTATGCTGAGCGATGGCCGTTTTGCGTGGATGTGACGCATATTTTCCCCCAATTTGTTATTCTCGTGTTTTTTTTTCTTTGCGTCATATTTACCGCAAATGAACGTATTTTCTTTCTTTCTTTATACATTTTTTATGATTATGATGATTATGATATATATGATTTATGTCATTGACGACCGGCTACAAAATCAACCAATCGTTAATGTTGCTTTGGGCATTATGATAGACTTACTTTTGCCCGCGGCGTCGCCAGCGTGTAGGTCGGAGGATATAAAAATATTATATGTCCTAACTCAGGTCATAGGATACCAATGCGCCAAATTTCATCTAAATGCGTCCAGCCGTTTTAGCGTGAAAGAGTAACAAACAAACAAACTCACTTTCGCATTTATAATATTAGTTAGAATTTCGCGCAGAGATTAGAATACTTCATAGAATTATATTTTGTTACAAAACACGTAAGTTAAATCATCTAAACATTTGGCACTACAGGCCAAAAAAAAATTGTAAAAAGTAGCTAATTATGTAGAGTTAGCTCTGTCTCTCAACTTAAGCAAACAAAATCAAAATATTAATTTATTTATTTATTAATAGGAGAACCAACAGCAATAACAAATGGATAACAGTTGATTAAGAGACATAAAGCCAATTACAGGTTCAGGCAGGTTCTCACGGGTTAAGACCGTTTTTCATCGAGAAAAACTAATAATGATAATTTTAAGGAATTTTAAGAAAATACATCATTCAAAAGAGTCATTTCAGAAAAGATATAGATTAATTCACAATTACATAATTATTAATTATTCTATTATAATATTATTCTTGTATGTTACGGGCATAATAATAATATAATAAAAGAACATAAAAAGGAAAAGGAACACCTCAGTTACCTACGTAAAAGAATAATAATGCGTCTGTTACGCACGTGTAATCGCGTACCAGTGTTGTTAGATTTTGATTGGTTTTAAATAGCTTTTCAAGCTCACTGTACAAGTTTGGTGAAAATTTTCTTTTATAGCACGGTAAACCGGGTGTCATTCATGGATCTTTGACAATCGTTACTGGTCGGAAAGTCTGATAACCAGTCTTACCAAGAGGTATCGCATTACCCAGTAACTGTATTATGGACGTCAGATAGACAGTCGCTCCATGTAAAATATGGGTATTCAGATGCATCCCGTTAGACTGGAAGCTGACCCTAAAATAGTTGAGAAAAGGCTAGGCAGATGATGACGACATTTCAGAAAAGACGTAGATTATTTTTCAATTACATAATTATTAGTTCTTCTATTATCTTTGTATATTAAAGGACTAATATAATAAAACATAAAAAGGTACACACTCAATTACATACGTAAAAGAATAATAATGCATCTGTTACACACGTGTAATTATTGCGTGCGCGTGCGCATAATAATGTTAGATTTTTGTACTGTAACTGTACCAGTTTGGTGAACATTTTCCTATTTATTTAAGTAGCAGTTTAAGACTGCAATTTATAGGCGTTGAAAGAACGCTTTATTACTGAGAGTAAGTACCTAGACATAAAATAATAATTCTGTCTCTAAATAGCGCAATTTACATACGGTTTGTTGGCAATTGAACTGCCCAAATAACATTAGACCTAAAACCAATAATTCTATGGTAATCCGAACATACAATCGTTGGTTAAATATTTTGTAAATAGTAAGTAAATAATATTATAAATAGGTCCGCATAGCAATAGCAACGAAACGTGTAAAAGATTAAGGAAGTACCAGTATTAACGCTACATAACGCTATTTTGGCTTAGGTGAAGATTTAGACACTGCACAACTGCCAATTAAACCCTTCCTTTTAAGCCTCGCACAAACGACAAAATGGTGCGTTATTTTTGTGCAAGAAAATCTACTTGAAGCATAGAATTTTGCAATTGAATTATTTTAATCGTTTTTAATTGATATTAAATGATTAAAATTGACTTAAATTTTTTTTAATGTAAAATCGTAAACGAAAATATTTCCTACGCGCACTCGCAAATGATTTCTTTTCGCAGTGTGCGGACTCTTGTTACTGGTATTGTTGACAGATTAGCGATTGCGCGCTTAGCCTAAGATCTACGGTCCCTTGGATCTGTAACGACAATCAAACTTCCAAGTCAACGCAATAAAAAATACAATTAGACACTTGCTAATAAACCAAAGCCTATTTGGTACTTCCCGTTGGCCCAGTAGCATGAAGTTTGACGAGTAGCAAGGTCAAATACAAATGAAAATCCGAAAATAGGTAATTTATAGTTATATAGGAACTGCAAAGTTAAGTTTGTTCTTCAATCTGGGATCAAAATTTCATAGGCCGTGTCTTAAGGGCGCGTTTTCAAATCGGACAAAATTCTGCTGTTTTTCGGTTCATTTTGTGACATAACTAAACCGAATTTTATATAACTAATAACTACCACATATAGATTGGTTCTTCATCTTCAAATGCAAGTAACTTTTGTGTTAAAAATTATAGTTTTATATATTGTAAAAACGATCTTCCGATGCCATTTTCCACAAAATTAACGATACTGGGTCGAGTTTCAGTACAGTTTTTATTCTATTATCAACATATTTTGAGATTTAAAAAATACTTTAAGTAGGCAAACATACTTATTTCTAAAATCTAGAAAAAAAAATGTTTCAAAATGTCACAAATAGTCGCAAAAAAAATAAAAACCAAAACTATTTTTTTCACATATTTTGCTATTACGGATGAATCTTAATGGATTGCGTTAAGGGTTATTTTATTTTTGGTTCCTGTTTTGATTATTGCACAAACATTTCGAAAGAAACCTCAGTCCGCGCTAGACCGCTGTCGTGAGTGGACTCTGTGTTGCCTGTTTGCAGCGGTTCGTGTGGAAAAGATCGCTGTACAAATACAAAATATTCTGTAAACCAAATTTGATACTTTGATATTGTGGTAAGATAATTTTATAATTACACATTTTTATTTCGGTAAAAGTAAGTAGTTTATAAATGCCTATTCGTCTGGGACTTGATGGAGTGACCTGAAGGTGTACTTCGGTGACTGCTACTGGTACTCCTCGACTAGTACAACTAGGTCTGCCGAGTTTGAGCTCGTTTTGTTAGTTATGATGAGACCTTACCACCGGACTTGATGGAGTGACCTGAAGGTGTACTTTGGTGACTGCTACTGGTACTCCTCGACTAGTAGAATTAAATCTGCCGAGTTTGGGCTCGTTTTGTTAGTTATGATGAGACCTTACCACCGGACTTGATGGAGTGACCTGAAGGTGTACTTTGGTGACTGCTACTGGTACTCCTCGACTAGTAGAATTAAATCTGCCGAGTTTGGGCTCGTTTTGTTAGTTATGATGAGACCTCACCACTAGACTTGATGGAGTGACCTGAAGGTGTACTTTGGTGACTGCTACTGGTACTCCTCGACTAGTAGAATTAAATCTGCCGAGTTTGGGCTCGTTTTGTTAGTTATGATGAGACCTCACCACCGGACTTGATGGAGTGACCTGAAGGTGTACTTTGGTGACTGCTACTGGTACTCCTCGACGAGTACAACTAGGTCTGCCGAGTTTGGGCTTGTTTTGTAAGTTATGACGAGACCTTACCTCCGGACTTGAAGGAGTGACCTGAAGGTGTACTTCGGTGACTGCTACTGGTTCTCCTTGACGAGTAGACCTAGGTGGTCACTCCATTGAGTTCGGTGGTGAGGTCTCATCATAACTAACAAAACGAGCCCAAACTCGGCAGACCTAGTTCTACTCGTCGAGGAGTACCAGTAGCAGTCACCAAAGTATACCTTCAGGTTACTCCATTGAGTTCGGTGGTGAGGTCTCATTATAACTAACAAAACGAGCCCAAACTCGGCACACTTAGTTCTACTCGTCGAGGATTACCAGTAGCAGTGTCTGAAGTACACCTTCAGGTCACTCCATCAAGTCCGGAGGTACGGTCTCGTCATACCTTACAAAACGAACCCAAACTCGGCAGACCTAGTTGTACTCGTCGAGGAGTACCAGTAGCAGTCACCAAAGTACACCTTCAGGTCACTCCATTGAGTTCGGTGGTGAGGTCTCATTATAACTAACAAAACGAGCCTAAACTCGGCAGACCTAGTTGTACTCGTCGAGGAGTACCAGTAGCAGTCACCAAAGTACACCTTCAGGTCACTCCATCAAGTCCGGTGGTGAGGTCTCATCATAACTAACAAAACGAGCCCAAACTCGGCAGACCTAGTTGTACTCGTCGAGGAGTACCAGTAGCAGTCACCAAAGTACACCTTCAGGTCACTCCATCAAGTCCGGTGGTGAGGTCTCATCATAACTAACAAAACGAGCCCAAACTCGGCAGACCTAGTTGTACTCGTCGAGGAGTACCAGTAGCAGTCACCAAAGTACACCTTCAGGTCACTGCATCAAGTCCGGTGGTAAGGTCTCATCATAACTAACAAAACGAGCCCAAACTCGGCAGACCTAGTTGTACTCGTCGAGGAGTACCAGTAGCAGTCACCAAAGTACACCTTCAGGTCACTCCATCAAGTCCGGTGGTGAGGTCTCATCATAACTAACAAAACGAGCCCAAACTCGGCAGACCTAGTTGTACTCGTCGAGGAGTACCAGTAGCAGTCACCAAAGTACACCTTCAGGTCACTCCATTAAGTTCGGTGGTGAGGTCTCATCATAACAAACAAAACGAGCCCAAACTCGGCAGACCTAGTTGTACTCGTCGAGGAGTACCAGTAGCAGTCACCAAAGTACACCTTCAGGTCACTCCATCAAGTCCGGTGGTAAGGTCTCATCATAACTAACAAAACCAGCCCACACTCGGCAGACCTAGTTGTACTCGTCGAGGAGTACCAGTAGCAGTCACCAAAGTACACCTTCAGGTCACTCCATCAAGTCTGGTGGTAAGGCCTCGTCATAACTTACAAAACAAGCCCAAACTCGGCACATCTAATTCTAATAGTCGAGGAGTACAAGTAGCAGTCACTGAAGTACACCTTCAGGTCATTCCATCTAGTCCGGAGGTAAGGTCTCGTCATAACTTACAAAACAAGCCCAAACTCGGCACATCTAATTCTACTAGTCGAGGAGTACCAGTAGCAGTCACCGAATTACACCTTCAGGTCACTCCATCAAGTCCGGAGGTAAAGTCTCATCATAACTAGTAAAACTAGCCCAAAATCCACAGCCCACATCTTTCTACTAGAAGAGGGCTTCCAGTGCCTCCTAGCAGTCACTGAAGTAAGCATTTGTATCTAAGTATTATTTAGTAAAAATACAAACTACAATACGAAATATTTTTTGTAGATGCCTATGTATTATAAAGAATATAGAGAAAAAAAAATTCAAAGTACCAAAATTAGTTCACTTGACTACTATTCCCGCAATTAACCGTGCGTACACTTGTGTGTGTGACCTTTGTCAATGTAGTAGTTCGATTCTATACCTATCAAATTTGTAAACGCGTCCTTAAAGTAATGTTAAGTCTGTATTTCATTCAAATTGGTACTCTCCACTCGTAAGTATTTCTCGACGGCATGTTGAGCCACGGGCGGCTTTAAAACTCTGACAAAACGCATAATTCTTTATTTTTTTTCCGATTTTTTTTTAAAATCCTATGTCCTAACTCGGGTCATGGCCTAACTGTATACCTTTCATCTAAATACGTTCAGCCGTTACAGCATGAAAAGGTAACAGGCAGATAATAAATTTGTTTGTAAGGTTCAAAATGAAATTTTCAATTGAACAGTTAAGTTTTTTCTTCATTCCGGATTTGCAAATTCGGGCAGCCGAGCAAGCACAGCTTTCAGACGGATCCCTCAGGGCGCAAGCCCTACTCACACTTGTCCGGTTTAAAAAATAAATAAAACTGCTTTATATGATTCTAAATGCCTTAATTAAAATACTAATTATTCATTTAAATATTATATCACCATTAATTTGTAATACCTACTTTAGTGCCGCCATTGAACATATAATATAATACCTACATGTTAGAAAGGTTAGTTTATGAATTTAAATTGTAATAACTTTTGACCGAGTGGGCCGATTTTAATGAAATAAATACTAAATGTTAATTCAAGATACGGTATATGACTATATTTCCAATCCCTTAAAGGCTCGTGCAGACCAGCGCGACGCGACGGCGCGACGCGACTCGAACAATACAATTTCTAAAAAAACTTCACGGTATAACAATAACCGGTGTCGCGTCGCGCTGTCGCGTCGCGCTAGTCTGCACGAAGCTTAAGACTCTTGAAAAGAAGACACAAAAAAATCAATATTATATGTGAATCTACAATCATCCCCATTTTACCTCTTTGGGGGATGATTTTACAAAAACACAAACGCATTCTTTGTTTTTTACCAAAAGCATAAATTTTAATTTTCATATCCCTAACTTAGGAATGCTGGGTTTCCCATACAAACTTTCATCCCCTATATCACCCCCTTTAGGATAATTTTTGAGACAAAAAGTACCCTATGTCCTTCTCCAGGATGCAATCTATCTCCTTGACAAATTTTATCGAAATCCGTTCAATGATTTAGCCGTGAAAAGGTAATATAATATAAGTAACTTTGTCTGTTATAGACATTTATAATATTAGTATGGATTATATTATATTATACTAGCTTCGGCCGGCGGCGTCGCCCGTATGATATATTTATAAATTATAGCCTAAGTTACTCAGTGATAATATAGCATTCTATTGGTGAAATAATTTTTTAAATCGATCCTTTAGATTTTGAGTTTATTAATTACAAACAAACACTAAAATATTTTCTTTTTATAATATTAGATTAGATATATTATATTATAAGTGTAAATGTAGACAACGCTTCGTCCGTTAATGCCCTTATAGCAGTATTTTAAAAGCTGGAGCAGCTTCCTAGTCGATATGGTTCGTCTCTTGAGAACTCTACCATCTGTATTAGTTTTCCTTAGTAGTTCTGAAAAGTAGTAGGTAACTGTGTAAACTACAATATTTAAACTTAACGTGTGATGACAATGTAAACCTTGTTAGATCACGTACCTTTCATGTATAGTGTGCTAATTAATGACTAAACCGTTGCGTAATGTTCGTTGAATTATTGACATAGATAGCTGTGTCCGCATGTTTTCATGATCACGGTCAAACAGTGAGATTCATACAATTTTTTTTTTAATTATTTCGTGTATTGGTCGTCACACATTTTTAAGATAAAACAAATTATTTTATTATATCTTCGACAGATCGCTCACTGTACAATTTAATGGACCACCACACACAGTGAAGATACGAAAATGCATAAGATTCGCGTTACCGAATGTTAGAAGTAGTGAATGTCACGTTGTATTGAATAAGGAGACACTAGAATTCGTCGAAAAAACAGTTTTCCTGGGAATCACGCTTGACTCAAAACTACAGTGGGGTCCTCACTTAACATCACTTGCAGGGCGGCTGAGTTCAGCCGCTTACGCTGTTTGGAAAATCCGCCAACTAACAGACGTGGATACCGCGAGACTGGTCTATTTTAGTTACTTTCATAGCATCATGTCCTACGGTATTTTGCTGTGGGGACGGGCCGCAGATATTGATTCTATCTTTATTCTGCAAAAAAGGGCTATCAGAGCCATCTACAACCTCCGCAGACGTGAATCTCTAAGGGAACTGTTTAAGAAAATTAACATCATGACGGTACCTTGTCAGTATATATATGAAAACATTATGTATGTTCGAAAAAAATTACATCTTTTTAGTAAAATAAGTGATAGGCATAATTTTAACACAAGAAATAGGAACAAATTAGATCAACCACGTTTCAGGTTGTCTAAAGTACACACTTCTTTTATGGGGTACTGTGTAAAATGTTATAATAAAATACCACTCGATATTCTTCAAATAAATGAGAAGAAATTTAAAACTTGCATTAAACGCACACTATGTAGACAAGCATATTATAAGTTGGATGATTATATCATAGATAAAAATGCTTGGCTTAATGCTGGTCCTGCTCCACATCCGCTTGGGCTCACTAGTTAACATGTTTATTTTTGGAAGAGTTGCTTCCCCTTTTTTATTTTTCTGACTTTACGAACTTAATGTTTACTTTTTATTTTTACTTAACCAAGGTTTAATTGTTGAATACTCCAAAAGTTAATAATGTTTTTTTTTTCCTTTTGGTAGTAAAATTCTTTTAATTTCACAAATTCATTGCAAACTATAGTTTTGTATAATTTAGAAGCATTTTTTTTTTTTTTTTTTCAATATTTGTAAATGTGAGTACCATGGAGCCGTTTACTATGTTGTTTTGTTGTATGTTGACTTGAAAGAGCATGGCAGTTGAGAGTATGTCATGCTCACTTAAATGTCTCGCTGATGGTGGCGAGTGTGTTGGATCATTCGGTTCCCTACAAAATGGTTGAGCTGGATGGTGCTGATCCACGCGTCATGTTCGTGAACGGGCGCCGTCGGTTGAGACTGGTCATCTCTTATCTGCCATTGCTTATTTTTAATCTTATATTTTTAATCGTTTTTGATTATTATTTTATTTTACATTGTTCTCACATATAGAAGCAACAAAAATATTGTACCCAGGATTTTGTAATTTCTATATTTAAAAGAGTGTCCTTGGAGTTTCTTGCCCGTTCTTCTCCATAGAGATCTACGTTTTGGAATGGGCAACTAGCTTCAACTTTCTGACTAACTGACCGACTCTTTGACAATTCAAAAGTGCCTGTAAATGGTTTAATTGAAATAAATGCTTTGAGTTTGAGTATGAGTTTGATAATTTGTTTTGAAAACTTAAGATTTTTTTTTATTTATATTATTTTTTTTTTTTTAAAGTAGGTATATTATATTTACCTTAAAGGATTTTTAAGAGCTCTAATATATATTATCTTCAATGTGTGTGATGAGTGATGAGCTTAAGGCTCACCCCTATTGTACGTAAATATTGTTTTTTTTTTCAATGATCCCTGTCCCAGAAAATAAAAAAATACTTATTTATAGGCAAAGAAATATTTTAATGTGGTTAATGTAAAAAACTGTACCTATCTCTCTGATTTGAAAAGTTGACAAAATGTATTTTCTTTCTTTCTTTCTCATAATTATCTTTACTAATAATAAAGCAAATTTGTGAGTTTGTACGTAGGGGGAACGGTTCGAACTGATTCAATTACAAAAGTTCTTTCACAGTTCTTATAAAGCTATTGCTGAGTAATGGGATATGTTTTAAGCTGTTATTATTACATTAGAATTATAATTTAATAGCATTAAATTGTTTGTTCCATCAAAATCATAATTTTGTGACATAACTTTTAAAGCTTTTTATACTGACCATGGTCAAATCTATACAAATAAAGACAAATCTATACAAATACAGCTTTTTACTAAATGCATATTAAAGTATATACGGTACTTAAAACAATTTTTTTTTTATTTTTTTTGTCTTGCTATTCGGCTGTTTGTTCCGGCTAATCTCGATTTTGACGGGTCTTTCGCTGGCAGATAGCTGTTGTTATATTATGTTGGCTACTTTTATTTTAGAAAAAGAATCAGGGTCCGCGCGGGGGAAGTTGCGGTCAGCTGCTAGCATATCATAAGTACATGTTTGCATGATGGACATCATTTCCAAGAACTCATTGAGACCATTATTTTTTATATCACAATTATTTTAATCACTCATTATTGCATACCATAAAAGGTACGTATTTCGCAGCCAAAACTATTTAGATACCTATGTACCTATAAGTATAAAAAATAAAGCGCTGCGGTATTTATTTTTAGGGTTCTGTACCCAAAGGGTGAAACTAGACCCTATTACTAAGACTCCGCTGTCCATCTGTCTTTCCGTCTGTCACCAGGCTGTATCTCATGAACCGTGATAGTTAGACAGTTGAAATTTTCACAGATGATGTATTTCTGTTGCCGCTATAACAACAAATACTAAAAACTAAATAAAATAAATATTTTAATGGGGCTCCCATACAACAGACATGATTTTTTTGCCGTTTTTATAGATAATGGTACGGAACCCTTCGTGCGCGAGTCCGACTCGCATTTAGCCGGTTTTTTAAATATCGCAGCATTATGATGAGGTAGGACCTTTTTTGGCCTCACACAGTTCGTTATTATAATTTATTATCGTTTTCATTTATCTATTCGAAAATATATGTTAATTTTGTTAGTTTTAAATGCTCCTTTTTTATTGCTGTTATATTTTCCTGTGCGTATCCTAAATAAAATATGTATCCTCACTGCTGGGCCTCCTCTCTACGAGAGGGAGCGGGCCGTAATCCGCCACCCGGCCCCAGTTGGTGGATAGGATACTCTATATAAATGGTAATTGTTTTTTTAAGTAAAAAGAAAACTTTATATTTGTTTGGAAGCTGTTAAGTAATATTGTTTTAAAACGTATTTATTAGCATAACTACTTATTATTTAATGTATTTTTTGTTTGCCAGAATAAGAAACATCATAATCTAAAATCTATTTAAATAGTCAAGTTAGAATTTTTGAATACATCAGACATACATCGTTTCGGCAATGGGCATGACCGTTATTGTTGTAATTATAACCAAAATTAACAAAAAATTGGACTTTTTGAACGTATTGCAGTTATCATTTTTATGCAAACTTATTATTATTAGGTATAAAATCAGCGATGCGGAGGAATTATTCGACGTCATATTTTAGTTTTAGCTAGGTTAGGTTATAATATGTATAGTTTTATCCTCTTTAAGATACATTCATCATTATTTTAAACATAATTCACACATTTAAGCGTTCCTGTTCACTGAACTTTGTTATCCTTCATGCCTGATAATTTTATTACTATATTATCTTTAATTGTCTTTTACGTAAGTGAGGAAAATAAATAAAATCACAAACAATAGTTACCCACAAAGTTTTTTCTGCAATCCCTTTTTTGCCTATTTATTGGTGATTTTGGTTAGTTCTTTTTTTTGTAAGTCCTACAACATACCTACATACACTGTCCAATCTACTGTGTATCTACTGTGTTTATTGTTATTTTCGTGTTTTGTTCTTTCCTTGCGTCATGTGTACCGCAAATAAACGTATTTTCTTTCTTTCTTTTCAATCTCTTGGTAATTATAATCCACTTTACATATGTTACTATACAGCGTCTACCAGAAACGTGTGGTTATATTTAAAGGTGTAGTACAGACCACCAAACTGATCTACTATCTCCATGGGACCAACTTCATAATAACGAAAAAATAAACAGCTGTTCCATTCATTAGGGTCGAGTTTGTAGGTATTGAAATTTTATATTGGACAGCTGATGGAGAATGGTGTGGAGAATGGGTGTGGTACAGACCATCAAGGTCTGTACCACACCCCTAAATATGACCACACATTACTGTTACACGCTGTCGATATCCACGTGGGTAGCGTATACAGTTTATTCTTTGTTTATCCTGTACTATTAAACGAGCAATATTTGTAATCACATTCTCGAAAACGGCTCTAATAATTTCGATGAAAGTTGCAATTGTGGTTTACGGGTGGCGAAAAATCGATCTAGGTCTCATATCTGGGAAAATTCGTTTTTTATATCGAGCAGAGCTCTGTCACCCAAAGTTAGAACAAGATGGCTGTTTTAGAATAATGACATGGCAGCATATAATTAGTAAGTATCATCGCGGACATTGGCGGCTGAGTACTTTTTGACCTTATTGCCTAAGCAATGAGGTTGAAAACTGGTCAGCCGGCTCTGTCCGCGATGGTACCTACAATCATGGCAGCATGGAATTAGCATGTACTAAATATGGAGTTAGTGTGAACTCTATACAGTATAAAAATTACTTATCGTTTTAAGAAATTGCACTCATGATAATGTGTGTTATGTACGTGTTGTAGCAATTAATATTTTAATATCTTTAACTAATTCGATTTCCAACAATAAACGTCGATTACAAATTTTTATCGCATTATTTCGTAAATGTCATGATTTTGTTATGGGGTTTTGTAAGAGATTCGTTTGTTATATTATCTTTAGTTCCATATTGAGTAAAAGCTTTACAATACAAATTTTTATTCATAATTTTAATTCGTCTGCCTTGTCTTTTCTGAATACCAGTATTTTACATGAAGAGACTGAACGTACCTGATAGCCACAAGCATCTAAAAGGTGCTCCCTCATCGAGAGCATTCGTCTGTAATGTAACATTTCAGATACGTTTTCGATTATTACTGAGAACTGTAATGCTCGATTCGCCTCCCTCACTGATGTCAATGCTTGAATTGTATTATTACAGGTTGCGCACTGTAATGCTCGGTTCTCCTCCCTCACTGATGTAATGCTCAAATTGTATCATTCAGTTTGTGCACTGTAGTGCTCGGCTATCTGACCTCTACAACCCAGTTACTGGGCAATACAACACCCCTTGGTAAGACTGGTTGTCAGACTTTTGGACCCAAGTACCCGTAAAGACTCAAAAACCTTCAAATAGCAGCCGGGACCAACGGTTTAACGAGATTTCCGAGTCTCGGAGGGGTCTCGGTACGTAATTGAGGACCACCCATCCACGGTCCGACCTGGGCAAGCGAAGCTTAACCTACGATCTGTCAGCCTCTTACTGACTAAAACCCACCCGTGTTCCTTCAGTTGTCTGTACGTTCCTAGGGGCTACGGTATACCTTTCAGACTTTCCCGCAACCAGGCATCGGTTCTAGCGGACCCCGCCACTTATGCTGACATCTCTTTTAGGCGCGCGTGGTCACAACGCGCCGTTGACCCGGGCCTGGTCCTTATCGGACGGTGAGCTACCCATTGCTCAACGTCCGCAAGCCCGCGCCTACGGTAGCCGGGAATCGGCCTGCGATTCCCGACGCCCAGGGCGTCTCCTGCGGCGGCTAGGGGCGTGAGGGCGCCAAATTTGCTTCTCCCTCACGCGTTCCGCCTCCTCCTTCGCGAGCATCACTGCTTCGCAGAAGGAGGTGACGGCCTCCCATGCCCTCTCGCTCCGTATCATGGCCTGGACCAGGGCCGGACGCGAGAGATTACCGCCACCGATCGCCTCCACGACGACACGGTGATGTTCTGTCCAAACTGGGCAGACCTCCACCGTATGCTCCACCGTGTCCTCCGGGCGATCCACGCAATAATGATAACCGGGCGTTTCCTCCCGCCTTATCCGGAACAGGAACCTCTCGAAACAACCGTGTCCAGTGAGGACCTGCGTCAGGCGGAAGGTGAGAATGCCGTGGCGCTTCTCTAGCCACTCCTCAAAGAGGGGACTTATCGCCGCAATTGTGGCGTGCCCAAGGACTGTGAACCTTTGTCGACAAAACAAAATTAGTTTGATCTTCATATATCATGTTAGTTAATTGATTCAAAACGTAACGTAATTATTTAACGGTAATCTATACCCGACTGCCCTGGATATTATTAATATTTATATAAATTTATAAGAGTAACGGTAACCTTGACCTGAAGACCCTAAGAATCACCATAACATTATTACGATGTGGAAGTACCCATAAATATTTTTGTTTTACTACCTGTCTAAACGGTTACAGCCACTGAATAATTAGATTCATGAAGTTGTGCATTTTAGAACTTTTTTTCGTTTTTTTTTTTTAAATTAACCGTGCTTACCGCTGTTGCGTTCCATGAATTTTCGGTACGAGTCCACGAACGACATGGTTGCGTTTGGACCTGAAAAAAAAAGAAAACAAAATCAAAACAACTAATTTTAAAATACAAAAGTAAAAATAAACTAAATCTTTTATTAAGTAAAAAGATAATGTATCGAAACTTTTTTGTTAATTTCTAATTTATGAAAAAATCAATTCATAAACCGATTCATAAAGAGACCATTGTTATAGAACTCAAGTTTTAAATAACACCAATTTTATTTCTGAACTATTTATTTTAATATTAAACTAAAAAAAATACCTACAACGCCCACGACAACACACCTTATATTTACAAATAAAATCCAAAGTAAAAACAAAACAGGGCACTCTGAAAAACAATGCGCAAGAACTAAAAACAAAATTCGGAATCGCTGAGACAACGCACTTCTCAGACAGAGAGCGATCGAAAACTAACACTCATACTAAATTTTGCATAAAAGTAAATTAGTGTATTGCGAAAATACAAAATTAGCCTTGGGACGTCACTGGCCCACTTGTTATGGTATGACTTGGGCTCAATATATTATCTATTCATTCATTCTTCTAGCATTAAGACCTAATCACAAATACTATATCTGTTTATCACAGATATAGTATTTGTGATTAGGTCTTAATGATCTTTCAGTTGATTTTAGACTCACGGTAGAAAGTATTTTCATGTTCATCAGTGTATAAGTCACTTGAATTTTTATTTGATATTAATGGGCTTTTTAAATATAGGTAATATTGTTGTGATTCAAATTTCAATACTAGTGCCCCTATTTCGGAGTTTTTACAACTTGATAAGTTATCGAGCTTTCTTTATAAATTATGTATTACTATCTAATGCGTTACAATGCTTTTTTTTTTGGGCCTTCCCCGTCGTGCACACGACAACTTACCACAGTTTCATCGCAATCGGTCAAGCCATTTTCGAGTTCTTGAGAGACTAACGCACGGCAATTGATTTTTATATGTAAAAAGAAGAAGATAGATAGATGCTTTTGCTCAAATTATGAATGTTTGCAAGATCTTATTGATTTTGATTGAGATTGACAAGTTTATATATATATATATATATACTTTTCACTCTATGAAAGAAAAAAACCTTAAGGTTCTTCTCGTAGCAATTTTCGTATATTCCCGGATTTTATTTTTGAATTTAGTTCATGAAGTTATTGTAATTTCAATAAATACAACACTATTTTTTTTTTTTTTTCATCATCATAATCATTTCAGCCGAAAGACGTCCACTGCTGGACATAAGCCTTCCCAACGACCGCCACTTCGACCGGTTCTGCGCTTCTAGTGGATTCCTACGTCCTTGACCGGTCATCGATATACCTTGTTTTAATAGTTTTGTTTTTATCACAGCAAAAATGGATGAAAGGATTTAGTGGTATCTGTCAGAAAAAATAATTTACATAATGATTTCTTGTGTTTATGTATTTTTTCTTTTTTCGAAATGCGAATAACATTTGTCAAGAAACCAATCCCAGAAAAGGTTAACCTGACGATCATAATTTGTGAGGAAATATGCTCAGGTAATTTGTGGATGTTATTGCCTATTAACTTTAATAGACTTCTTTAGTTGTACAAATAATAATTAATATATTACCTCCTACCTACTGAAGATTTTAAGACCACACAGATCGAAGCTTTTTCTTACGCGACATTCGATTAGACATATTACTCAAAGATTTTTGCTATTATTTACGATGGCAATAATAATTAAATTAACTAACAACATTATATAATTACATTTATGAAACACAATAAAAAAAAACTCTTATTTGCTGACTTTTTTATTTTTAATAATAACTAGCTGACCCGACCAACGTTATCCTGTCCAAACAATAGTTCATACAAAAATCCCGTCGAAAAAAGGACGTTATCCCGAAATTTTAATTTTTTTCGTGAAACTTTTCCAATTTTTGTTTCTTTTAAAAACCTGATTCGGACTATTACGAACATTACGAAACAAAAAATAGCCAAAATGGTCCAGCCGTTCTTAAGTGATGCGCTTACTAACAAGAGCATTTCTTTTTTATTTATATAGATAGACTAGCTTCCGCCAGCAGCTTTGCCCGCGTGATATCTTTATAAATTATAACCTATGTTACTCAATGATAATAAACCAGTATACTCGTGAAAAAAATTTCAAAATCGGTTAGGTAGTTTTTGAGTTTAATCATTACAAACAAATAAACAAACATACAAAAAACCAAATCTTTTATCTTTATAATATTAGTTTAGATAAATAATAATTGAAACAATAATAAATAATTTTATTTTAAGAAAAATGCATTTCTAAAATGCCAATGCCGCCATTTTATATTGTTGCGAATGACGATAATCTGTGAATGTAAAGATAGATTTATTTATTTATGATTATGTTAACTGTAGGATTGGGTAATGCTTTTTTGGTTTGATGAAATAATTTAATGCCAAATTACTATAAAGTTCATGGCATTTCTTCTATAAATTTACCATATTAGTTCAATAGGTATGAATATTAAGAGGAATTTATCATTGTCTAGAAAGAAAGAAAGAAAATATATTTATTTAGTACGAAATTAGCAGGAAAGTGTGCCGGCTACGCCTTAAAGGCCCTTCAGATTAAATGCCAGACAAGTAATGATTGACGCTGGTTTTCAACTGGACCTGAAGTGTGAGGTGACGGATGTAAATACACACATAATACATAATACACAGTTTTATACTGCAACGTGTGTATGCATAAAGACGGAAAGTTTTCTGTGTGAGATGTCGCACATTTGTACGAGACCGGTTAAATTAAATAAATTTCTGTCAGATAAAAATAATAACGAATATGGACCTACATAAATTAGTGTGTTTTTGAATAAAATTGCAATACAAAACAAAAAAGCCTGATAAAATATATGACATGGACGCATGATAGCCCTTCGTTAATAATATGTAATAAAAGAAATCCTTCGAAACGAGTCAGAACAAAAACCTCTGTTTAGGAATTTGTCCTCTACGTATGTAAGTTTATTAATACTCATGTTGAACTTTGAATTATTTTATAAAATGTCTGCGTTTTAATCATCATTCTCCTACCCTTGAGAGGGAACAGGGCCTGCGAAAAATTTGAAAAATAGGTATTTAAAGAAACTATTGCCGTCTTCTTACCTCAAGTCTGGCCCCGTAGAGTGCGATAGGGATAGCTACAGCTCAGACCAATTAGTTCACGAAAAAAATTAACGAAATTGACGTTTCGTATTCTCCTTTTTTCTCCTCGAGAACTGAACCGATTCAATTATTTATTACATCCAATTTTAAGAAAAAGTATGTCTAGGATCCTATCATTTTCTTTTATTTTAAAAACTTTTCGAATTTGTCTGGTACTCCTCTAATCATGGCGGTAAGAATGGGGCATTTTGGAGGCTCATATTTTCTTTACCGATAAGTTGCTAAAAAAAATGGAATAACAGGGACGTGACTACAGCAGACAAAAATTGCTCTAGGGGCATTATTCAAGAAGAAAAAAGGGGAATACATTTGTATGGAGAATCGCAGGCCCGTTCCCTCTTAACCCAATTTATTTGATGTAGACGCAACATGGCTTTTTCTTCCATATTTCTCTATTAAGTCATTATCTCGGTAGTCACTTTCTGTCTAACTATATCATCTTTCACACCGTCCATTTATCATTTCTTTCATCTTCCTCTACTTGTATAGTCATGAATGTGGGTGACATTCATGCTCAAAATTGTCCTGACGACATGTCTGCATTTTGTTTTGGCATAAAAACATTGAAATTTCGCATAATAATCTAAAGGATTTCCACAAAAATTGCGTTTTATTACAAAATTAAGTTAACAGGAAAAGATATTTCGAAGAAAACTTTGAACCTATTCAAAATTAACAAATTGCAAAGATTGCTTCACTGTTATGTACTTAACAAAAGAAAGAATTGCTTCACCAAAATCGTATTAATGTGGTAAATTAATGTAGTTGAACATTGCCGAAACTCGTCAAGTTATTATCTTTTACTGTATCATTATTTGGAATTATCACGTTCAAATTCGCAATTTATGGTATACTCAGAATAATTACTAGTCAGTTCATAGAAATTGGGTGGTTACCCAATTTCTATGAACTGACTAGTAATTATTCTGAGTATACAAAACAACATCAACATTTACCTAGTCTTTTCCCAACTATGTTGAGGTCAGCTTCCACTCTCACCGTATGCAGCTGAATATCAGTATTTTACATGGAGCGACTGCCTTTCTGACCTCCACAACCCAGCTACTGGGTAGTACGATATCCCTTGGTAAAAGTGGTTGTCAGACTTTCGGGCTTCTGACGACCCGTAACGACTGTCAAAGATCCACGAATGACAGCCGCGACCAACGGCTTTACGTACTTTCTGAGGCACGGAGAGCCGGACCAACCGCGGCAAGTGTAGGTTAACCTCATCGATCCACCCGAGCGGCTGTTATTACTTAGCCACAAGCCCCTTAGAGCCTCAAGCCCAAGAAATTGGGTAACCAATACAGACCTAATAAAAATACAATTCGATTACTGTAATGACTGCTGTTTTATTTGATTGTGATCTTTTGATATGATTTTAAATTGATGCATTCAAATAACAATTGAATCTAAAATACTTCGTTTAGGTATCTAAAAGTAAAGGTGGTCTGTAATTTAACAATAGACATTGACTACAAATAATGATTAATATGATCTTCGATATAATAGGCTATTATGCAAAAACCAATAAAAGTAATCTCACAAATTAATTTCATCTACAAAAACTCAAAGTGAACGACAATGTAATGCTTTTCCACTGATTCTTTCTTCATACTAATGGACTATTTCAATAGAACACTACTAACATTTGATATTAAACCTTTTCAATGTTAAAATAGGGTTCATTTTGAAGTTTGTCTTAGCACGTGAGATAGGACGTCTAACGTGAGTGCAGGATTGTTGTCGTGAGAGTCTCGGTAAGGTTATTAGGTCTTGTAGCACTGTCTAGTTCTTTTAATGAGTACATTAAGGCCCGTATTACAGAACCTCACTCAAGACTCAAGCATTACTTAAAACTAGTTTCAACCAATCAAAAGGCTTTAAAAGAGTTTTAAGTAATGCTTGAGTTTTGAGCGAGGTTCTGTAATACGGGCCTAAGTGATCTAAGTATAATAACAACGTCGACCTTTTTCCTAAGATAATCAGAAATAATCATCAAGGGGCAGATGATGATGATCATTATCGTCATGTTGTATTTCCATATAGTTCATCCCGATACGACAAATAAATCGTCAAAGCTTTTTCCTAAAAAGAAAAGTTTTTAAGATGTTGTTATGGCAACTAAAAAGTTCAAAATAAGATCACTCAATACTTAAGATCACTTTTCAAGCTCAAGCGCTGCATCAAGCGATGCAGTTGATGGCATCAAATGAGATTGAACTAAAATAACTACCTCCAAGTTATGTACATCAGACTACTTGAAAAATGACCTTGTTTTGAACTTTTTAAAAGCACCGGTTTGTTTCTTTTATTGTGATATATTTTTGGAATTGTCGCCTTAATATTTGGAGTGTACGACTAAACGCCGACAGACTGAACACCGACAAGACTTTACTTCGACGGGACTCTTCGCCGACAGGACACTTCGCCGACAGGACTCTTCGCCGACAGGGCTCATCAGCGACGCAATTTATCTCCGATAATCAGTTTTTTGTAAGGCGTTCCATCCCCTTCTAACCTAACCTGTCCGAGTCGGGGTGCCCCAAGTCCCGAGCTCGCTATGCGTCGCTGATGAGCCCTGTCGGCGAAGAGTCCTGTCGGCGAAGTGTCCTGTCGGCGAATAGTCCCGTCGAAGTAAAGTCTTGTCGGTGTTCAGTCTGTTGGCGTAGTGTCTGTCGGCGTTTAGTCGTACAGTGAATATTTGTCTTTGTTTTGATACCCCACATGATCACATTTTTTTCAAGACATTAGTTACATATAACATGACATTTTTTTTTTTTTGGGTGGGAAATTATCAAATAACTTCTCCCGCTCTGGGTGGAGCGGGAGGGCGTGTCAGACTCTTACTGACTAAAACCCACCCGTGTTCCTTCCGTTGCCTTTACGTTGCCAGGGGCCACGGTATCCCTTTCGGACTTTCCCGCAACCCCGGCAGGCATCGGTCCTATCGGACCCCTTCCGTTGTGCTGACATCTCTTTGAGGCGCGCGTGGAACACAACGCGCCGTCGACCCGGGCCTGGTCCTTATCGGACGGCGAGCTACCCATTGCTCACCGTCCGCAAGCCCGCGCCTACGGTGGCCGGGAATCGGCCTGCGATTCCCGACGCCCAGGGCGTCTCCTGCGGCGGCTAGGGGCGTGAGGGCGCGAAATTTGCCTCTCCCTCACGCGTTCTGCCTCCTCCTTCGCGAGCATTACTGCTTCGCAGAAGGAGGTGACGGCCTCCCATGCCCTCTCGCTCCGTACCATGGCCTGGACTAGGGCCGGACGCGAGAGATCCCCGCCGCCGATATATAACATGACATCACGCCTGTATTTCTCCAAGGGTTAGGCAGAGGCGTACCTATAAATAGTACACCCACATTTCGCCAGTTTCATTAGTTACTTATTTTCGACTTAAATCAGCAATTTTGATTTTACAAAAACTAGACCTAGCCTAATAACCATCATGAGACTTAGGTGAGTGGATGGGATGATTCGAGGGTATATAGAATTCCACATGCAATCATACATAGATACGTGTGGAATACATAATCCTAAAGATACATAAAACAAACCAGACACCATTACATTCAAATAATATCATTACTACTGACAGTGGTTGGAATGATGATATGATCTAAATATATTTTAATATTTTTACGTCAATATTGATGTCATTATTACTGATAGCGTTTGGTCCGCTACAGATACGTATGGAAAACATTACTCTGGAGTTGGTATCGCACAGTCGGGTAAATAGGAAGGCTTTGAAAATTTGCCTTTCTCTGCTACAACACTACCTACATATATACATTATGAATATGTACTTGTATAATGTGAAGGTTCCTACAGCAGGACATTGAACTTTAAAATCTAGGTAAACAAAACATATTTGGTAAGTAAATAAAGTAAATGTGTGAAAATTGTCACTAACAGGTACAAAGTACAAGATTTGTGTTGGAATATGCCATATAAGTTTCTGAATGTATCTTGGATATGACTGGACGTGAGAGTCTGAAATTGCCACCGTCTTGAGCAAGCGTGGTGATCAATGCTCCTACCTTCTCTGTAGAAGAAGAGGCTTGGCACAATAATAGGCTGGTATTTTATGCCAAAGCTGGTTTAGAAATAAAGAAAATACATTTATTTTGCACAGACTAAATTAAAAATAAAACTAAAAGACAAATAAGTAAAAAGAAATCAAATAAAAAGAAAGAATACAAAATAAATAGTGTAAACTACGTTGTAAGATACTAGCAGGAATGTGTGCCTCGTGGCTGCGCCAAATAGGCCCAGTTCACCAAAAATGCCAGACAACTAGTAGGCACTAGTTGTCTGGCATTTTCACTAGTGCCTGACACTAGTTTTCAACTAGACTTGAAGTGTGAGGAGGTTTAAAGATATTAACTTAACGGTAAGGCATAAAGTGAAATAAAAAAAACGAGCCAGCCTTACAGTAGTCGCATATGTGTAACATCTCGCATCTCACCTTGGTAATAAGCAACATTAAAGGAGAGGGACCTCGATTGTATACAGGATGTCCAAAGACCCATCACAAAGCCGTCATGCACGCATTCTGTGCATCAAACTAAGTGACATTGCCGAGGACCTACTTTTATGTTTGCTAGGATACATCGCTGTTTATTGTAGCGCGCTATGTAACGCACAAAAACCATTGTGTGCATGGGTGCTTACAGTCCGAGGCTCGTTTATTTAAGTGTTAAGTTTCGTAAAAAAGCTTCAAAACTTTGGAACTTTGACCTTCAATATATCCGTAAGAAGGTACAGTCACGAGCTTTAATTTGGGACCCACCTAAGGTTGAATATCGTGTAGCAAACTTTCGCCATTTAGAGCTATTATGTTAACGCTGTCACTGCACAAACAATAAACGTCATAATGTTTACCATCGACAACTTTACGTTTCTAGGGGCTAACGTCAACTGGAGCGAGGGCAAACGATCATTACCGATTTCTGAGTAATAATTACTTTTTGGGCCTGTGGTCCCATAAGAAAAAAGAAACAAATAAAAAAGAACAAAATTATATTGTCAATATATGATAGCTAGTCAACTAACCCGCTTATTCTTCAAACCTATATTAGTTAAAAAGTTTTGTCTCTTTCTCAAACATAAATATCAAAGTGACGGACCAAAACAACATATTTAAAATAAAATAGGTTTAAAGGCCGTTTATGATTATGGGGGCTTAGAAGATTTCAGCTAAAATATTGATTAATAAAATCTTTAGAAAAACAAAGTTTTTTATTCTTTATATTTATTAAGACATTTATGACACAAACCTCAATCTTAACACAATTATATAGAAAGCATGGTTAGCGGTGCACAAAATAAACACTTATCACCGAAGGCTACGACTAAATTAATTTAAATCTCTCCAGTAATTTTTTTATCATAAATATTCAAAACCGCGTATATCCACCTTCATTGTCAATCACAGCCTGGAGCCGGTTACGCATGGATCCAATCAATTTGTCACATATGTCAGTACCCCTTAAACTTTCCCAGACTGTGAGGCAGTGATCCATAAGTGCTTCTCTAGTTCTTTCGTTTCTATTTGACCATTTTTGAACCATTAAGCCCCATAAATTTTCTATAGGATTTAAATCGGCACACTTTGCAGGCCACGGAATACGATTTAAATTTGCTCTATTATTGTCGAACCAAGTTCTAACGATTCTTGCCGTATGAATTGTTGCGTTATCTTGAACAAAGTTTATTGGAGCAACATCTTCTTGTGGATAATATAGTTGCAATGTTGGAAGGACACTCTCGTCTAATAAATCGACATAATCTTGAGCAGTGGCCCTGGGTGGTAAATTTATTAGTTCTCCAATGCCGGCTGAACTAATCCAGCCAGACATGTTAACTGTAATGCGACCAGACGCGTTGTTAGCTATGACGTGGTCTTCTGTGTATCGCGTCCTGTCAATTCGCCACAAATGTAGTCTGCCCGTTTGGGAAGATTGAAAAGTCTTTTCATCGATGAAAGCCGTCGTCGTCCAATCAAAATTTAGATACTGACGTGCGAAAATAAGTCGAGCAGCTTTATGGGCATCCGTCAACGCAATTTTTTTTGCAGGCCGCCTGTGATGCAGTCCCATAGCTTTAAGATGCCTTCTAACTGTTGAAGGGTGGACTTCAAACGCTTCCGCAAAATACCTCGTTGGCGTAAATCCATTCATCAGGTATTGCCTTTGCATCAAGCGGCTCTGCTCTTGTGTTTTGGTCACGATTAGCCGCAAGCATTTTATTAATTGGTAAATTATATTTTGTGAAAATATCACATTAAACTATTTTCTTAAATGACACTGACACGACACATGTTCGTAATTAGAAAATCGTAATGATAGCTTTTTGCAACGAGGTTATCATTTCATAGGTCGATTAGATAAGACATTTTATGTCTTAACTTGACATTCAACATTTCAACCTTAAAGCAAAGTTTCAAAGTTTCGACCTTATTGCATTATGATTGTTCTAACAACATTTAACGGAAATGGGTCCCAAATTAAAGCTCGTGACTGTACCAGAAAATATAGTCCAGTACAAAAAAAAAATGACGACGGGAACAACAAGTGACTCTCGGTTTCGTTAACCCTTAATTGGAGGCATCTAAAAAGTTACGTAAACGGACGCGTAGGGTATTTGACAACCCAAATTTGATCATAGACATAAAATACGAAATACACGCAAGCGTGTTTTTCACCATACGGTTTTAACGACTTGACAATATTATTTATGTAAGTTTAATATTAATTACATATATATAACACACACACACCACACACAGAACATACATTACACATGCGAGTGTGTGTGTGTGTTATCGCATATATTTTGTAGTTTATTATTCTCATTAACCCTTAACCACCTGACGTGTTTTCAGTTACACTACCATCTGACGTCGGTCCTGGATACCGCTTGCGTATTTTCCATATTTAATAACCATTATTTAAAATATTACAATATAAAAGTCACATCTGTATTTTAGTTATATTTTTATTCATCATAAGTTTTTAAATTGTGCAAAAGTATGCATTTACATATAAAAAATCAACACTACAAAATATATAAATTTTAGCAAAAACTCTAGGATCTTCGAAAATCTGAGATATTAGTAGGAAATTTCACTGTAACTCAATAGTTTTTACAAATATAATTACGTATAATGTTTAAATGCGCGCGCATATGGAGCTGCCGAGGTGCACGTCGCGTACTGGTGGAAGCGAGGTAAAAGTACATGGACACATAGGTGCGTCGAATGCATAGTAATGGAAGAATTTGAAAAAGAAAATCGCCGGAGTCTCTCAGACCGACGTCAGGTGGTTAAGGGATAAACCTTTTTGGAATAAATTCTTTAAATTATGGTAAAAACTGCGTCAAAATCTGTTGCGTAGTTTAAAAGAACAACGCGGTCATACAAAGAGACAAGAAAAGTGACTTCATTTTATTTTAAAATACACTAGCTTTTGCCCGCGACTTCTTGCGCGTGAAATTTCTTGTTCCTTCGCATCGTCCACCTGTTACTTCGTTTTCACTTAGCGTTCTTTTTAACTTGCTTACTTTTGCTCGACTCCTAAGGCTCATAATATGATGCTAATCAACCTTGATTATGAAACTATTTAGTTGGACTCTATCCGTGTTTTGATTCTATTTATGTCCTAACGCAGTTCAAGGTCTTCCGTTTAGCCATTTTAGCGTGAAAGCATAACAAACAAACTCACTTTCACGCTAAAACGGCTGAACAGATTTGGATGAAATTTGGCATATGAGTAGACCATGACCTGGAAAAGGACATAGGATACTTTTTATCTAGATATTCCCACGGGATCGAGACTTATGCGGATGAAACTGCGGGGTGCAGCTAGTAATTTATAAAGATATCACGCGAGCGAAGCCGCTGGCGGGAGCTAGTGGTTATTATATATGCGTACTATTGAAGAACTTCATATCTTAGCAGTTTGCAGTAAAACAAAATCCCGTGAACACGATGATCACATCTGTTGCCGCCACAGTTCAATAGCGGCCGAACGCTGCAAGCAGAAATAGACCTTGCGGTGTGTTGATATGAACTTCTTCGATAGTTCCGGTCATAAGCCGAAGAACTGCAGGATGCATAACAAAGTTATTTAATTTCTATAATGAGAACTTATTTAACCATTTAATTATGTTAAAGAAAGATCGAATGTATTATGTTTGATACTGTGCACAAAAACAGCATTATTTTACATAATTAAATTATGTTCATTAAATAATCTAGAGTTCATGGTTTAGCACAGTTTTACATAAATAACACTTGACCTAGGACATCTTCTAGGATTCTTAAATATCCTAGGTCAAGTTTTGTATACCATTGACATGAAAGGCTAAAATTGTAACAAAATTATTTTTGATAAAAAAACAACTGTATTTTAAATCTTCTAACTTAAAATCTAATTACAGCATCAAAAATCTTATTTATATTATTTATTAATCTATCTATCTCTCAAAAACTCGAAAATTTGCTCGACCGATTGTGGTAAGTTGTTGCGTGCGCGCCGGAGAAAGGTCCTAACAAAAAAAAAATTAAATGGCCTTGCAAGGCAGTCGCTAGTGTTAATTAAAACCGTGAAAGAAAACATCGTGAGGAAACCTCGGTGCCTGAGAGATATTTATCGACAGCATGTGAAGCCAATTCACAGGCCCATGGGCGCCGGGTGGCGTAAAAACTCTAACACCAGGTTACTCACTAACCACACAAAAAAAGAAAGCTATTGATAAATAAATAAGATTGAGATTTTTGAGGCTATAATTAGATTTTTTTAAGAAGATTTAAAATACAGTTGTTTTTTTTTAAACCAAAAATATTTTTGCTATTATTTTAGCCTGACAGATTTAAATCGAAACGGGCCTATTATCTCTGTCTCTAGCCAATAACAATGTTTATTTTTTCTATCATTTAATCCCTCACGCATTTTCTCTCAACCTTCACATTAGAACTTATAAAAATCTAATTAAACATTGCAACAGACCAATAACACGTGCCTACTGCGATTCGTGCCAGTGGCATTCAAATAATTAAAGACTACTAAAACGGAACGTAATGGTTGACTGAGAAGGTTTGGCCTCGATTTGACAGCTGGGTTCCGTATTATATGACAGTTGTGTTTGTTTTGATAAATTGCGTGCATCGAGATGAAATTACTTTGAGGGATAAGTATTTATAGATGAAAGGAAAGTTGTCTTGGTGATCATGAAAATTGGTTTTGTGAACTTGAAAATAACCGTGTCCCTCATGGTTATTTTCAAGGCAATTAGACTCCGACGGCTAATCTGAAGCCTACCTACACACTTGGTATTAAGGTGTTAAGGCTCCCGGAGACAGGTGCGACGCGACGGCCCAACGCGACGTGACACTTGTGGATCAATTTCTATGGAAACTTCACGGAAATTGTTTTACCTGTGTCGCGTCGCACCTGTCTGTGGGAGCCTTTCGTTTTTATGCGATGTAATGCTTCCGGTTCCTAAAAAAGCGGTGAACGATCACACAATAATGGCTGAGGGTATTTTGACACCTTAACGTCAAATACTGGTGAAAATGACAGATTTTCATGAAGGCCGATAAAATATGACGGAACCGCTTACCTAGGAAACCAATGCCTAACCCATATCACCGTTCTCCGTTTCCATAGTGACGTGACCATTTTTTATCGATGAAAACTATATTTTCTAGCTCTTCTATACCAATACATACATACAAATAAATAAAATTGAAGTGTCTGTTTGTAATGTCAAAATAACAGCTTTTAACTACATGCTTATGTACTCGTAAGTATATACGTTACTTATAAAAAATAAAAATAAAATTGTCTGTCTTTCTGTTTGTTCCGGCTAATCTCCGAAACGGCTGGACCGATTTTGATGGCACTTTTACTGTCGGATAGCTGATGTTATGAGAAAAAACATAGGCTTAACTACTTTTACATTACAAAAAGAATTAAGGTACACGCGGGCCAAGCCGCGGGCTGCAACTAGTTGTACATATTAATGTTCGTATGGTCTGTACTAAAGTCTGCTACTACTATTGAGAATTGTAGGTAATTGATGTTCTGCGGACTTGCTTCGGCTATACACACCGTTAAAAAATCTTGAAACACGTGCCATTCCTTAAGGGGGATGCGCTAAGGCATCTCCATTAAGGAATGACACGTGATTCGAGCAAACGTTTTGTAGCAAATGTTATTCAAATGTTTTTTCATAGTTTTTTGCAATTTGCAGGTCAGTGTCAGGTTGTATGTTGCGTAAAATATGATTCACGACCGTAAAAATTAATGTTGTTTTACAGAATTATAATAATTAGAATCAGCAATGCAACTTATTGGTGATTCGCATGAATTTACTCGCTCTTCGCGCATCTTGTGGACACAATAGTGATGATCATCATGACAAAGATATTCGCAGTTATAATAATTATTACTTCATAAGTATTATACGTTTACATATTGACATTCGGTTTTACACATTTGGAAAACCCACAAAGCAGCTATATACGGTGTTCAAACAAACGGAAACGTGACACAAATTATATTAAATACAGGTTGTAAATTACCAAACGGTTTTATTTACTTTAAATTTAAATGAGTGGTGGATGCCTATGTTAAACTATGGAATAGGCCAAGTCGCGGAGATTAGGCGACAGCCGGGAGGTTAAGTATATAGCCCACGATCGCACGGACGGAAAAATATCGCGGCGGGATTTTAGCGCGCACTGGATTTTCAACGTGCGTTGAGAATCCAACGCCCTGGGACGCACTCTCGCCTCAGCGCGTTGAAAAAACACACTGTTGGATTTTCAACTCTCGGCGCTGACCAGAACGTTGAAAATCCAGTGCACCGAAAAAAATCGCCGCGGGAAAAAATCGCTCGGAGTATGTAAGGACCGTAGCAGGATCTGTGTTCTGTAGTTTCTGCCTGTCCATTGGAAGAACGCGTGAGTTTATGTATTTGTAAAAACCAGTTTATACTTCAGAAGTAGAATTTTAAGTACTTACATCTGTATATATATATAAAAATGAATCCCTATTTTTCTGGTCACACCATAACTTGAGAGCGGCTGCACCAAATTGGATAATTCTTATTTTGTTGTTTTCGTTATTCTCAAGACAATGTTCTTAGGATGGGATCTATTGCAGGTAGGTATGCAAGTAGGAAGGGAAGGTAGGGGAAGTAGGCAGTAAGTAGATAGGTATGTAGGTAGGTATGTATGTAGGTGTAGGAAGGTAGCTATGTAGGTAGGTAGGTAGGTAGGTAGGTAGACAGGTGCGCCGCGGAAAAGTACTTAGTGCTACCCGTGCGAAGCCGGGGCGAACAGCTAGTATTATAATAGTTTCCATTGCCTAATCACTAAATCTTGAACTATGGTGACTATGGGCTTGTTTGTGTAGTAGGCTAGAAATAGTTTAATATTATAATTTGCATATTTGAAGTACAAATATGCAAAATGCGCATTTTTATATCCTGTTTCTCCGGTAGGAGTTATGTAGGTAGGTAGGTTTGTATGTAGGTAGGGTAGGTAGGGTAGGTAGGGTAGGTAGGGTAGGTAGGGTAGGTAGGGTAGGTAGGGTAGGTAGGGTAGGTAGGGTAGGTAGGGTAGGTAGGGTAGGTAGGGTAGGTAGGGTAGGTAGGGTAGGTAGGGTAGGTAGGGTAGGTAGGGTAGGTAGGGTAGGTAGGGTAGGTAGGGTAGGTAGGGTAGGTAGGGTAGGTAGGGTAGGTAGGGTAGGTAGGGTAGGTAGGGTAGGTAGGGTAGGTAGGGTAGGTAGGGTAGGTAGGGTAGGTAGGGTAGGTAGGGTAGGTAGGGTAGGTAGGGTAGGTAGGGTAGGTAGGGTGGGTAGGGTGGGTAGGGTGGGTAGGGTGGGTAGGGTGGGTAGGGTGGGTAGGGTGGGTAGGGTGGGTAGGGTGGGTAGGGAAGGTAGGGAAGGTAGGGGAAGTAGGTAGTATGTAAGTAGATAGGTATGTAGGTAGGTATGTATGTAGGTGTAGGAAGGTAGCTATGTAGGTAGGTAGGTAGCTAGGTAGGTAGGAAGGTCCGCCGTGGATAAGTACTTATTGCTACCCGTGCGAAGCCGTGCCGGGCAGCTAGTATTATAATAGTTTCCATCGCCTAATCACTAAACCTTGAAATATGTTGACTATGGGCTTGTTTGTGTAGAGGCTAGAAATAGTTTATGATTTGATTTGAATAGCACATTTTTGCAAATTTTTACATCCTTTTCTCCTAACCAGTGTGTTGTTTTGTCAAGCATGGCAAGTACCTAAGTAGGTATGATCTAAATATTCTAATTCATCACCAGAAGAGGAAATTTGCCTAATGGGATCTACATTTAATTTTAATTTCAATACCTACTAATATTAAAAGCTTCCTTTTAATAGACAAATTATTAGGAAATAATTAGGTATGATGATCCTGGAAATAACAATTTTAGGATTATATTCTTCCTCCACCGCGACTATTTTGTTCGGCAAACTCGAACGCGCGAAAAGGCATGTACGCACGAACGAACCAGGACAAAGTGAACACGAACATCGAATACTTTGTTCGCGTGTGCGTACCACTAACGAATATCAAAGACTGTGTTCGTCAAAAATGTTCGTGGCGATCTAATTTCGAATCCATAGCTATTAAAGAGAGCGGGGCAGTTGAGCACACACGAAAACAATTGGTTCGTACCTACGTGTGGATGTAAATAAGCATTACATCCACACGTACGAACCAAATGTGCCGTGTTCGGTGTTCGTGTTCACCATGTTCTGTTCTTTCGTGCGTACACGCCTTAACAATGCTTCCCATTTTTCCGAAAAAATTTGTGACATAATGAACGTAACGATCGCGTATTCGCGCCATCGATTTTTTTGGTTAGGCCGCGGGGTAGAATGTGTAAGGTGCTGATTTGGGTACATGCTTAACATTTCAAGTGATAGTTCTACTACAATCCCTCGCCCTAAATAAAGTTTGCCCAACAGTCAATTACTTAAACTGAATCTACAACTACGACTAATCACATAAAATTAAGGTAAACAAAGGACAATTTCTTAATAAAAAATTAAAGAGTACGGACTCAAACAATGAGTTATGTTCTCTGGGCGTGGTACGAACAAATGGCCCTTACTTTGCTTTAACTACCACCTTGCTTGTACTGGAGTCTGTTTCTGTACCTACTATTAATAGATAGATACTGCTTTATACCCTTAGCTTAGCCCACGTTCACAAGGACGTTATAAAATCGCGGCGATTTTTTTTTCGTGCACTGGATTTTCAACGCTCACTTTATTATAAATAGGCAAATTGTTTAAGAGCTGTACACAGCTTTAAGTGACAAGTTCGCTATAGTTTATAACTTTTATAAGTCATATGATGTGCTCTCTGTATATGTTTTTGTGATCTAGTAATTGGAGTGCCATAATAAATAAATAATATTCTCACTGAAACTGCAAGCAGACCTCCTCTCTGTGAGAGAAAGGTGGATGTAATCCACCATGCGGGTTTGTGTATGTCATATGTCTTAAAATTTTCGGTTCTAGGACATGCCCGGTTTCCTCACGATATTTTCCTTCATCATTTTGAGAGTGGTGATGAAATAAACTTCATCTATTTAATATCCCTTCACCTATAATCATTGTAATTAACTTTATCTACAAAACTAACTACAAGTTGTTATTTTATTCGCATGTATACGATATTTTGATCTTCTACCACAGATGGTTCACTCCGCAAAATTATTTAAATAAAAAGCGACTCTTGCAACGATACAATAAAGTACAATTCAGTTCAATTCACAATTACCTACTGTTATATTCACCTAGAAATTGCCTCTCTTTCTATAGCGTAAGTCTTATATCTTCTGACTACGTTACGATCACTGAATTGGCCCCGCCGCGTAGTTGTAGCTTCATACTTAAAATGCGGAGTGCGCCTTCTGTACTATTCTGTGCTTCTATTTAGAAAAAAATATTAAATTCACTCACTCTACACCACGCCGCTGGATCCAGAAACATGAGAAATTTTCCATATATAACGAAGGAACTAAGGAAGGATTTAAAACAAAATCATCCCCTATTGGAGTTGAATAGATAATAAAAGTTAATAAGGAAAATCGTATTTTTTGCCAATGGTAGATCCCATCGGGTAATAGTGCTTGCCGCTTGATCACAGACTACATAAAGATACTACGTTTGATTCAAAATAAAACGAAGCTATCGGGAGCTACTTTTTCTTCAGACAGTCAATGACATTTCTTGTTTATTCTTTTTATTCCAAGTGACATTTGTATTTTAGATCAGAAATCAGAACAGAAATCTATAAAAAGTTTTTTATAAAATCGTAAATGAGGTTATATAAAATAAATATTAATATTTATTTAGCATCTTTAATTTATTTTATAAAACCTCTTTAACGATTTTATAAAAACTGTTTATAGCACAAAAAAGTACGTATTAATTAGGCTCTAGGTATAATAAAGAGCCTATTAAATACGGATTTTTTTTGTAATCTGAAACTGTGTTATACTGAATAGTACCGTATTTTATTTTGTTTCCATAATGGCAGTGTGACAATAGAAAAGCGGCATTTAGCCGCTTTTCAGTTCGATTCCCATCCGCAACACTATCGAAAACATGCAAGTTTTTTATAGCAGTCTATGAAATGTGTATGAAAAAATACAGGAAAAGCAACGACAATAATAACATGAAAGTTATAAGTTGTAATTAAAAAAAAAAAAAAAAATATTCTGTCGAAAGAGCAGCCTCTTAATAAATCATATTTTGCGATGAATAAAAAATAATCTATTTTTTAACCTTGATCAATAAAATCCATAAGATTAAACTAATAGGCTCACGATATTCAATATTCACGATAACTTTACAGTTATTAAACATAGAAGAATATCGTAATAACCTACAGTTACTTTCTTTTAATTACCAACCTGTTCCTACTTTTTCATGTATCTTTTGTTAACTATTAGCTTTTTCCAACAAACATCGGCTTACAAACATTGTCAATACGCTGATTCATTTTAAACGGAAGGCCTTTTCTACTGTGATACAGTTTTTTAAAAACAGGATAATCACCTGATTTTGTATCCTGTACTAGTATCAAAAAAAAACTTAAGTACTGTATTGTATTGAATAGTTTTTGCTTATCAATAACTGGTGGAAACATTATCTGTAACACTTTTTTTTCTGCCTATTTTTAGAACAATAAAAATTATTATAAAACTTCTTAAGTTTTTCGTGAAGAAAAGAAATTGAAATCATTAAATTATTGATTTATAATAAACTAGGAATATCTAAACTAATATCTCACCTTTAGACATTAATAAACAGATTTTCGTCTACTAAGACAAGAAAAATGATTTTTAAGCCATAGCAATTTTATGTGTGTTCAGTCGTTACGGGTAGTTGAAACTCAGCAGTCTGACAACCAGTCTTACCAAGGGGCATCAAGTAACCAGTAACTGGGTTGTGGAAGTCAGTTAGGCAGTATTCAGTTGCATCCGTTTACACTGGAAGTCTACGCCAACATAGTTGGAAAAGGTTAAGCAGGTTGACTTATAATATAATGCGTATTTACAATATATCAATACAATCTGTCAATATTGAATTATAAACATTTACATAATATCCATTACACTTGACAGATCAAGCGGACGCGACGCGAGTAGCTTGCATTTAAATGTTTTTTGCATATCATGCAGTTAATTGTACCAACGTAAGTATGATTAATTATGTGTTCAATGGTTTGTTTACAATCATAAACTAAACCTTATTTATGCAATAGAAGCAGATTATTGCTGTGTTATGCTTTGAAAAACCATTTGCATTTGTTTACACAACCAGAAGCTGTACTTAGGTATCTCTGGAGTTGTTTTCCCGTTCTTCTCCATAGGAACCTACTACGCTTTGGAATGGGCAACTAGCTTCTTCTTTCTGACTGATCGATCCTTTGACAATTCAAAAGTGCCTGTAATTGGTTTAATTGAAATAGATGCTTTGGGTTTGAGTTTGTAGAAAAGAATCTAGAGGCTTGCGATTCAAGGCCGTTTTATTATACGGAATTTTGCCGTCCGTAATCCGAGTACCATATGGGACATGTGACTTTTTCAATATCATCACTCTAATCTTGTTTGATCTAGACTTACAGTATGTTATTTTTAAAAAAACATATTTCCCGCAAGCCTTCTTCAAATAAGATTGATTGATTTGATTTTTCAAGGTCTTTATTACTACAAAAGGTATACAAATGATCAATGATCTTATTCTTATTCTATTTCTACACAAATAGAATAAGAAATACATATAAGATTACTTTATATTATAATTGAGACAATTAATTTAAAGTCGAGACTGAGGAAATCATCGTGAGGAAATCGCATGTTTAAGAACCAAAAATTCGAAGCTAGTAACCGCCTCTGTGGTCTAGTGATTAGACCACCTGTCTCAGAACCCAGAGGTCCCAGGTTCGATTCCCAGTCGGGGCAAAATATTCTGCTCGGTAGGTTGGTGGTAGGGCTTGTTCTAAGACCGCCTGACTAGCTACCACCATCTTATCTAAGTCTGTCGCCATAACAATGATGTTTGCAGCGTTGTTGTGTTTCAGCAGTTAGAGGGTGAAGCTCGCTTCCACCTTCGGCCTGATCATCACTTACCATCAGGTGAGATGCAGGCCAAGAGCTACCCATAGTGGATTAAAAAAAAAGACGACGTGACGTCACCAACTCGCACTGGTCCCGCGTGGTGGATTACGGCCAACTCCCACTCACAGCGATGAGGCCTCCGTCCCAGCAGTGAAAACATTATAGGCTGATTATGCAATACCTACTGGTGCCGTTTTAATGCTATCATGATTCCAGTCCGAGAGAGAGACAAAGTCATACAATATGTAAATAAAACCCTGTCCGATCCAAAAGGGTACATAGGTACTGCAAAAACATTACCAAAAGGTATATATAATAAAGATACTTATTATTATTGAAAATAAAAAAGTTATTGCTAATTAAAAATCACATTATTTGTACCAAAATTACCCCAAATCTAATGAAAATTTTCAGTTTCAACAGGGGTCAAAAGTTATGACTTGTAGTTGTAGACACCCGCTCAACGACGGCCGCTCGCGCCCATGTAAATAACCCGGTAAAAATCCCCATAGAAAAAAAAAAGTGGCTATTTTTTTTCTCTTTTCCTGAAAATTACCTCATTTATTTATTTATTACAACGGTTATACACCAGTAACAGTAAGTAATTAACTACATAAGTATTATATAAATTACAATTTCATCTGGATAGGTAGGTACAGCGTTAATATAAAATAAAATTAAAAAATACATTTCGTTAGGTTTCAAATTATTAGGACATGCAATTATTTATATACAATCTTTTTCACAAAATCTCGAGCACAATAACATTATTTGGTTGAGTCCGTCGGTCAACACGTCACAATCGGGTAAGTCAAAAATAAGGGCATTGATTGCGCTGCTCATGGGAATAAATTTACATAAATAGACTCTCAGTACGATATTTAACAACACCCTCACAGATCGGACAGATTTTTTTTTACATGTTGTAGATGACCGATAGCACCATACCACCAAAATTATCTATATATTTTTCGCACAAATAAAATATTTCTTCATCAACAACTGAAATGATTATCTCTTTAATTACATTGTATACAGATCACTCTAGATTTCCATACGGCCTAAGTGGTTTCTAGTATTCAATGTTTTAATGATAAATTATTTTATAAGTATGTCAAGTGGGTAGAAACAGTAACTGAAGGTCTAAAGTACATCTAGTATTATTAAGTCTTTAGCATAATCAGCCTGTTCCTACTACTGGGACACAAGCCTCCATTCGGTGATAGGTGGCCGTAATCCACCACGCGGGCCCAGTGCGGGTTGGTAGATGACGCATATCTTTGATTTATTGGTTCTAGGACATGCCGGTTTCCTCACGATGTTTTCGGTCACCGGTTTGAGAGTAGTTTTGACGTAATAATTTACACAAAGTAAAACACCTGCCTGGGTACAAACCTACAACTTGTAATTCGCGGCCGGTACCACTGCTCATAATTAGCTACAATAAGTCTATACTTTGAATCCTAACTAGCCTGACTAATAATAAAAATACGAAAGTGAATTTGTTTGTTTGTTACGCTTTCACACTAAAACGGCTGAATGGATTTGGATGAAATTTGGCACATGAAAAGACTATGACCTGGGTTAGGACATAGGATACTTTTTATCTCGATATTCTTACGAGATCGAGACTTATGCGGGTGAAACCACGAGGCGCAGCTAGTTATTTATACACCGTGAAATCTTAATGGTTGTTTTCCCGCGGCAGAACAACTTGCCATAAGGAGTACTTTCGAAGCATAGAGTAAAAGTAAAAAAATAATGATGTTTTTGTTTTAAAATAATTAAAAAAATATTCATCAACTCGAAAACGTGAGAATCAATAGTAACAGGTAACTTGTAGGTACTACTCGAATCGCACGCGCCGCCGACAAAGGAAAGCGATGCATAAATGTTCAAAGAAATAAAACTCTTGCACGTGGTGATACGGCATAAACTAGTTTGCACGCAACAACACAATATTTGTTTTCAAAATTGTTTCTAATATTTTATAACGATTGTATTACCAAGACAAAACATTTTCGCTGCGGGAAAACAACCATTAAGATTTCACGGTGTAGGTATATTTTAACGACAGTCGTTCTAAAACAAGTTATAAGAATTTAGTAATTACGTATATTTAGTGCGCTAGCGAATCTAATTTATTATATTTCGGATGTCAGTACGACGTCAAATTAATCTGATAAGAGTATACCTAGATGTGAATGGTCTAGGAGCACACTTGCAAAATTTAAGGTAAAATATTCTCTACAACGGTATTGTGATAGTAACAGCCGTACGCGTCGATCAAAGGTTAAGTTACGCTTGCCGCGGTCCGTTCGTGGATGGGTGACCATCCATTATATATCAACCCCTCCATGTCTAGGAAAGCACGTTAAGCCGTAATTTAGATTTTTGACAGTCATTACGGGTAGTCTGAAGTCTGGCAACCTATCTTACCAAGAGGTATCATGTTACCTAGAAATTGGGTTGTGGAGGTCAGATAGGTAGTCGCTCCATGTAAAATATTGGCATTCAGCTGCATCCGGTTAGACTGGGAGCCGATCCCAACATGGTCGGGAAATGGCTAGGCAGATTGTCTAGCCTTCGTTTTAATATACCAATGACTGAATAAATGATGATTACTGATATATATCTTCAAACCGCACTATAATGACTTATCTGCACATTAAAACCAATAAGATTGAATTAAGTATCATTATTATTCATCTTCAAAACCGCAAGACTAATATTTAGAATGACTGTTCCAAAACACGCATTTTAATCAATTAAATTAAGTTTTATTTGGAATATGCAACGGTAGCTATTACGCAACGCTTACAAATCGAATGTTATGAAACTGACATTGAACTTAACAAAGCTGTTTACTCTAAACTAATCTATCTTCTATACATACTATATTTGAAGTTCATCGGAGGCTATTGACTTTGACTCATTATTATATAATGTCATCATTAATTTCTAATTGTTTGATTGTGTATGTGAAGTGAAAAAGTTCCGTGACATTAATAGGCTATAGGCTTCCTGTTTTTTTTTTTTTGGGTGGGAAATTATCAAATAACTTCTCCCGCTCTGGGCGGAGCAGGAGGGCGTGTCAGACTCTTACTGACTAAAACCCACCCGTGTTCCTTCCGTTGCCTGTACGTTGCCAGGGGCCACGGTATCCCTTTCGGACTTTCCCGCAACCCCGGCAGGCATCAGTCCTAACGGACCCTTTCACGTATCATTCATATATTTTAAACATACCTATTACTTGCGTGATTTTCATTTATTTTTATTACTTATGTTTATCATTTAAATATTCATCTAAGGAGTAATAGCATTTGTTTATCAGTATTTTTTTAAGTTTATTTATAAATATATTTAACTTTTCTTCTTTCTTTATTATTTCAGGTAGCTTGTGAAGGAGCGTCAAGGAGTACCAGTAGCAGTCACCGAAGTACACCTTCAGGTCACTCCATCGAGTCCGGTGGTGAGGTCTCATCATAACTAACAAAACGAGCCCAAACTCGGCAGACCTAGTTCTACTCATCGAGGAGTACCAGTAGCAGTCACCAAAGTACACCTTCAGGTCACTCCATCAAGTCCGGTGGTGAGGTCTCATCATAACTAGTAAAACTAGCCCAAAGTCCACAGCCCACATCTTTCTTCTAGAAGAGGGCTTCCAGTGCCTCCTAGCAGTCACTGAAGTAGGCATTTATATCTAAGTATTATTTAGTAAAAATACAAACCACAAAACAAAATATTTTTTGTAGATACCTATTTATTTTAAAGAAAATAGAGAAAAAAAAAATTTCAAAGTACCAAAATTAGTTGACTTGACTACTATTCCCGCAACTAACCGTGCGTACACTTGTGTGTGTGACCTTTGTCAATGTAGTAGTTCGATTCTATACCTATCAAATTTGTAAACGCGTCCTTAACTTAGTGTCAGTTAAAAAAAATACTAGCCACTAGTAATAAATAATCAAATCAAATTATGAAGTACCCTTTTTGTTTTTAGGGTTCCGTAACAAAATGGTTAAAAAGGGACCCTTATGGTGCGACTCAGTCTGTCTGTCCGTCTGTCTGTCACAGCTGGATATCTTAAGAACTACTAATCCTATCAACTGGAAATTTGGAATAGTTTTGGATGACGTTTGCCCAACTATTTTGCAAATAAGAAAGATTTTTTTTTGTTTTGTAACAGGGACAACACGGGTTCTTAAAAATTTGATGTGGGGCTACTAGGGCATGTGGGGTATCATATGAAATAGCGCTATTTGAACATTCTCAAACATTTTTCTTTTTTTTTAGGCCGCATATTTTTCGACTTTTGACGAAAAATGAAAATAAAAATACCGTTTAAATTTAAAATCTGAAATTATTCTGTGTTATAGAAGTTCATATAAGGGATACACGAAAAATAAAATGATGTCTTTAAGTAGCACACTTTATCAGAAATCAGCAACAAAAATTACAATGGTTCCACTATTGGTCAAGAGATGGCGCTGACCTAAAACTGCTATATTCTACACCGCAGTGTTAAAATTCTCTGACGAATATAGGCTTCGCCGATAAAAATTTAAAAACATTTCGCGGTTCACGACCAAAATGTCCTCCTTCCTACCTACTCACAGGTTGCTTTGGGTGAAGAACAGTTGTAGTTTTTTCTGGGCACAGAACTATTTAGTAGGCTATTCGAATGAATCATTGTAGTACCTACGTAATTAACATGTTTTGTAACATTTTAAGTGTTTTAGAAATAAATAAATAATAATAATTTCATAGATAGATACCTACATTTTTCTGTTTTCTTTGAACATCATTGATCGGCGAAATACTAAGATTTCCAACGGATAATACTACATTTGCAAAACAATATAGTTTAATTACCGCCAAAAGTTCCACTCATTTCATAAGCCATTTGATCGGAACACGACAAGGAATGACAACTTTATGTACCTAACTACCAGACACTAGTCACCTTTTTTTTTTGGATGGGTAATTATCGAATAACTTCTCCCACTCTTCGTGTCTGATTCTTACTGACGGAAACCCACCCGTGTACCTTCAGTTGCCTGTACGTTGCCAGGGGCCACGGTATCCCTTTCGGACTTTCCCGCAAACCCGGCAGGCATTGGTCCTATCGGACCCCTTCCGTTGTGCTGACATCTCTTTGAGGCGTGCGTGTAATATAACGCGTCGTTAACTGGTCCTTATCGGACGGCGAGCTACCCATTGCAGATACTAATCACCTTACGTTACGTTAAATTTTACACGTCAATATATTGCGTAGGTCAGTAAGTACAGATCTTGTATATATGCACGTGCACTTAGTCGAATTCATTGATAGAGAAACGCATATTATGTAAAAAAAAAAAAAACACACATAAACATTTATAACATTACGCCTGTAATCCCCGAAGCGTTAAGCAGAGGTGTACGTATAGTACACCCACATTTTGCTAGCTATATTTAAGTCCCAACTAATAGGGGTGAACTTATATTCATCAACCGGGCTCAAATCCAGAATCTGGGCTGCTACTGAAAAATACAATAATATGGATAAATTCAATAACACTTAGCCCAACCTGGGAATCGAAACCACGAACCTCATGCTTGCAACCTCTGAAACAACGAGTCTAGCACTTAAGAAGTTAAAAAGTCTGTAAACAATATGATCACGGTAGCGGAAAAAGGAGTAATTATAGGAGAATGTTTAAAGAACAAGATTCCTGACTCTCAAAGGACATCAACTATCAAAACTTAAAGAGTCTTACTAAAAAGACCTTAAGGACGTAACAATCACAACAGTACTTTCGTTTTTAACTTTGACAATTTTAATAAACTTTATATACGTATATATACCTAATGCTTAGCAGTAGCACTTGCGAAGGCGACGAAAAAAAAACTTGTAACAACCCAAACAAGAGTGATCCAGTGAATGACAATTATAATATTTAGGCGTTGAGCAGACATTGGACAATTTGTCCGCGGACAATTTGGAATCGTATATTTTTTATGGTTGTTGTTATATTGTAATCTGACATAACAGATCTTGACATTACGAGATTATCTAAATTCTTTATCTAGTAATAATTTTGATTGTTGTTAATGTTTTGGAATATTTTGACATTAAGCTTTTCGACATTACTGATTTCGACATTTATATTCTTCATTGTATGATTTGCGAGAGATTTATATGTAATTCATTAATTATATATATATATATATATTTTGTTGTTGTCTGATTTGTAACAACCAATTAAATTCGACTTTGGCTAATAGTGATCGTAATAGCTGTATCTATATTAATATTTAATTCAAACCTAATATTATTATAAATAAATGATTCCTTTCTTTCTTTCTTTCTTTCTTTCTCATGAACATCTAACTGTGCGTGTGCACTGGCGAGACATTCACAACAAAACATGTTGTAATTTCTAGTTCCTGTCAAACATTGTATTGACAGAAAATAGAGATTTGTCGATGATTTTAATGACGTGTAAAACGTAACGTAACGAAATATGACTAGTATATAGGCAGTTAGGTATATTAAGTGGTAATTAATTGTCGTCTTCCCCTCAAATTGCTTATGAAATGAGTGGAACTTTTGGCGGTAATTAAACTATAATGGTGCCGATTCTCTTGTCACAAATGCCTCTAAACTAGACTAAAAATCACTAAAATTTAGTTTATTCCTGTCAAACGTTGATTTCCCATTCTGAAATAGACTAAAGTGACACAACTTAACTATATTTTAGTTTGACAGCACTAAGATGGCACTGAGATTTTAATTTAGTGAAAATGACAATTTTGCTATTCTGAATTTGACGTTTTTCACCTAAAATTTTAATTGTCTACCTAAATCTGACCAATTTTAATCGCGATAAAATATGGTGTGGAGTACTATTAGTTGTCATGAACTAAAATTCACACGAACACCTCGACTTCAGATGCAAAAACAGTACTGTATATATATTTTTTTCTTTTCTTTTGCTTATAACTCGAAAATGGTGTGTCCTATCGCAAAAATAATGAAAATTTCGACCCCCTTTATGAAATCCTTATACCCCTAATTATCAACACGTAGGTAATAATTTTTTTATTTTCCATGCAAAACGTGAAAAATTCCATATAAAACACGTCGAGGCTGCCCCCCCTGCGCACCTCCGGCTCTAAAAAATTCACGGGGTAGGGCAAACAAGTATGTACCACGTGGAGTCACGATTGTCAAATTCGATTTAGTTGTGTCAAAATAATTTTTAAGTTTAGAGACTTTTTATTGCAGAATAGCGTTAAGATTCTCATAGTAAAAAGTAAGGAATTTTAGTGATAGTTTAGTTAGTTTAGTTCGGTGTACAAGAGAATCGGCACCATTGTTTTTCATTTGTATTATTATCCATTACAGTGTCCATCGTCTGCTCAGCGCCCAAGGGAAGAGATAATTGATAGAGGTAGCTGAATGTGCTTACGTGCTTAGGTTACCAAGCATGACCGATAATATAACTGAAGTTACCAAGCATGACCGATAATACAACTAAAGTTACCAAGCATGACCTGAAAGCTATTAAGCCTCAACTTGAAAAACTAAAACATTTAAATCATAAAAATATAAATAAAAAAAAAATAAAAAAACCTTTGTTTCGGAACAATAATACAGGACTAAGTACAAGTAAAACGATGATAGCTGCAAAAGTATGAACTGTAGTGCAACTAACAACGCCCTTATCCAGATACAGGGTGGAATGAAGTTCCATGCAGAAGTGCTTAAAAGGTAATAAACATTCATTTAGATAATTTAGATTCAGTAAATTAATAATAAAAACAGAAAATAAGACAAGGAAAAACAGTACATAACAGGACATAATGATTTGGGATGTATTTTGACGTTGAATTAATGTGGTGAGAGTAGGGTGTGGGTGAGTGTTAATGAGGTGTGCGAGGGGTGTTTGTGGCATGTGTATTGTGTGTGGTTTTGTTGAGGGAGTGATGAGTATTAAATATACATACAATTAAAATTGTATATCTATTTTTATATCAGTATCTTCGGAGATTTTCTAATTAAATGGATACCAAAGAGACTGGTACAAGATCGGTTATTTTCCTAAAAAAACACAGTTTGCAAAATCAAAAAGACTTCATATACCTAATTAAAAAAATACAAAAGGGCTGAAAAGACGATAGCTGGTGATATGATGCTGTATTAAAGATGATATGGCTAGAAAGGGGGTAACTAGCAGCGCTCTCTGGCGCAGACGCGTGCGACGGATTTGTACACTTTTTCACGGGTTTCTACGCCCGCTCCGTGCATAGGGCGTTCGCTACGTTAAGCGACTGCACGCGGCGGGTGCCCGCCTCGCGTGTTTGTATTGAAAGATAATATGAGCAGCGCTCTCTGGCGCAGACGCGTGCGACGGATTTGTACACTCTTTCACGGGTTTCTACGCCCGCTCCGTGCATAGGGCGTTCGCTACGTTAAGCGACTGCACGCGGCGGGTGCCCGCCTCGCGTGTTTGTATTGAAAGATAATATGAGCAGCGCTCTCTGGCGCAGACGCGTGCGACGGATTTGTACACTCTTTCACGGGTTTCTACGCCCGCTCCGTGCATAGGGCGTTCGCTACGTTAAGCGACTGCACGCGGCGGGTGCCCGCCTCGCGTGTTTGTATTGAAAGATAATATGAGCAGCGCTCTCTCTCGGGGAAGGCTGGATCGCTCCAACGCAAATGTATACGTACATCCGTGGTGGGGCGACCCAGACTGCCAGGCACTTCTTCTCATGCAACCGAGCGGGTGGGCAGGTTGCGGATAGCCCAACTTCGGCTGCGGGACCGACCACTGACGGTTATATTGGACCGTTAGTGGGCGATCCTGCACTCGGAGCATCTCTCTTAAAAAGATCCCGGACAAGAGAAGTTCTCGAAAGCCAAATCCCAGGCTTAGGGTAACCTTTATACCTCTTCCTATGCTACCCACCAACAAACCGAGCCATCTCTCCCTATTCATACATATCCCGTCGATCCTAAACCCCTAGGCCAAATCCCAAGCCTAGGGTGACCCCCAAGAACCCACACCCTCCATCCAACAAACGCCGTCCCTCCTTCCCCTTTATCCCGTCGGTCCCAGAGGAAGGGTAACCTCGATTCCAAAAAAGCCCACCACCCGTAACCATGAACGAGCAGAATGACGAAGCTACTACCCAGGTGGGTCCCGGCCAAGCCGGGGAATCCCACACCGCTTCGGCGGTCAGCCCCCATCGTATTCTGGGGGGGGCATCAAACTGCCTAATGGAGAAATTGTTGCCGCGCTTCTTAGCGCGGCCGGCTGCTGACTTAGCGCCCACTACACAGGCTGCGATAAACGCGCCCACACACCCAACCTCGGCTGCGACCAACGCGCCAATACCCACGACACGGGTTGTGCCTCCCACGGGCCTCTGGCAACAGAGCACCGTGCGGAATAGCAAAACGAACCCGGACAAAGACCCAGACCAACACAGACAGATAGAGACGGGGGAAGATGATGGATCTGGCAACCCCAACACTCTTCCGGCTGCCTGTGGTGAAGTACGCCTGCTGACTAAGCGCGAAAAAATCCAGGCCCGGAAGAAGAGAATCGGCGAAAGAAAGCGCAAAATCCGCGAAGGCATTAGCCAGCGCGAAGCGCGATCGGACGTCGAAGGGGAGGTGCGCGTCCGGCCCCAAGTCCGCGAAGGGGAAACCCAGCGCGAAAAGGGGCCGGATGCACGCGACCGGCCGCGAGAGCGCGAAGGGGAAACTCAGCGCGCAAAGCGGCCGGACGCGGAACCACGCCTGCAGGGGCGTGCTTGCGAAGGGGCAACCCAGCGCGAAAAGCCTCTGCAGGCGACCGAGTCCGCCGGGACCGACAGCCGACCCCAAGACAAAAACGACCGACCAAAACACAACAGGGGCAAGCGGGGTGGTGCCTCACACCAGACGTCGCCGGCAAAAAAGAACCAGCCTGGCACCTCTAAGCCGCAACCTGGACCGAGCGGTACAGGACCGGCGAAGAGGGGACGCCCTGATGACACGGCCTCACCGAGCGCGATCCAGGGGGACGCCAAACGGGTGAGAATCCACTCTGCTCAAAGGGAGCAGAGGACCTACGCGCGAGCCACGAAGGACATCCCTGCGCGGCTGGCCGTAGCAATCTGCCTTCCACCCCCCTCCAGAGACCTGACAAAGGACGAGGCCGAACTCATAAAGACCGGACTGGAAAACCTGGTCATGGACACGGACCCGACGGCGCCACTCCCTGCTTTCCGCGGATACCCAAGGGTAGCGGAAGGTACCGTGCAGATGTGGTGCGAGGATGACTGTGCCCTGACCTGGTTGACCCAGAACGTGCCCAAAATACGACTCCCAGCTACAGACCTGACACTCACGGTACTGAAACAGACTGACGTGCCCACCCGTGTCCGAGTCTCGCTATTTGTCCCTCGCTACAGAGGTGACGTAGCCAGACTCCAAGGTATTCTGATCCGTCAGAATACCTGGTACGACATCGCCAGGTGGTCACTGTACAGGGCGACTACCGTCGGTGGCGACAACTACGGGACTTATTTGACCCTGGGTGTGCCACCGGAGGAAGCCGTAAAGGTCCGGGCCAGGGAGCGACGTATATCATACCTGCTCGGGTCGATATACGTACGCTTCTGGCCCACGGCCGAACCCTCTGACGTCCAGACCGACAGCGACCTTAAGACCGCACAACCGACGCTGACACAGACAGACGACCCAGAGATCGACCAGCTGGAGGAGGTCATGGCCCGAGCGGTCATGGCCGATGACGCCGACACCAATCCGCCCGAATCACCTGGCTGGAGCGAGCGTCTACTCGCCTCGTCGCCGGGGGTAGAACTTGATAAATACAGAGAGGAGGTAGGGGAGAGGCTGTCCGATGGATCCACTTCCGACTAACTCCTCTCCATCGCCGTCAACACCCATCAACATCATCCAGACCAACCTCCAGCACAGCCAGACTGCCACGGCTAACCTACGCAGGGCACTGGAGGTCAAGCCCCGAACCATCGCACTGATCCAAGAGCCGTGGATCAGGAACAATAGAATATGTGGCCTCGGTAACATCGGAGGTAAGCTAATTCTCAACACACACAGCTCAGATAAGCCAAGAACCTGCATCTACATACCCAAAGACATTCCTATCGCACCACTCACCCAATTCTGTTCCAGAGATCTGACAGCTGTCAGGCTCCTGACCGAAGGTAGCGTTCCAGATGTTGTACTGACCTCGGTATACATGCCAGGCGAGGACTTAGACTGCCCGCCTAAAGAGATGGCCGACCTAGTGCAGCACTGTGAACGCGCCGAACTAGACCTGATCATCGGCACCGACTCGAACGCCCACCACCCACTCTGGGGCAGCGACGCACCGAACTCCAGAGGAGAGGTACTATCCACCTATTTATTCTCTACTAACCTTAATATTATAAACCGCGGCTCAGAACCCACTTGGGTCACAGTCCGTGGACAAACGATTATAGACCTAACACTTGCTACGGAAAACGCGACAAACCTTATTACAAACTGGCACGTATCGGACGAACCTTCCTGTTCTGATCACAGAAGAATCCGCTTCTCACTAACTACCAACACTAGAAAACCCGATCCGAGGCGAAACCCAAGGCGCACCAATGTTCCCGGGTACAAACGCCTCCTGGCCTCCCTATTGGCTAAACACCTAATGCAATTTACCATAAGAGACCGAACACAATTAGAATACACCGTAACAAAACTATCTGAATATATAACCGAAGCATACCACGCATGCTGTAAACTAAGAGCGCCACAGACCAAGAAGGAGAGAAACCCCTGGTGGAACGCTGAACTTAGTAAACTCAGAGATGCGCTACGTAAGCAATTTAACAGAGCCAAAAATACTAGACTCCCGGACGACTGGGAGTTATACAAAGAAACCCAATATATATACAAAAAGCAGATTAGAACCGCCAGAAGGACAGCATGGCGTAAGTTCTGCGAATCCATCGAGACAAACAATGAAGCCGCAAGGGTAAGGAAGATCCTGTCAACCGATCAGGACCGAACCCTCGGCGCGCTTAAAAAACCCGACGACTCATACACACTGACTGACCGTGAAACCAGTAAGGTCCTTCTCGAAACCCACTTCCCAGACTGTGCAGTCCTGGAGGACAGGACGTGGGAGGCTGAGCCAGAATGGACCCCAACGGATCAAGACTGGTCACGAGCCCGCAACATTATAACAGATGACCGAGTAAAGTGGGCTATTAACACCTTTCAGCCATACAAGTCGGCAGGTCTGGATGGCATCTTCCCAGCCCTGTTGCAGTGGGGGGCGGACTATCTCACACCATGGCTGGTGGAGATATTTCGAGCCTGCATAGCACTCAGGCTCGTACCTGTCGCATGGCGCGAGGTGAAGGTCATTTTTATACCCAAACCTGGCAAAACCGACTACACGCAACCCAAGGCTTATAGGCCCATAAGCCTCACATCCTTCCTACTGAAAACCCTTGAGAGACTCTGTGACAGGCATATCCGAGACGGACCTCTCCGGGTAAAACCACTACACAAACAACAGCATGCGTACTCCACAGGCAAATCAACGGAATCAGCGCTCCACAGCGTGGTTTCCAAAATTGAATGTGCAGTGGATCACAAGTGCTCGGCACTGGCTGCCTTCATTGACATCGAGGGCGCCTTTGACAAAACCACGTTCAACAGTATAAACACGGCCCTCGACAGACACGGCATAGACTCGACACTGAGTGGCTGGATCACCAACATGCTCAAACTAAGGGCTGTACAAGTCACAGTAAATGACACTACGAGAGCCATCGTTGCGAAGGGATGCCCGCAAGGGGGAGTCCTCTCGCCTCTCCTATGGAACCTGGTAGTAGACAGCCTCATCAAAACACTCAACGACAATGGTTATTTCACCGTAGGCTACGCTGACGACATAACCATAATAATTAACGGCACCCACGAAAACACTCTATGCAACCTCATGCGTCATGCCCTGAAAATAGTAGAGGAATGGTGCAACAACCACCAACTCTCAGTAAACCCTACAAAAACCGAACTGGTTCTCTTTACGAAGAAGAGGAAACTGACAACACTACAACTGCCACGATTCTTCGGAACAACCCTAAGCCTCTCAGCTGAAACCAAATACCTGGGCATCTATCTGGACAAACAACTTAACTGGGCAAAACACACGAACTATATCACCACAAAAGCCAGCATATCCCTGTGGCAGTGCAAACGACTGCTTGGTCGGAATTGGGGAATCAGCCCCAAGGTCACCCACTGGCTATACACCACAGTCATCCGACCGATTATCACATACGGCTCACTGGTCTGGTGGCCCAGGACAGACCGGTGCACAGCCCAAAAAGATCTCGAAAAACTACAGCGGTTTGCTTGCGTCGCAATCACTGGTAGTATGAGAACTGCACCCACCGCCGCCCTACAGGCAATGCTGGGACTGCCACCTCTGCACCTCATCGTGCGGGAGGAGGCGGCCCTGGCCACCTTTAGGCTCCATTTAACAGGAACCCTATGCAACGACTCCAGAGTTAAGCACATACGCATTAAGGAGGATGCGATCAAACGTGAGCCAATGATGGCATCACCCTGCGACAAAGCCCCGAAAACACACCACTTTCAAAGGCACTACAATATAACACTTACAGAAGAACAGTGTGACTACTCAGGCCCAAAAGAGATGAGAGTTTACACCGACGGATCAAAGACCGACTCAGGTACCGGAGTCGGAGTTTTCTCACATGACCTCAACATAAATATATCCAGACCGCTGGGAATGTTCAACACCGTCTATCAGGCGGAGTGTGTGGGCATCATACAAGCGGTCCACGCCCTAGAAGCCAGGAGGGTTACGGACAGCTACATACGCATACTCTCCGACAGCGCCTCAGTTCTCCAATCCTTACGGAAGAAATATACTACCTCGAAGCTAATACTAGAATGTCACGATGCACTAGAACAAATAACGATATCTAGCCGCAACACGGTGACACTGCAATGGATAAAAGGACACAGCGGATCGCTAGGTAACGACGCGGCTGACGAACTTGCCAGACGTGGATCCAGCACGGCAGTCTGCGGACCCGAGCCTGTCGTACCCATACCCTTCAACCAAATACGCAGGTGGCTGCAGAAGTTCACCCACACACAAGCGGAACGTTGGTGGACCTCGACACCAGGTTGCAGACAGTCAAAGGAGGCTATGCCATCTTTGGACGGCAGGCTGACCAGGCGTTTGCTACGCCTGGACAGGAACGGCCTGCGCCTGGTGACGGGGACCATCACGGGACACTGTTCGCTAAACAAGCACTTCCACACAATAGGCATAACGGACAGTCCTCTGTGCAGGGCGTGCATGGAGGCTGAGGAGACCGTTGCGCACGTACTCTTCGAATGTACGGGCGTCACCCAGATTAGAACAGAAACCCTCGGGTCACCCAGATCATACACAGACGTTCTAAACAGACCAGGAGACCTAATCAGCTTCTGGAGGGAGGTGGGCTGGTTGGAATAACCACCGAACGGCCGCTATGGCCCACGCACAATGGTCCACCTGACGGACTAAGTGCGGAAACCAAACCCCCTAACATAGATAGAACATAGAGCAGCGCTCTCTGGCGCAGACGCGTGCGACGGATTTGTACACTCTTTCACGGGTTTCTACGCCCGCTCCGTGCATAGGGCGTTCGCTACGTTAAGCGACTGCACGCGGCGGGTGCCCGCCTCGCGTGTTTGTATTGAAAGATAATATGAGCAGCGCTCTCTGGCGCAGACGCGTGCGACGGATTTGTACACTCTTTCACGGGTTTCTACGCCCGCTCCGTGCATAGGGCGTTCGCTACGTTAAGCGACTGCACGCGGCGGGTGCTCGCCTGGCGTTTTTGTATTGAAAGAAAATATGAGCAGCGCTCTCTGGCGTGGACGCGTGCGATGGGCTTCTACACCCGCTCCGTGCACCCGCCGCGGGCGCACGCTTAGCGTAGCGAACGCCCTTATAGAGAATTATGGAAGAAAAAGACATGTTGCACTGACTCCAAATAAATTGGGATAAAGGCAGGAGAATTATGAATAGGTTTGAAAAGAGTATTATCATCTAAGTAAACTTGATACCTACACGGCTATGAGTTATAACCTTAGCCTATCACTTCAAAAATCATTTGTCGTGACAATTTTATGTAATGAGATAAAAGTGCACTCTTAAACAAGGACAACAAACAACAAACATAATTATTTCATTGACGCAAGTGTGCAAGCTCCATAATTAATTACTTACATAATTGTTGTATGACAATATTAATTTTATTTTATTTTATTGCAGACCACCACATGATCCATACAAAACACAATAAAAAATAAAAATACAATAATAATGGCATACATATTCGTGTTTCTCGCGCTTTATTGACGTTATACAGCAGACGAATTTTTCAAAACTATGAAGCAATGGAGTAGGCATATCCTTCAAAAATTTGGCAAACGCAATTAGGGTATTGTTACCTAAATAAACAAAATTATAACATCTTTAAGAGGCGGTTGTTATTGTTTGAAATAAAACAGCCAATCAACGTACCTAATTATTTTGACAAAAGAGATAATCGAATAATAATTATAACTAAAATTATCGTTAGCGCGAGTACACGATCGTCACGTTCATAATTATAATTATGTCACTTTTTCTTCGAAAATCTAGAGGGCACCCTTTGTCGCGCGACCACACGTTTGGGCTCGCCAAACAAAAATAGACATAATATGTCACTAAAAACCTTAGGCTTTTCGGTTAAGAAAAATATCACGGACAGTGTCGAAATCATTTTTTTTCTCCATTATTGCATGACTTGTTATATTTTTCTTAGATTGTTATTATTATTCCATAGGCATTAAAACTGTAAAACAATGTGCTGATCAATTATTCCCACGGTCATACATGATAAATCGTATAATTGATATTTATAGCGAATTATTATGTTAATTATAATAGGTTACTAAGGTAAGTTCTGCTATGTCTGTGTTTAATGTTAAGTTCGATTTTTGTAAATCAATAGAAATATTATCTGCAATAAAATAAACAGTTTCTTTGTGCTTTTAATATTTAAGTAGCAGGTTACTATTTTTGTGGCCCGGGTCGACGGCGCGTTGTGTTCCACGCGCGCCTCAAAGAGTTGTCAGCAAAACTGGGGGTCCGCTAGGACCGATGCCTGCCGAGGTCGCGGGAAAGTCCAAAAGGGATACCGTGGCCCCTGGCAAGTACAGGCAACTGAAGGACCACGATGGGTTTTAGTCAGTAAGATCTGACACGCCTTCCCGCTCAGCCCAGAGCGGGAGAAGCAATTCGATAATTTCCCAACCAAAAATAAAAGGTTACTATTTGTTAGGAAAACAAAAGAAAATCAATGGCGAAAAAAAAAAAAACATCAAAATAATAGTTAGTCTCATTGAAATATGAAAAATAAACTTTTTGATAACAACGAATTTTTTTTTTTATTGTCACGTGATGTCCTTGGACACCCGTTTGGAACGAAGTTCCTTTCACTGTATATTGTGTATTAATACAGAGTCATATAGAGAGGCTCTGTATTAAAAAAACAAAAAGAAAAACTTTTGACACTTGAAACTGCCTTTTTCGGGCATAACGCTTCTTCGTTACGTGACGATTTCTTCCAGTTTACTCATACCGCAAGCAGCGTTAAAGAACTTCGTTTCAAAAATAAATATATCTTGTGTACGGGCCTTAACAGTGGTTGTATGTATTACGTAAAGGCAACAATGTCATTAACATTTGACGTAACTGGCATACTTCGAGTCTTACAAACTTGTTATTGATGATGGAAATGCGTTAATAGTTCTTCTTTATAATGAGATATACATTGCTTAGTAAGTTAGTTCGAAGTAATAATAGAAAAACAAATTCATTTGCTTTTGCATGAGCTCCAGCGGGATAAGTGCGTAACACACTAAGCCTGCCTGTCCACACGAGCGTAGCGAGGCAGTGGAGCGGAGAAATGTGCCAGTATTAACCAATATAATCTAAACTCCGCTTCAGAGCTTCGCTCCTTTTTGTAGGCTGCCTGTTCACAGGAGCGGAGCGAGGCAGCGGAGCGGAGAAATATGCCAATATTAACTAATAGAATATAAACTCCGCTTCAGAGCTTCGCTTCTTTTGGTAAGCTGCCTGTTCACAGGAGCAGAGCGAGGCAGTGGAGCGGAGAAATGTGCCAGTATTAACCAATAGAATATAAACTCCACTTCAGAGCTCCGCTCCTATTGGATAACATTGGCACATTTCTCCGCTCCGCTCCTATGGACAGGCAGCCTTACTAGCCTGTCATTTTAATAGTTCAACAATCACTACCTTGCTTACGTTTTTGAGCAAATTAATTTTTCAAACATTTGAAGCAATGTATTATCAATTTCCTTTGAAGAGATGGATTGTGATTAAAAGTCTGTTACGTAATTAGGATGCTGATCGAATAAGAATGCTCCATAATGCTCCAAATATAATATTATAAATGCGAAAGTGAGTTTGTTTGTCGGTTACGCTAAAACAGCTGATCGGATTTGGAAGAAACACATGGCACGGTGGTTCCACACAAACGCGGTCGAAATTATATTATGAGATAATGTATTCAGTTTATGGGTGTTTAGTATTCTATTCGCATTGTGTATTCTATGTAATATATGTGTTTGTGTGTGTGTTATATTTATGTCTATTATAGTTGAAACAAAACATTGTAAATTACTGATTTTTTTTATATTTTTGAGAAAATAAGGTAGTAAATGTGAAATAAATAAACACAGACCGGAGTTTAACATAAAACATACATGGACTTAACACTTTAATAAACTAAGAACAGCTTGTAATAAAACTGATTTGTTTTTACGTGGTATGTTTCTTAGACTTGTAACAATTGGATCCACCTTCGATAATAACTTATTTATCATCATCATCATCATTTCAGCCGAAAGACGTCCACTGCTGGACATAGGCCTCCCCCAAGCACCGCCACTTCGACCGATTCTATGCCTCCCGCATCCAGCGGATTCCTGCGGCCTTTGCAAGGTCATCGGTCCATCTTATGGGAGGCCTTCCAACGCTACGTCTTCCGGTACGCGGAACGTATTCATGAAATCATTTAATCTGTGTTGGTTAGTGCACGTGACATTTTTCAAAACGAAAGGAAAAACAATTAAGCATACATTTGCCTACGTAGCCAATTGCTACGTCGGTCTACGAGGTCGTAATGGTCTTGTACAGTTAAGACGGGTTAAGCTCGGCAGCGAAATCTTATATGGCCGTTGAGAACACTAATTTAAGATTATTAAAAAGAAAGAATCAAGCGGAGACAGGCGGGGAACATAGTTAAAACTCAACAATACCCTGAATTAAAAAAAATACTATTCTATTTGACGTATATCGTAGCAGACCCATATTTTCGTGTTTTTAGGCAACGTCTATCAAATATATAATAAAAACATAGTACAAACGCCAGCACATCAACCTACAACAATCTGTCAAATTTCTTGAATATATTTTCAACTTTATTACTAATACATAAGGTTCAAAGTTGATTGGGAAAATTTGACAGTTTCGGGTAGGTTGACCTGCTGGCGTCTGTACAGTAGGTACATACATTGGTCTTGAATGTCCTTTACAAAATTATAAGCACTAATTAGTACTTTCGGAATAAAGAATCTTCAAAAAATCTGCAAAGTTCATTGTTACGTATTTCAACGACAACATGTAAATAAATATTTAATTGTATCGAAACTATTTATACTTTTAAGACATTAGATAGATAGTAAATGATTACGTGACTTAAAATTTTGGATATATCCACTTCAATATTTTTTAATATTGACCTGCTATGGACCACAGTCCGTGGGTATACCATGACCTGGAAAAGGACATAGGATACTTTTATCCCGATATTCCCACAGGATCGAGACGTATGCGGGCGAAATAGCGGGGCGCAGTTAGTTTAAAATATTTCAAAATGATTGACAGATAATGAAAAACGTTTTACGATTTCGTTACGAATATATATTATATATTATTAATATATATTATATATAATATATCTAATATATATATTTCGATAATATGTATATATATTATCGAAATAAGTACTGTGAGATACATGAGATACAGGTATTGCCACATTTCTCTACGAATCGATTCTATAAGTCACGATTTATGTACAAGACTGTTTATCTATGAACGTAGGAATGTGATTTGACAATTATTATGCCGCAACACTATGTTGCTGGCTTGGTAATCATGCGAATCGTATGCATAGGCATGCGTGTATGGCCAAATTCCTTTATACCTTCCAGAGCCACCTCAATCCAACCCTTGCGGTACGTGTCTATGGTATCTCGCCGTCATCATTAGATATATTTGCCTAAACTATAGCGTAGGCAGTAGATCAGATAGAATTAATGTGAAAACATTTGGTAATAGATCTATCAGGATATTCGAGATAAGTACACATTTTAAGAATACTCATAATCAACCTATATTGTTCCCACTGCGCAGGCCTCGTCTCTGTAAGAGGGATTGGGCCATAGACTATCACCCGTGTGAGTTAGTTTAAAGGTACGCTAGTCGGTCATTCTTCCACACAAACGTAGTATGGTGATTACTCGTCTGTTTGGCGGTGTACGTTCAAAACTAAAAATTATATCAATTTGTCTTGTAATTATCTAGCCCTGTATGGAAGCAGAATTGTAAAAAAAAAATTGATTTGGAAGTTATCAGCGTCGAAACTTCCATATATAAACACTAATTGTACCTCGTTTTTGGGCGTAAATAAATAACTTATGTTGCAAAAAAATGGCAATATAGAAACCGTACAAGGATAGATAATTTATTCAAAAGTTCAAACAATGTTCATTTATGTAAATACATCTTGTAGTTTTTCCATAATATCTATACGGTCGGGGTATCCAAAGGTCTATTCATGAAATTTTACGCGCTTTTTTTCATTATAAATCATCGTCTATCACTAAAAAATATAAATAAAAACTTAATAAATAAATACAAAATAAATAAATAATAAGACTAATTAGCATGAATATTAGTCACGCCCACAATCGAGTTCGAACTGTCGACTAGTGTACCCTTAAAGCACACACGGCGGACGCGACGCGGACGGTGCGACGCGAGACTGGTAGAACAATTTCCATTAAATTTTCATAGAAATTTTCTACTAGTCGCGGTGCGCCTGTCTGCGGGAGCCTTACCGCATACTGCGTTGCATTTTACATGACATAGTTAATTAATGCAATGGAATGTCATTCCTTGGCATGTTAACTATAACTGATTATTTATACATTTCCTAACGAGGTGAATTAGGTAAGATACGACACAGGTGGATCTTATGACAGGGATAGCAATCAAACTTTTATTTTTCGGAGGGTCATATTTTCTTTACCGATAAGTTGCAAAAAAAAAGGAAATAACAGGGACGTGACGACAGCAGACCTTGATTTTATGAGAAAAAATGGTTGCTCTAGCTAGAGGCATTATTCAGGAAGAAAAAAGGGGAATACATTTGGATGGAGAATCGCAGGCCCTGTTCCCTCTTAACCCACGGGAACGTACTACAGGGATAAAAAAGTATCGTTTTATTTCCTAACCCAAGTACCAAATCATCATCCAAATCCAGTCAGCCGTTTTAGCGTGAAAACCTACCAAACAAATGCACTGCCGTCGTCGAACATAGGCACTTTGCTCGACGACACTACCTTCCGCCTCGCTGCTTCCCTACGACTAGGAGCTCCTTGTTGTTCTCCTCATCGCTGTCACTGTGGCGAAGTTGTCAACAGCCTCGGACATCACGGTCTGTCTCGCAGTCGAAGTGTGGGTCGCTTAGCGCGGCACGCGAACATTAACGACATCATCCGACGAGCTCTTGTTACCGCCGGCGTTCCAGCTATATTAGAACCCAATGGCTTGGCACGCGACGATGGCAAGAGACCGGACGGTATGTCTTTATCTCCATGGAAGGTGGGGAGGTCTTGTCCTGACACTTTTAAACGTTTTATTCGCAAATAATACCCCAGCCCTTGAAAGTGTAGATCAGTATCCTAATTGCGTAATACACGATCAATCAGCTGAATCGTTTTGAAACAGATTGCTAATTCATTGCTCCATAAGTTCGAAAAAAAATCTGCTCAACAACGTAAATAACGCAATGTATGTTGTTGAACTGTCAAAATGAAACGGATTAGTCGTTATCATTTATGAAAATGTGTTGCGTAATTAGATAGCAGAGGTACAGTTTTCCTCACACTCTAGTTTTGTATTCTGACGGCACGGTTGGCTCAGTGGTTAAGCGATTGACTGCTGCACTGCGTGTCGCGGGTTCGATTCCCGCAGGGAACAAACCTACAAGTAGTTGTTCCGGGTCTGGCTATTTGTGTATGTGAATAAAAATGTTTGTAAACGCACCCACAATACAGGAGAAATTCCTCTAAAACAAAACTCTAGTCTGTATCTTCTTCTTTTCGTGTTTATGGTACTTTGTTTTTATATTGTTTGAGCCCAATGAGAAATGCTTGTCTTCCCACAACTTGCTTCTTGTAATGGCTGGTTTGTCCTGGTATGATTCACGACTCACGTGGTTTTTTTATCTAGATTAATTAATAAAAATAGTACTCGTATGTTCCTTGAACGCGGGCCTAGGATCGTTATGTAATCCTATCGAAAAGTCTTGAATAAAGTTGAGAAAATTCAAAACATTAAAATAATTTGTTTTGTGTAAAAACAGTCGGTCAGATATCGACAAGGATACTCCGATTTATTAATGAAGGTATTTTACGCATGTAATATTCTAATTCCAATCAAAATAACGAATACATACATAATTATTCATTTAGTTCGTTTTTTTTTGCAAACAAACAAATTGAGGGTAACATAAATTATGCCAATTTATTTAATTTACATCAAAGGTTATGGTTGGTATATGTTTACTTAGTTATTGAATAAAACAATACAGGTACTGTTTTTGTACAGATACTCTAAACGAATTTTCCCAGAAATAAGACCTAGCTACATCGATTTTTCGCCCCCGCCCCCGTAAACCCATAACAACTTTCATCGAAATCGTTAGAGCCGCTTTCGAGAACGTGCTTACAAATATATATATAAAACAAATATTGCTCATTTTATAGTATAGGATTTACTATTTAACACATTTCACATACTGTTGAATATATACGTAAGACATAATATATACCCACCATAGACTAGAATAATCTATGAGAAGTTACTCGGCTGTTCAGGACCCCAAAAAAGCAATTATTTGAGGTTCACAAAAAGAGGCACAATCATTTATTTAGAGCGTTCAATAATATTTTGAAGAGCGCAAATGGGGATTATTAGAGGTTCGATGAAATAACATAATATAACATCACGCCTGTAATCCCCACAGGGTTGGCAGAGGTGCACCTTTAGTACACCCAAATTTCGCCAGTTATGTTTAAGGCCCTTGTAATAGGGGGGCCAACAATCGGGTACAAATCGAGACTCCGGGCTACTACTGAGAAATTCCAGATGAAATCCGAATAACACTTTGCCCGACTTGCGACCACTAGACCAAAGAGGCAGTTCGATAAAAGACAAGCCAAAAACGTCCCCGTTTATTTGGACAGTAAATACTGTAATCATTATGATAAATAACCCAATTAGTACTGTAAGGTTTTATGCGATAAGCAACCTTATATTGTACAGGCTGTTAAGAAAACAGCCATGGCTACATTCGAACATTCTACCAATTTATATTCAAATAAAAATAGGAATGTAATTTTTTTTTTATTAAAAAATGGAAGAAAACCAGCTAATGAATAGTGTGCCCGTTTCTATTAAATATTTTCTTGAATTTAAAATAATTATATAAAACACAATATCAAAAGTATCGTCTATCATTGTTGTGTCCTCTCCCTCATCCTCCTCACACTCTGACACTCACAAACATATTGAGTAAGGTTCCTCCAACGTTACAGTACCTAAGTACTATATCGTACCTTACACCTGCTAGAACAACAATCAATCCGCGATTATTTATTTAGATTATGCGACTTGAACTCGCAACGTCCTCGCATTTTTGACCCCGTGAGAAATCAGTGTGAGAAATCCATGTATTGTTTAAATGTTACAAATCGTTTTGTTTTTGTTTCAGTTTTATTGCGTATAAGCTATTTAGGTTGCGCTTTATTACTGGTGTCCTTGAAAAATTATATTAGGTGGATCGAAATTCAAATTTTCTTAAGTTTTTTTTTGCAATTTGGTGCTATTCTGTAGCCATCTCACCGTGAAAACTTAGGTGAAGTGAGCTCGGAGTGAGCTGTCAGTCCCTAGCAGCAGGTGGAATGACAGCTCACTTCGCGCTCACTTCACCCAAGTTTTCACCGTGAGATTTTTACCGAATAGATCGGCTGGTCACTGTCAGGGTGTTTTTCGATCTAAATAAGATTCGCGACTATAACAGATATGGATTTACAGAATTATTATCATTAGAATCATTAAAACGTCTATCTAAGTCAGATTTGTTCCTTATGAAGTTTTCCATAAGAGATATTTTGTTATGTAACAAATGTATCGTAGAGAGATTGATTAATGATTATAATTCTGTAAATACATATCTGTTATAGTCGCGAATCATATTTAGATCAAGATTTAACCTGACACATTTTTTTTTTTTTTTGTGGTGGGAAATTATCAAATAACTTCTCCCGCTCTGGGCGGCGCAGGAGGGCATGTCAGACTCTTACTGACTAAAACCCACCCGTGAGACTGACCTGCGCTGACCTATGAATCAAACTTGTCATTTTTTATTACCGTTTTTTTTAGTTAGGGTGACCTTGTATTTTAATGTCAACGAAATTAACGAGCAATATGCTCAAAAACATACATAGCATTTTTATTGAAAAAACTTGTTTTTATAACGAAGAAAAGGTCTGGAACATTTAATCTTATTATAATTAATTTTGATACTAAATAAGCAATCATCAATATCATTAGCAAGCCGTGAATAGAATATGAAATGGAAAATTTTCATTTTTGGCTATAAAAATATCTAAACTATATTAGGAATGTGTAGACAGTGACTAAGAACCAAGTGATGACACAACGTAGAACAGAAACATTAATTATTCAATTGACAAGCTACAATCTGTGATGGAATGACATGAGATGTGTAGGTAATTTTAGTTATTTACAGTTCTGGTTAATTCCTTCGTTAGTTTCAACCTACGTCTTATTTTGACAGTCCAATAGAAGTTGTTAATGCTGTGTCCTTCAGAAAATTGGAAGACGAACGAGTCCACCGATTGTGAACCAGCATTCAGAAAGTTGTCAACTTCGAAAATAGCTGTCAAGTATTTCGCTGATGATCGCTCGACGACATATCGCTTTGTAGAGCTCTTAGACGTTGATATAAATTGTAAAAAATTATATCGTGTCACTGAATATTTAGTGTACCAAAAACGTTTTGAAACTTTCTAAATGCTCTTAAGCAGATTCAACCAATGGATTTATTGAAACGGGTTTTAAATCTTATTTTATTTTATTGTGATTGGGTGGGTAGCTATCAATATAGAAGTATTAGTGAGGTAATTGGCGACAAGCAATTTACAAGCTACAAACATCTTGAATGATTACATACATACATTTTTCAGTCACAAAAACTACTTACTTTTGCGTCATGTAACTCAAATGATCCTAAATGATTAATCAAGCTTAAGATATTTCAATCGCAAAGCGAACAAGGGCGAGAAAAATTATGACTTAATTCAAATTCCAAGGCTAAGTAACATGCAATGATTGCGGCTATTTCATTGATAACTTCAATTACAGAGGCCTTGGCGCCTCCATAATGATCTGTTACTATAATAGTCGTGAATAGGTACTCGTACTATGGTACTAAAGAAATAGTAAAGTGTCATGGGTTTAAAAACACCATGGGGTTTTTTTATGGTAAACAAGCATGCAACATGTGGTGGAGGCGGTTTGAAGGGTTTTTTAGCTGAGATTGGTATTTACTTTTCTGAAGGTAGCTTATGCATTTATTTTAATAAAACTATTTATGCACTTTATTCAGAAATACTCGTATAAAGCTAATTGCCCATTCCAGAGCGTAGTAGGTTCCTATAGAAAAGAACGGGCGAGAAACTCCAAGGACATTCTTTTAAATTATATTGTTACAAAAAAAAAAACATGTACATCATTAATCAATAAATCTTAACACTTAGAAAGTTACCGCTAAAATTACGTTTATGGTTATGGAAAACACAGTGTTAGATGCAAGATGGACCGATGATGACCTTAAAAAGGCATCTGGGACAGACTGGGCGATTTTCGGAAGAGGCCCTATGACCATTAAGTACGTATTGGAAAGCTTAGAACCTGAAATTTATAGTCTGCAATTGTAAACACCCTGGGAACTAAAAAGGTGTTAAATGCTCCTCACATAATTTCATATTATTATAGAAAGAAAGAAAGAAAAATAATGTATTGAGACTCGCACAGGAGATCACAAATTAAACTAAAACACACTCCTAGAAACATAAATAAAAATAATAAAAAAAAACTGGTCAAGAGCTACTAGGACTCGCTACTACTACTACTCTACTCGACTCTATTATTAGTATAGATGTTATTATTTGATTTTGCTATTATATAGATTATTTTCTTTTAATTTTGTGAATGTTAGAACGTTGTAGGCTTAACAGACTGTAGATCTGTCACCATTTTCTATCTTGCTAAGTATCTGGTACTCGTTGATAGGCCTACACTGTCCTCTCATACCTATTAACACTGTAATTTCAAAACATTGTAAATATCATTTACTTTTAAAAGAGTAACCGTGGAGTTTCTTGCCGGCTCTTCTTCATAGGAAACGACCAATTGGAACCGTGCACTTAGCTTCTGAGGTTTCATAAGTGCCCTTTTAAGTTTATGTGAAATAAAATATTATGAAGTTTGTAAGAGAGGCTTTTGCTTGCAGTGGCAGAATAATAACAAACTGGTTCATGCTACAAAATCATCCGACAAGCACTAATCAACCGCTGACTTATTTAACTGCCATTTTGACATCTTCATCTAGATTAATAACTCACTCTATGCAAATAGATTCTAGGAAACTGCTTCACTATAAATCTAGTATAATATATTATTATTTCTACATGCGTGTAAACAATGGACACAGTATTTATAACCTATTGTGATTTACAGGTCATGGAGTGATCAATTCAGCCTACTTTGAATTTTAATAAGGCTTAATGGATCAAGGCTTAGGCACCTATTGTTGGAATAGGCCAAGTTTAAAGCAAATTTCTAGGGTCATCATTCTCTTCTCCTTACACCAATTAATTTGGAGCTGGCGCAGTATGCCTACTTCTTCCATACTTCTCTTTTAGTCGCCTTATTATGAAGTATTAATGCCATCATTATTCCACTGCGAAAAAAGGATGGTGCTAGCGGCCTTGTATAGCTCCGTCTCTCACTCACACTGGAATAATGGTGGCATTAAAGACGTCATAATACTGCCCCAGTGGACCTCCTTTCTAGCCGAATCATTTTCCTTCTTCGTTTCTTTGGAATCGACTTTATAGGGTATTCTTCAACATTATCTATTTCAATCTTTTGCGGCTTGAATATTTTATTAAAATTATTGGTATGAGGAATGTTTGCATCAATATACATGCAAAGATGTTGTTATTATGATGCACATAATGTTAACATTTCTGCATCATAATGAATAGTTATGAACAAATATTATTAATGTTTGTTTATTTATTTGAACATCGTAATTAAAACTCGCATGTATTCCTTTGAGAAATAAGTCATTGTACCAATATTCTTTTACGTTTTTCATATTTTATTCATTAATTGATATTACTAAGTTTCACGACGTTGATTCTGAGGCAAAATTTTCAGGATAAAGATTATCCTACAAATTTTGCAGGAAACTTTCAACTCTATGCCAAAATACATTGCTGGTATACATGCGAAATAACAGGCAACGTTTTATATTTAATACATTGATTATGCTAATAGGGAAGGAAAATAAAGCTGGATAACAGAAACGTGTTTTGGCATTTATCGGTTTGTAATCGGTTTAAAACGTAAAAAAATACTTGTATATCCTTTTGATATCTATCTAGATTTATTCACGTTAAATTAATACGTTTAATGATGTAGGTCTAGTAATATATAAAAAATCAATTAAAACAGCTATCCTAAAAAAAATTTTTAGCAATTTTAATCAAGTAGGTATGAATACCAAATCGTATAGGTATTTTGTTAGATAGTGTGAGGTACCTAATATATGATAAAATATACAAAACAAAAAAAATGTGGCAAGGTTTGTATAATTAAGAAATCTATCGCAGGACAATGCTACGGTTTGAATGCCATTACGATATTGTATCAAGACTTTTATTAATTAGTTACTGTCTTTAACAAAGGGTATGTGGACATCAAAGAAAAAGCTGGAATGTGTCACCATAATGACAACACGTTATTAATCGCAATCAATTAATTGTATAGTTTCGCGAAGAATTTCCCAAAGACTTATGTAATAAGAAAACATTAACTTACCATTCATGTTTGTCAATTCCAACACTAATTACTGTCCAAAATCACTGCCTAAATTACACTAATTAGTAATTAACTGCAATAATTATGCAGTCGATTATACACTAGGTACACTTTAAAATTACACATAAGTAAAAAATTTCCTAATAATTATTTTACAATATTTTTTGGAATATATAATTAATTTATTAGTGTTCTTTTTTTCTAAATATTGCAGCACTGGAGGCTGCGTGTGGGCAAGCGCGCGGGTCGTTAGATCGGAACAAAATGCAGGGGAGTCGCGCAAGCGTCGTTGTAATAAACATTCGGTGCGCGCGCGGCGATAAAGATTCTGTAGATCAAACTGAACAGGACGATACGTGATATCATTGTAAGTGATAGTAATTACACATGTATATTTTTTTCACTGGTAACTTAAAATCGTTTTCTGTGGTGATCTTATTTTATCGATTCAAACTCAAACTCAAAGCATTAATTAGGCTTTTTTTTAATTGTCAAGGAGCCGGTCAAGCAAAAATATGGAGATACTTACCTATTCCAAAGAATAGTAGATAACTATGGAGAAGAACGGGCAAGAAACTCCAAGCACGCTCTTTAAAATTATATTGCTACAAAATATTAGTTACGTAATTAATTGATTGGGTATCGTTGAACTCTCTTTTTTAAACAAAATATTTTAGTGATGAATGATAACCTGTTAAATAAGTCAGTCAATTTAAGTGAACCATATGAAATGCATCTGCCTCGTTGTTCTAGTGTTCGCGAGCGCTACTGCTGATCATGAGGTTCTGGGTTCGAGTACCAGGTTGGGCAAATTGTTTTTTCCATTTAGAAGTTCGTAGTAGCAGCCCGGAGTCTGGATTTGTGCCCGGTTGATGGCAATAGGCTCGTCCCCTATTACATGGGACTTAAACATAACTGGCGAAATGTGGGTGTACTATAGGTACACCTCTGCCTTACCCTTCAGGAGAATACAGGCGTGATGTTTTGTTATATGATGTTACATGCATAAAATATAAAACGGTAGTTCGATAACTACTGTTATGATGACATACCAACAGTAAAACTAAATGTTTGTGGGTGTCATCATCATCATTTCAGCCGAAAGATGTCCACTGCTGGACATAGGCCTCCTCCAAGCACCGCCACGTCAACCAATTCTGTGCCTGCCGCATTTAGCGGATGCCTGCGGCCTTTATAAGGTCACTGGTCTATCTTGAGTGTCAAGGTTAGAACAACTTTAGCTGCGCTCTAAGCATTCTCATCCAAACGCGGTTATAAGAACTTCAGGATACCTGAAACCACGAAATATTAATACGCCCGGTATCATAAATAATGTTGTAAAATGATTTTTGGTTCATTCTATTGACTCCAAAAAGAATTATATAGCTTCGGAGATTCACTACACATTGTATGCCAGTAAAATAGTTTTACAAAGAGTCGAGCAATGTCGTGCATTGGAACGAAGTCGTTTCGTGGTATGTATATTATGACATAATAGCCTGTTATTTAATACAATGTATTAAAAGGCTATTATAACAGGAAATAAATTAACAATGTTTGAGAGTTACTAAATGAAAAAAGGTATTGTGACGATCTAAAAATTTTACCCCTTTTTAGGGTTCCGTACCCAGAGGGTGAAACGGGCCCTATTACTAAGACTCCACTGTCCGTCTGTCTGCCCATCTGTCACCAGGCTGTATCTCATGAACCGTGATATTCAGACAGTTGAAATTTTCACAGATGATGTATTTCTGTTGCCGCTATAAACACAAATACTAAAAACAGAATAAAATAAATATTTCAGTGAGGCTTAATCTATACAACAGACATGATTTTTTTGCCGTTTTTATAGATAATGTTACGGAACCCTTCGTGCGCGAGTCCGACTCACACTTGGCCGGTTTTTTGTCTAGCATGCACTCATTCGCCAAGTGCTACTACGTTTAAAAAAATTGGTATTAATAAACAACTATCATAATTATTGTTGGTTCCTACTGGATCTACTGATATAAACGAATTATAAATATTTTATGTTTTTATATTGGTGTCAACCATTTTATTTTACGCTTTATATCGAAAATTGCTATAATGAAAACAGTAAGGACTAAATTATATCTTTTCTATCTTATCTAGGTAAAGTAAAAGTTCCTATCTAGAGCAACTGTTTGTTACCTCACCGATGAGAAGCAATCTAAAAAAGAGAATGGAACAGCCTGGCAACCTGCCACTATATTATTGTCCTCTACATTTATACCGCGAGTTTATTTTTCCAATGGTAGGTGCTAATAAGCGCGCTATGGAGCGGTCTAGCCGGTATAGCCCGATCCATAGCGCGCTGCTGAACGCGCTGCTTAACGTGCTGCTTAACGCGCTGCTTAACGCGCTGCTTAACGCGCTGCTCAGCGCGCTATAGAGCGGGCTATGCTAAGACTTTCTCTATGATAGTCTGGAGAGTAAGCAAGCGGAAGTGGCAGTGGGCTGACCATGTTTGTCGAAGGACCGATGGCCGGTGGAGCAGACGAGTCCTGGGGAGACCGCGTATCAGCAAGCGTAGTATGAAATGCCCCCCAGCTAAATGGACCGACGACCTTAAAAAGGTGGCTGGGACACAGCGGTGTTGTGGCGCAGCCTGGGAGAGGCCTATGTCCAGCAGTGGACTGTGATAGGCTAAGTTGATTGACAAATCTTTGTCCATAGATACCTACTTCGTTTCAGTGTAAAGTCTAATGCCACTAAGGTTACCTAACCTTAGAGTAAATAAGTTGCCCTAATCATCATTAACATTTCTTTATGAATATGCACAAGAAATTCTTTCTACGTACAGTTAGTATAATTTATTATTTAGTACTACACTAACATTTTTATACATTTAAGTTGGTGCAAACATAAATTTATTAGAGTTTTACCGTGTAGCAAAATAATCGACCACATAATTTAGAGAATTAAAACAAACTTCTTAATTAAAATGAAACAACAACATAAATTACATAATTATATATCTACATATTATTAAAAAGCGAAAATCGGTAACCGATCTGACCGTCCTTTTAAAACACAAAGTTGAGGAGTAAGGTGATATAGATTGATAAAGGTTATTCCTAAAAGTATGTTTTTAATAATGGTTTATTTTTCTATGTTCGGTTTAACTAAAGTCAAAGTCAAAGTCAAGTATTTTCTTTTGAGAAATAAATTTCTTTCTCTTTGAAATAATAAACATAATTATTGTCGTTCGATCTATCGAGTGCATAGAGTGAGTAATGATTATTTTATTATTGTTGGTTAGCCAAATACAACTTTAACTTATTCTTAAAAATGTTCACTGATGAAGAATCTCTTAGTTCTTTCGGTAACTTATTATAAAGCTGCGCTCCCTCAAACTGAATAGTTCTTCTTCCGTACAAAGTAGTAACTGAAGTCAATTCTATACTATCCCTATTCCTGGTGTAGTAGTGGTGAGTTTTGTGTTTGAAGGTGATTTGTGAGTATATTTTGTTTGTTAAAATTTTCCTTATTAGTATGCATGTGTCGTAAGTATTTTTATTTATTTCGTAGGTGTTAAGTAATTCTGGAGGAAAAAGTCCTCGCGCACATTTGGGAGTGGCGCGAGGAGGCGAAACGCCGGGGCGTAACAACGCTGCTGCGAGAAATCACTGCACAGTGGACAGAGTTCCGGCGGGATCTCATGGCATCATGGGGAGTGCGATTGTCGCAACCCAGTGCTGGGCACGTCACAATTGCGGCGAAAAGTCCCCTCTTTGAGGAGTGGCTAGAGAGGCGCCACAACGTTCCGCCTGACGCAGGTCTTCACCGGACACGGTTGTTTCGGGAGGTTCCTGTTTCATAACAGACGGGAGGTAACGCCCGGGTCTCATCACTGCGTGGATCGCCCGGAGGACACGGTGGAGCATACGGCGAAAGTCTGCCCGGCTTGGGCAGAGCATCAACTGAAGGAACACGGGTGGGTTTTAGTCAGTAAGAGTCTGACACGTTATTAGAAAATTAATCACCCAAAAAAAAAAGGTGTTAAGTAATTGTAATTAAAAAGTACGTTGATTGCTTTGTTTTGCGTTACTTGTAGGTCATGAAGATGTGTAATAGCGGCCTATCCCATACTTGGATTAAATAGTCTAGACATGGTTTGACCAGTGTATTATAGATGGTGTAGCGTAAGTGAAATGGCACACATTTACCAATATTTCGCAGAACTCCAGTCAACGAAATCAATCTGCCTCTAACGTACGAATACTTTGTATTGTATTTATGTATATTTTGTAAGAAATGTTGCTTTTAATTTGTACTTCATTTTTTAATACGTTATTTTGTCCCTCAATGATATGAGTAGTTGATATGGTAAGGTATTATATACTGGTAGGTACTAGTATTATTTACTGGTTTTAACTAGCTTCGTGGGATTGTTGGTTGTTACCAACGCATGGTAGCCCATGAAGCTAATTTCAAATAAAAATACAGTTGAGTTACAAGCAAATAGATGTCAAATGTCTGTTTTGGTTAATTTGGCAATATAACTGTATGGAAATATGAAAAACTGATCAACGGGAGATGAAGAAAATGCGACTTCGTAATCGAATAATAACTATCCGGTTTGAAGATAGTGCACTAGGTCTTCCAAATAGATACCTATTTTATTGGGCATGTCATTTGGAGTAATGTGTTTTTTATTATTTTTTATTAATGGAATGCAGAGAATTTGAGGTCTGAAGTTCTACAAAAGGTTACTATGAGCATAATCATTTTATACAAAATTGAACGTAGTTTTGTCACTTTAAATAATAATATAAGTGTGATAACAGCCACAGGGTTTATCGAAGGTTAAGCTACGCTTGCCGCGGTCGGTTCGTGGATGGGTGATCCATAACATATCGAGACCCCTCCGTGCCTCGGAAAGCACGTTAAGCCGCCCCGTAGATCTATGATCTATGATAGATTCCAGGTAGTCAGAATCCCAAAAGTTTGACATCCAGTCTTACAAAAGGGTATCGTGTGACCCAGTAACTGGGTTATGGAGGTCAGATAGGAAGTCACTCCATATAAAATACTGGTATTCAGTTACATACGGTGAGACAGGAAGGCGACCCCGACATGTTGGGAAAAGGCTAGGCAGATTGATTAAGTGTTACGTAAAGGCACAATACTGATAGTCGTTATTGTCAGTTAGAATTAAAAAAAAACAAAAACCCGACAATCTATATAGTTTAATAATAACACTAAACGTAAAGCTACTTTTCTACTGTCACAGTGAATAATAATTATAATCTCATATTAGACTAGGAAAATGGGCATTTTATTACCATCCTTGAAATAGAAATTGACTTTAAAATATTTATTTTTTGTATAATTTTACAATGTTTGTAAATATGTGAGCATCATGCATCTATCACATGATTAATTTATCTGTCATTCCTTAATCTTTCATTATTTTTACCTAGCGTGGTATAGTAATCTTATTCTAGGTGCATCGTCTTCACATATAATTATATAATATAATTGATGTATACAAGATATTGTGAAAACATTTTAAAAGAGTAATGGTGGAGTTTCTTGCCCATTCTTCTCCATACGAAAACTACCTTTTGGAAGGGGCGACTAGAATCACTTATTATTTTTCTGTAAATGTTGACGTTCAAAAGTGCCTTTTTTGTGCCTAATTGAAATAAATTATTTGACTTTGACTTTGTTGTCTACAAAGTCAAAGTCAAATAATTTATTTCAAAATATTACTTAAAAAGTTCTAGGGTTTCGTACCCGAAGAGTGTCAAACGGACTTTACTAAGCGTTCGCTGTCCGTCCGTCTGTTAACGATGTATCCATGAACTGCAATAGGTAGACAGTTGAAATTTTCACAGATTGTGCATTTCTATTGCCGCTATAACAATCAATCAATCTGCCTAGCCTTTACCAACTATGTTGTGGTTGGCTTGCAGTCTAACCGGATCCAGCTGAATTCCAGTACTGCCGTTATAACAATAAATAATAAAAATTAAATAAAGGTAAAAATATAAAATGCCTAAAAAATTGTTTTGGCGTTTTTTGCTAAATATCGTGCAATGGTACGGAACCCTTTATGTCCGAGTCCGACTCGCACTTTGTCGGTTTTTGTTTTAAAATGGTTTACCGGCCTATTGGTACTGTCAAACAATTAATTTACCAAGGTCAAATACCTATTACAGATTCTTCGTGTGAATAACTTATTATATTTTAGCGGCATCTAGTCAAATTTGATTAGAAGACGATTTCAATATACTTACTAAGTTTTTTTATTATTATTATGGCTCTTGAAATTTCTCGGGACCCTGGGGTCCCGGACCTTTAAAAGGCGTACGAGGGGCCAAAGCCAACTCGCAGAGGCCCGTTAGACGTTTTTAATGAAATGAGACACCAACCGACGATTATCCCTGAATGTACTATGTAAGTGCAACCAAGAACAACCCCCGGTTGGTGTAGGACTATTGCAGGATATGGAAACAAAGATATTGGACTATGGGTTTGGGTGGCTTAAGTTGACTGGTGACCCGGAACTATGAAAGGACTATGGCCCGAATATGTACACAAATAAAATGGCAGGGGGTGAATTGCACACTCAATAATGGGCCCTCAAAAACTGTCGCTAGCACATAGTGACGTAGCGACAAGAAGGCAACGTGTCCTGAGGTGCTTGAGGAGTGGAGAGGTATTCCACGGCTTTCAGAACAATCCCAGAGCCCGGAAGATGGTCAAGATCCCTACGAGCACTTACTGAAATACTTCCTTCCAGTAAGTATTATTTCCTTTATTTCATTTAAATACTTAATAATTACATTTTTAAATATTAGTATATAAAAAAATAAAAATAAAAATAATAGTAGCCCACCGGTATTGGGAACAGGGTCCAAGCTACCGGCGGTCAGGGCTCCAGAGAGAGGAAACTCCTAACAATGCGCGCCGTGTCCAGGAGTACCGCTTTCTGAATCAAGGCCTTAATCCAACTGCCTAACGAGAGCCTCCTTAGGTGTTGGTCGAGGCTCTTGGCAACTAAGCCATTGGCTGATACGACTATCGGAACAAAGATCGCTGAGTCCACATCCCACATATCGACAACCTCGCGAGCCAAGTCAAGATACTTATTTTATCTTTCTCGGCTAAGTATTTTTTATTTTTTTTTATTTATTCTTATTTTTATTCTTGTTTATTTTATTTTTAATTTGATTTGTTTTAGTTAGTTTTGCTTTGGTCTCGAACTTTTTGGAGGTGGGCGTTAATAACTGCCACACAGTATTATACTAATGCAGTTGTTATTGAACACAGAGTTTCTGTAAACAGTTTTTCGTGCCAATAAAGTTTATATATTATATTATTATTATTTTGTCAAAACACAAAATCTTGTCTAAAGTGTGAACATTATGCTGAAAACCAAAATCCAATAACAATGAAACGTTGAAGGTCCAAGAATTTATTAAGAAGCCAAGTCTGATACAAAATGTCTTCATTGGGTCAACTTGGTAATAAAACAATAGGTTGGTACATTGAACTAGCATTCACTGTTGGAACTTAGACAGTGTGCACACTAGACAGAAACAGATATCTAATTACGCAACACATTTTCGTAAACAATTACGACAAATTTGTTTCATTTTGACAGTTCAACAACATTCATTGCGTTATTTACGTTGTTGAGCAATCATATTTTCATAGAGCTATAGTCTGACTTAGCGTCAGCGCAGACGGCAGCAAAATGCTCGGGCAGTTTTTCATTGTTATCGAAATAAATAATAAAAACTAAAACCGAGTTAAAAACAGAGTGCAAGATGCGATTCTCTGTGGCGTGTCTTACAGCATGCTCTCGCATTTCTAAATTCAAAACTTGACAGCAAAGAACATGCTGTCTGCGCAGACCCTAATATACAGTATTCACTCAGTCTGCGCACAGCCTTATAGTCGATAGTTTTGCAACCCTCCTGTTGAAATATTTTCTCATATACCTATTACCAATATGACGTTCTTTCATTACATGCTTAATTAATTGCTATTTGACATTATGAATGCACTCGTAATGACTATCTAACAAGAAGTCTTTGAAGTGTGAATGACGTTAATAATAGTACCTATAAAGAAATAAATTAGCGTAGATGTTATTTTGAAAAGAAATAATAATGAAATGTGTGTGAAACAGTTTCAAAAGCAGTAACTTCGTTTGTGATTATTATTTTTTATTTTTTTAACACACAGATTTTTTTTTCCAGATTTCTTTTTCACATTCTGGCCATCTAACATAGGAAGGGCCAGTAAACTTCATACCAAATTTAATGAGAAACATTAACAATTACCTAATCATAGATATTTTGTTTTTATTATAACCAAAGATAACAGAAGAAAAATGAATAAAAAGATGAATAAAAAAAAAACTTGATTTTATTTTACTTGATTTTATTTTTACTTCGTCGGCGTGATTAATATGTATTTATGTATACCCATGCCAAATTATAGCTTTCTATTACTAATAGTCTCTGAACTAAGCCGCGGACAGACAAACTGACGGACATGGCGAAACTATAAGAGTTTCTTGTTTACTACGGAACCCTAAAAATATTGAAAGTTGCCAACAAGCTCGATAGATGGCGATGTATCGTTCGGGCCTAATCCAATTTTTTTTCTGAATCGCGCTATGGTTTTTGTTCGTTTCGGTGTCGTTATATGTATTTATACAGCATAGCGCTAACAGCGCTATGTGAGAGTATTTGGAACTATACTTCTTGAAAACATTGTAGACATTTGAGTTTCGGAAACAATCAGCATAACTAAAAAAATAAGTTTCGGGTTGGAAAACAATGTTTAAATTTCTTTAATCAGTTTTATTATTGATTTGTTTTCTTTTTTCCAACTTGTTAAATTGTATGTAAGTTGTAATAGCTGCATTTGCAAACATTAGATTCATATTGTATTTTCAATGACCACGTTGATTAGGTTTTAAATTAATTTTATTTATCTGACGTTTAAATAATATTACTATAGAGATAATGTATTTCATTCTTGTTTGGTCATCGGAAAAAAAACCCGGCCATGTGCGTAACGGACCACGCACAATGAAGGGTTCCGTAGTTGGGATGAAATTATCCCTAGAACAAAGTTAACTTTGTAATTGACAAAATGTTCTCCCATACATCAATATACGTCACGGTCAATTCTCCAACTGCAAATGTAAGTTTGAATAGCAAAAAAAAATGTGATTAAACTACAAATTAACAATTATCGGACTTTTTCCTTTACCAGTGCTATGTACCTGTGTTTCTTGCCAAATTTTATGATTCTAGGTCAACGGGAAGTGCCCTTTAGGTTTTGATTTATTTGTAAGTATCAAAATATGTCGCACAAACGGCCGTATTTTTTATTGCGTTGAGTTAGAAGCATTATTTTTTAGAGCTCCAAGATACTGTAGACTTACGTATTTGATAATAATTTCAACTTGATACCTCTACGTGTTCCCGAGAAAAAAGGTCTCGACAGACAAAGAGACGGACAACGAAGTGATCCTATATGGGTTCCGTTTTTTCCTTTTGAGGTACGGAACCCTAAACAGACGCACAAAAAATATCATTAGTTAGGAATCGAAATTAGGTCTGCAAAGCAGTCGGCGAATTTATTATTATTATTACTATTTGCTTTTTTGAAAGTTGACTAAAATAGCCGTTTTTATAATTATTATGTCGTGATTGACTGCTTAGCTCCTTAAAGGTATGATAATCATTTAAAAGGTAAAATTTGTAAATATCTGCTATATTCGTTCCCTATTTAGCTCAGCGAAGTAATGAAATAATTCGACTGTGGCGCGTAGTACCCACCACGCACCACAGTCGAATTATTTCATTTGATAATTTCCCAACCAAAAAAAAAAAAAAAATGCCCTCGTGGTAGATTACAGCCCACTCCTCTTCACAGAGAGGGGGTCTGTGTCCAATCAGTGGAACATTAAACAGGATGGCAACCAGTCGGTTATCGTTCAAACTGAAGGCACGTGAACATATTCGTGAAAAGTTGGCAGAATCTTTGCAGCGCTGATTTGCTGGATTTATTTTCTCCTCTACCTATCGTTATTTCTCCTGACAAAGTTTATTCGGTTTATATGAATGTATGTATCTATGTATGTATGTATTAGTAAGTATTCATTTTCTAGTTATCTATCACTTATGTTGCACCTGCCATGTTTTGTCTCTGCACCACCCTAAGGTTGACTGGTAGAAAATGCCTCAGGCATTAAGTCCACCTTTGTACCGTATTTTTTACTTGTGCATAAAGTTTTAATAAATAAACATTATAGGCTGATAATTTCTATATGTATACACGAGTAAATTGTGCTCATCTCATATTACCTACTCTCATTTCCTACAAAATGTGGGGATTGTTTTTTTTGCGATTTCTGACTTTTCTAGTACTCAATCCTCGGTCCGATAGAGTTTTCTGATCCTTGTAAAAAACAGGATCGATTGGCATCAAATAACAATAGCCCATGTTCTTGCTGAATGTATTTTCTTTTTCAAAATCTGTGAATGAGGATCAAAATGTTTCAAAAAGTAAAGGATAGTCTCCTAAGACCGTATTCTTGTAGCGACAACGGTTAAGTTACCTGGCTTTATTGACCCATCTCAATAATCTACTCTGTATTGACCGATCGACTGGTTTTTTGCAATTTGCGATAAACATAGAAGATACGAACAAATTGCAATATTGCTCCCCCCATAGCAAATACCGTAATAATTTATAGCCTAAAGACTGACCAGACTTATACGGAATATGTATGTAAAATTTGAACAAAATCTATCCATAAGCATTGGCTGCACATACATTCAGACAAACATTCTAAAAATCGTATTTACGGCATTAGAATCATTCCCAGATCTCGAAGCAATTATTTTTTAATCATAAATATTCAATATTAGTCAAAACTGTATATTGAATATTCATGAAAAAAAGTTTTTGTTTGACGTTGGTTGTTTTTTTTTTTTTGTAAAAAGTTTTTATTTTTAACTTTTGAGTTGTGGTTCCTAAGCCACATAAATTCGAATACCACTACCTGCTATGTATTTAACAGTGACAGGAACTTATTATATCATCCATGTAGACTAAGTGGGAAAAACAAGTATTATTGAAGCTTACTCAAAAAATATCCAAGCAAAGTTAATAAAATTTATACGGGACCACCTCAAGAGCATACCCTTTCAAACAAAACAGATCACATCAAAATCGGTCCACAATTGATTGAGAAATCTGTGGACATACATAAAGTTGATGTTGATAATTTATGTCACACATCCAAAAAAAGGCCCTTTACACCTTTTTGAATCAGCATAACCGTTAGCCTAATAATACATATCAGTATCTTTAGATAGGCATAAATAAAAATCTGTTTTGTGAAATAATTGATAATGTTGCGTGTAATGAAAATCATGCTAAAATGATCTCTCATTTTTGTTTCTGAATAGATTACTTATGTGTTTATTTAGAATTATATTTATATTTTGCGTAATATTTTCTTTCTTATATTATTACGTTTTTAAATAAATCTTAAAATCAAAAGATATATAAAAAATATAGGTCCCCCGGTGTCGGGAGCAGGGTCCAAGCTACCGGTGGTTACGAGAGCCTCAAGAGATGTTGATTCGGCCATCAAGCCATTGGCTGTTACGACGCTAATTATTATCTCAATAATTTGCAAGTAGACAGATGTTTAACCTTCTCAACTGTGACGTACAGACTGATGCCAGATATGGTGCGACGTTTCTTGGTATGGTATGGGCCAATGAATAGTCAATTCACTACGGTACATTTTTTTCCAACGATCTAAAAAATATATTACCACAATTTTCTCTTTTTACAAATGGGACATAATACAATTTTATTTTCGCGAATTAACTGCCTGGTTGGTCTAGTGGTCACAAGCGCGACTACTGAGCTTGAGGTACTGGGTTCGATTTCCAGGTCTTGCAAAGTGTTATTCGTCAGTAATTTCTCAGTAGCAGGCCGGAGTTTTGAATTGCGCTCCCAATGCGAGTGTACTATAGGTACGCTTCTGCCTAACCCTTTGTAGAAAACAAGCGTGATGTTATGTTATCACTCATCTCATTTCTGTCATACCTAAATCTGTTATAACAATACAACGCATGGCTATTTTGGGCCCGTATACTATCCAGCAACTTGTTTTAAAACTAAAGTAAATATACATAATCCATAGTGTACATAAAACACATGGGTTTGTCTACTATTTGTTCAAAAATTATAGCTTGTATTTGTATTACGACATGAGTTAATATTTAAGAGCAAAGTTCTATTTTTAAAATAAAGACAGAATGTTCGTAAGAACTTCGTACAGTCAACCGTACGTCAACCAACTGTTTCCGTAGTGTAAGTGGACTGCCAACATTGGAAAAACAGTTTTTTTTTTAAATTAATAAATTAATTATAGTATTTATAATTAATAAAATAAATAATTTGCAAATTGAAATTTATTAACATTAGTCGTCATTAGGTTTTCACATCTATTGGCACTTCGAGCAATAATTATAAACATTTTCATATAGTATATTTATTAATCAAAACATGATGGGCTGTACAATGAATATTTATCCACTTACTGTCGATTACAAGTTTTCAATAAAATTCTCAGGAGCACGCACTCGTGACCTTCAAACTTACTGCTATAGTTTGACCAAGATCGTTGTACTGAGTCTGCGCCTAATTCGTCGATTCCTCAACGCTCATGGTGTCCCGCCGCTCATTCGTCATTGCTGCCTAGATGCGCTTCTATAGGTGAGCATGTCGGTGACGCGAATCCATAAGTTTATCCCCTACCAAAAATCGCTCAACGCGCCTAAAGAAGTTTTCACTTCAAAAACCTTACTACTACAATACGAAGGCCTTTTCAATGTCAAATCATTACTACTGATGTGCGCCATACCAAAAGCAGTTTGATTTGTAGGTAGCTGTGTCTGAAATCTTCAAAAGGCTCTATGCTTGGCTCTATGCTTTCTACAAGTGGCATTTTTATCCTAATTAATAAAAAGTAGAAAGCAGTGGTTGCCCAGGGGTAACGGCCCCGACTTACGAGTTGTAGATCGTGAGTTCGAACCCAGGCAGGCACTTTACTTCGTGTAAATAATTTAATCACCACTGCTCTCAAAATGGTGAAGGAAAACAGCGTGTGGAAACCGGCATGTCCAAGAACCAAAAATTCGAAGACATGTGCCAATCCACACTGGGCCCGCGTAGGAGATGACGGCCCACTTCCTCTTGAAGAGAGGAGGCGTGTGTCCCAGCAGGATGATTGATGAGCTAGGCTGATTATGCATTATGTATTGTTTAATGAAAAATATTTAGATTTTCTGTAGAACTGTGCTCATACAAGGTTAAACCCATAAGGCTTATCTCAGGAGGTAAGTCTCCAGGTCATGATGGTCTCAGCATTGAGCACCTACAACATGCCGGACCACACATTGCCAGGGTATTGGCTATGTTTAACTCGCTGTGCGTGAGCCATTCCTACTTGCTAGCGGATTTTATGAAAACAGTGGTAGTGCCTGTATTGAAGAATAAAACCTTGTGAAGTGACCTTACTGATAAGAGTAACTACAGGCCTATTTCTCTTGCCACTGTAACTGCTAAAGTGTTTGATGGTTTGCTTAATGCATAGTTAAATAGATCGGTAATATTGCAAGATAATCAGTTCGGGTTTCACCCCCAGCTGTCCACTGAAAGTGCAATACTGTGTCTTAAGCATACCGTCAAATATTATACAGACCGTAAAACACCCGTGTATGCGTGCTTCCTTGATCTGTCCAAGGCTTTCCTTGTAGTGTAGGACCTGCTGTGGAACAAGCTGAGGAGCATAGATTTGCCGCCGGAACTCTTCAGCGTGTTCCAGTACTGGTATGCGCACCAGTCTAATTTATAGTGTTAGGTGGGTGCGGGCAATGTCGAATGCGTATCAGCTTGAATGCGGAGTCAGGCAGGGTGGCTTAACATCTCCTACCCTGTTTAATTTGTATGTTAACGGGCTGAACGTGGCGCTCAGCAGCCAGCATGTTGGCTGTCACATTGACGGTACATGTCCAAAATTTAAGTTATGCTAACGACATGGTGCTGATGAATGCTTTGGTCTGCGGCTTGAGGAAGTTGTTACAGATATTGAAAAAATATGCTTGTGGTCATGGTTTATTGTATAATGTAAAGAAGAGCCACTGTATGATCTTCGAGACCACCAGTGCAAAATGTCCGGGAAGCATACCTCCGGTCAAACTCAATGGGGGTCAAACTCAATGGAACGGGAGCGGAGGTTAGAGCTAATGTGATCGCCCGCAGATTTGCGCGGTGCTGTAATGAGGTTAACTGTACTTCGCTGTATACATAACATTGTATTGCTCTCCAGACGCAGACGAAAACGTTTCGTGACATATTTAGAGTTTTAAATGCAGGGATGGAGTGGAATCACGAAAATACATTTTTGTTGATACTACAATTAGTTCGAGTTTTTCAATATCGCTTGCTGAACACCGAACGAACGAATGAACCGACTGTTTATTTTTTAAACCAAATCTATCATTAATTTTCAGTTTTTGATAAATATTGAACGAACGTAGTCACAGGTGTACGGTCGGACACTATAACGTGACGTTTAGCTCCGTGGAGGAGTTCTATGTTCTTCTATGTTAGGGGGTTTGGTTTCCGCACTTAGTCCGTCAGGTGGACCATTGTGTGTGGGCCATAGCGGCCGTTTGGTGGTTATTCCAACCAGCCCACCTCCCTCCAGAAGCTGATTAGGTCTCCTGGTCTGTTTAGAACGTCTGTGTATGATCTGGGTGACCCGAGGGTTTCTGTTCTTATCTGGGTGACGCCCGTACATTCGAAGAGCACGTGCGCAACGGTCTCCTCAGCCTCCATGCACGCCCTGCACAGAGGACTGTCCGTGGAGGAGTTAAACGTAGGTCACAATAAAAATAATAATAAAAAAGATATAAAGATTAAAGTTTGAGCTTAGGACGTTAAGGGACGGCTTCACAGAATATGGGATGCTCGGGATAGGCGGGAGGCAGAATCAGGCAGACGGGCAGGCTTGCAGTTAGACAGGTACCCAGGTGGACGGGCAGCCAGCAGTCAGCGTGGAGGAGCTGGGCTGCGGCGCAACACGGAGCAGATGTATCCACCCTGTCGAACGGAGAGAAGAGTGTGAGAGTTTGTAGATAGCGGAGGCGCTTCGCGGCACGTCACGCTAGCGGGAGGGCCGCGCCGGCGTCACACGTAACGGCGGAGGCCTCTCCCGGAGGGTACATCATCCGGCGTTACGCCGCTTGACATCGGAGGCTTCTTTTGTGTACTGTATACCAACATAAATACTAAGGCTTGTGATGCCACTGTATTGTCAACATCACTTTCTTGAGAACCTGCACCAAAATTAACGGCACCGAGCTTCTGTTGAGAAATAACCTTTGCTTACGAATAGCCATCTCGTCGAAGACTAAATTGCACACAAGACGTTTGTCACTCGATTCGTTTTTTATTTTCAGAGCTTCAAACGCCAAACAAACTTCAAACGCGTGTGGAAGTACGTTATTGCAAATATTTCTCACATATTTCTAAGCTGCTGACGAGTAGTAATGTAGTGTCAATGCGAACTTACGTTATGCAGGTGTATATTATTTTTTTTAATAAATCTTTTGTGTGTTTCGACCAATTCTGTTTTAGGTAGAAAATTATTTTCGGCTATTCCATCGAGTGAAAATTTTGTTTTAAGAGTTTTTACAAGAAGAGTCAAAGGTTCACATTTCTTGTTTAGCTGTCTGTTGGCGTTGGACCTTTTTAATTTTATTTGATAACTTTTTTTTGCAATGATTATGTCAAGTATTTTTCGCTTGAGGACAATTTTTCTTGGTGAATCAAAAATTGATTCTGATTCGCTATCAGAGTCGGAAATCGGTTCCATTATAAATAAATTCTTCAATGTTAGTGATGACTGAAATAATATTTTGTTACTCGTCTTGAAACAGTATTATTTCCATTATACTTACATCTACAAAGTACAGCAGATTAAACGCCTTCCCGCTTTGGTGGTATATTTATCCTCTTCGCGAAAATTGCAACGAACATACATAAGTATGATTGGATGGGAACCAGGTCTCTTCACTGCGGTTGTTTTGGACAAATTTTATCCATTTTTCCCTATCTTTACGGCCCAAACGTGGAAACTAAATAAACAAAATGTAACAAATTGTGTGCAATAATTATTAATTCATTTTTTATCTTTTTTCATTGAATAACCACAGTCAGTAATTCAAAAATTCAAAATTCAAAATATTTTATTTCACATAAACCTACAAAGGCACTTATGAAACATCAGAAGCTAGGTGCACGGTTCCAATTGGTCGTTTCCTATGGAGAAGAGCCGGCAAGAAAATCCATGGTTACTCTTTTAAAAGTAAATGGTATTTACAATTTTTTCAAATTACTGTGTTAATAGATATGAGAGGACAGTGTAGGCCTATCAACAAGTACCAGGTACTTAGCAAGATAGAAAATGGTCGACAGATCTACAGTATGTTAAGCCTACAAGAAAGAAAGAAAGAAAGAAAAAGAAAAGAATAAAAAGCTATTTAGACCAAATGACATGATTCACTACAGCTGTATGCAACAAATCTAATTTATTATAAAAAAAAAAAAAAAATAGGTATATAATGTCAAATAACGAAGAGATTATGTCAAGGTAGTATGTAAAAGAGAGAAAAAAAAAAGTAAAAGGTAAAATAAAATAATCATCTTAATTTGGGAGCCGTTAATAGAAATTTACATAGTTATGCCGTTAATGAGGTACCAGGGAAGCCATATAATATATGTTAAATATGTGTTAAAAAGTGATGTGATGTGATTTTAGTGATGTGTCCGCTATAAAAAGAATCTTCAGGTAATTTATTCTACCTACACTTGTTACAATGACAAATGATGCAACATGGCGTCCACCAAATATTTTGTTCGAATTAAATTTTTAAATGCATATCTAGTTACTCGCCGATGAAAAGTTATTCCGTTGCACTTCGCCGTATTAGTTGAATTATTAGTGCAATATCGTAAAACACACGATATTTAATGCGTTTGAATGTTTTTTCCTTTAAAAACAAACAATGACTTAGGCGCTCAAGAGCCAGCAAGCATCTGAGTGCACTTGAACGGAACGCAGTAGTCATATGTGGCGACTCTCTACTACGTAAGTACATATAAGTACATATTACCTCAATGGTTATTTATAAATAAAATAAAAATAACAGTTTGAACGGTGACCCCCAAAGTACTCATTTGCCTGTATTTTGGGTGTCGGAATTGCGATATTTTCAGACTTAAGAATAGTACACAGTGATTATAACATAACAGGTAAACATGTACTAAAATTAAACTAATCAAAAAACCCATACTTAGCATCACGCCTGTTCCTTTTCCCCGAAGAGGTAGGTAGCGGTGTTTTACTACCAGCTATATTTTGCCATCTTCTTAAGTTAGGTTACGTTAGGCTCAGGTGGAGGCCAGCAGGCAACGGATGCGGGGGCACCCTTGCCTGTATTGCACAGGCCCCCACCAGTGTCGGACGGGAATGGCCAGGTGTTCCCGGCCATTCCTATTTTCATGGTGGATGTAAAGGCTGAGCCGGTTTCCCATGGCCCTCCCATCACGGCGATGTGGGAACACCGCTGAGTTTTAGTGAGTATACTGTCATTCCGACAGGAGTCCCACATACCCCGTCTCGTCCCCCACGAGCGGCAATGCATAAAGCATTTCTCAGCGACAAAAAAAAAAAAAAAAAAAGGTTAGGTTTTTTGCTCCGCCGCCCTCTACTTCTTAGGACCCGAGATGGTGGCGCATAGCGCTCGCGATGTAAGGGGGGAGCTTAACACCTCACTCACCCCTAACTCGAGGTGGCCCGCAGAGGCGGGCTGGCACTAGCCGGGGATCGCGGAAGTCGAATTAGATCCCGTGATCCCCGGTGCAAGTGTGAGATGGAACATGGGATGGAAGATGGGTGGTTTTAGTCAGTAAGAGTCTGACAGACCCCTCCGCCCTCCCCAGGGCGGAGGACATCCATGAGGATTTCCCCCAGTAAAGAAAGAAAAAAAAAAATTTGGTTAGGTTACTGTCAATAGTGTCAATCGGTAGCATCAGGTGGAATGACAGCTCACTTTAAGCTCACTAAACCTATGTTTTAACGATTACATTTTTAGAGAACAGATCGGAAGAACCATGCTTGTCACTTCGAGACAAAAATAAAGCAATAAGTAACTGGCAGATTAATATTATGTCATACAAATACTGTTTCATGATTTTCTGACAACCAGTCTTACCAAGGGGAATCGTGTCACTCAGTAACTGGGTTGTGGAGGTCAGATAGGCAGTCGCTCCATGTAAAATACTGGTATCCAGCTTAATCTGGTTGGACTGGAAGCCGACCCCAACTTGGGTAAGGCAGATTGACTGTTTCTTCATTTTTTTTACATAATTTGTGAAACCGGCTCTTAGCCTCAATGTTTTTAAGAGCACAGTGAGAGTATTATAAATTTTACCTAATCGATGATCTTGTTAGTTACGACACTAATCGCTCGCACAAACGATGCGGTTTGAACAGCTGATCAGTTAATGTATTGGGACGGATAATAACGGATATTACACTCGTTATGAAGTTTTATAAATATAATGATAGGACATCTACTTCAGACTGTAATAGCAAGCTCAAGCATGAAAGATTTCCTAAGATCAAATATTAACTGACTAGCGACCCGCACCTGCTTCGCAGAAATCTCGATGTTTTGTCAAGTCGTAAAAACCGTTTTATTTCTTCCAGTAAGAAGGTCACAAAGATCGTGAATTCCATCAAGGAAGCATCACCAAAATGTATAAGTATCCATATTACATTTTTAACGCTAACAAGCAATAATGACGCATATTTACTCACGCGAACGTTTTCAAAGAAGATGACATTATTATGATCGGAATTAAAGATAATAACTATATTATTAGCACTGAAACTTTACAGCTTCTCACGTGGTAATAATGTAGAGGTAATGATGGACAAATTGGGTGTTTAACATACCATGAATTTGACACGGATGTGAAATTATTTTTAGGGTTTCGTGAAAAGCATCAAAGCTCTTTCTTTATTGTTACAATGAACTCAGCTTACCGCAGTCCATCACTGGACATGTGCCTCTCCCAGGCTGCGCCACAACTCCTCCGCATCCAGTCATTTATCTTACGTCCTTCTAGCTTTGATCTGCTTTATTCTTTAATTTTGGAAGGGACTTTGGCAGGAAGGGATTTACGGCAGGGTCAACTTGGACTAGGAAAGCAAGAGATCAATGCTTGTGGAGAACTCTTGGGCAGGACTATGCTGAAAAGCAAGATAATCAAGGAACCGGTGTCGAATAAGAAAAATATATTTAAAATAATCTTAACATTCCTGTAGTAACAAGTAGAAATAAGATAAAATGTAACTTGTAAGATTGTTAATAAAGGCTATTATTATTTTAACCTTTATTTCAGTTGAATACAAGATAAATTAATTTTTAAGTATTAGAATATAAAGAAGTATAAAAATACAAAAACAACAAATAAACGCTAACTTAATAAAATGTTGTTCATCGGTTGATGTCAAGGCCACGGACCAAAGACCATATTGCAATGTTGCAATTCAGGAACTATGAAGACCCTCAAGCGCTCAAGTGAGCCGTATTCATGTGGCATTGATATCTATGTTTGTGCCCTTTTCAAAGACCATTGATAATAATGATTAATTCGTAAAATGAACTTTCCTCAAACTCAAAACTCAAAGCATTTATTTCAATTAAACCATTTACAGGCACTTTTGAATTGTCAAGGGGTCAGTCAGTCAGAAATATGAAGCTACTTGCCCATTCCAAAGCGTAGGTTCCTATGGAGAAGAACGGGCAAAGAACTCCTTGTTTAAGTATCACGTAGGACGCTTAGCCAGTTTGAAGTTTCGGAAGTCGAGTTTTCAAATGATTTAATCACGATTTTGTTCTTTCAAATGGTTCTTCTTAAATTATTTAAGGTGTCATTTTTTTGGCACAAATGTTTAATTTTTACTGTATGATTTTACTCACTCTCTGAACTGCATAACAACAGGAAAATACAATCGATCGACCTTCGATCATTTGAACGTAGGATATACCTACCTACATGAAAAGTGTGAAATTATATAAGTACTGGTTTTTCTAGATACCTATCTACTTTGTTTATTAAAAAAAAACAATCCTTGAAGCTGCATAAAATTATCTAGCAGTGTATAAGATTTTAGTTTTTAAACATGATCTTCTGCGTCATTTTTAGTACATATCTATATTAAATAGGTTGGTAGATCTATAGATCATTAAAATCTCTAGCATAGTTCTGAATAATACGTACAAAAGCGCGAACATTTGAAATTGACGCCAATCTATTTAAGATGGGCGTCAATGGAAAATTTTCACGCTATCTTAAGTAGTGGGTATTTTGTAATCTAAACTGTTTTGATCGTTAGTATAATATTGTTGTCTCAATAATTGGAATTACTGAAGTTAATAGGTTCGTATATGTACCTACGTTTACGTTGTTTCTACCTATTATATCTACATTTACATCCGTACTATTCCAGGAAATAGAGGATGTTAATTTTGAACTATTTCAATTTAAAAAAACCGGCCAAGTGCGTGTTGGACCACACATAATGAAGGGTTCCGTAGTTGGGATGAATTTATCCCTCAAACAAACTTAACATTGTAGTTGAAAAACATGTTTTCCCATACTCGATGTATGGGAAAACATGTTTTTACGGAACCCTTCATTATGTGTGGTCCAACACGCACTTGGCCGGTTTTTTTACTACTATACTTCACGGTCAACTCTCCAACTGCAAATGTAATATCGAAATACCAAAAAAAAAAAAAATTGATATAAAACTACTAATTAACTATTTCCTGACTTTTTCCTTTGTGCTGTGTGACCTTGCTTCTTGCCAAATTTCATGATTCTAGCGGGAAGTACCCTATAAGGTTTTGATTTATTTGTATCAAAATATATCGCATAAATGGCCGTATTTTTTTATTGCGTTGATTTAGAAGGTATTTTTAGAGCTCCAAGGGACCATAGACCTACGTATTAGGTATTAATTTCAACTTAATACCTCCACGCGTTCTTGAGAAAAAAGGTCTTGACAGACTGACGGACGGATAACGAAGGGATCCTATAAGGGCTCCGTTTTTTCCTTTTGAGGTACGGAACCCTAAAAATAATTTTAATGTTAATTATTGGCATTACAATTTTTTAATTCATTAATGCATAATAATTTTCAAACTTTTTATAAATTCAACATGACTTTGATAATTGCTAATGTATTAAAACGAATGAATACCAATATTCCATAAGGTGATTTCGTTGCTATCGCGGATCGAACCCGGATGAATCGCCAGGGTTCTTTGAGGCTAGAGTCAAGCAATAATAAGAGTTAAGTAAGTGCCTATTAAGAGTCAAGTTCGAATTGAAAATCAAACACAATAATCTACTTAATTTAAAAAAAAATCTCTAATTTTATTTCACATAAACCTACAAGGGCACTTATGAAACGTCAGAAGCTAGGTGCACGGTTCCAATTGGTCGTTTCCTATGGAGAAGAGCCGGCAAGAAAGTCCACGGTTACTCTTTTAAACAGAGAGACTGGGAACTCACTCTCGCATTTCATCTTTGTTTACATATATTATAACAGTAATACTCGTAGTTTAATGTGTGTAGTGTACTCGCAGTAATAGTGCGTATTCGAGATTAATGTGCAAGAGCTTATTATTTTAGATATTAAGTTCGGTATGGCTCAGCTTGATTTTTTACAAGATATTCTTCCTTTTTCAGTACATTTACTTACAAGTGAAGTCTCTTTTCATCGGACCTGTGGAAATTTCCTAATATTAATTATTAATTATCATAATCTATACATATGCCATGTATAGATTATGATAATTTATATTTAATCTTTAATTTATATTTTATCACTAATCCTTATTTAGAAACGCTGCTTAAATTTAAGTAATAATTAGTGCCTGTTTAACCATACATTTTTGACGTTTAAACGTCTCTTAACTTTAAACAACGTTTATGAATAAGGGTAATTATAAATTAAAGTCGGTTTTCGTGTTTGTCTGTATAACCGCGTTGTTCTTCTAAACCACGCAACAGATTTTGATGAGGTTTTCACCATCGTTTAGAAAATTTATTCCGGAAGGTTTATGTGTAGGTATAATACGTTATTATTAAAGTTACATAAAGCTAAGAAATCTCGCTGTTTTGTCAAGTCGCAGTTCCGGTTAACTCATCCCGCAAATTGTATTTGAAAACTGTTTCTTTTTAAAATCAGGGAATTCCGCAGTGTAAAAGAAAACCGGGAAGATTTACACGATGCGATTCATTTGCCAGATGCATACCATGTTGAAGCAACAATAATAGTTGCACCGTTTCAACAGTATTTAGATAATTCAAGTAATTTGTGACTTCAATTTGATTGTATGCCACAGGCAAGAAACTGAATCGTGTAAATGGGGCTTAATACCATAAAATACATAATTCGATTTTTACTTACCAATTTTGAGCTAAAACAATAATTATTAAAATGGTTTTTAAAATCGGTACGCAATATTATCTGCTTGAAGAGGAAGAAGAAAATTTATTTATTTAGCACAGACTAAAAGGCACAGAAGTAAAAAGAAAGAATACAAAAAAAAAAAAAAAACTATCTGCAAAATTACTTATCCACGTCAACTGAGGTGAAAGTCAGGGTTCACTGTCAACCAGGTAGGTATTTACCGTCAATTTTTTTTCCAAATTGTGAATCTTAATTCACGATTCTTGTAAATTCTAACATTATAAGAATATTGCAATATTGAACGTCGGAAACTGACCCAAAACAAGTTGGAAACAGTTTATCAGTTTTTTTGTTGTTAACATTGAAATTTACATGCAGCGGAAACAAAAGTTAGTCAAAACGTGATTATTCCAACAGTAAAAAAATAATAAAACGCATGATTTTATCAAAAATAATTTAACCCTATTCGAAATTCATTCCTAAAAATCGATTTTCTCCAATTCTGAAAAAAAATATGAAGTGGAAAAATCAAGTTTTGAAAAGAACCTCCTTAGTCATTTCCCAAATATTACGTCCTATTTGAGTATAATACGATAATGGCGAGTATACTACTAGACTAAGTAATAGTATAGTATTGAAAATACTACTAAAATTATAAATATTAGGTACTATGTAGGTTCGCGGTTAAATTAAGAAATCATAATTTTCAAGTAATCATTGAGGCATGCATTTCATGGTTATTTTCATGAGGTTTCTGTCAATGAATTGTTTACACCTTCGTCACGTCATGTGTGGGAATGTTTGAATACGCTACCTAAATGAGATACAACAAGAGTATGGGCAGTAGCTGCGTCTACCTATCTACTAGCCCGTTGTCCATTTTATGATAGTTTCTTTGGAAATCCTGTAACATTACTTTCATATTGTGATTGTTGGTATAATGGCGTGTGCTAGATGACATATATGCCAAATAATTCAATTTAAGGTTTTGTTTGCGGAATGTAAACTATTTTGCATACTATTATATAAAATCATTTTTTTCTAACTGAACAGACAGCTGTGCTGCTGGGGAGTTTGTTGCGCCACTTCTTCTTCCCAGCGAACGCACTAGGAAGTGGTGAAGGGCGGGCGTTCTGGGGAACTGTTTTATGTAACTTTGACGTTCTAAAAGAGCTGATTTTCAGCCTACTTGGAATAAATGTCTTTTATGAATCAAAATCGCTTTTCTTGTTCCTCTGTGTGACCGCGTTGATTTTCTAAACCAACATTTTGATGCGGGTTTTACCACTATTTAGAGAATTTAGTCGAGACCGAGCGAAGCAAGCATTCGAAATGTTTTTATTCACAAATATATGAGGTCATACATGTCACGGTTTTTACCACCGCGCGTTCGCGTAGTTTTCCTAGAAAAGTTTTGGTGTAAACTAATCGTTACCACAAGTTGGCCGTGATTTTTTTTATTTTTTAATATCTATTACTATGCTTAAAATGCTCTGCTCGGAGTTTATTTGAAGGATAGAATCAGTTTTTTAATATATTTTTTTATTTAGCTAAGCACACCAACGACATATTTACAAAAATAAACAATAGGTAATCACAAATCTTCAATACTGTGTAAATACATCACTTATAGGCATGTACAATATTCGTATTAAAGGATGAACTATTAAATTAAAAATTAAATTTAAATTTTTAAATCATTACTATATTTAAAACATTAAACATAAAATACATAAAATGACTAAATATATTTAATTATAGAATAAAATAATAAATAATACATTTCTTCACATTGCATGAGAGCAATACAACCATACAAAATCACAACGAAATATTCGCAAATAAGGTAACAAACGTGATAAAAGTTAAAATATTAAATTTATCAAAAATAATAATTGCATTATAATTTAGTTTAAATTTAATATTTTAACTTTTAATTTAATTTAATAACGTTATCAAAAATAATAATTGCATTATAATTTAGTTTAACGTTATTAAATTAAATTCCAACACAATTAAATTAAAATTTCAACAAAGTCATTAAATTAAAATTACATTACTATTAAATTAGAACAAGCCAGTTTAAGTAAAAGTAGGCAACTGATTACAGATCAATTTGAAATGATCCAGAGAAGAACCGGAGTTACCGACTTAGCTTGCAGATTAAGCAAAATGTAGTGGCAGTGGGCTGGCCATGTTTGTCGGACCGATAGCTGGTGGAGCAGACGAGTTCTAGAATGGAGACCGCGTATCGGCAAGCGTAGCGTGGGACGCCCCCCAGGTAGATGGACCGACGACCTTAAGAAAGTGGCTAGGCCAGACTGGATGCGGAAGGCGGAGGACAGGGTGTTGTGGCGCAGCCTAGGAGAGGCCTATGACCAGCAGTGGACTGCAATAGGCTGAGTTGATTTGTTGATTGATGCTTCAAATGTCAAAAACTCTTCGGAAGTTTATCAAAGCATTGTGATTCATCGCTACTTGTATTAATCATCAAAAATATGATAGATTTTTAATTGAATTTTGTCAGAGAATAACAAAATGAGTTATTGACAATTTTGTTTTAACGCAAAAAAAACATTTTGCTTCTCACCCGCTGTCATTTTAAATCGGGGTTTAAAACAGTCATTAAAATGAAGGCACCCACAAACTGGCGCGACATGACATAATTCCACGGTAGAACAATTACTGGAGTCGCGCGTCGCGCTTGTTTGCGGGAGCCTTAAAGGCTTCACTATTGGCAAAACTATAATTATGAGAGAATATTATTTTCATTATTAAAGGACAATCGATGAGTTAATTATTGATCAAATACTTTCAACATATTACAAAGAAAATGTAAGGCCAAAAAAATTGCCAAGTCATCATTGGTTAGTCATCTTTGATTTCAGCAATAATCTAGGCACAGTACTTTAAAATTTACTGGGTTAAGGTCATCTTCACATTCGTCGAGTCACGATGTCACGTGCGACTAAAGTTCAAAAGCTTAGTAATTTTATTTTCATCAACAAACTTAGGCAGACTCAACTAGGAACTGAGCTTATAAGTACGTAACACTTTTTTTTTCTCAAAAAGTGCCCATTGATTCCAATCAAAGAAAACTGCCCAAGTGTGTCGGACAACGCACACTGAAGGGTTCCGTAGTTGGGATGAATTTATGCTGAGAACAAAATTAAGGGTCCGTGCACGAAAAAAAACCTTTTTCGTCAAATTGCTTGAAATACATAATTGAAACATTAAGTCTGTGTAAGTATAAAAGTACAGTTTTCGTGGTACTAAACCATTCGTGTCAGTCACAGCACCTGTTATTAGTTGCATCACTTTTGCGCTCTCGAAAATATGGTTTATTTCGCCTTTGATTTACTTAATGAAGATATAGTATTATCATAAAATATTTATTTTATTTTATTTGAAACATAGCTGAAGACTAATGTGAGGTTTTTAATTTCTTGATTTGGTTTGCAAAATAATAGGAAAAAATACATTACTGACAAGATTTAAAAAAAAAAAAAAGTTTTTTTCAACATTATTTTTCTGCTATATTTTGTATCGAAGTTGAAATAAGTGGTGGATAACGGTGTTGATGATTCCATTTTATTATATTTTTAATAAATGGCAAGTAAAGCGGATCTTGCCTATTCTGCCAATGTCTAAAGTGAGTTAATAAAACAAGGGCGCATGATTAAAAAAAAAAAACTTAAAAACAAATAAATTTTTAAACGTTCAAAATCAAAAGTTTCTTGAAAAAAGTGATGAAGCGTCAATCTCGCGTAATTTTTCGGAAATCTTGTTGCGAATATTTGTGATTTTCCATGAACACTTAACTTATTTGACAAATTCCTTTCAGCCACATGCAAAACAAAGAACTCGACTTTTCAAATCACAAATAGTTTTGTTTTAATTTTTTTTCCCTTTCTCACGACTAATGAACAGAATTGATCAAAATCGGTCGATTTTGTGCACGGCCTCTTAAAACTGTGCAGTTTTTTTTTCAGAAAAAAAAATTATCCCGTACATTCCAACTACAAAATGTATGTTTGTGCGCGCAGTATTGAGAGATTTACCAGGTTTTCCTATAATCTATAAGTACAGAACTACCTTATGTTCTGTTTTTTTTTTTTCAAAATGTTTGTCTCTGTTGTTTTGGAATGGTACATTTTCATCTTATTTCTTAAATAGCTTTAAAAATATTTAAATAAAAATTAGTTTAAAAATCATCCGGTAAGCGGTTTCATTTGATATGTCACACGGTACAATTAACAATTTTTTTTTTCTTATTTGCCTCCCAAAAGACCCCATATTCAAAATTAATAAATGTACGTTATATTTTCGTGTTTGGGTTACAGAAATCCATATTATGTGTACCATTAGATTCGGAGCAAAATGGCTGTGACAGACAAATGGATAGAAGACACGCGAGTAATCATACAAGGGTTTTGTTTTTGCATTCGGACATACAAAACCCTAAAAAAACCTTCTCAAAACAATAACGGATATCCAAAACCACTTCCACAGGATTAACCATGAACTCTAATAAAAGGTCAAAAAGACAAAACTGTCGACTCATAGCCTAGCTCTTACGCATTACTTGCTAAATAGTTGAAGATACTAAGCTGACTGGGTGAAGGCCATTCTAACACTTTCGTCATGATTGTCACGATAAATAGTCGTTCTAAACAATTAGAAGCTGACAGTTCTGTAGCGAAATTATGAAGAATGGTTTTAGTACTAAACAGTACTATTGCATCAGTTACTTGTAGAATAATGCAAGGGCATTGTGCATTGTGCATTTGTGTAGATTATTTCATCACCACTGCTCTCAAACTGGTGAAGGAAAACATCGTGAGAGACCCATATCCTAGAACCAAAAATTCGAAGACATGTGACATCTACCAACCCGCACTGAGCCCTCGTGGTAGATTACAGCCCTCTCCCTCTCGAAGAGAGGAGGTCTTTGTCCCAGCAGTCATATTGTAGACTGATTATGGACAGCAACAAAAATCTGGTTCTAAAACCATGCACTCTTTTTTTTAATAATAAATAAATGCAGTTTCATTAACATTAAGAATTATTTATTTTGTACAAGGAATTTTGCAATATCGTGGATGTGTCAGACACAACATTACCAGAATCGAATCTTGTAGGTGTCCGTTCTGCAGAGGACAATCAATGTGCACCAGTCGTGCACTCAAAATGCCAAGACTAAATGCCTGCCTAGTTTGAACTAGCGTAGGTATCGGAATGATTAAATGCTCGAAGGTTTGAGGTTAGCAGAAGGACTACTTTTTTCTCGCAACAAAAAACGAAATATATTTTTCTGCTTCGACGTATCTCGTCCTAGTCGTTTTGTTTATAGAAGATTTATGACGTGTAAAATCATTAATTTATGCTGAATAACCTAGGTTACCACCAAAATTACCAATTAGCACCATAAAGATATTAAAATAGGTTCCAAGATACAGATTCTCCTTTGATACACCGCATTTAGCATTTCCTGGTAAAATGAAGTAAGCAAAGTAAAAAATATTGGAATCAGTCATGACGAACTGTGAAACTTCTCTTTTTTTTTTATTAAATCCAAATAATTGTTTTTTATTGAGGTTCTTTTTTCTACTAACACATTTTCCTCAATTAGTAATTCAAATTTTTTGGCGTTATTTATACGCATCATTAAACATTTCTGATAATGATCATCAGAGGCATTGTAACAACTAATCTGGCCGTAATCACCACCTCTCATGAATCTCCTGATATCGTAGGTACTTTGGGCATGGCTCATCAGGACCAGCCTTCTACTGAAGATCCCAGTCTGTGGACTCTTAAGTGCCTGCATGCGGTAACTGTCAATATCCTAACAAAATATAATACTATGTAGGAAGTGTATAGAGTGCCGCTAGCAGCACTTTATACCTATCGGATAAAATGCCGCTATTTGCGGCATAATAGTGGCACTGCCTCGGCCCGGCTAAAGTGCCGTAAGCATTGCATTGTAATTGTCACTGTCCCTTGTTATTTTGTTTGATTGTTTACGTTAGTTCGCCGCCCTGTGTATTGATTGATCGTATTTGTTTTAGATAATTATATCAAAAGTCACTACAACGACTGAATTTACGAAAAATGAAGTAGTAAATGAAAATAGCTGAAGGATGGTTAAGTTACGTTACGTTAAGGTGCCAGGGTCCGTTTAGGCACAAGATAATGTAATGTCATGGGAATGTGGTGTTTTACAGCGAACTAACCTCAACAATCAAACAAAATAACCTGTGACAGTGACTCAGTGACAGTCACAATGGCAATGCAATGCTTACGGCACTTTGGCCGGGCCGAGGCAGCGCCACTATTATGCCGCTAGCGGCACTTTATCCAATAGGGATAGAGTAACGCTAGCGGCATTCTATACACTGCCTATAATAAATGCGAAAGTAAGTTTGTTTGTTTATTTGTTTGTTACGCATTCTCGCTAAAACGGGTGAACAGATTCGGATGAAATTTGGCAAATGGGTAGACCATGACCCGGATTAGGACATAGAATACTTTTTATTCCGATATTCCCACGGGACCGAGACTTATGCGAGTGAAACCGAGGGCCGTTGTTAGTAGACGATAAAATGATACTTAAGTGTTAAATAAATTAAGATGTAGGTGGATAGAAAAATACTTGGAAGATGTTTCAATAATATTTTATGTTCAATCTGGCAGACGGTGTTACCCATCAATCTTAGCAAGTAGGTACTTTACAATGTGCAATATTTTACGCTATAATATATTCCTAGATCGTAAACTTTAAATAATTATGCATAAAGTAATTAATAAGTGAATTTAAAGTCCGGTCAGGTGCGAGCCGTTTAACTTTTGCAAAAAGAATTCACTGAAGAATCAGCTTTTTATTGACAAATTCAAGAAGTTCAATACAGCCAAGAAAATTATATGATTGGTGTAAGGACAGGCCTAAGGGAGCCCGCAGTTTTACAATTATAAGTTGGCCGACTCAATCGCAGAGTATACCAATAAGTATAGTGACATATGCTAGCTCGCATCTTGTCCAACTAAATCTGTATAGTTGGCCAACTTACAATTGTATATCTGCGGGAGCCCTAAGAGTTTCGTAAGTACCTACCTACTTTTGCAAAAACAATTCATGTTTTCCAAAATTGAACATAGATTAAAATCGTCGATGTCACTACGCATGCTAAAAGACAACCGGACTTTAGTCATAAAGAATAAAAAATTACAAATACAATAATAATATGATTTTTCCACAAGACGATATTCGATGACTAATTTCTTAAATACATTTGGCAGTTGCGAAAAAAAATCTGAACTTTAAACTTCTTTTAATTCCTTTACCTTCACGGTTTTTACGACAAACTCAATTCGAGAGCAAGTTTTTGTAACCTTTCATTCAGAATAGGATTATTAGAACTTCTTTTGTTTGATTGATCCATACCTACTTCGAAGTAACATTTTGCTTATGTATTTTGTATGAATATATGATTGATAATTTAATTTTATTAGCTTTTTATTTAAGTATTCTTTTTTTTTAACTTTGCCCCGCCCCTAGAATTTCTCCTGTATTGTGGGTGCGCTTACAAACATTTAAACTCACATACACAAACAGCCAGACCCGGAACAATTACTTGTAGGTCATACAAATATTTGTTCCGTGCGGGAATCGAACCCGCAACACGCAGTGCAGCAGTCAATCGCTTAACCGCTGCGATAACCATACCTATCATCTTCTTGGTGCAGTAGATTGCAAGTTCCAAGTTTGTAATCGCGAAGCTGTAGGCTCCATTGACCTTAACCCTCATATCAAAATACGGTCACCTAACCGAAAGCAATTAAAGTGCTATAAATAAAAGTGAATCTATAATCATTAATTAGCACTTTTAATTGTTGTAACGTACGTGAAGATCATTGACCTTGACCTTCGGGTTGCTGAGACGTGCGTCCACGGGTCACGGGATCTGCAGCCAGTGCCGCGATTGCACAACTGACACAGTGAGCGGACGGAAGAGGAACGCAGAATTAATTGATAAGTGTTTAGTTACCGTTAAAAACATAATCTTAATAAATAAAAACCGGCCAAGTGTGTGTCGGACCACGTACATTGAAGGGTTTCGTAGTTAGCATAAATTTATCCCAGTAACAAACTTAACATTGTAGTTGAAAAACATGTTCTGCCACACGGAATGTATGGAAGAACATGTTTATCAAACTGCAAATTTAAGTTGGTCGATTATTACTCGTTAAAAAAGTTACATAAACATGCCTATGTTTATGTAATTTTTGTACACAACATCTGCACGTTAGGCATAATTACACACACTATTACAATATAACTGCATGTCAATGACCGTCATAATACACGTTATTTACATTGTTTTTGTTGATTTGCTAAATAACATGCTTACCTACTTATTATCACTTGGTTTCTGTGGTGTTTACTTCGGCTTCCGTGGGTATGCAATTTATTTCGCTGGTTGTAACTGTTTAGTTTAATTGAATTTTTTTTTGAATTTGTTTTTGTTAAATTGTGAAATAAACAGGAGATTCTTACGTAGTTTAATTATATGGATATATTTAACAGTCAAATTATTATGTAATTACTGTTGCGCTTCAATCGGCTCGGGAAAAGAGTATCTAAGACTAGACAAAGTGACTTTCTATCAGCGATAACGAATTGTCTTGTGTCAATCCTGTCGAAAGATGTTGTAAAAATTTATTTATTTATGTATTTATTTATTATTTATTTAATCTTTTTTTTTTTTTTTTCCTTTGGAAGTTACAGCTAAACAAAACAGACTTACAACTTGAAAATGTGACTGACAGCCAATTACAAGTCTCCACATATAATAAAGAGAATAATAATGAAATAAGTCTGTGAACAACACTGCCAACAAAAACAATAGACCGCTAAAGACAAAACTAAACATGAATAACAATACAATAAAGGTGGTAAAGCTAGGCTACTCAGGCTAACATAGTATGGGCAATATCAAGCATCAGGTGACAAAGTTAAGGCTCAAGCACTGTCTGGCCACAGACACACCTGTTGTAAAAGGATCGAAATCATGCTGTTCACACACCCTATTAAAGTTAAACCCTAAAACATACGAAATGCTTTGGAATAGATTGTCTTCTTTTTCGTCGATCCCTCAATGCTGAGGATCGCGACCACATACTCGTAAGACGCGTCTCCAAGCTATGCGCTCTTCTGCAGTGTGGACCGCTTGGAAAATTCTTCCTCCAACAGTCTTCTTGACCGCGTTCGACCATCTTGCCGATGCTGTCCCTTGAGCACATTTTCCTTCCACCCGGCCTGGTATTAATTTGTCTAGGGCATCTGAAAGGATTAGAGAGAGGCAGTGGCAAAGCAATGCCTAAAAAAAACACTGTGATAGTATCCGAGTTGTGTTATTTGTGTATCGACATAATAATGTAACAAATATTTTATTTAAATATTGTATGGAACAAATATTTGTATGACCTACAATTAGTTGTTCCGGGTCTGGCTGGCTTAAATGTTTGTAAACGCACCCACGATACAGGAGAAATTCCTAGTGTGGGGCAAAGTTTAAAAAAAAAAATATGTTGGAATAGTGCAGTATTAATTTATCTACTAACTCGCCCGTGTGGATTTCGTACTTTCCCCTACAAAATGCAACACCTCTTTTAAAAGGTAGTTTTTGAAAATTCATAATTACATTCTTTACTAAGATAAGTATTCGGGTCAATTTTGAATTTAAATGATAAAAATGTCACTTCCCTAGTCAGTTTCTCCTTTTTTAGGGTTCCGTAGTAAACAAGGAACCCTTATAGTTTCCATGCCATGTCCGTCTGTCTGTCTGTCTTTCCGCGGCTTAGCTCAGTGAAGGTTAGTACTAGAAAGCTGTAATTTAGCACGGGTATACTTTTAATCACGCCGACAAAGTGGTAAAACAAAATTAAGAAAAAAAGTTTTTGAGGGTGAGGTACCCTCAAAAACTTTACACGCAAAACCCTACACGTAAAGTGGGGATGATTTATCTATGGTACGGGGTGTCGTTGAAAATATAGTGGGTGTGTGAAAACCATTTTTCAATTCAGGGATCAGTTTCCAAAATATTAAGCTTTAAAGTGCAAATTTTTATTAGAGTCCAGTGCCCTGCCCCCACTCTGCCAGCTAAATGGTTGTACTTGGATTAGTGAAAAAATTCACAGCAGTAGTATATATAACGAAGTTAAAAGAAAAACTATTACAGCTAAGTAGGCTTTACAGGTTAAACCATAAATAAAACTATCGCTAATAAAGTCCATTGTGGAGCTCTAAATGACAGTCGATCCTTGCAAAATACTGATATTCTGCTGCAATCTTGCAATGTAGTTTGATCCAAACATCATCTGCCCCATCATAAAGCGTGTACGCACGAACAAACAAAGCAAGATGAACACGAAACATTTAATTCGTACGTGTGGACGTAAAATTAAAAAAAAAGCGAACGCGGATCCCATGCGAACACAGTTCGTTCTCAACCAGTTGGCCCTCTTTAGTTGCTATGGATTCGAAATTGGATCGCCACGAACATTTTTGACGAACACAGTTTTTGAATGACACTTTGTTCGCTGTACGTGTTCACCATGTTCTTGTTCGTTCGTACGTACTATCGAAAAACTTTATATCTTAGCAGTTTGAAAACAAAATCCCGTGAACACGATGACTACATCTGTTACCACCCCGGTTCTATAGCAGCCGAACGCTACTAGCAGAAATAGTCCTTACGGTGTATATGGTACATGCCTATAGACTTTTCACAACTCAAAATCAAAGCATTTATTTCAAATAAACCAATTACAGGCACTTTTGAATTGTCAAGGGGTCGGTCAGTCAGGAATATGAAGCTAGTCGCCCATTCCAAAGCGTAGTAGGTACCTATGGAGAAGAACGGACAAGAAACTCCACGGACCCTCTTTTAAATCAAAATATGGTTACATAATATTGGTTACATCATTCAAGTTGAAGTTATACACGTGAGAACGATGCAAAACATTAAAAGCGTCCGTTAGAAATAAAAATAAAAACTAATTCAAACATTAAATTAAATTAAAATCGCCGACTATATTGGGGTTGGCTTCCAGTTTAACCTATGCACCTGAACCTCAACACACTTCCACAACCCAGATACTGGGTAGCACGAAACCCCTTGGTAAGACTGTTTATCAGACTTTCGGGGTTACAACTACCCGCAACGAGACTGCAATCTTCGGAACCTGAGCCCAACGTTGTTCAAAAAAGTGTATCGATGGTAAACGACACGTCATAACGATTTATCTATCGCCCTCCAAACTTAAAACGTAACATTAATATTAATTCAACTGGTTATGATTACGTAGCCCAGGCTCGCACGGGCGTGTGCCATAAGAAGTTGCAAAACCTGTTAGACTCATTATATGATCGGTCACTTTCACGGTCAATGTTGCTTAAATGCATACATCGCTTTTAATGTGGCGAATGATTAGTTTATTTTGAATTTTGAAAGGATTAGGCTTCTTTTGTAGGTACCCATGAGCATAATGTTTTTAATAAATATCATACGCAATTACGCATCATCATCATTATCATTTCAGCCGAAAGTTGTCCACTGCTGGAAATAGATTTTCCCTAAGTGCCACCACATCGACCGATCCCATGCTTCTTGCATCCAGCAGATTCCTGCGATCGTCACCAGAACTCACGTGAACACTAGGAGACCAGTGATAGCCTAATTGTGTGACCGGCGGACTGCCAAGTCATAGATCTCGAGTTCGAAGCCAAGGTACGCAACTCTGACTTTTCGGATTCATGTCCGTATTGTATAAATATCACGTGCTTCAAAAACGGTGAAAGAAAACATCGTAAGGAAACCGGTATGCCTGAGAGATATATCTCGAAGGTATGTGAAACCAAGTCAGAGTCCCATGAGCTAAATAAAAACTCTCGACACCAGGTTAGTCATGAAAAAGAAAGATCGTTCAAAGCTCGTTCCAGGGCATGCCCGAGTGAGTGGCAACTTTGCTGAGTGTCTCATTTAATTTTCTTCCACTAAATGTAGGTACGCGAGAGAAGACGACAATTATAGAAAAAGATTACATAATTTATCTGTTGATTATCTGTTGAGCAGTAACTTATAATTAGAATAATAACTTTACTATGAAAGATTACTATTTTAACTTCGGGATGGCAAGCCTTATTTTTTGCAAAAAATAAGAGATTTTGCTGCATAATATTACTAAAAAAGGTGAAAGGTATTGTTTGTATGCAATCAATTAGCGGTAGTGCAGTTTTTTGTTTTCATATTATGGATTACATCAAGGTTAATGACCAAATATCAGCAAATGATTACGCATTGCAAACTTCAATTCTTAATTAGTAAAAAAATATGCAATAAATCGTAAATTGGCGTAGATCATAATATTTGCAATAAATTGAAGATAGGTAAACCTAATAAAGAACAAGTAATTCAAAAAATATGTAAAGGCTCATGCAGACCAGCGCGACGCGACGGCGTGACGCGACTCGAACAATACAATTTCTAAGAAAACTTCACGGTACATAACAATAGCCGGTGTCGCGTCGCGCTAGTCTGCACGAAGCTTAAAGCTTCTTATTTTAGGTTCCTCTATAATTGATACTATAGATTTGCGAAAGGGCGTTCAGAGATGTGGGATTCGTGCTGAGACAGATACAAGACTAGCAGCAGTCAGGGTTCTGTATTCAAAAAATTCAAAAGTCTTTTATTCAAACTAGGCTGAGAATCAGCACTTTTCGAACGTCAAAATTACATAAGACAGTCCCCCAAAACGCCCACCCTTCACCACTTCCTAGTGCTTTAGCTGGGAAGAAGAAGTGGCGCAACAAACTCTCCAGCAGCACAGCTGTCTGTTCAGTTAGAAAAAAATGAATCTATATAATAGTATGCAAAATGATATTTACATTACGCAACACAAAACATAATTTAAATTATAAAATTAATAGCCATATGACAGCTAGCACACGCCAATATACCAACCAAAAACATCAAGAACTATACTCAGGCAGAAATAAAAATAACTAAACGTAAACAATATCTAAATAAAAGCCTCCAGGCATAAAGGGCGTGCCCGCTTACAAATAGCCGTAACTAGAAGTTTGAATTGATAAACTAGGACCATTGAGGTAAATTAAAAAAATATCGAGGTCGCTAGCTAACCCACATATTGCAATACAACTCATAAAAAAAAAAACATTGTAATGAGTAGATTATGTCAACAATAAATTAAAATAAAATAAATTGACTTATAAAGTAAAATTATAAACAATTATATAAACTCATATTCTCTCATGTATGACGCACTAGTCAGGAGTCATCTGGAATATAATCTTAATAATAATTATAAAAGCGAAAGTTTGTGAGGATGTATGAATTGATGGATGCTTGTTACTCTTTTATGCAAAAACTACTGAACGCATTATACATATATAGTTTATAACCTTGATTAATACATAGGATACTTTTTATATCGAGACTTACATAAACATACATACATAAACTCACCCCTTCTTCCCATGGGGGTAGGCAGAAACTACAGAACGCCACCTGCTACGATCCTTACATACTCCTTTTGCCTCGTTCGTACATCTGGTCATACACGCACGCCGGTTGCGAGTACTACGCACCTGTCCTTTCTGAAGAACATCACCAATAAGGTCAGTATATGTCCCCCTAGGGCGTCTCCTCCCGGTGTTTCCAGTCACATCTGCCTTGTAAATACATCGATCGAGACTCATGCGGGTGAGACCGCGGGCGCTACTAGTTCTATCATAATGGGCTTCACATGAAGCCAAATACATAGATTTTTTTTTTTTACTACTTTTCCCCACACTCGGAATTTGTCCTGTATTGTGGGTGCGTTTACAAACATTTAAACTCACATACACAAACAGCCAGACCCGGAACAACTAATTGTAGGTCATACAAATATTCGTTCCGTGCGGAAATCGAACCCGCGACACGCAGCGCAGCAGCCGTGCCGTCATTACTGTTACTGTGGAGCGCGTTCAGAATAAGTTTAAGCGCCTCTTGGAAAGATATGTAGTTCTAAGGGAGGGATAGGTACCTAAGTAAATACATAAAATCTTAAGGTCAGAAAATTAATTTACATAACAGTTTGCCTCATAATTTAACTACTAATAGTCAAAGCACGACCCTACTCTACAAACATAATTATCTGATACACTAGTAAACATTTTTCTATCCAATTATTCAAAGAGAAAATTAGCCTCCTTTCTATTCAATATCAACCTCACGATTCTTCACCTTTTCACTTCGTTCATTCTTTTATTTTATTTTAATCACCTTATTAACACACACCTCTTTTATATCGCTACAATACATAGACACACATTTCTCTATTTCGCAAGTACAACTGCCATAACCGTAGACAAAGAGACAAAGCGTGTATTGCCTATGATGCCATGATTTATGGTGTAAAAATGGTGGCTGTAAACATAGCAAGGACAGGCCTTTCACTTGACAAAGTAATGCTAAGTTATGGCGCAGACAGCGCTGGAATCAGTACCAAAAGTACAGATTCTGTACCGGTACTTAGCGGATTTATCTGTGAAAATTTCAAATGTCTATCTATTACGGTTCAAGAGATACAGCCCGCTGACAGACAGACAGACAGACGGACGGACAGCGGACGCTTAGTAATAGGGTTCCATTTGGCAGCTTTTGGGTACTGAACCCTAAAAAAGACAATCTATTGCAAAGGTTTGGAAGTTACGGCGGGTTTAATAACCAACGGCCGATAGTTGAAGAATGTGTCTTCTGTTCTGTTCTTCGTCTTATAAATAGGTATGATTACGAGTTGCAGAGTCTGTGCGTCTGCTTAAGCAGTTAAAAGCTGTGGTTGGACGGGCAATTATTAGCAGGCGGTCATTCATACTTGACACACTAAACGATGTTGCTACAGGCTTTAAACAAAGCCTTTAAACTATTAATTTTGTGGGCTGACATGATTCCGTTGTGGTTTTAAAAGATGACTTCATTTTAAATACAAAATTGCTTGTGGAACTAGCTGAAGAAACCACTTTTAGTCTTGCAAAAAGCGAGCCGTTCACCGCGGGCTAAACTAAATTAGTTTGCAATTAGTTTAGTTTAGCTCGCCAGTTTTTCTTACATGTGCGTCCACCCACATGTATGAAAAACTGGCGGGCTATAGTTTAGTTTAGCTTGCTAGTTTTTCATACGTGTGGCACTGTAAACTAACTTAGTTTAGTAGAGATAAAGAGAACTAGCTATTATGGGTTGACTTTGTTAAAATGTTGACGTTTTTAGGTGAGCAATGAACATCTTTTGGCTAATATTAAGATTATGAAGTCCAAATATTAAGTATGTTCGCGGCTTCGTCCACGTGGATGTCGAAAATTATCCCACGGGTACTAGCGGGATAAAAAGTAAACTCAAACTCAAAGCATTTATTTAAATTAAACCATTTACAGGCACTTTTGAATTGTCAAGAAGTCGGTCAGTCAGAAATATGAAGCTAGTTGCCCATTCCAAAGCGTAGTAGTTACCTATGGAGAAGAACGGGCAAGAAACTCTACGGACACTCCTTTAAACCAATTTTTTTTTACAAAATATTGGTTACATCTTTAATGTTGAAATTATACTTGTGAGAACAATGTACAAAGACGTGCACGTTAAAAGCGTCCGTAATAAAAATATAAAAAACAAAGAACAATTCAAAAATTAAAATAAGCCGTGGCAGCTAAGAGATGACCAGTTCCTACTGACGGCGCCCGTTCACGAACATGACGCATGGATTAGCACCATTCAGCCCAACCAGTATTCTATGTCCTAACCCACGTCATGGTCTACCTATGTGCTAAATTTCATCCAAATCCATTCTGCCGTATTAACATGAAAGCGTAACAAACAAACAAATAGCCAACTCACTTTCACATTTATATTTTATAAAATTAATAAAGTTAGGACACAAAAAAAAAGAATGCTTCCATGCGAACTCTAGGCATCTTTAAGAAGATAATTTAATTTAGAGAGATGCTCTTCAACTCTTTATTTTTCATATTATATTTCTCAGCAGATTACATTTCATAATACAGAATAAACACCAGTCCAATAAATAGTAGACTTAACTATAACATAATAATATCGTAACAACTGTTGAATGACTGCGGAATGTACCAAAAAAAAAATATTCTGCTGGTTAGAACACAATCACAAAAGTACTCGTGATACTTATGTACTAATTACTTACCTAGTTATTGAAAAAGATTGTCATTTTACTTAATTTATGAATTGACTAGATTTAACTATCTAGAGATATCATTAATCATATTAATTATGCGACAGCGTGTGATTTTATTAGTTTCTCATAATTATTTAAGCTGTATTTAAACACACTACATTTATATTCAAAGTTTATTTATGTTTGTGATAAATTACACCTCTAAAAAAATACAAAAGCTTTACTGACAAAAAAGAAAAGGTGATGACAGACGTAATGCTGGATGTGTGGATGCAACTCCCGCAACTCTCGTCTTTCTCTCATAGTGTATCTGTGGAGAACGTTGTTGGTTGCACATTTGTATAGCTCCTTATGTTCTATTTACTTGTAATATATAATGTGTAATTGTTTGTTCTTCCAAATAAATAAAATAAAAATAAGCCCAAGTCTCCGAGAAAAGTTTGGACACCTTACTTTTTCGATGCTTTGGGAAAAGTCTGCGGGACACGTCGCATATTGCTTCCACCACCTCGTTGGATTTTTCGTCAACAGTGCCTATGGTTTCCAGCAGGGCGAATTTTTATTGAAGTTCTAGTTAGAGCTTTTTGGATCCTAGAGCGACTTGGAGCTGCGTACGTAGGTCGGAGGGTTTATATGCCTCATCATGCGGATTCTCTCAGCTTGAAATTTGATATTTAGAGTGCCTCGGACAAACCTACTGATCACGGAGACATGTCTCATATGCTTCTTATCCGTCATGATGAAGTCTATCTCATTTCAAGTTATCGAGGCTCTGTCAGATCCATTTCCTTTCAGGTTTCTTTTTGAAGAGTATAAAGTACGCTACCCGTGTCGACACACTACTGATTTCCACAATGCTGCTATTGAATTCCTTGTTGACCAGAAAACCGATACACCGATCACCTTCGCGGAAGTAGATACGTAAATATAATTGGCTCTTCCAAATTACACCTTGTCGATATTAAAATAGTGACATTCTAAAAGGTTTATTTACTAAAGAGCATGGATAAAATATATATGTCGTGGCCAGATCTTAAAATTGATCATTTCATGAAATGAACATCATCCACTGGTCACGTCGTGATGTGGCCGGGTTCATTGATTACTCAACGTTTAATGATAATGCACGACTACTTCATGATGTGGCCAAACATTAGTGATCATATCGTAAAATAGTTCGATTATCCACCGGTAGAGGCGTTGATGTCGCTGTGTTTTTGTTGTGCATCATGACGGCGGCATACAATAAATCAAACAAAGTAGAGTGACCACGCAAAAAAAGTCGATGGACTTTTATTGAGTTTCCAAATATGATTTTATGGAAAGCGATCAACTTGGAAGTAGCGCTCACCGGCCGCTGCCGCGGCGTAACATGAAACATAGCACTTAAAATTCATCAATCATTAAACGTTGACGTTTAAACGATATGGCCAATGTTAGTTGGCCATTTCATGATATGGTCAATTCTAAGATCTGGCTACGACATTATATACTGGACCATATACTTAAACTATCTGATTATTCCTGGTCACTTATTATTTTTTGGCCTATTTATTTATTTTGCATACATTCTTAATACAAGTTCATGTTTGTTTTGTACCATATAAACCAGAAATGGTTTGTATTGGTACTCACATTCGCTATAAAAACACTCCATAATCACTTAAATATTACTTGTATTTACTTATTATATATTATTCATGTATATTATCCATATACGTACACTATTTGCCTATATTATATAAATATTCCTGACATGTGGAAAGTAGCTGAAGTCATAATGATAGTCAAGCCTGGGAAGCCACCTCATGAAACAACATCTTACAGACCAATCTCACTGTTACCTGTGTTGTCAAAACTATTCGAGAAATTATTTCTAAAGAGACTAAAGCCTCTTATTGAAGCTGAAAATCTTATCCCCGATTACCAGTTCGGATTTAGAGAACAACACTCTACGCTCGACCAAGTACACAGAATTACTAATATTATTGAAAGAACACTAGAGGACAAGAAGGTGTGCTCCACGGTTTTTCTTGATGTTGCACAGGCTTTTGATAAAGTATGGCATGATGGTCTTATCTATAAACTAAGAACAATGCTGCCTCAACAGTTTTCAGACATCATAGAGTCCTATATATCAAACAGATTGTTTAGAATAAGACAAAGAAATGCCTATTCAGACCTTAGGCAAATAAAAGCTGGAGTACCACAAGGTAGTGTACTAGGTCCGGTCCTGTATCTACTATACACCTGTGATATTCCTGAGCTAGATAATAATGTCATTGCAACCTTTGCTGACGACACAGCTATCATGGCTGTTGGAAGTAGTCACAAGGAAGCCGTAGATAAGGTTCAAGAGTCCATAAATCGTGTCTATGAGTGGACTGCAACATGGCGTATCAAACTCAATGAAAGCAAGTCTATCCACATTGACTTCACTAATAAAAAGCCACAATACTTCCCGGTATTCATGAATAATCAACAAATACCGTACGCGAATACTGCTAAGTATCTTGGCATGACACTGGATGCAAAACTGCGCTGGAAAGAGCATGTCAAAAAGAAAAGAGCCGAACTGGATATTCGATACAAAAAAATGTATTGGCTACTTGGTAGACAGTCGCCATTGTCAATACCCAATAAATTGTTGTTATACAAACAAGTTTTAAAACCTGTATGGACTTACGGTATACAGCTGTGGGGCTGCACCAGCCAGAGCAATCGTCAAATCATACAACGTTTTCAAAACAAAGTACTAAGGGATATAGTCAACGCGCCCTGGTACATTAGAAACAGCGACCTTCACCAGGACCTCGATATGGATGTCGTAAACATAGTTATAAAAAAATATGCAGAAGCTCATGAACACAGACTTCATCATCATGTGAATGTCGAGGCGATCCAACTCCTTGACATCACTGAATTAGTGCGAAGACTAAAAAGGGTAAAACCTTTTGAGTTACTTTAGTGCAGTGTGAGTGAATTTAAAAACTGCAGTGCAAGTGCTGATTGTTTTATAGAACACGTGAATGAAGTGTTCCCCTTAACATAAAGTGAAAAAGAAAGACGTTATTGGACGATTTCTTAATTTTATAGTTACTTAGTAGTTTAAGTTATATTTAATTTACTTATTAGCTAGCTTGGCTAGATTGTAATGTGAATAAAGTATCATCAGCTGCGATACTTTATCAAAGGAAAAAAAAAAAAAAAAAAAAAAATATAAATAAGCAAACAACGTACGTACATGAACAATAATTTGCACGTAACTATTTATGCCGTAAACATCTATCAGTAATGTTTGTCTGTGGCCTAAACAAGTTTTTCTTTTTATTTCCGTTCAATTTTGTTCATTTTTGAATAAGTACTCGTACAACGTATTTCAGTTGCTAATTTAATATAAATTAGTTATCTTTTTACATTTTCAACAGCATTTTTATTTCCAATATGCTGTTTGATAGGTCAGCTTTCTAATTACGCAACACATTTTCATAATCGATTACGACAAATTTGTTATTTTGACAGTTCAACAACATTCATTGCGTTATTTACGTTGTTGAGCAGATTTTTTTTCGAACTTATGTAGCAATGGATTTGGGATTTGTTTCAAAACGATTCAAATTCTGATTGATCGTGTATTACAGTTATTTTATTTTTATTTAAGTAATAGTTTGTTAGTTCCCTAATACATGGGACTATAGTACACCCACATTTTGCCAGTTATGTTTAACATAACTGGCAAAATGTGGGTGTACTATAGGTACACCTCTGCCTAACCCTTTGTTGATTACAGGCGTGATGTTATGTGCGTTATGTAGTTTGTTAGTTATTTTAATGACATTTATTAAAATATTGAATCTGTCGAAACACCATCACCTTGACTATACTTATGTCAATTAGCGTATGATGGACTACAAGTACCAAAACATAAGCATTCATTAAAAAAACATTTCGTTGTTGAAGTATTGCCTGATGCATATTTTGAATTTGACTACAGCCATGGCTAACCGTCAAGTTTGTGTACTAACTTTTATGACTTACTCAAATCCTATCACACTACTATTAGAGTTGGTACGAGTGGGCAACCTCGCAAATAGCTGTCATTACATATCTATATGTATAAAAGGAGAAACTGACTGACTGACTGACTGTTGATATATCAACACACAGCCCAAACCGCTGGTCCTAGAGACATGAAACTTGGAGGGTGTGTTCTTTGTGAAGAGTAAGTATCCACTAAGAAAGGATTTTTGGGAATTCCACCCCTAAAGGGGAAAAATAGGGGATGGAAGTTTGTATGAAAGTCCGTCAGTTTTGAAGTTAGGATCTTCAAATTTTGATTTTAGACTGACGATTGAAAATTAATCAATAAGTATCTCAACGTTTTTGATAATTCTACCCCTGAAGGGTTAAAACGGGGGATAAAGTTGAAAATCCTTAATTTTCGAAGAAAAATCACTACTATCTAACGCAACGGTGTTGTTAGAATTTCAACCCTTAAGGGGGTGAAAAGGGGGATGAAATTTTGTTTTTAATTAAAGTTTATTTTTTAATTTAAAATCACTAATATTTCGGCTTATGGTTGGAAACTAACACAACCTAAATATTTGTTTTTTTTTTTTAATTTCAACCCACAAGGGTCTGAAAGGGGTATGAAGTTTTGTATTGAAGTTGTTCATTCGCAAAATTTTGTATTCAAGTAAAAATAATATTTATAAGTACCCGTGTACTGTTTCTAACTTTACAGTATTTTACATGGAGCGACTGCCTATCTGACCTCCACAACGCAGCAGTTATTAGGTAATACGATACCCCTTGGTAAAAATGGTTGTCAGACTTTCGGGCTTCTGACATCCCGTAACGACTGTCAAAGATCCACGAATGACAGCCGGGACCAACAGCTTAACATACTTTCCGAGGCACGGACGGGTCTCTGTATCTAAAGATGGTCACCCATCCATAGACCAACCGCGACAAGCGTAGCTTAACCTGATCGATCGACCAGTGCGGCTGTTTTTATTTAGCCACGGGCCCCTCTCCCGGATAACCCCCTCTGCTCATCACTCATAGCAAATAGCGTGATAATAAGTACCCTACAGACTGACCACACTTATAGGGAACATCTATGCAAAATTTGAACAAAATCGATCCGGTAGTTTTTGCGTCATACGTCACGATATAATTGCTCGAGTGTTTCATATAAAAGTTAAAAAACTGATTAATATATTGATTAAAGGACAAATATTTGGAGAAATTCGTTGCTACATGTATTCGGTTGAGTGGCAAAAACGTGGTCTTCCACATGTCCACATTGTTCTATGGCTGAAAAGTAGCATAAAGCCAGACCTATCGACAAAGTAATCTGCGCTGAAATACCTGACCCTGCACTTGACCAAAAACTTTACGAAATAGTAAAGTCGAACATGATTCATGGCCCTTGTGGAAGCTTTAATCATAAATCTCCTTGTATGAAGAACAAGAGCTGCACTAAAAGATATCCCCGACCTCTATTGAGGGAAACACAAACAGGTGATGATGGCTATCCACAGTATCGGAGACGATCCCCTAGCGAAGGCGGTTTTACCGTTAATATTCATGGTGTGGATCTAGATAACCGTTGGGTAGTTCCTTTTAACCCTGTATTATTAAAAACTTTTAACGCACATATAAACGTTGAGTATTGCAACTCTGTGAAATCAATAAAATATGTATGCAAGTATGTTAATAAAGGATCGGACCAGGCTACATTTGCACTAGAAAATGAAAAAGATGAGGTGAAGATTTATGAGAGCGGAAGGTACAACATAAGTAGCTCAGAAGCAGTGTGGCGAATTCTTGGGTTTTCCATACATGAGCGTTTCCCCACAGTTGTTCATTTAGCAATTCATTTGGAAAACGGTCAGAGAGTTTACTTCAACTCAAATAATCTCGCTGACAAAATAGCTAATCCACCAAAAACGACGCTTTTAGCTTTTTTCGAACTATGTCAATCAGATAACTTTGCTAAAATTCTACTTTACTCTGAGGTACCCGCATATTACATATGGAATAAGAGTAATTTTGTAAGACGAAAAAGAGGAGTAACAGTTGATGGTTGGCCTGGTGTGATGAAGGAACACGCCTTAGGTAGAGTCTATACTGTTCACCCCAACAATACGGAGTGCTATCATCTGCGTTTACTGCTACATGAAGTGTGGGGCCCAACTTCATTTGAAGCACTAAAAACTGTGAATGGTGTGTTGCAGCCTACTTTCCAAGCTGCTTGCAAAATGTTAGGTTTGCTTGAAGATGACCTACACTGGCATGCGACGTTGGAGGAGGCCGCGCTTTGTCAGTCAGCAGCAAAAATGCGAGAACTGTTCACAATTATTAGTCTTTTGTCAAATATCAGACCCAATAGCTCTTTGGGAAGACTTCAAAGACTATTTGTCTGAAGATTTTAAGCACAGGCTGCAAAAAGAGATCGGAGACAATGTAGAGAATTTGAAAGACCAAATTTTAAATGAATGTCGTATCTGATATTGAAGAAACAGTGTTAACATTAGGTGGAAAATCGATAGATATGTACGGTTTCCCAAAACCAACCAAGCCACAAGTTGCCGGTAATAGGGAGTATATGAGAGAAACTAATTTTGATACAGTAGCTTTGGAAAGTTTTGTAAATAATAATACGCCATCGTTGACTGCCGAGCAAACGTCTGTATATAACCAAGTCATGACAAGTGTAGAAGTAAGTGAAGGAAAAATTTTCTTTCTGGACGCCCCTGGTGGCACAGGTAAGACTTATCTTTTAAACTTGCTCTTGGCAAAAGTAAGAAGCACTCGAGACATAGCTTTAGCTGTAGCGTCGTCTGGGATTGCTGCTACATTATTAGAAGGAGGTAGAACTGCACACGCTGCCTTAAAACTACCTCTAAATCTTACAAATGTAGAGACACCCTTATGCAATATACCAAAGCAAAGCAATCTTGCCGAAGTGCTTAAAAATACTAAACTAATAGTATGGGATGAAATAACGATGGCGCACAAAAGAGGAGTTGAAGCCTTGAATAGGAGTTTGCAGGACATACGAAATAATAAAAACATAATGGATGGTATGACGGTGTTGCTGGCAGGAGATTTTCGACAGACTTTACCGGTAGTGCCTAAAGGTACGCGCGCAGATGAGATCAAAGCATGCATCAAAAGATCTTTCTTATGGCCTTCAATTAAAGTTCTAAAACTTACTCGAAACATGAGAGTACATCTCAGAGGTGAAGTTTCTGCCGGAAGATTTGCAGATCTTCTTCTTCAAATCGGAAACGGAAACTTTCCACAAATAGATGGGTTGATACAAATACCATACGAATTATGTACTGTGGTATCAACAGTTGAGGGACTTGTAGATAAAACTTATCCTGATATTAAAAATATTAAAGGCAAACCGATGGAGTGGTTATGCGAGAGAGCCATTTTGACTCCCAAAAACGACCAAGCCGCTGCGATCAACGAAATGTTGATAAATACATTCGAAGGCGAAGAAATGATTCTGTTGACACCATGGTCGATATGGACGAGTCGGTTAATTATCCTGTAGAATTTTTAAACTCTCTTAATCCGCCGGGTCTTCCGTGTCACAGACTTATGTTGCGTGTAGGTGCTCCTGTCATGTTACTTCGAAATTTACATCCTCCAAAATTGTGCAATGGAACTAGACTCCAAGTAACAGCTCTCCGCCGCAATGTTATTGAGGCGAAAATACTAACTGGATCTGCCAGAGGAGAAACAGTATTCGTGCCGCGTATACCATTGATACCAAATGACCTTCCGTTTGAATTTAAAAGATTGCAGTTCCCAATCAAGGTTTGTTTCGCGATGACTATTAATAAGTCACAGGGACAAACTCTAAAATTTGCTGGAGTTGATTTGCGGCAAGACTGTTTCTCCCACGGCCAATTTTATGTGGCTTGCTCACGTGTTAGCTCTCCAACTAGCCTGGTTGTTTTAGTGCCCGCTTCCGAATTAGTGAAAAACATCGTATATAGAGAAATACTGTGAAGGATTTAGGTCGATACCGGTCCTTTACAGCAGGTATTTCTTTACAGTATTCCTCAAATATCACACGTAGTAGAGGACAATTAGCCATGAAGAAAGGTCTATTGTTATTGTTATAATACCTAATTCATAATTATCTAGAAAAAAAGAATTTATACTCTACGCAGACGACGTAAAATAAAATAGTAACGAAGTCAAATATTACATTGAATATTCAAGTCTGATGTTGAATAATTATAGTTTTTAGAATTTTTGGTCTGTTTGTTTGTATGTATGTTCCGGCTTGCACAAACACGGATGAGCGGATTTAGATGATATTGGGCACACAGATAGTTTATAACCTGGATTAACCTATAGGTTATTTTTTAATCCCGATTGTACGTTCCCGTCGGATATTTTTCGACATCCACGCGGGCGAAGCCGCGGGCAAAAGCTAGTATAATATATTACATATTTTGCTGTTTTGATTAACTTGGTGATATTACTGCGTGGAAATAAGAATATGGCTAACTAGTGGACGTTGCCAACTTTTCCGATGAACGCTCTTAAGCATATTTAGCACAGTCGGAAGAAGAACGAGCCTTTTCACATTTATAGAGTAGGTAACTATAGCAACTAATAGCATTTGTTCAATTTAAATCAAAATAAAATCGTTTATTTGCATAAAATGTGGTTGATACACACGGCTACAGATCAACTTATATATTTCCAGTAAGTATAAGCTGACCTCCCATTGTACGAAAATCCTATAGGTACCTAGAATGCGAGATCAGCATAAACTGGAAATGTATAGCTTGCCGTGTGTACAAAATAATGATGTTACATATTAAATTCAGCGCAAGAACACCTTCCACCATGCAGTGATGTCATGCAAATATTTGATGGATGTTATTAGTAACATACAATTATAGAAAAAATTTTAGCGTTAAGAATTCTATGAACTAAAAGAACAATTTATTCAAGTCAAAACCAATTTGAATTAAACTACTAAACATATATTAGATATTTAATCAATAGTGAGGCAAGTAGCTATCGACAAGGTAACAAATTTATCAAAATAAGTTAAATTACTAAAAGTGACTACAATATATTCATGAAGTGGTACTAGGACCGACATGACTGTTTGTAGAGAAATTCACCGATTTAATAAAAAAAAATGCTTGGTTTTTTGTAAGATAGTTCAGTTATCCAGGTTCTATCCTAGGTACAGACGCCAGCAGGTAAACCTACCCGAAACTGTCAAATTTTCACAATCAACCTTGAACCTTATGCTTTCATGATAAAGTTGAAAATCTATCAAAGAAATTTGACAGATTGTAGTAGGTTGATGTGCTGGCGTCAGTACAAAGATTTCCAATAAATACTGTGTGACTTTTCGTTTGTTTAAATTGTTGCAAATACAAGTAACGGTAAGAAGCTTGTGTGATTTAAACACTAGTCTATATGATTCAGTCCAGTCTAGATTATAGATAGGCTGAATATATTTTTTGTGAGATTTTCGAAGAATTTCCCCGAATAATGATACCAAACCGATTAATGGGAATATTATAGGCGTAGTACACCATCAATGCAGTTGGTTCAGATGTCTCTTCTTTAATTTTTCATAAAGCATAAACAAATCTATTTATTTTCATACATATTTTGTCAATGTTCTCATGAATATTTCTTAACAAGGCAGGTTCATCTATTGAAATTCGATTTCTTGAGATGTAGTGATCTATTAGAGCTCTGCATCATGATACGTTCAGTTCACGTAGCGCCATCTGTGATAAATGCCGTATCCTATTGTGTTAAGCGCCCTCTATATGTAACTAACCGAGTTTTTACTGAATCTTGGACAGTGAGTGGGTTTAGTACCTGCGTTGTATACTTAATATCGTAGAGATGGCGTTGAAATACATTGTACATCATCAAATGCGAAACGGGACAGGGTAGACAGGACAGTACCTAAGTTGTATCACCACATTCAACACTTCTTATTATGAGCAATCGTGTTTTAAAAATATACATATTTTATTTAAAAAAATCATGTCGCACAAGGTGCCAAAGAAGGAAAAAATGAATACTAGTGTCACTAATCATACTGCCTGATATTCATTTTTTTTTAGACATGATACCTAGTTACTCTGCGTTCGCAATTTAGTTTCCAAACATGTAAACGAATACGAATTTTAGGAAAAATAACTGTAATAGTTAGTTAGTTGATTCTATTATGAGTTATTCTCTCGACAGCTATGGATTAACATTCAAAACTAACTTAGATAAATTAGAAGCTCTCCGAATTAGATTCCTAAAACTACTTGTTACTAAAAAAACTAAAAGCAGTTGTAAGGGAGATTATAGAAAATTATTTAAAATATGCAAAATTCTACCGATCACTTTAAAACATAAATATCTTTTATTAGTTAACCACCACAGTACCCAAGAGCATAGCTTAACTCACGTATACAACAATCATAATACACGATCTATGGCTGCTGGTAGATTCAATGTACCCAGAGTCACCAATTACTTTGGTGACAGAACACTAAACAAGAGAATACCATACCTATTGAACAGTCTGCCGGCAGACATAAGGAGTGAAACAAACATAAATAGATTCAGACGTAAATTAAAATTATATTATTTAGAAATGTTTTAAGTTTTTAATATTTAGTTTTTAAGTACATTTAAGTGTCTAGAGACTCATTGACCCCACAGTCAAACATTGCAACGGTTTTGTGGGGCTTAGCTTATATGTTACTTACCTTTTTGGAATAAAGATAAATAAATAAGTAATAATAAATAATAATGCCTGCACATAAGGTTTAGTTTGCGCTACAACTTCAAATGTTTTTTTTTTTTATTGCTAGTCAGTCTAAAATCAACTTTATCTACACTTGTGTAAAGTTGATGTTTGTTTAAGTGGATAAATTGGAAACAAGGTTTTGAATAGACCTTACATAAACTCACGCCTTCTTCCCATTGAGGTAGGCAGAAACTACATACAATTTAAAGTTAGTAACTTCTCCCTAATAAGTCCCCCTACCATAAACAAAACAAATCAACAAATAGCACCTGTCTGTTATGACAAATAACTTCGCTAACTCATCCGACTAAATTATAACTGGAATAAGAGAAACAGTTAATTTGTAAATTTCAACTAGGTAACTACGGAAGCGTTGGAGTGCTAACTTCGTGGTGAAAGTTTTTATTCGCGAAACAACCCCAGCCGTAGCCCATTAGACGAACGAAATTAACTTAGAGAGGAAACATAGGGGTCTGTAAGGCGATTGTAACCGCGATTTGATAAACACAGTTTCTCATGGACGTGTCAGTTGACGCATTGCTCAGACTGCTTTGTACTGACCAAAAGTTTTTTAACATGTTTAGCTATTTAGATATTTTTATCAGCTCATGTCTAAAAACATGTTTTTTTGAAGTGAAACTTTATCGGCGGCGACTTAATAATGACGTTGACAAAAAAAAATGTTGTCCGTCAGATCCGTTATTTAAATATATTTGACACGTATTTTTTAAGTAATCAAAAGATTACGGCAATACAATGAGGCATGATGTGGCATGACGTCACTCCGGTAGATTTTATAAATACTGAATTGTGACGTAACGACCCCCACTCCCCAACTTTAATGCGTTTAATCTAAATCATTTTGTATTAATTTGATAATGTAAAAAATACGTGTCTAATATTTTTTTATTATCTGACTGACCCTATTGGACGAGAATTGAGTGAAATTTCAAGGACGCGTCATGTTCACTATGTTTAGGCACATTTCGTTACATGAGAGAGAAGAAAGATATCTCTCTCTATGTCTTACATTAAATCTCTCATTATTCTTTATTTTTCAAGAAGTTTCACGGTAGTACAGACGCCAGCACATCAACATACTATAATCTGTCAAATTTTTTTAGTAGATTTTCAACTTTATCATTGAAGCATAAGGTTCAAAGTTGATTGGGAAAATTTGACAGTTTCGGGTAGGTTGACTTGCTGTCGTATGTACGTAGTAGTATGGTGTTGCATGCGCATTTTTTTGCCTAGACGGGTTCTGTTTTATCTATTTATTTTAATAGTAGATAACAGACTGTTGCAAATGATGTACCTACATAACCTGTGACTCATTACCAATGATCGGAGTAGGTAGATTGATTTTTGGTACTTGTATCATAAATGCACACAGAAAGAATAACATGGATAAGCCATTTTTCCGGAAAGCAATTCCGGTATTTCCGGATTCAATTAAATATTGTTAATGTTGGTAGTGATATTATTACTACTCAATTCAAAGTTGGTGATGGTATGTTCAACAGCTTAAGCAAACAAACACAATACTAAAAATATTGTTATAGTACATCGGTTTAAACTCCTTGTAACAAGTAAAATATTACTTACCAAAGCTTGGAATCGTGACTGTTTGCCGTTAAAAAAATATGAAGAATATAATATTGCTCATTTTAATACAATTCCTACCTAAGGTTTTTTTTAATAATCAACCAATTCCGGAGGAATGTCCATATTAATATATACGTTTCGGATCAATGACCCCAATTCAATCTACCTACTCCGATCATTGCTCATTACATACGTTCTATTAAAATATGAATGTTATTCGGTTCTTCGGTTTTATTTCAATTCGTTCAAATTGCATCTAGTCATGATTACTCTAAAACGATACTAGGTAAATAATGTACCTAGGCGTAGATACTCTTGGAGAACTTATTGAAGGCGATCTTCTAATTAAAAGCACGTCGTTTTTCCACACACGAACGCTAACTGGATGGATAATTCAGAACCTTGAAACTCAATTCCAAAAATTTTGGGCACAACCTCCGACCTTATTACAATACCGCTATGTTTCCACCACAACTTCGACCGAAAACTGTGAAAACAGTTCTCCAAATAAAGTCCCTGACACACCGCCACGCTTTGCATAAACAGCCTCTTTATCACAACTCCGGATTATATTTCACTAAAATAATGCAGCAAATATTAATTCTGGCAATTTGTTTTAATATATTTGCAATTTACAACGCAATATTGCCCATCCCTGGCTATAAGTCGGCTTTGTAACGCAAATATAAATTGCGCCTATGATAAAATGATTAGCAATTAGTTTTGAATGTGCTATTGTTATTTTTCAAGCAGGCGTGTAAATGTTTCAGGGTTTTGGTTTGTTTATAACGATTTATGTACCTAAGTGCTTTTTAAAAGGGTCATAGATTACATCTAGTAAATCCCAAAATGTTTTTTTATTCAAACTCACTGAATCTTCGTAAGATTTCACTAAATATTAGAATGATTTATTGATGTTATCAGAAGATTCATCTTCTTGGCACGAGATTGGTTAATATCGTCTATTACTTACGGAGCTAATTAAGTAGTAGGAATGTGAGAGGAGTAAACTATAATAATATAAATAATCATCTTTTACTTTAAGACCAGGCAAATTTAACACTACAAAACATAAGAACAGAAATACGAAATTACTTAGTTGAATAATGGAATCCCATAATAAATGATGTTCTGAACAAGAAGCGAACAAATGGGTCCAGGGTGCAGAGGTCCTCGCGGCTTTATTAATCAGATATAGAAGCATCCGACAGTTTGTTAGCCGGGAGATAAAAAGCTTCGTTTTATTTGATAGAAATTGAATTCTGTCATTTTGATTCGGAGAAAAAAGACAGCTCAGAGCAATCGGCTTTTTGAGGTTTAGTAACAAAGTTAGAGACAACTAGCGCTTTGCCCTCGATGTTGTCCATGTGGATTTCGGATTTGCAAAAAACTGCGAACTCTCTCACTCTGATCTATTCCATGGATGTGGATAACTCATCAAAGTTATTTCAGCGATTTATGCATAACACACAGAAACATTTTCACATTTCTATTATTAGTATGAATTATGAGTCCATGGTTTGGAGGAGCTCGTGGCTAAGCAATAACAGCCGCACGGGTCGATCCATGAGGTTAAGGTACGCTTGTCGGGGTTGGTCCTTGGATGGGTGATCATCTTCGCATACCGAAACTCCTCCGTGCCTCTGAAAGCACGTTAAGCCGTTGGTCCCGGCTGTCATTCGTTGAGTTTGACTTTTCTGATATGTACTGTACACACGGCTACATATCAAGCTATACATTTCCAGTTTATGCTGATCTCGCATTGTATAGGATTTCCGTACAATGCGAGGAGAAATGTATAGCTTGATGTGTAGCCGTGTGTACATACTATGGCTCGAGAGCAATGTTGTAACTCACACACTGACTTATTAGTATTACTTGTTAAAATGTTAGGAATATCGTATAATTTTACAATGTTTGTAAATATGTGAGCATCTATCACATAATTAATTTATCTGTCATTCCTTCATTTTTCATTCTTTTTACCTATCGTGGAATAGTTATCTTATTCTAGGTGCATCGTCTTCAAATATATAATTAATAATTAATGTATACAAGATATTGTGAAAACATTTTAAAAGAGTAACGGTGGAGTTTCTTCTCCATTCTTCTTCATACGAAAACTACCTTTTGGAAGGGGTAGGTTTTTTTTTTTTGTAAATTTTGACTTTCAAAGGTGCCTTTTTTGTGCCTAATTGAAATAAATTATTTGACTTTGACTTTGTAAGATAAAAATATGGGTCTACAAACCCTACATAGCAGCACAATGGACTATGTTAGTTTACATTTAGAATAAGATCTTTTTTGGTTACTTGTATTATCCTTTCTGTTTAATAAAGACCTTTAAAAATAAATGAATCAATCACTGTTGTATGTCCTGAAAACTAGATCGAAGTTAGATGCTTGGCATCTAAACCTACTCATTAAATTCGTATCTTCTCAACCTATTTTAGCACGCTGAAAACATTACAGACATACAAACATTTTTCAGGATGCTTTATTTAATAAAGCATCCTGAAAAATACAATTACATCATAGCTAGAGCTCTCTTCCAACAATGCTCATTTTTACAACAAAAATGGCGCATGACAATTCGCGCCAAAAGTGTAATAACAATGTTCTCTCAAAATGATATTCTTCACGGAGCATAACCGCTATTTAACGAACTTACGATGTAAGTAAACAACTTTAATGCCCACTACATTAAGGGAAGCGTTCCCTGATGTAAACTCATGATAAGAAAAAGCAAGTAAAGTTCAGCAAAGTTTTTAACTGTCGAAGTTTAGCTGTTCGGGGTGATTTCTGGTGTTTTATTGTGAGTTAAAGACTGTAATGGAGCTTTACACTGCTAAAGTAAGCCACAGAAATGATGAAGTATCAACAAGCCTACGGATATTGATGGCTTAAGTTTCAAATAAATTATTTTCGTAATTCCCAAGACTGCCTCAGGGTCTTATTGAAAATTAACAGCTATTGATCAGACCACAAACTCGAACCCTGTGGGATCATGGATCAATCGTGATTAACTCTTTGGACCGCCTCTGTGGTCTAATGGTAAGATCAGCTGTCCCAGACCCAGAGGTCCCGGGTTCGATTCCCAGCGAAAAATGGGATTGGTTGGTAGTAGGGCTGGAAATACTTCGAGTTTCGGGGTTTCAATTTTTTTTTAGGTTTCGGTGTCCTTTTATCGGGATGACAATAACGAATCATGGATGTCAACTATTGGCACAAACCATTTTATTTATTATGCATAATCCGACATAATATGTATGTTTGTGTTTTAAACAAGAACTTGATTTTTAAGATAATGTTTATTTTGAAACTAGCTGTTGCCCGTGGCTCCGCCAGTGTGGGCCTGGGCCCTAATACTTTTTCTAAAATAAAAGAAACAAATGAAAGCTATACCAAGTTACTCCTTATAACATTAGCTATCTGCCAGTAAAAGTCCCGTCAAAATAGGTCCAGCAGTTTCGGAGATTAGCTGGAACAAACAGACACACAGACAAAAAAAACTAAAAATGTTTTTTGTTAAGTAGGTACCGTAGTTAGTCGTTTAGTTAGTAATTTAATATAGTGTTAGATTAGAGTGTTAGATTAATACTGCTTGAAAGATTTGTCATCTATGGTAAGAATAAAAAAGAAATACTTTATAAAGTATAACCGTATATACTTACATAATATGCATTTAGTAATAAAAAAATAAGTTTAAAAAACTTTGACCCGACTACGGGAAAATAAAATGATCTAAAAAGTACGAAACAAGAAAATATTTCAGACAGAAATCAAGACATAGGTACAAAAATGGTCAAGGTAAAGCCGTGGTCGCATGCCTGTATACCATGTGGGTGCCAGAAACATCTACAAAATTGTAATAGCATACAAAATCCACATAATTCTGGGCATAAAAAAAACAAATGACGATTTCACTTACCCTTATAACAAAAGTTATCTATCATTTGACCAAAGTCCCTCTGCCTCCATAAATCTCGAACTTACCGGCCTGCAATGTTTAATACACACACGTAGTTCCAACCGTTTGATAGAGGAAGTTTGGTGGTTCCGCAAGAAGTCATATAGAACTAAATTAATGCAATAGCACCGTGCTAACACAAAGCGGGCTTAAGTGGCTTGAAGCTATGTAAGGCAAAATTAATGAAGTGCAGGAACTGGTTTTCAGTATAATCTATGAGCTACCGCTTGTGCAGGAAAGTATTGTCGTCTTCTGTGTTGATAGCATGGAGGTTGTATACTTATGATTTGTTGTAAATGTTACAGTATCAACTTATTTAAAAAAATGTGTGAAAAACCGAATCTCAAAAATATTGAGATTCGGTTTTCCAAAAAGAAATTACAGTTTTTCTTCAATGAGGTACCTACAAAATTACCACAAAGGCCTTGCTAGTTTTGGATGATTGATTTCCGAAAACAATATTATTTACCAATGAAATATAAATTTTACTTTCGGATTGGATCAAATTATCATTTGAATAAACGATTTGTAACTTTGGAAAACGTTCAGTATCATATGACTGCCCTGCCTTACACAACTTGTACTTCCTCATATTGTACGTACGTATTTGTAAAAAGTCAAACTCTAAAAAGACAATACAATACTTCTCTAAGAACAATAAAAATCTCGAACCGACATCCAGTCTTCATTAGACCGATACCAATTGTCTGAGAGACTGATATTTTGAGGGTAGCTAATAACTTCACAGTTTCCGAGCTCTAGTTACTAAGCTATCTAGCGTCTAACTTAGTTCAACACTATCTCATCCACCATCAGGAACTGACGGTCCATTGAAAGGAATCTTTTAGGCTTTATAACTTTTGAAAAGTCTGGTACATATTTACAAAGCGAAGTAGAAATCGATTTTAAGTTTGGTTTGGGTAGATTCTCCTTTGGGATATCGACAAGTTACGATTTATATCTTTCTTTATTAAGGCTAGAACATTATGATGTTAATGAACATAAAATGGCTCATTGGTGACTCGCACGAATTTACTCTCCCGAATCCGGGCGAGTCGACCATTTAATTAATATTTGTTTTTCTTGAGGCGATTCGCACGAATGTTCAATTTAGGCATGGTTATCTTAAAATAATATTTTAATAAAGATATGTTTGATTAATTTGCATGTTTCATTTTATTTCAAAATATTTTACCGTAATAATTTCTGTGCGCCAGTGTGCTTTACTACTACGCATTCCTAGAGTTGTCGATTCGTCCACAAATAAATCGATTTCGTGCGAATCGCTTCAAGTAAAACAAATATTAATTAAAATGGCCGACTCGCCCGGATTCGGGCTGGTAAATTCGTGCGAGTCACCAATAAGACGACAAAATGAAAGTAACATTTAACATTTACATCGATGATTAATTTCATTATGGAAAATGGACTCTTCACGACAAGTCTCCGGGTCTCCCTGTAATCAACTAACCTTACACATAAGGAAATATTTTCACACGTTGAAAACACAAAATCCAATAGTAAAAACCTCAGAATTTTTACTATAACCAACACTTTTCGTACAGAAAGGTGATATATTATCAATTTCACGTCATATTTGACAAGGGTCAAAGTGGCAGCTTTCATTAAGAAATCCGATACCACAATATTATTTCTATACATGTTTCTATATTTTCCGACAAATAACGATGATTTTGAAGAAACACAACAAGATAAAACTTGCTAGGAAAGTAATGACAAATTGGGGATCTTTATCAAAGTGCATGTATCGTTAGAAAATACATCTTCATGACATACCTGTTCTTTCCTCAATGTAAGTAGTTAGAGAAAACATGAAGGAATCGTTAAGGAATCCAATGATGAGTCTTCATGTATAAAAGTTTTTAATTGGGTAGTTCTTACCTAGTCTGTTGTTATTGTTGTTGATTTTGCTATTTTGGCCAATCACAACGGCTAACATAAAAATTGACTTCAGAGCTAGCCCAGGTTCGCAGGGCGTATTTTTGTCGCGGCGATTTTTTTTCGCGCATTTGATTTTCGACGCTCTGCTTAGCGGCGAGAGTTGAATATTCAACAGCGTGTTTTCTTGACGTGCTGGGATATGCGCTGGATGCGCTCTGTTGGATTCTCAATGCTCGGCTCAATACCGAGAGTTGAAAATCTAGTGTACGAAAAATAATCGCCGCGATAAAAATACGTCCATGCCTACCAGCAGGCCTAACATGACACACGCACCAATTACGATCCACGCAGTGATGACACCCGGGCGTTTCCTCCCGCCTGATACGAAACAGGACCCTCCCGAAACAACCATGTCCGGTGAGGACCTGCGTCAGGTGGAAGGTGAGGACGCCGTGGTGCCTCTCTAGCCACTCCTCAAAGAGGGGACTTATCGCCGCAATAGTGGCGTGCCCATGTCGACAAACCCTAACATGGCACCTTAGTTATCTCGATTTTTGACAATTCAACACGAGATAATCTCCGATTATTCTGTCATTTAGTCGTATTTACTCGTCCTCAATTTTGACGACGAGAACGACGAGAAGAGTAGACTAAATTAAGATACAAAAAAATACTCCATAATAACATGGCAGCTTCATAATTGTACTTATTTTAGTCATCATTTTATTTTACAATATATTAATAATAAAAATACTTAGTTTTAAACTACTATTTATATTGGAACGACGTGTTTTATATGGATTTTTTCGTTTTTTGTATGGAAAATAAGAAAAATTATTACCTACACGTTGAGTATTAGGAGTTTATAGGTTTGGTAAAGGGGGTTGAAATTTTCATTATTTTTGCGATAGGACACCATTTTCGAGATATAAGCAAAGAAAAAGAAAAAAAAACGTCGAGGTGTTGGTGTGAATTTTAGTTCATAACAATTAATTTCCGCACCTTTTTAATCGCGATTAAATACTGAGACAATCAAAATTTTAGGTAAAAAACATAAAATTCAGAATAGCCAAATTGCCATTTTCACTAAATTTAATAACTCAGTGCTATTTTAGTGCCGTCAAACTAAAATATAGTTAAGTTGTGTCACTTTAGTCTATTTCAGAATGGGAAATCGTCGGTTAACGGGAATAACCAAAATTTTAGTAATTTTTAGTCTAGTTTAGAGGTATTTGTGACAAGAGAATCGGCACCATTTAATTAATGAAACGGAATCTCAAGCCGATGTTGCTATCATAAGAATAATTTGTTTTTAATAACTTGCAACATCGGTCTCTCGTCGCGAGATAAAGAAGTGTCAAAATGCCTTTTTCGAGTTTACTCGTCGTTTACGGTCATGTTAGGGATTAGAATGACGTCAGAATCGTAGACAAATTTCGACAAAACGAGAAAATGAGCGTTCTCGCGCTTGTCATGTTAGCCCTGCTGGACCTACATTTGAGAATTCATAACGCTTAAGAAAACCAGAGGTCGGATTTAAAATCGGAAGATAGTAAGAATAGTCCTCCAGACCGTATTTCGGCCATGGCAACCAATCTCAACGGAGACTAGCCTTCGGCGCGGGAAATGTTACAGTGCACAACTGTGTGCGCAGACGCAGGTGCACTCTCTCCTCCCTAACTCTCATAGTCCGATGGGACGCACGCAATCCGACACGACCGGAGAGAGATCAGGCGCAAATCAGATAATAAATATTGTAGTCGTAACGATTTTTTATTACCCATTAAGTTGACCGACACAATCAATGAAGAAATCTTCGTTACAATATTAAGTTTTTACCAACTGCGACTAATATAAAAATGTAAAGGGAGGGATTGTAAAAATTATACCGTCCGACTTGCTGAACCAGATGCTACTGATGTCACTTTAACTCTAGTTTTTATTTTATTTCCGACTGTTTCGTGTTATTAGACAAGTTTCTGAAGTTTCATTAATATTTTATTAAGGTGGGTGACATAAGGTGGTCCCAATGTTGTTATTTTCTTCCTCGAATAGTGGAGAGAATGATAATAAAAAAAAAACACATAACTGAAAAGAGAAAAACAAGCATTATAATCAATAGAGGTATCGCAGACGGGGACAAACCAATAACCTGAAATATAGTGTAACTTTTGTTTGTATCCGCCTGCTTGTTTTTTATTTTCAGTTATGTGTTTTTGCAGCCGGGTTTTTTTGTTTTTTTTTTTAATTAATAGCTTTTTTATTTTCAGCTTTTTACTTTTGTATAATTTCTCATTCCAAATTACATTTAAATATATAATTCATATATATATTTGTAATCACCTTTTAAAACCCTTATTTTTGATACCCCACTTGATAGGTTTAGAAGTTTCATTTTATTTTAATCATACATTTTGGCGCCGAAAATCCACAATTTAGATTTTTATAAATTTAGTATACCCAGTGACACCCGCGCAATTAAGACGAATCTAACGACATGACATTCATCAAAATCGGTTTATCCGTTTAGTAGTTACGAGAGAACATATATAGAGACGGACATATACACACACACACACACACACATACATACATAACTACAGGTCCAATACATAACCCTCCTTTTTTGACTTCGCCGCAGTCGGGTAAAAACTACTCAGCTTAATACAGTGGAAGTTGACAACAGCAATTTGACAACAGCAATTTTGGTCTAGACTTAAGGCTTATGTAGAATAGTAAATAGGTAGGTATAACCTAAATTACTGAACCGTTTTCAATAATTAAGGCATTTTTATTTGTCCTTAATATCCAAACTTAGCCTAGACGTCAATTACGTACATGGTCTTCGTTCAGTTTTTCCATAATCAGCCGATCTGTTATATAAAACTCATTATAACCACAGATAAATACAGATGGTTTAATCTGCACTTTAGTTATGAAGCTACAAGAACGCGGCGGGCCCGTCTTGTTGGGCCAATTCAGTGAGTGTAACGTAGTCAAAAGATCTAAGACTTACGCAATAGAAAGAAAGGCAGCTTCTAGTTGAATATAATTGTAGGTAATTAGCGCTGTGCGACCTGAATTACAATTAATTTTGTCGTAGCAAGAGTCGCTTTTTGTTTAAATGATTTTGCGGAGTAAGTAAGTAAGTAAGTAAATTTATTTGTTTAAACATGGTGTACATTGCATGCAGGATAGTCATGGGATACAGAAAAGTTCTATCATGTTCAGCCGCATATCGTGGCGTACAAATTGGTAGGTAGAGATGGTGCATAAGCCGTATAATTACAATTCAATAAGCATATTTTTTGGATACAATTCAATGTCAAAGTAGTCATTAAATAAATTAGTCAATAAAAATATGAATTACTGTCATCAAAAATTTCAATTCCAAATTACAATTCCAAAAAAATACAATAGATTACAATAACATTTCAAAAATACAACATTGCCATCTCAAAAATGAAGAAAATCGTCCTCTTGCATAAACTCTGCTATACTGTAATATGCTCTTTCAGTTAGTAAACTCTTCAACTTACTTTTAATAGCAGATATATTTAATGTTTTCCACGATTTGGGCAATTTATTAAAAATGGTCGGAGCCATGCAAAAGATGCTCTTACGCATAAGAGTTGTTTTAGCGCCGTGAACACAGAGTTTGAAATTATCACGTCTATTCCTAGGGACTGCATCAGACAAACGCTGAAACAATTGAACTGAACAAACGCGGAGTGAACCATCTGTAATCATTTGTGCTATAACGAGACTATTAATTTGATAATATCCTTTGCCTAAAATCTATAATACGTATAAATTCATCACCAACATGGAAACACGTCCCACTGAATATAGCATATTTACATTTACAATAATCGTGAATAATTAATTAATTACAATTTGACTTGTAAAACATGTATTATGAATATTTATGTGTGTACCTCAGCGTGTAACGACTTTAACATACATATTTGCTTGTAGTTATGTGGATGGGTAGGTATATTCACTCTAGTTTAGAGGTACTTGCCTAATTTCATGTTGGTTATGTACGGGTGTTTTATCATTAGTGTCATAATTATCTATTTCTCCTTGTATGAAGGAAGCAGCTGGTGAGACTCCATAATTGGTTGCAACAACTATGACTGGTGCATCTGTTACTAACAGGTATGAAAGCCCGGGTGCCTTTTGAAGGTTTCCAAAAGAAAACAAAAAAAGGTATGAAACTGTAGAATGTAGATAGTCATAGCATTGTCCAGATATTTCCAATTTCTTTGAATTCAGTTTTTTACGGCTTCACTGATTTTTATGATTTTTTGGATTTGTCTCCGCCCCGAATAGCAGAATAACTATTAAAAGATTGGAGAATTTCACGAAAAAGAAAGAAAAATCATGTCGCGGTATAAATTGCCATAACTCCTAACAAAAAGTACTAGGCTTGCATGAATTCACGATATAGTATTTCAATCGTTAGACGTTGTGCACAATTTCTGAGCAGAAACCTAACAAAAAGTACTAGGCTGGCATGAATTCACGATAGTATTGAATCATTACGTTGTAATGATTTAATACCTCATTTAGATGAGGTAGTAGTTTACAACCTGGATTAACACATAGGATATTTTTTATGCCGGGTTTCCTTGGGATAATTTCCGACTTCCACACGAGCAAAGCCGCCAGAAAAGCTAGTAGTTAAATGATATATCAAACGTCCAACTAACTGATTATAGCGTATGTAAAGACACTAACTAAAATGGCTGAACGTAGTACGACAACTTTCATCCATTTTAGTCTACTTCCATCTTAGGTATACCAAAATCGATTTCCCAGAAACCTATTTAGTATTTACCCAAACACCTACCCAAAAGTAAAGTATATAACAAGGTTAAATCAAAACTTTCAAATCCTTCCGTACGAAATAATATATTGAATTTAAAACTTTAGCGCTAATTCGAAACTAAGTTACTGGACCCGTAATTTTGTTTACGGATTTGAAAACCTGTCCCAAATTTAGTTATTTAGTAGAGTTGAAGTGTGAATAGAATGAGTAAAGTGGATGAGACTTATCCAAAGCTAAATAGACGAAGGAGACAAAGTGATCAGCATGCAATGTTGACTTCTGATCTTAAGGATTGAATTCCAGGAAGGTTGCAGATTTGTTTGAATGTGGATAAACCAAAAAGACTGTAAGGATGGAAGCACGTAGGGTTCTACGGTACCAAAGTTAAAGAGTAGATATTACAGATAAAGTCGACTATTAAGAATAAGAAGAAAGAAACTGCGTTTATTTGCGGTAAAACATGACGCAAAGCAAAAGAACAAACGCAAAAATGAATAAGTTGGGGGAAAATATATGTCACATCCACGCAAAACAGTAATCGCTCAGCACGCAATGACTTCTACGCAACGACTACTCTTGGTTGTAGTTTACCATAGACAGCGGTAGCTTAAGTTGATGTTCTTCCACCTACCTATAACATAAAACAATTGAAGAATGCAATCTGAGTACTGTGTTCTCCGAACGGTTAGGCAAAGCTGTACATGGTACACCCATATCCCGCCAGTTATGTTTAAGTCCCATGTAAGGGATCTCGCACACTAGATGGGTACGACCACGAACGCGACGAGGTAAACTATAGAAACCGATACGATTCACGCACTTACTCGCAACGGCCAACTAGCCGCACACCATACAATACCACTCGGCCACGACTGGCCGAAGTCGTGGCAGTCTAGCACGCGACATCCTTAATAGGAGGCAAGCCATCAGCCGGGAACAAATTCCGACTCCTGAATTTCCTGATGGAAAAACCTAACAACACTTTAGCCGACTTGGGAATTGAACCTAGGACCTCATGCAGCAGTAACGCTTGTGACCACTAACGAGCCAGACTTTTAGGTAAGTGAATGAATGAATGAATGAAATGCACCGATCCCAGCGTGGTTTAACCAGACTCGATAAATCGAATGAATGATAATTGAATCATGGAACTAAAAAGGCCATTGCATATCAAGGCGTAGACCGGGTGGCGCGGTAATGGTAGGGAAGACGTGCCCTTAAGATAAGGAAGGATTTGCGAGCCGTACCGGATATGCATCCTAGAGTAGGCATTGGAATAGTGGAGCGACGGGTGTTATTTATCTATGAGATGGGCATCTTTTTGAGACGTCGCCGTTGTTGGTTCAAGTCGATCTTCACCGTTGAATCTTAAGATGGCGTTACGTTGCTTTCTCGGCAGCTACACTTTTAGGTAAGTAGGTATTAAATGTCTCGATGATTGTCTGGCCGATTATTAGTATTCAAGTTATATTCCTCACAAAGTTTTATATTGAAAGTTATGACCTCCTCCATTGAAGACCCATAGTAGGTAATATCTTACCTTTAACAGTAAATGTAATTTGGTAACAGAAAGTATAGTCATATGCTCACTTTTAAGCTTCTCTATCTCAAGGCGTTATTTGGTTGTATGGCGAGTGATGTGCTTTATCTACTGTGGACGAGTGTAACGGTTTTGATACTTTGTCTTGCTTCAATAAACATTTTTGCAGTTAAACGCACGGTAATTTTTCAGTAAAATCTGTTTTTTGCGAGTAATCTTAAATTATTTAGTGCACATTTCATCATTAAAATCTAATCCCTTAATACATTTATGCTTACTTTAACAGATCAAGGCAGATTGTGACAGTAAATTAAGACTGCTGGGATAGTCGTCTAAATAATGCTAAGCTTTTACTTATTTAAAGTATTATGTTTATCCTCAAACACATGAAGACAACAAACGTAAGATTCAGCATTGCTTTACATACTTTTGCTTTAATAACGAAGTGAAAATAAATATAACTTACAATGTGCGAAAGTATCAACACTGCTTGTGCACACATCTGTACAACGAACTCCTATTGTTAACCGCACAGAAAAGATCAACTAACTGTGGCATTCAGATGAGACAGTACTTTGAAGTCAGCGTTTTTATTCGTGTTGGTACCGCACATTCTAAGAACTGTGCTTGCCACGCGTTGTTTACTCACGAGTTCACACGGACACAAAGCGGTTTAAAAGCTTTTTGTCCTTTGAACGGTTACTTCTTAAGCTATACAATCGTACTAACAAGTTTTATGTAGATCACATCTTACATAAAAAAAAAACAATAGAAAAGTTAGTAGATTTAATTATTTTGCTCATCCTTTTTTCTCTAGCTGACCTTCTGGCTATCAGACGCAACTTTAGTCAAATGGATTGTATTTTTTGTATGTGCTCTACACTATGAACTGCCTTATTCTGTATTTAATTTAATTTACAAATCCAATACACCTCGTTCATAATAATCATACAAATATCTTCCCGCACTGCAGTGGAAGATCTTACAACCGCTAACAATTAAAACTATGTCACGACCTCCAACACCCAGTCGCGTCTGCTCCCCTATTCTTTGCCCCAGCTACATCCCTTTTCGATACAACGTTTATATTAAAAGTCGATGCGTCCAGGAAATTGCTATCATACTTGATCTCAAACTGTCACTGTTATGTGGCTACGACGCGTGGCGGGCGGAGCGGGAGGGATTATTTTTAGATTAAGGGGACAAATTAAAGTGTAAAGGGGATGACTGGGTGAGTGTGAGTTGGTTGATTTGGGGTCGAAAGTGGTAGATCGTACGGCGAGTCTTCTACTTGTTAAAACTGCCAGAGGGCACGTGTGACGAAGTATTACATTATTCTTAATACGTAAAGAAAGGATGTGCTTGTTTTGAGATCATTTAGTAAATTGAAACACAGCTTTGCTGTTTGGTGGCAGAAAAAAAATGGTTGTACCTACTTTAATAACTAGGCTCTTTTACAGAAAGATGTAATGAATTTTCCAGATTGTGTTTGTTTATTTATTTATTTATTTAATACTTGAAGCACTTGTACAGAGGTGGACTTAATGCCATAGGCATTTTCTACCAGTCAAGCATTGGGTGATGCAGAGACAAACAGTGGTAGGTGCAATAGCGAAAATTGAGGAAAAAATATTTATTTAAATATAAAGATATATATATATAAACCTATTAGAAACTATAAATATAATAAATATAACTAATTATATATAAATATATGCACAAATAAGACAAACAATGGGAAAACATTACCGTTGTGATGATACTGCCAGCTTATTTCGAATGTGCTCGCGAACTTTAATTTTAAAAGATAATCGGTTGGTGGCCATCCTGATTTCCTGGGGTTGTTGTTTTCAACTTGTCAATTGACCTTGTATCGAAGAGAACTTTCAATTAAAAATTAACACCCAAATGAAGTGATTCTCATTAATTGTTCGATCGTTAATTCATGTTATTTCTTTACACAAAATCGCTCCGCTCCCGCTCAACAACATCCCAGTATCTCAAAAGCTTTGTAACGCATTTCAACCCACACACAACTGCAATTGAATTGCAACCCTACAAGTCAACAGAGAAGATTGCTTTTCGCAAAACCCACAAGTATCAATGGGGATGTTCATAAAATAGAAAACGTAAGCCCGTCGACGGATCAGAAAGTGTTTAGCTTTGTGTTGCATTGTGAAGTGCGAGAGGTATCTCAGATGCCATGACAAAAGCAACTGGTTGCTATTGGCAATCGCTATAGATCTTGACAACTTTGAAAGTTTGAAAGCAATGGTTATTGTTGGGTTTATAACATTTCGGACGTATAATGTTTAGATGAATGTGGCAGTAATTTTTTTATTGGTGTGATTATTTCAAAGTACTGTGTCAGAATCTGATGGTTAATGCTGCGATTTGGGTAATTTGTTTTTCGGTTTAGACGTAAAATAAACGAAAAATGTATCCTTGTAGCAGTGATTTTTGTCTGGTTTACCTTGGGCAGCCCACATCCCAGCTGAATGACAATTTTTTAGGGTTCCGTACCTCATAAGAAAGAACGGAACCCTTATAGGATCACTTCTTTGTCCGTCCGTCTAACTGTCAGTCTGACAAGACCCTTTTTCTCAAGAACGCGTGGAGTTATCAAGTTCAAATTAATATCGAATATGTAGGTATATGGTCCCTTGAAGCTCTAAAGAAAACAATCTTTGAAGTCAGTGACGTATTTTGATACTTGCAAATAAATCAAAACCTAGAAGGTACTTCCCGCTGGCCTAGAATCAAGAAATTAGGCAAGGAAGCAAGGTCTCACGACAAGGTTGATGTATGGCAGAACATGTTTTTCAACTGAAATGTTAAGTTTGTTTTTGGGATAAATTCATTCTAACTACGGAACCGTTCGTGCGTGGTCCGACACGTACTTGACCCGTTTTTCTAACTAAACATGGTTTATTTTTGATTCGGGAGTAAATGGGCTATTTTGAGGTAAATAGAAGCCCTTGCAGACACGAGAGAAGATAATAACTCTTAGCCAACAGTACTTAAAGCAAAAAGTGATATCACAGAAGCAATTTACGTGCGTAAAACTTTATTAATATTCCTGTTAAATTCTTTCAACTAAGTTGTACCTAGCTCCTCATATTCATTGTTCTAAGTTCGCTACTGTGTAACTGAAGGTTTATTATGGAACTTGGCTTACGTAATGTTAAACTGTAGAATATTGTCGTGCAAGCCTGGATTTTGTAAGGACGCTTAAACATATTGGTCACTCAGATATTGGCGTGGGGCATATCAATTTAAAGAAAGGCGTTCATACAATCAATGGAATTAACTATTAAGCAAATTGATACCCTACGACAAATCGCCGTATTATAGCCATTTCTTGACAACGTGCAACGTTGGTGAATGATAATTGTGATGTGAATATACAAACAATTTAAGTTAGTATTCAATTTGTTTAAAAAAATATTTCCCTGATTTTAGATCCAACTATTCCTAAAAACAACTGTAGGGTAAAATAATAAAATATTAGATAAAAAACACGGGGAAGAATTGAAAAACAATTTTATAAAGAAAAACTATGCATTTGAAAGAAAAGAAAGAAAATACGTTTATTTGCGATAAACATGACGCAAAGAAAGGACACAAAACAAAAAAGAACAAGTTGAGGGAAAATATACGTCACATCTACGCAAAACGGCCATCGCTCAGCATAATGCTGCATAAACAAGAATCTCTTATACCTAAAACATTATGGTTTAATAGGAAAGGCAATAAAACACACGGAATAAATCGAATTTGTGACAGTAAAAATCAAATCAATTTATGGGTTTAAAATAAATGTTATGTTTTTGTTTGTTTGGATTTCTTTAGACATATAAGGTGAGAACATAAATGTATAAGAGCAGCAGACCTTTTTTTCGCGTATCTTGGGTTGATCCTAAGTAAAAGTTGTTTATAATGATTACAATGACCCCTTAGAGGTTTTCAGTTATTCCAATTACACCTTGTATTTATTAAAAAGGAGATTGTTTGGTAGATACCTACATATATTTTTATTTCAATTTTCCTTGTTAAGCACAAACACGTGAAGGGAGAACTTTGACCTTTCCTCGCTTAAGTGAAAAGCCACGTGCAACTTAATAGAAACGTTATTCCCCCATATTTTGAGAAATTACCATAAAATTGACCTCGCCATATTAACATTTTCCTCGAACATAGATCGTTGTACCTTATGATATAATGTAGGTAGTTTTGATAATAACACCAGTCACATATTTGTCACAAAGGTGGTTATCGCATGGCATGTGGTGACCCTCTGGTTTTCGGGACCGAAATACAAGGTTGTGGCTAACCACGACCTGGATTATGAGTAAGGATATTAATTTGGATATTTTTGGTATCGGTATTTTGAAGACTCAATATATTATAGATGTTAGCAAAACAACAAGGTAGTGAGCTTCACCGATTATCTTAACGAAATTTTTGGGCGCTTATAAAAAATAAAATTGCTGTTCCATATATTTTGACTGCGTAGGTACTGCAGTTTTCTATGAAACGGCAGACTTTTCTTTGATAACCGGAAACATTTCTACGCTAGGGGCCTATAATTATGTGCTGAATTCATGGTTACAGTTTGCGCATCGTTGTACTACCACCCTGTATAAAACGCTAGGAAAATCGGAATTATAGAAAATCCAGTGAGTAGCTACTGGATAATAAAATATCTATTTATATAAATATAAATATGAATCCCTATTTCTCTGGTCACGCCATAACTTGAGAACGGCTGCACCAAATTGGATAATTCTTTTTTCGTTGTGTTCGTTTTTCTCAGGACAAAGTTTGTAGAATAGGTAGGTGTAGGTAGGGTAGGTAGGTAGATAGGTAGGTAGGTAGGTATGTAAATAGGTAGGTATGTAGGTAGGGTAGGTAGGTGTAGGTAAGGTAGGTAGGTAGGTAGGTAGGTAGGTAGGAAGGTATGTAGGTAGGTAGGTAAGTAGCGTAGGTAGTGTTAGGTAGGTAAATAGGTAGGTGCGCCGTAGATAAGTACCTGTGCGAAGCCAGGGCGGGCAGCTAGTTTCCAATAAATTCCATTTCTACTCGATTTCAGTTTCACGAGAAAAACTGATGTAAAAGTTAAATAAGTTTTGTTCGTCGCTGATTCGGTGCGCTCTATCGCTCAAACAAAATCTTTCCATCTTGAATATATTCCTCCGTCACAAACAAGACGAAAGACTAACCGATCGTCGTAGGAGATAAAGGGGAAATTTTTTGAAAATTCCAGCTGGATTTGCAAGTATTTTATATAAATCAGGCTTTATTGGCATCGAGAGGGCCGTATCATTTTAGTAGATATCTATTCAGGGGCTATGCTAACCGTACGTGGTTGGAATACCAACTACTGCAATGCCAACTTTATATTTCAGTCTTGAAACTGCAGAATTGAATCCTAAGAACCTTACCTTTGAAGACTTAAGGCTGAATTTCGAATAGGATAGTGCAGTAGCAAGTGAAGATGATGAGGGTGGATTTGCACAATGTACCCAACACTATCCGTCAAAGCATGCAATAAAGTGAGAATAAATCGAGATATTTTTACGATTGTTAAATTCTGAATGTTCTTTAATTTGGTTCAGAGGTACAGAGATTTATGAATGTAATATTTGATTTTACATTAGAATGTGCTATTACAATTTCATCGGTTGCAATCCTAGACAAATCAATGTTATGTATGTACATAAAGATAGTAAAGGATTGTATTTCAGAAGATTTATTTGTTAATTTTGAAGTTTGATGTTAGGTTAATCATATAAGATTTATTAAGAGCTTAGCGTAGACTTCAAAAGCTTGATAAGATTCTAAGTATATCACAGTATTTGACTGAGAATATTGGGACCACAGATTTATTTATTTTTCTGCTTTTCACAGTTTGGATGCTAAAATTTTTATTGTTTATTGCAACAAACGAAAACAATATACACGGTGATAACAGTTGGAATACGTCCAATCCGTCCATGCAACATTATATGAATTTGCAGCAACACTATAGCTGCAGTATCAGCTAAGCGGCACAGTTGTAAACTTTTCAGCTCAACACTTATTGAGACGTGCATTTATTGGTATTTGGAAAATGGTATTGGTAAAATATATATTTATTGAGGGCAACTGTGGTGACTTAGTGATAACAGCCGCGACTTACGAGTTACCTCACCTGATAGACGCTTTACCTTGTGTAAATTATTTCATCACCACTGCTCTCCAAACGGTGAAGGAAAACATCGTGAGGAAACCGGCATGTCCTAGAACCAAAAAATTCGAAAACATGTGACATCTACCAAACTGTATTGGTCCCGCGTGGTGGATACGCACACTCCCTCTCACCAAGAGTAGGCCTATGTCGATTATGAAGATTATAGGCTGATTATGATATTGGTAAATCTGTTGCTATTACAGCGGTGCATTTTTTTAAAATGTGATCTTCTTCTTTTTCGTGCAACTGGTGTCAGAGCTTTTGTGTCGCCCAAGGGTCTCTGACCTGGCTTGACATGCCGTCGAGAAATGTCTCTCAGGCATCCCGGTTTCCTCACGATGTTTTCCTTCACTGTTTTTGAAGCAAGTGATAATTATGTTATGCGATAAAAGAACAGATTAACGTAGTGGCTAACGATATCGTATTGGAATGGATCTCAAATCATAACCATCCATTGGTAAAAAAAACAATATACCTAATTACTTCTTATTGGAGGTTTGTTATTACAACAACATCACGCCTCTATTGCCCGCAGGGTTAGGCAAAGGCGTACCATCGCGGTCATGCATATATATTATCTAACCAATTTGAAAACAAAATCCCGTGCACTCGATGACAGCATTATTCTGTTTAACGCCCCTTTTTTTGTAGGTAAGCGTTACCATAGCGGCCGAGTGCTGTCATATAATTGTCATCAACCGGGCACAAATTTAGACTCCAGGCTGCTACTGAGAAATTCCAGATGGATAAACCGAATAACACTTGGCCGACCTAGAATCGAACCCAGGACCTCATGCTCAGTTATTAATCACTTATTTATAGGTAGGTACCGTCTACGTAGTATTTTTTTTAAGGGCAGTAATAAATATCTTTATAATGATAAAGGATGGAGATTACACTAAATAAAACATTTGTAACAGCAACAAAACTTCTGGCTTAGATTAGATCGGACAAATCTGTATCAAAGCACATACAAAAATCATAACTACCACCTGATCCCACGTACCATAATAACATTAAACACCACGACTGTCCATAAACGACGAGATACCCCATCGAACATGAACACCCGGAACCTTTACCCGAATTCCAACAATTTGCACGATCCCAACATAGCAATTGTCCTTTATGACTCCCAAAACCTTAATATTAGGGAAACTATATCACTGGTGTGAGCATTAATAATATCCTTTGGAAATATTATCTGGTGCTGTCCGGAATTAGTTCGAAAATGGCTGCTAGTTCAAAATTACGCTTTCCTTAGCTTAGAAAGAACAACTAAACTTAACTTAGAAAGAAGAAAGAAAGAAAAAGTATTTATTGGAACAAGCACAGGAGATCTTAATTAAACTAAACACACACTCACTAAAAATAAAAAATAAAAAACAAACAGAGTAAAAATTAATATGAAGTGGAAAGTCCTGTGCGAGGCCAAAAGGCTCCTATCTCAGCATGATGCTGCGACATTTAATAATAAATGTCACAGCGCTGGTATTCTGATAGGGCCCACAGCGCTGGTATTCTGATAGGGCCTGCAGTGATGTCACGGACAGAAAGATTCATATACATAAATACAAAATAAAAGTAATTAAACATATGTATTAAATAGGTACATTAAAAAATAAAACATAATGTTGTCCGCGTGTCAGCACCCGACCTAACATCAGTTACTTGTCTATGCTTTTAGTGTCTGTGGCATTGTTGTGACAAGTAGAGAGACGCAGACGCCGACACCAACTTCAACTGCAAATGCATTGGCTGATATTAGTTTTGGTTCGTCTAAAGATATTACGAGCCAAGATATAACACATACAGTATAGTTTACGAGCTTCCTGTGCTAGTCCCAATAAATACTTTTTCTTGCTTTCTTTTCTTTTCAGAAGTTTACCTACATCTAGGCCGGTATTACAGAACCTCATTCATGACTCAAGCATTACTTAAATCTAGTTTCAACCAATCAAAAGGCTTTAAACGAGTTCTAAGTAATGCTTGAGCCCTAGTGTTCCTGAAGGTCAATTAGCAATAGCCACGACTGTTAATTGCTTAGGCAGCAACTAGACGGAAATAGTCTAAAAAACAGCCAGCCAGCATGGTTGATAATGTCTGACTAGAAGGTATCAGAGGTAACGAAATATCATCACTTGTGTGCTTTTATTGCTCTGCAAAATTGTTGGTGGAAATATGGCATACAGAGAGATCTATTCCAATAATTGATTTGTCAAAATGCTTCGGGCAGTTGTCGGTAGTCACATCGAAATGAAAAAACTGGCACCGTTTTCAACTCGTGCACCAACAAAAAAGAAAGCTTTTACAGAACAAAAGCACTCAAATAAACCACATGAACATCAATATTACCACAAATGATACCCTTCAGAACAGCAATAAAGATCATTCCAATATCAAAGCGGGGAAGTGCATTTACAAATATTTACAACGCATTTAAAATTTTACTGCACTCATTTGTTTTTGTGCCAAAAATACGCGGTACCGTTCCGCAGGGCATTTCAACTTCGCTATGATTTCTTGGCCGTATCACCAAGTTACGTTTGCGGCTGTGGAAATTCTTGTAGTTTATATAGACGTCGTTAAATAGTAGTTTCTTAAGACTCTGAATTCCTAAAAGTGCTTGGCAATTCATTAGTTCTCAGAATAGAAGAAGTACAGTGAACACACAACCATTCTTACAGAGGGGTATCTTGTTACAGATAGTGCCATCCACGAAAACGCGCCTCACTTCGCGATTACTGTACTGTAAGCCGTACTTTAGAATGGAGCCGAGCGGATGATGTGCGCTTCTTCTCAGAGTAGTCAGATAGGAAACGTCGAACTCATCTAGCAAATTCACACCACAACAATCCTATTTACAGAATAAACGATTTCATTTCAGAGTGGAACGCGTCTTCGTGGATGGCACTATCTATACCCAGTAACTGGGTTGCTGGGGCCAGAAAGGCAGTCGCTCCATTTAAAATTGTAATTCAAAATTCAGCTGCATACGTTTAGTAGTTGAGAAAAAAGTTTAAATAGATGATGACGCTAAGACCCAATTCTACTCCTACTATCTATCTTTTTCTTCATTTAGGTACTTTACAAAAAAGTTCTTTACTAAACGTATATTTTAAGGCCAGCATCATAACTTTGTTTTCCCGTATGTGCAACGCAGTTTGGGATAAATACGGCGTAAGGCAAGAAAACCGCGTTCATAACAGTAAATGGTGCGTCCACAAACGAATACATTAGCAGCTTTATGGACCGGATACGAGGTGCTGATATTATGGTATGACTTCGATATAGAAGAAGAGGAAAAAGGAAAGGTTATTTTAATGTTGTTGGCGATCCCAGCTCTTTTTGGAGGTTTGAACGTTTTGGGTGGTTTTTCTGAATTGCTATTTGATTCTTATAACTGTCCAATAAAAAAATACGAGATCTTCATTTATAGTGCGTTTATAGGATACACTGAATATAGTGTTTATTTGGCTAAAATGGATTCGATTATTGAATGCAATGCATTGAAAAATTATGATATTGTCTTCGAAGAAGAAAATTACTGTGTTCCAACTTCCAACAAATTATTGATAATTTTAAAAACCTATAATTATGTGATTCAACATTTTACTGCTTCATGATCTTGAATTTACCATACAATCACATTTGTATAATGCCAATGGCAGAGGTTAAATAAACAAACAAAAACCGACCAAGTGCGAGTCAGACTCGCACACGAAAGGTTCCGTACCGTATTAAGATCGAGCAAAAAACGCCGAAAAAAACGCGTTTGTTGTATTCATTTTATTTTATTTTTATTATTTTTTGGTAAAGCGGCAATAGAAATACATAATCTGTGAAAATTTCAACTGTCTACCTATTACGAATCATAAGAACCTTAAAAACATTTATCGAAATCCAAATATTTAGCTGTTCTCACTAACGATATGTTTGCTTTCAAAATATATTAAATCCGACTTCTGTTAAATGTAGGGTGACCATTTTTAAATATCTTTAGGCCATAACCAAGCTAGCAGTAAATATATATTTTTACGTGTTGTACGGTATTAGGTATGCATTCATGTCAAATCTTGAAACATCAAGCCAATAACAAAAGGGACTGGTGTAACTGGTGGAATTTAAACTCAGGATCTTTTCCTCGCAAGTCCGTACCACAACCACTGGGCTATTCCCGCTCCTTAAGATATGCATGAAGTATTGCGGCTTGTTGCCAGGATTCGCTATCCATCTGAGAGCACTGTTCAATGTTGTGCATCCTAGATAGTAAGTTTGTTGGCTCAAGTTACTACTTCCAACTAACGCTTTACATCTCCAGTTTATATCTATTCGTAGAATGTTACAAACAATATTCAAAACAAGTTTTTGTATTGTAATAATTATTAAACGCTACATTTTTTCTCTGACTCTTTAGTATTAACTTCATGTAGGTATAGTTTTTGTACAGTTTAATATGCAGTGGATTAAAGCAGAAAAATCTGTCCCTGTCTAAACTCAATAGTTTGGTCGCCCTACACAAAAGTAACGTCTTAGCCGTAACCACATGTTCAGTTCATGTTTTTTACAAGTTTTTTGTGCATTTTTTGCAGTGAACTCCGAAACGAAAGTCGTACACATGTCAAAGACTTAATTTCTTGAGGATTTATAACTGTCTGAAGTTAGGCCCAGAATAGACGGCACAGTTTATACAGTGACTGCAACACTGCATTTTTAATTGAATTTTTATACACATCAATATAAAGAAAAACAGCACATAATTTTGGTCAGCTGTATGTTCGAGGAATATATTGCCATAAATAGCACAATGAGATTAACTAGGATGCAAATTATTGCATTACTCAAGTGTCTTGACATGTGATTATGACAAAAAAAGCAGGTATAACAGCTTATGTCCACTTTTGTGTGACAGCTGCGTATGCAAAGTGTCAAGTAGTTCGTGGACACTAGCCTTAAGTTTGCTTCATGTTACAGTCGTGTGATATTGATTTGAAACGGTTTTGTGTTATGGTTTAATTTGTTTGTCAAAGTCTATTAAACAGAAGCCGATGTTCAAAGTACCTCCTGTTTATTTTAATTTATTCCGATGACTTTTAAAAGGACGTCCTGAGAATGGATTCCAAAAAAACATAAGTAGTAGGTATATATATATCTTAGGGATCTATTCTCAAGACTTCCAAAGAACCTAAGGTCCTAAGAACCTGCTGGTGCTGATATTAATATCAAACGGGTTAGTTCAACATATGGAAAACCTAGAGTGCACTATAAGAAGAATCTTTAGAATTCGCTTTGAGGCCGCCAGCTACCCTGTGGGAAAGTCCGAAAGGGATACCGTGGCCCCTGGCAACGTACAGGCAACGGAAGTAACACGGGTGGGTTTTAGTCAGTAAGAGTCTGACACGCCCTTCCGCTAGACCCAGAGCGGGAGAAGTTATTTGATCTCAAAGAAGAAGAAATTTTATATGAAGCGATATTCAGCCAGCTAGGAAACACATTACCTGGTAAAGGTTAGAAATTAAAGCTCCCCTCATTCCCATCCTCGTAGAACAGGCATCTTCTGGGCTTGTATTCCATCATAGGCTACATCCATGGTTGTCATTCAGGCGAGATCGTGGTCAGGAGGTGGCACATAAAGAAAAAAAAAACATGAAATTCTAATAGCTTTCTGTAAATCTCGATTATTACGTAACACTTAGTCGAGGAAACTATGAAACGAGCAAGAAAAACGTAGCGGAAACTTCGTAATTAGTTTTACAGCAGGAAGTTGCAGCTAACTTAAACATCGGTTTTAGCAACGTTGACTGGCGCTAAATTGAATAGAACTTAGCAAAAGAAATAGAAAAGAGTGGAATTATTTTGATGACTTTGTATAAAGCTAGTGAGAAAAATGTTAGTAATTATAAAAGTTTAATAAAAAATAACTCAATGATACATATAATAATTTATTATTTTATTCGTAGGTATTTTTGGGACGAAGCTCTTTGACGCGGCTTTCAGTAGGAGTAAGCTGGCAGAAATCGTCACGTAACGAAAAAGCGATAACGCCTGGAAAAGTCATTTTGAAGTGTCAAAAGTTTTTAGCTTGCTAAAAGTTTATACTAGATGGCTCTATATTAAAAAACAAAATCTTTTGACGATTGAAACTGATTTTTTCGGGCAAATTATAGTTTTTTAGAAACAAAAACTTTTGAAACTTGAAACTTGAGACCATAGATGACTCTGTTTTAATAGTAACTAATATTATAATCAACCACGTTTCAGGTTGTCTAAAGTACACACTTCTTTTATGGGGTACTGTGTAAAATGTTATAATAAAATACCACTCGATATTCTTCAACTAAATGAGAAGAAATTTAAAACTTGCATTAAACGCACACTATGTAGACAAGCGTATTATAAGTTGGATGATTATATCATAGATAAAAATGCTTGGCTTAATGCTGGTCCTGCTCCACAGCCACTTGGGCTCACTAGTTAACATGTTTATTTTTGGAAGAGTTGCTTCCCCTTTTTTATTTTTTCTGACTTTACGAACTTAATGTTTACTTTTTATTTTTACTTAACCAAGGTTTAATTGTTGAATACTCCAAAAGTTAATAATGTTTTTTTTTTCTTTTTGGTAGTAAAATTCTTTTAATTTCACAAATTCATTGCAAACTATAGTTTTGTATAATTTAGAAGCATTTTTTTTTTCAATATTTTGTAAATGTGAGTACCATGGAGCCGTTTACTATGTTGTTTTGTTGTATGTTGACTTGAAAGAGCATGGCAGTTGAGAGTATGTCATGCTCACTTATATGTCTCGCTGATGGTGGCGAGTGTGTTGGATCATTCGGTTCCCTACAAAATGGTTGAGCTGGATGGTGCTGATCCACGCGTCATGTTCGTGAACGGGCGCCGTCGGTTGAGACTGGTCATCTCTTATCTGCCATTGCTTATTTTTAATCTTATATTTTTAATCGTTTTTGATTATTGTTTTATTTTACATTGTTCTCACATATAGAAGCAACAAAAGTATTGTACCCAGGATTTTGTAATTTCTATATTTAAAAGAGTGTCCTTGGAGTTTCTTGCCCGTTCTTCTCCATAGAGATCTACGTTTTGGAATGGGCAACTAGCTTCAACTTTCTGACTAACTGACCGACTCTTTGACAATTCAAAAGTGCCTGTAAATGGTTTAATTGAAATAAATGCTTTGAGTTTGAGTTTTGAGTTTGAGTATATATGCGAATGTGAGGTTGTTTGTAACACTTTCACGCTTAAACGGCAGAACGAAATTGGATAAAATTTGGCGCATGGATAGACCATCACCTGGTATACCGATATTCCCACAGGATCGAGAATTATGTGGGTGAAACCAGGTGCAGCTAGTACATAATTTTAATATACAGCGAAAGAAACTGCGTTCCAACCAGGTGTCCCACAACACTCCCGGCTTTTTTATGTCTATCTAGAAACGCAGCTTGGGTGTAAAAAATACCAGTTAAGAAACTCATGTTCGAGGATATCCTAGTTACCCACCTGTCGGTCTTTTCTGAAGAGGAGTTGTTGGAGTTGTGTTCACTATTGAAAGCTCACTTCACTTAAGAGCATTTATTCTGAAAGTGGGCAACGTCGCAAATAGATGTCAAATATTTCGCTGTTTTGATTATGTTTGGCAATATTGCTGTATGAAAATAAAAAATGTGGCTAACTAGAACTAGAATATTAAAAATATATACTTTTTTTTTTTTTTAAAAACGTTGCCCCACACTAGGAATTTCTCCTGTATCGTGGGTGCGTTTACAAACATATATACTCACATACACAAACAGCCAGATCCGGAACAACTACTTGCAGGTCATACAAATATTTGTTCCGTGCGGGAATCGAACCCGCGACACGCAGTGCAGCAGTCAATCGCTTAACCACTGCGCCAACCGTGCCGTCAAATAAAATTACAATTATAACATTGAATTTAATATTGTAACCGTTTTAGGTGTAAAAATGGCATTTGGAAAGATTTGAAATACTTTTTTTACATCTAAAATTAAATATTCGGAGTTACGATATTCATTATTGCCTTTCATAATCAATATTTTATTTCGCTAGTTAGCCACATTTGTTATTTTCATACAGTAATAGTGCCAAATTAATCAAAACAGGTAAATATTTAACAGCAATTTGCGACGTTGCCAACTTTTAGGATAAACGCTCTTAAGTTTTCACGGTAAGATTTTTACAAAATGGATACGTCGAATACGACAAGCGAAGGACAGAGTCGCTGAAACCATACTCCTTATGCTGTGAACGCAGCACCACAGCTGGCACAGTTTTTACACTTGACGAGCTCATGATTATAGCCTCGAGATCGAGAGTTTGAAATTTCATGCGAACTCCCATTAAAAGCGCGTAAGTAAATGAGTCTGCCCACTACACTGTACCATGACCGTGCTTGGAACGTGTCAGGTAAAAAATTTCTTTGTATTGAAAAGTATTTGACTATGCCCAATAGACCGTTCCGTCACCGACCAACACCGTCGAGTGCCATGCATAGAGCGTCATAAATAAAATTGTCGGCGAGAATATTTTGCCGGTGCTTATACGCTCCATGCATGGCACGCGACGTTGCCAAACTAGTATGCGCAGGCGGCGAAACGGTTAGGTTACGGGTTAAACAATGAGTTACAAAAACCTTGTCCAATCCGAAAAGGACACATAGGTTCTGCAATAACATAACATTACCAAAAAGTAACAAAAAAACTTATAAAAGAAAGATAAGAAGTTATTGCTATTTAATATCCACTTTTTTAGTACCAAAATTATCCCAATTCCATAAAAAAATGGTAACAGCTTAAAGATGGTGACCCATCTTTAAGCTGCCACTACACGGTGTCCTACTCACTAGAAGAACAGGCTCAAATTACATTTACTAACTCACCAACCAGCACACACCAACTACATTGCACCACCGCTATAAATATGAGAGAATCTGCCGCACCTAACCACCCAATCGTGGGCCAAGTCAAACAAACTAAGCTTTAGGCTGGGCCGGTAACTAAGCTGCTTTTATTTGCACAGACCGACGTCTATAACGGACATCGCTTACTAAATGCACAAACAAGATTACTTATACGTGGTGGTGTAATTTTAGATGCAGAATATAGTAGAAGTTAGCTTAGAAAATACAATAGATGACGTATATTTAGTAACCTAATCCGCTTAACTGTTTTTAAAGAGTCATAAAGAACCCTGTAAGAAATCGACACGTGTTTCACCTCTCAACAAGGCATCCTTAGGATGACGATTGACTTGTTGCTAACCCGGACACGACGTGTTGCCACGCCAACCGCCGAACGCAATTCACACACACATATTGATCATTGCGATATAATGGATTTCCACAAAGTCATGCCTGAGTCAATTAACGAAGTTAGCTTAGATAAGTTTTCTACGAGTGAGTCTTTCTAACATGAAATACCTTTGCTATGGTCTGATTCCGGAGGACGTCCGCATGAAAAAAATGGAACCCGTATAGGTCACTTATGTCTGTCTTTCTGTATGTCTGTCTGTCCAGTTTTCACAACCGATTTGTTCCGAATCTACTGGACCGATAAAGTTGAAATTTCGTACACATGAATATCTGTGACTCAAACACGAACGTGTTCAAATTCAAAAAGTCATTTATTTAAACTAGGCTGAGATGATTCTCACTTTTCGAACGTCCATAACATTTGAACGTTCATAATGTAAATGAATGAGAAGAAGTCACTTTTGAGAGGCAAATTAGAAAATGAAAATTTATTTAAACTAGGCTGAGATGATTCTCACTTTTCGAACGTCCATAACATTTGAACGTTCATAATGTAAATGAATGAGAAGAAGTCACTTTTGAGAGGCAAATTAGAAAATGAAAAAATACTTTTGCAAACTTGTACCATGTAACATGTCAAATGAAAGGATCTCAAGCGAATATGTTTTTAAATTTAGAATAAACCCTTTTAAAGATATTAAAAAAATTGTCGAAAATTATAAACCCTTATTTCCGAAACTGCTTAACCTAAAAAAAAATAAAAAATACAGAATATAGTTCTATACATAATAAATAAATCACTATTGTGTGTACTAACTTACATTTGCAGTTGAAGAACATGACAGTACGGGGAACATGTTTTTCAACTACAATGTTAAGGTTGTTCTTGGGATAAATTAATCCCAACTACAGAACCTTTAATTGTGCGTGGTCTGACACGTACTTGACCAGTTTCTTCTCTGGCAAAGCACGCACCTCTGATGACGATGCCACTGGTCCCTATTGGAGAGGCCCATAGGTGACAGAGACCACTAACCGTCACGTGGTATACCCGTATGATTGTTCGCCACTCGATGAAATAGAAAAACTCCTAAAATTGTACTCGGTCACTGAAAATATCTGCATTAATGCTGACGACAATCGCTAACGTTATCTCCGTCCACCATTGTACCTACAATTATTACAGGCCCAATATGACATATTGAGTCGATTAATACTTCAATTTTGGAGTTTTGTAGCTGGACAATGGCACTCAATATTCGAAAATAAAGAGAGAATGAAAGAAAGAAAATACATTTATTTAGCACAGACTAAAAGGCACACAATTAAAAAGAAAGAATACAAAATAAAAAGTGTAAAGTGCGTTGTAAGATACTAGCAGGAATGTGTGCCTCGCGGCTGCGCCAAATAGGCCCAGTTCAGCAAAAATGCCAGACAACTAGTGCCTGACGCTGGTTTTCAACTGGACCTGAAGCGTGAAATACAGAAATACATAACTTATTTTACTCAACACGTACTACGTAAACTTCCCTATGTAAACTTCTTTAAATACTTTAAACTCCGTTTAGACCTTTGCTTCAATCCCCTGTCCCAAGGGATACAATGTGAATAACGTGTAATGGCCCATTTTTATTCATAGGCTGCGTCCACTTGGGTTATTGGTTAAACCACAGGAGGAATTTTGGTTCACATTAATTATTACGCGCCCGCCAGCGCGTTCGTGGTATTTTCTCGTAGTATTTTCCAATAAAATGAACAATAATGTACTTTAATGAACATTATTTAGTTTATGAAATTATTAGTTTCTGCATGAAATATAAGCCAATTATAAAATTGGATGATTGGTATCAGTGATAAGCAGCAAAAAAGGAGAAATATTACAACTATTTACCTACTGCAAGAAATAATTATGACTGCTTTTTACAGAAAATATTTAAAAGAATTTATTACCCAGGTTAATATTTTTTTAAATAATTATACTCCTCGATTTCTAGAAACTTTATCAAATGAAATATATCTTTGTGACCAATTTCTATTTATAGTAAATTTATTCAATAATATCTTATAACAAAATTAATTTTCATACAGTAATTTAAATTTTTCATTCACTTCAAAAATCGTCCACTATCAAACTGAATTATTCAACGACACTTTAATTGAGGGGTTGGGGGTATCAATAGTGTTGCCAGGCGGACGAATTTACCCGGATTAAAAGAAAATATTGAAAATAATTACGATTTTGTCTATGGTTCTTTTGAAGTGGTTATATAAGAACATGAAACTGTTCGGCCTCGGAGAAAGAGATTGTTCACTTTTCCCAAGTGTTGTCAGAAATAAATAACCGTCAACATGAAAGAGACTATTGGAGCCATACGAGAATTATGTGACTTGTAATAATAATAATATCTTTATTTCCCAAAAATATCTTATTTCTGAAAAAAAATACTCAATACTCATTTCTTTATTGCATTCCATATGTATTACATAGATGGTATAGACAAGTAAAAGATCAATATGGACCCTGTCGGGCACAGCAACATTAGGAGAGAGGAAGAGGGATAAGTAACAAACAATTAATATTATTATAAATTAAGTATTACATGTGGTTAATTGGGTGTATAATTATTTATACATACATAATTATATATACATATAACATATATACAAATAACATGTTAGATGTGTTTAAAATCTGATCTTCAACCCAAATATGTACTACACACGACACTGATTAATAAGTATTCCATCAACACCAATTATAAATCAAACAATAAAGTTGCCTCCTCAAAAAATCTGCAATTAAGTTAGAAATTCTCGTCTCCTGGCCACCCAGGGCACCAGTTTAATTTACTTCTATACGCCGGATGGGCTCACAAAGAGCTTTATTGGATTTTTCTGGCGCCTTTTGAGTAAAAGGTAGGTTATGATTTAGATGCACAGTTCTCAGCGGAATGCCGTTTATGACACCCGTTGGGTTTCATTAAGAACTGGAAATTATATCGGACGCTTTCTTCTTAGTCTCAGTTTCAAAGGATTTTTTTTCGTTGATTTCGTGGGACGATTTTTGTGAACTGAATCTATCTGGATGTGTAAAATATATGTATCTAGGTTTCTACATTCGGTGTTATTACTGGGTTAGTAGAATACGGTAACTGTGGTGTAAAAAAAACACCTGAAGGTTTTCATAATCTCCGAAATGCTAACATCACCTTCCAGTATTTTTTATGACGCGATATATGCTATCAGATTTTATACCCAAACCACAATTTACGACCCTTCCCAGTCACGTCCGCTGATTTAATATCCTAGCATTAGCTTATTATTTTTTGCTCATACAAACGAAAACAAGGCTGAATAAAATATTCATGTAAAAGGTATTAACATAAAAAATATTCACACGAAGGGCGTTGTTATTGCGGTATAAAATCGGTGATAGTAATGATGCGCGGGCTGTAGGAGCGAAACGTGGAATTGATGTCGCGGTTTTGTAACCGCCTGTATTCATGTGGTTTGAATGAATGGAATTGCCGTTCACTCATTCAAATAAAACAGAGTGTGTTCCTGAAATGGTCATAGATAAAGCGAATGTTTTATACAGTTCAGTTTATTGATATGGCAATTTGAGATTTCATATAGGCTATTACCCCACCACCAGCGTATTTTTCATTAGCTCTCAAATCATTTGTCATTTCTCTAACATAACCTACTATCAAAATCTGATAAAGTGATAACTTACTGTATACTGTAAACCCTTAAGGGTCTAAAGCCCCTTAGGTAGAATACTTTAATAAGTAAGTTTTTTTTCGTAACCGTGTTTGTTAAACGGTCTGGTGATATCAAAATGATAATTTTGTTTGTATTATGTTAAGCTAAACTTGCTTGTTAAAGACAAAGTGCGAGGATTATAGCACTAATTTCATCATTGTCTCAATGCAGCGATGTTCGTAGATAATATGATAATAATGTGAATCAAAACTCCACGTTTAAGCCATGGTACACTATGCAGAGCAGACGTTTGCTAGTATCCGTTACATGAACAGTCCGGACTGTTGCGAAACTTTTCCTGCTGCTAACTTGGGCCGCTCACTTGCCCTACATTTTGTCTCTTACTCAGCGGCCATAGAACTAGGAACTTTCAAGCAAAAGGCCATTGTAGCAGTAAAGTCAGGAAAATTTATTGTCAAGCATATTGACACCCTACGTCAATTGGCCGTGTTAGAGTCATTTCATGCAACTGTTTAAAAATAACGGTTCTGATTTGAAAATACGGACAATTTAAGTTGGTAAGCACTTAATTTTCTTTACTTTACATGTCTGGCCAACCAGCCATCCAAAAAATTGTGATTTGTGTGGGTATTACCTGGTGTTTCCCATGATGAAGTTTAGTCTCCTCTACATAAATAGGGATTTTGACACATACAAAATCAAAATTATTATAGAATATGCTAGTAGGTATGTGGTACCGTATGGCATAAATTAGAAGGTAGAAGTTTACTAAAAAGCTAAGACATTAACAGAAGAATCATCAATGCTCAAGACAAACAAAACAAATAGAAGAATTGGGCTCCAGATTACGATGCAAAAAAAAAACACAGCAGTTATTTACCTTGATTATTCTAGGAAAAAGAAATTGTGTAGCTAATCAGCTAAGTAACAGCACAATTTAATTCCTTCTCTTTTCGTGGCCCAACGTTTAAAGATATGGGTGCCTACAAAATTTTCATATTCAGTAAAGTAGAATATTTTACGTTACTAAGTGCATTTCGCAGAGTCTAACTTTCGAAGTTCTGAAAAGATTCGAAAACTTTTATCGCAGTCAACACAATTTGTTTATTTTTTAAACATTGTGGTAACATATAACATTACATTGAGATAATAATGATTATTACAGTAGTGACTTAGAGAAAAGTGAGAATAATATGTGGAGGATTCCAGAAGATAGATAATATCTGTATAGTTAGTTAGTGAGTCATTTTATTTAGTATCTTCTGTAAATAGTTATTTGTATATCTTTCTTTATTTTAATAAAAATTATCAAAACAGTCTAAGTAGAATGGGATTTATTTGTACTAGCATGTCATTTTTTACCCACAATTGGCGTTCAACATAAAGTACTGATGTTCAGCTGCAACCGGTTAGACTGGAAGTCGAACCCAACATAGTATGTAGTTGGAAAAAGGCTGATGATGAACTGGTAAAATTTATCTTCTAGGCAGACTTATTTTTCGAATATTCTTCTGACAGTTAACATCGATCTTGTTTATGATTACTAAAGCTTTGGTTTACTAGGAAGGAAAATCTGTAATTTTTACCAGTATTTGACATTATGGTGCGAAAAACGCTCTGTATATTTGGACAGCCGTTATTGTGTGACCATTCACCGCTTTCTTAAGAAACGAAAGCTTTATCCAACTGTTGTCCGCGATTTCGTCTACAATCCAGGATGGAAAGTAGCCTATGTCCTTTTCAAAGTCAAAGTCAAATCATTTATTTCAAGTAGGCCCGTATAAGGCACTTTTGAAGGTCAAAAATTTACAAAAAAAATTAATTGATTCTAGTTGCCCCTTCCAAAAGGTAGTTTTCGTATGGAGAAGAATGGGCAAGAAACTCCACCGTTACTCTTTTAAAATGTTTTACAATATTTTGTATAAGTACATTAGTTATATAATTATATGTGAGGACGATGCACCTAGAATAAAATTATTATACCACAATAGGTAAAAAGAATTAAGAATTAAAAATGAAGCAACAACAGATAAACTTATTATGTGATAGATACATGGTTTTCACATATTTACAAACATTGTAAAAGTAGACGATCCTCCTAAGATTCCACAATTAATAAGTCAGTGTGCGAGGAATTGGTCATAGAATGTAAAATCAATGTCATATAATAAAAAATAATAATAAAATATACACTTAAATTTGCAACCAGTTTGATTTTGTCTTGATTCTAAATTATCCTATGGAGCAGGACCAGCATGTTTCCAAGCATTCTTATCTTCGATATAATCCTCTAATTTGTAATATGCTTGTTTACAAAGTGTACTTTTAATATGAGCTTTAAATTTTCTTTCTTCTTTTCCAGGTCATGGTCTACCCATTTGCCAAATTTCATCCAAATCCGTTCAGCCGTTTTATCGTGAATGCGTACTAAACAAACTACTCAACAAACAAACTCACTTTCGCATTTATAGTATTAGTTAGGATGACGTTCAAAACTACCTACCTACATCCTGAAAAATAAAACCTCCTTCACCCAGTCCTCGTCTCAAACAATTGACGTGACGCCACAATTTCCCATACAAGCGTGTAAACAGCCAGTGCCAGCACACATGTCTGCAGAGCTGTCTAATAGAATCTGCATAACAGAGAGTGTTCGTATAACTACTGCCTTAGCTTTGTCGAACTCGAAACGAAGTCACTGTAGCGATGTACCGAGCTAGTTTGATCGGGGTATTCGCATACTTGGGTAACTGTTTGATACAGTTTTGAATGGTAAGTTGGATAAAACGAAGTGCAGGTGAGTATGTGCGACGGTAATGGTTAAAATTGTGTTTTTGCAACAATAATATAGGTAGATACCGTTTGACTTCCATTGGTAAACTCGTAAACATTGCGATAGTTGAGCGTGGGTTCCTAGGATTGATTCCCGTGTCTTATTGAGTTTTTTTTAGTAAAGTGGAGTCGCCCTCTGTTACGTGAGACTTATCACTTTCGAAATACACCTTTAACATTCAGGTTCATATTCGTATCTGGGATGGCAATGTATCTGCTATTGCAGATGTCCTAAGGTATTGCTGGGATGCCGGGGTTGCGGGAAAGTCCGAAAGGGATACCGTGGCCCCTGGCAACGTAAAGGCAACGGAAGGAACACGGGTGGGTCTCAGTCAGTAAGAGTCTGACACGCCCTCCCGCTCCAACCAGAGCGGGAGAAGTTATTTGATAATTTCCCACCCAAAAAAAAAAAAAAAGGTATTGCTGGGATTTTTTTTTTTTTAAATTCCCTACTTACTATACATACACTGGAACATACACATATATACATACATATACTGGAAATCAATCTGCCTAGCCTTTTCCCAACAATATTGGGGTCGGCTTCCAGTTTAACCGGATGCAGCTGAATACCAGTATTTTACATGGAGCAACTGCCTATTTGACCTCCACAACCCAGTAACTGGGTAACACGATACTCCTTGGTAAGACTGGTTGTCAGACTTTCGGGCTTCAGACGACCCGTAACGACTGTCAAAGATCCACGAATGACAGCCGGGACCAACGGCTTAACGTGCTTTCCGAGGCACGGAGGAGTCTCGGTATGTAAAGATGGTCACCCATCCACAGACCAACCCCAGCAAGCGTAGCTTAACCTAATGGATCGACCTGTGCGGCAGTTATTACTTAGCCACCAGCTCCTCGATATACTGGACATAAAAAGAAAAGAAAGAAAGAAAGAAAGAAAAAAAAGGTTTATACAGACATACACATACACATACAGACATACAGTCTCCCAATTCGGTAGTGTATAGTTAATTAACAGTTTGTGAAACAATTTACCACATAAGATTTACAAATTAAAAACATAACACGTGTAACGTTACCCTTGCAAACTCACTCAGTGAACATGAGAAAAGATCTATTCTGTCGGTAACCAAATTTAGTGTGCGCATTGTTCGCGTCAGAGGGACATGATGCCAATTCTCTTGTCACTAATACCTCTAAACTAGACTAAAAATCACCAAAATTTTGTTTATTCCTCTCAAACGACGACTTGCCATTCTGAAATAGACTAACGTGACAAAACTTAACTATACTTATTTTAGTTTTATCGCACTGATGGCACTGAGTTATTAATTTAGTGTAAATGCCAATTTTGCTATTCTGAATTTGACATTTTTTACCAAAATGTTTTATTGTGTAACTAAATCGGGCTATTTTTAATCCCGATTAAAAAGGTATGGTAAAAAAATTGTTGTCAAGAACTAAAATTCACACCAACACTTCACAGACTTCAGGTGCAAAAACAGTACTGCATCTCTTTTTTCTTTTCTTCTGCTTATATCTCGAAAATGGTATGTCCAATCGCAAAAATAATGAAAATGTCGACCCTCTTTGTAAATTCATAAACCCCTAGTACTCAAAATGTAGGTAATATTTTTTCATATTTTCCATACAAAAACTGAAAAATTCCATATGAAACACGTCGAGGCTGCCACCAATGCGCGCCTCCGGCTCTAAAAAAAAAAAAAACAAGGCAAACAAGTACCAAGTGGAGTCACGTTTGTCAAATTCAATTTTAGTTGTGGCCAAATCTATTTTTAAATTTAGAGATCTTTTTTGCAGAATAGTTTTAAGATTATCATAGCCAAAAGTAAGGAATTTTAGTGATAGTTCAGTTAGTTAAATAATAAAGAACAATTTTAACGGCTGGGAAGAAACAAAAGAGAGCATTGGAATCTTTTGCGACCTCTCAAATGCGTACGATTTCGTAGACCATGAGATACTTCTGCTGAAACTAGAGCACTATAGGATTAGAAGTACAGTTCTTGATTTGCTAAGATCATACCTGAAAGATAGAAAGGTTAAAGTTCAAGTCAACGGCATAAACTCATTAGGGTCTCAAATGGTAATGGGCGTTCCTCAAGGTTCGATATTGGGTCCATTCCTCTTTTTAGTTTATATTAATGATTTACCTCAATTACTTCAAAATCAACCAAAGATAGTGTTATTTAAAGAAAATAAACCGACGGTTACAAAATCTTGACAACGTGAATAGCTCTATTGTTCAGGTCCAAGATTGTTTTACAGTAAATAATTTGTTATTAAATAAAAATAAAAAAAAAATAGATATAAATTACCAAATTTAGAAGTAGCGAATGTGACATCATATGGAATGGAGAAAATTTATCATAAATTTATGGAATTTATCAATAAAACAGTTTTCTTAGGAATCACGCTAGACGATAAATTACAATGGGGACCTCATATAACATCTCTTGCGGGGTGGCTAAGCTCGGCCATTTATGCTGTTTGAAAGGTCTTATCTTTCTAACAGCATAAGGTAGCAAATGTGGAAACAGCGCGTTTGGTATATTTTAGCTACTTCCACAGTATTATGTCGTATGGCATTTTACTGCGGGGTCGGGCTGCTGACATTGAATCAATCTTTATTTTACAAAAGAGAGCTGTCAGAGCCATTTATAATGTACGTCGTCGCGAATCTCTCTGAGAACTGTTTAAAAAAATTAATATTCTGACGGTACCTTGCCAATTCATTTATGAAAATATTATGTATGTGAGAAAAAATCTACATCTTTTTAATAAAATAAGTGATAGACATAATTTTAATACTAGAAATAAAAATAAAATAGATCAACCATTTTTCAGATTATCTATAGTACATACATCTTTTATGGGGTACTGTGTTAAATGTTACAACAGAATACCTTGTGATATATTACACTTAAATGAAAGAAAATTTAAAACTCATATAAAAGTACACTTTGTAAACAAGCATATTACAAATTAGAGGATTATATCCAAGATAAAAATGCTTGGAAACATGCTGGTCCTGCTCCATACGACAATTTAGAGTCTAGACAAAATCAAACTGGTTGCTGGTTCGATTCCCACACGGAACAAATATTTGTATGGCCTACAAGTAGTTGTTCCGGGTCTGGCTGTTTGTGTATGTGACTTTAAATGTTTGTAAACGCACCCACGATACAGGAGAAATTACTAATGTGGGGCAACGTTTAAAAAAAAAAAAAATTGTTTAATATTATTTTAAAACATTGATTTTACATTCTGTGATTACTTGAACTCACACACTGACTTATTAGTTTTACTTATTAAAATGTTAGGAATATCGTATAATTTTACAATGTTTGTAAATATGTGAGCACCATGCATCTATCACATAATTAATTTATCTGTCATTGCTTCATTTTTCATTCTTTTTACCTATCGTGGTATATTTTATTCTAGGTGTATCGTCTTCACATATAATTAATGTATACAAGATATTTTGAAAACATTTTAAAAGAGTAACGGTGGAGTTTCTTGCCTATTCTTAGGAAGGGGCGACTAGAATCAATTCTGTTTTTTGTAAATATTGACGTTCAAAAGAGCCTTTTATGTGCATTATTAAATAATTTGACTTTGACTTTGACACACAATAACATACAATCACTACACCCTACTGGTACAAAGGTACTGGTACTGGTCTTCAGGTACAAAGCTATTATTAAAATAACCCTTTCCTCATATTTTCATTAAAACTTATGCTCAGTAAAACAGGAGCTAGCTAAGTGTTCCGTCGTAGTTACTAGATCAGGATATTGGCATACTTGTTGGCAGCTAAGTTTTGTTGTCAGAGAGGTTGTCCTCTCGTAACAGTTGTCAAACTGCAACAAACTATCTGGGGAATTGAGTCATCCTGGCGTGGTATTTACTTTGTGATTAGTTGTCAGTTTTGATTAAAAAATTGTGGTCTACAATTATACCTAACTGATCATTCAGTACATTTCCTACAGCAGAAGTATGCTAGGACAATTTATAATTCAATAACACACATTTAGGTACTGTTTTGTGTGCGAAACAATATCCGCTATAATGAAAGGAGATAATGCATTGAATTTTGGTAACTTATATTTTGTCTAAAAAAAAATTCATGGAATTCATGAAAAAATCTACTAGATTTTTTTTTTCCTAGTGAGCAAACAACTATTGTTAAGGCGAGAGTGCTTCTTTGAATCCAGAGAGGAATGAAGGATTCTAAAGTAGAATCCTGAGCGCAGCATGGGATTCAAAGTATGTCACTCGAGCTTAAAATAGTGTTGATCCCAAGGTGAACACTCTACTTTTTATCACCATCTATGAGAAAAAAAAATGTGTGCGGTCCGACCCCCATCAGGAACGAAGTTCCTTCTCACGTATGAAAAAACACAAAGAAAAACAGAGCGACCATCTTGTATCGGCTTTAGCACCCTTGAAAACCATGAAAACGATACCTATGATGATAAATTTAAATATTTTCAGAGCCGCCATCTTGGATTTTCATTTTGACCCAATTCACCCTTTCTCTCTCTTGTCGGCCTATTACTTGTTCATACAATGTTCATGATTGATCTCTTTGTTGATTGGAACTTTTACTAACAAAATCCACATTCCAAATTCAAATCACTTTTCGTCCCTAAGGATAAATTAATAAATAATAAATATTTATGCACTGGTGGTACTTCGGATTGAATAATTAAATGATGAAACAGGTCGAGTTAGCATATAACATCTTCATACCGTGTGTTTCAATATTTACCAAAATGTGGTCATCGATTCATGTGCCAAGCACGATTCTTCTTTTCCTGTTTCCTTAGGTTAGAAGATGAGTAATCTGTTAGGTTGGTAGCAAAGGCTAAATGCTTAGGAACTTACACCTAAACCTTTTACGGTTAACATTTTTAACATGTAATTTTCATAGTTTTAAGGAGTGCTAATCCCGATAAAAAGACAAAATTGAAATCGAAGATGGTAACCACCACAGTTTGCGTAAGGTGTCATATTATATATCTCTCAAAGAATCTTATGTATCAGCTTTCAAGTGACGATAACTATTCGCCCTACAGTAAGACAAACAACTATCAAAAATAGAAGGGACATCTCGCGTATGTTTAAGAACGTTCACATTCTAATTGTTTCAATCTGTCAAAAATACCTTTAATTTACATACATTTTTGATATTATTGATTATCGCTGTGATCAGATTGCGACTTGATTTTGAACGTTTTTAGGGTTCCGTAGTCAACAAGAAACTCTTATAGTTTCGCCATGCCCGTCTATCTGTCTGTGTGTCCGTCCGCGGCTTAGCTCAGAGACTATTAATTGTACTAGAAAGCTGTAATTTGGCATGGGCAAAATAAAACCATGTTTTTTTTTATGGTACATCCCCGACACGTAAATCGGAGATGCTTTTTTTTCTCATCTATCTCATGATGTGCGGTGTCGTTGGAAAGGTCGTTCAAAAATATTGTGAGATTGTGAAAACGGATCTGTTTGAGAAATATTAAGCTTTAAAATGCTAATTTTTGGTAGAGTCAAGTGTGCCCCTGCCAGCTAAATGGTTGGTTTTGGATATGTGGAAAAATTCACAGCAGTAGTATATATAAAGAAAAAAAAAGGAAAACTATCACAGCTAAGTAGGCTCTAGAAGTTAACGAGTAATAATCGACCAACTTACATTTGCAGTTGAATAAAACATGTTATCCTATACATTCCGTATGGGAGAACATGTTTTTCAACTACAATGTTGGTTTTAGGATAAATTTCTCCCATCAACGGAACCCTTTATTGTGCGTGGTCCATCACTCACTTGGCCGGTTTTTTAAAGGACAGAATTGGGCTTAAGAGGGAACAGAGCCTGTGAGGTATTTGAAGAAACTATTGGCGTCGACTTAACTCAAGTCTGCCCCCGTAGAGTGTGATAGGGATAGCTACAGCTCAGACGAATTATATCACAAAAAATATTGACGGGATTGATGTTTCGTATTCTCCTTTCTTCTCTTCGAAAACTGAACCGATTAAAAAAAAAACACATTCAAATTTTAAAAAAGAGTATGTCTGGGTTCCTATCATTTTCTCTTATGTTAAAAACTTTTCGAATTTGCCTAATAGTCCTCTAATCACATATATCGTCATATTTTCTTTACCGATAAGTTGTTGAAAAAAAGGAAATAACAGAGAAGTGTCTACAGCAGACCTAGATTTTATGATTGCTCTAGAGGGATTATTCAGGAAGAAAAAAGGGGAATACATTTGTATGGAGAATCGTAAGCCCTGTTCCCTCTTAAGAACTCTTATCAATATTGCAAACACTTTATGTGAATTCGACATTTGAATTGATATAGCGTTAAGTTGTTAACTATACATCCTTCTTTTTTGAAGTCGGTTTAGAAAACAGAACCATTCTTGCACCTCTGCTGCATGTCTCTTTAACATTTCTCACACGTAAAAGCACTCACTGCTACCCACAGTAGGGGTCCTTCTTATCAACTTGCATACAACAGACTAGGAATGCAAATTCACTACTCTTATTGGCGCTCTGTTGTCTTGTTCAGCAGTTAATTATCTTTTAGAATTGTTTACTAGATAGTGTTTGACTTTGTTCAAAAGCATGGATGGAGATTGGCTGGCGTTGTGTTAGTTTGTCTTTCTGCGTACTGTAAGGGTGGAAAGGTGAAGGTCACTATTGTTCTGTGTTTTTAAAGCAATGTGCAAAGGCCAGTAGACAAGCGTATCCGAAAATTATTTTTTGGTTGCGTTTCTTTTCTAACCGGTTCGTTTAGACAAAAGCTTATAATGAATAATTTGCACTGTTCATTTAATTTACAATTCCATTTAACTCCTGAAATGTGCTACCTTATAGATGGAATTGCTATGTAACAAAACTGTAAAGCAAAGTAATAATTTATAGAAGAAGAAGAATGAGCTCCTCGGTTAGGTAATGTAGGATCTATTCTACGTCCTAACGATCGAAATACGGGTTCAATTGAGGTTCGTAGGTAAAATTAATTCCCAGACCATAGACCAGGTACCCTCGTTGAACTCTATTCACCTGCAAATTCTTGACTGTTTTCTAGAAACAATAGCCTACGATCGTGAATTCAGGAACGTGTTCCACTACTGCGGTGAACCTTGCCTGCCGAATAGATTTGAGCGGCCTATATTTTGACACTTTTTAGGGTTCCCCACCGACAGAGTGCCAAAAGGAACCCTATTACTAAGCCTCCGCTGTCCGGCTGTCTGTCTGTCAGTGTGCTGTATCTCATGAACCGTAATAGGCAGACAGTTGAAATTTTCACAGATTGTGTAATTCTATTGCCGCTATAAACAACAAATAATAAAAAATATAATAAAAATAAATAGGGATGTTGAACGGGGAAAAAATTAGAGTGGGGGTTCGCTACGTCAAAGGTCAGTATAAAATCTACCGGGGAGTAACGTCATGTCACATTTTAACTCAATGTATTGCCGTAATCTTTTGATTACGTATAAAAAAAAAGTCATGTCCAATATTTTTTAATAATCTACCAGAAGGATTTTTTTTGTCAACATCCCTATTAAAGGGGGTGCCATACAAGATGTTGATTTTACTAAAGTAAAAAATGTTGTGTTAAATATTATACAGTGGTAAGGAACCCTTCGTGTGTGCGTCCGACTCGACTTGGCCGATTTTTTAGTAATCACATAACATCACGTACCTATGTAATCCTTGAAGAAGTAGACAGAGGTGTATGGTAGCCTGTATAGTGTATCATCTACGGTGGTGGCACTTACCATACCATACCATAATCAGCCTACAACATTCCCATTGCTAGGACACAGACCTCTTGTCTGAGAGAGGGAGTGGATCATAATCCACCACGCGGGCCCAGTGCGGGTTGGTAGTATGTCACATGTCTTCGAATTCTTGGTTCTAGGACAAGCCGGTTTCGTCACGATGTTTTTCTTCTCCGTTTTGAGAGCAGTAATGATGAAATAATTTACACAAAGTATAAGCCTGTCTCGGTTCGAACCTACAATTGATCCGTAAGTCGCAGCCGTTTCGACTGGACTACCACTGCTCATTTTGCAGAAAGTCCCTATTTGTCCGTTTAATAGTGTGCGTGCTAGCAGTTGCCAATAATCGTGCACAAAGTCATACTCTGAGCTGATATTTGGAATTACCGGTCGGAGAAAAAAAAATGGAAAAAAATTACATAAAAGGTTTTTTTTTAATGACGGAACTTTTAAGTGAATTTTGCTGTTTGCGGGTACCCCTTACCCACTGCTTTTTTTACGAAATAACAAAAAAAAAATGAAAATCCGAAAGTGTACGACTCATAATAATGCTCATTTGATCGTATAAAAAAACCACTTTGAATAAAAGAGCCATTTTCAATATGGTTCCTGCTATGGCTGAAACGAATCTATCACTTGATTGACGGGAAAAAAAACTATTTTGATGTTTTTTTTCGTTTGTGCTGCGTAAATCAATTTTTGAAAAGTACAAAATTAATCTCCATTAAATTATCTATACAATGGTAGGTTCTATGTACTAGCAGGAGTGCAAAAATAAAAACAGTTGCAGAAAGGAGGCAAAACAAATTTTTCGATCGTAAAGCTCTCCCTAATGCTTCGCATTTTGAGTCGCGCAATTGGAAAAGTGTTTCTATTGTTTACAAATTTTGTATGCCGTTAGGTAAAAATGTATGAAGACTTTTTAAAAAATGACATCTTATCTGTATTATACCTACATTATAAGCAAATAAATGTTTTTTTGAGAAAACCAATAACTCTGCCCGACCACCCAGGGATTGAATGTAGGACCCAAGCCCTGCAGTCACGAGCTTGAAACTAATGAGGCAGTCAATAATAATATTGATGGCTTATAAAAAAAAAATGATCCATCTTACTGTTTTTTCACACATTAAAAATGTTTTCAGTCTTCAATACAATGTTCTCTTAAAACATTTTTTTGAAGGTCAAGTACAGTCACGTAGTCAATTGATCCTCTGTTGTCCTTACATACAAGTTAAATAAACTTGAAGGAGCCTGAATGCCTTGAAGATTGATTACGCTATTGGTTGATATAATATATTACAGTTTTGGGACAGTCAGTCACAAAGATTAAGAGCAAATGGAAAAGGCGCTGACGTGTATGTAAGGATTGTAACAGGTGATGTTCAGGGGTCGTATTATGACGTATTAGTGCCACCATTATAACAATGTGAGTGAAAGATGGAGCTATACAAGGCCGCTAGCACCATCCTTTTTTCGCAGTGGAATAATGATGGCATTAATACTTCATAATAAGGCCCCTGTAGTTTTTGCCTACCCCTATAGGAAGCAGGCGTGAGTTTATGTATGTATGTTTGTATGTGCAGCCGTATTTCCAATTGGATTTTTACCTTACAATTCAGTTTATTGCTTACTTTGATTTTCCAGTCAAGAAGACTGCCATTAAAGTTACATGACAAATAGAATCGAAAGATTAATGGATCCCATGAAGACAGGAAGTGCTTTTATAATGTCAACAGTAGTCAAATACTCAAGTGGAATGCAATGTAGATTGATCAATATGTGATTGCTAACAGCTCGCACCCGAAGACACAAACAGTTTTGCAGTCTTCTTCTTTTCGTGTGGTTCGTGATCAACCTGGTGTCTGATTTTTTTTAAAGCCGCCCATGGTCCTCTGACTTGGCTTCACATGCCGTCGAGAAATATCTCTCAGGCATGCCGTTTCCTCACGATGTTTTCCTTCACCAATTTTGAAGCCAGTAATAATTAATTACTTTTCGGATTCATGTGTTACAATACGCACATGAATCCGGAAAGTAATTAATTATGAAACGTACGACATATTAAGTACAAAAAGTGAGAGGTGCGTGCCTTGAGTTGGGAGTTGGGTTGGGTTGTAGTAAGTCTTTCAAAAATTTGAATTTCTTTACTTACCTACTTTGCTTTTGTAGAATTTACTATGCTCGTGTTACAAAGTGTCACATCCAGCACCATTTTATCCCAGTCTCGTCTAGATCTGTATGCATTGGCTCATCAACGCTATTTGTTCGGTCCGTGTCGATCGCCATATCTCACGTTGACGCGCTATTGATCAAACTACTTGTACAACATGTGTTCCTAGTACTTTTGATAGATAACTTGTGAGACTCTATGGTTTATGTTATGGGGTTTTAGTATTCATTGATGTTATTTTGGAGCTAGTAATGGCAATATAAATATAACACACGATATCCACCATACTTTTAACTTCTGGAGAAATTGCATGTGAATGAGACATTTTTGTAACTTTGTCCCTAAGATCAAGAGCGTATCCCTTGGATGTTTGGTGGTATCCTTTAATAGTGGCATAGCCTTTCAGTCAGATGGGTCGGTCTATTAGCCAACCTTTCTTCTTGTACTGCTGCTGGGGAGTTTGTTGCACCACTTCTTCCCAGCTAAAGCATAAAGAAGTGTAGAACGGCGGGCGTTCAACGGCGGGCGTGAATGTCTTATGTAATTTTAACGTTCGAAATGTGAGCCTACTTTGAATAAACTCTTTTGATTAATTTACTACTTCTTTTCACTTCGATCCAGTTCTTCAAAGAACACAAAGCTGGTTTAAAAGAGGTGACGGCCAACCGTCAGCTCTGTTAAACTATATTTGTGTTTTTCTAGATATCATACGAAATTTTCAAATTCAAATTAAAAAGAATAGGTAAGATGCCAACCTTTAACAAAATTAAATGTAGGTAAATAATAATCTTCTGAAAGTTACAGATCATATTAAGAGGTAGACGTATTTTAATATGATTTTGAGTCATAACTTGAAAACTTTTGCTATTCTAATACGAGAATAAATCTAATTTTATATCTGTTTACGTATCTACATACACGATCAGAATTGCAACTCCATCCCCCAGATTACATGCGACGTATAATTTTCTATTCGATTGCTGGCACATCGATATAAATTACCGAGAACGATGCGTTGCCAACAAAATGTGTGCGGACGTAGGTAATGCATACGGAATGCACAAACATCATAAATATACGAGTTATGAGGAGGCTTCCTTGCAAGCTTGGGAATTTAGACTAAGTTAGTGCTGCCGGTTTAGCGTTTTCTTGGTCTATTGGGTCTACTTTGATTCTGGGATGTGACCTGAATTCAATACATCGCAATTTTGTGCAGTAAATCGTAGTGGAAAGTAAAAAGGTACTGTGTATTGTATATGTGTACTTTTTGGGTGAACAAAAAGCGTGAAGCTCGCGTCATCGTCACCGCACACTAGTTTTCACTTCTATCGGCAGTCCCCAAAGACTGCCCCGTACGTTTTTTTTTGTGTGTTGTAAACTATCAAATAACTTCTCCCGCTCTGGGCGGAGCGGGAGGACGTGTCAGACTCTTACTGACTAAAACCCACCCGTATTCCTTCAGTTGCCTGTATGTTGCCAGGGGTCACGGTATCCCTTTCGGACTTTCCAGCGATCCCCGCAGGCATCGGCCCTAGCGGACCCCATCAGTTGAGCTGACATCTCTGGTATAGGTAGCCCTCATACTTAATTCTGCTAGCGTTGTTGTGTTTTGTTTTGAAGGGTTTTGGTGCCGGTGAAGTGAGACAGACATCGAATCTGCAATCTCCTAAGTGTTGTTCCAAGGAGCCCATGACTAGCAACTATAACGTTTCATCAGAGCTGAGGAACTGTGACTTTCGTTGCATAGCTGACCGTAGGACGAAGTGAAAATGTGTCATGCGCCTGCACCGTACATTATTATATGAAATACAGTGGCCCATGGATAGTAATATCTATGGAGCTTATCTTCCTTATGCTTAAAATATATAATCCTAGAAGCGCAAAAACCCCTCACGGAAAAATACGGTGCAGTCTATTCTCCGTAGATACCACGATATGCATTATATTTTCATTTTCACCTCGGTAAAGTATATTTCGCGAAAAAATCTCCCCCACGGTAGCACGTGCAGTCTTTATTTCCCAAGCATAACTTGTGTCTTAAATTGGAGAAAAATCTGAGAGCGTGCCACAATAAATTCATTTTCTCATTACAAAATTGACGTTTAATTTAATATTATTGCAGTTTATAGTTAGCTGGTACGTTGAGAAGTTCCTTGTACATTGTAGCGTTGTAGGAAACAGTTTTATCGGTTTACAATAAACTTGACGTTGCAAATTGAAGTTTGTGTTGTTGAAAAGCGCAGCGAGGAAATATGTGGGACGGGACTTTTGGGAGAGTCTGCAGTTTTGTGCAGAGAATTTGGTGATTGTGGTCGGTGTAAAGTAACCTTTATTGTGGGTCCTGTTAGAATTTTAGCTTTCATGACTTTGGTGAAAGGCAACTGCATGATTTTACCAAGCGAGTATTTTAAGGAGTGTCTCTTCTGCAGTAGTCGGTTTCAAATGGATAATAGAATCTAATTTAGTCAAAGAATTCTAATGCTTTCTAACGCGTCTAATGCATGCATAAATAATCCTAACTATCCTTCTAAATATTATATATGTTTGTTTGTTTGTTACACTTTCACGCTAAAACGGCTGAACGAATTTAGATGAAGTTTGGCACTTGGGTAGACCATGACCTGGAGAAGGACATAGGATTTTTATCCCGATTTTCCCACGGGATCGAGACTTGCGGGTGAAACGGCGGGGCGCAGCTAGTAATATAATATTTTCATCCATACAAATTTTATAAAAGTGTATTTACGGGTCAATATTCGTAACTACTAACCCAATTACAAAAATTCTTTCACGAAGAAAGTTACAGTATTGTCGAGTTTCATAGGATATATTTATGTCAAAACGAGAAATATAACGTGAACGGGTAGAAGCTAGTAATACATACATGCATCAGACGCATTCTGTACTTAAAAGTGCTACATTCTAATTAAACACAGCCTAGATTTAAGTCAGATGTTCAAGACAGAACTTAATCGTTTTAGATGTCGCGTCTTTCAGTATGTGCTCAACCTTATCTCAACATTTTAGTGCTTTCCATATAAATGTTATCATGAATCCTTGTAACTTTGCTACTTGTACTTCCAAAGGCTTTTACGTTGAGAATGTTGAGATCAATGTGTGGTTTTAGAAATGATACGATTTAAAAATAAACAAAATGAAGCACTTAATGTATTTACCTATGTTTACAAAATGCAGAGAAAATATATAATAAGTATAATAATAATAATTGTTGTTCGAGAATTGCTAACGGCGAGTACTTGAACAGGCACAACCAAGTGGTCAGGATTATTCACCAGCAACTTGCTTTGAAATGCGATTAGTGCGCCACTCTATGATAGTCAATGTTACCATTCCACATGACGAGAACCTCGTGAAAGCTGAGAAAGAGAAACAATTGAAATATCTCTTAGCACACGAGGTTGTTGATATGTGAAATGTGAGCTCGGTTATCATTGTGCCGATTGTCGTAACGGCCAATGGCCTGATGGCCGAAAGCCTCGACACACACTGCACATCTCTCGAGGCTCTCGTTTGGCGGTTGGATCAAGGACCTGATTGAAAAGGTAGTACTCCTCGATACGGCTCGCATTGTGAGGAGGTTCCTGTCTCTGCAGCCCTAACCACCGGTAGCTGGGACATTTTTTTTTAATTTTTTTTTTTTTTAACTAGGGCATCTTGCAGGTGACCACTAAGGTCGTGGCTGCTTAACCGGACTGTCCTGTGGCTGCCAATAGCTTCTACACTAAGGGCCTCCAGCCAGGGGTATAAAACTATTCTAAATTAAAGTTAAGCGAATGCTCGCTAAGGGCACCCCCTGTGGGGTACGAACCTCGGCTTAGGGCATTCGCTGAGGGGAGGACAGCAAGTTCAGGGACAGGCTGGATCAAGGAGTGATCATTATTATTATATGGGGAATTTAAAGCTACACGCTCAGCAGCGGCGCGGGCTGGCGTTTCATCGGACAAGGGTCGGGGGGAGTAATTACTCGGGGTGGTCGCGCACGCGGTGGACCTCTGCGGTGAGGTCGGAACGACGGGTGTCGGGTGTATTTGTTTTTCACTGTGCTGGTGGCCCTATTAGACTCCTGGAGGAGTGTGATTGGATCATCGGGATCGGAATGGATATGCCGTGGACGGCGAAATTGACTGAGGGTCGAGGGGGTATAATTGGCCGCAGCAACAATCAAGGGATTGCGGTGTAAGGCGGCGGAGTCAAAGTAACGCTTGGACATGCGTTTAAGAAACTGGTGGATGGTTGGGATTCTACAATCGAGATGGAGCATCTCGTTCCTAACGTACCAGGGCGCTCCCGTGGCTTTACGGAGGAATCGGTTTTGGATCATCTGCATCCTATGGATGTTATGGGGTTTTGCTTGTGCAAAGACTGTACCCGCATAGGTCATAATGGGGCGGATGCACGCAGTATAAATGCGCAATTTGCCTTTAAGAGACAATTTGCTGCGTGCATTAAGGACATAAAATAATCTACTGAGAGCGAAAGCGGCTCGCGAGCGAACCGACTTTATGTGCTCTGCGAAGGAAAGGTGGTGGTCTAGAATCACACCGAGATACTTGGCTCGCTTCTCCCAAGGGATAGGCTTGCCGAGCATGGTGATCTTCTGGGTGGGAGGGGGGTGTTTAGATCGCGGTTTCACAAATAAAACCGCCTGACTTTTGTCGGGATTTACTTCTATCCTCCACTTTCTAAACCAGATGCCAAGTTTATTGGCAGCTCGTTGTAGTCTGCGGAGGATATTGGAATGGGTGAAGCCCCTATAATATATGGCCGTATCGTCTGCGAACAGACCTAACTCGACCTTCGGAGTTTTGGGAATATCGCTCGTATAGAGCGTGAATAAGAGGGGGGCTAGCACAGAGCCCTGAGGGACTCCGGCTCGGATAGGACGGGGGGAGGATAGGGCTCCCTCGATACGATAGCGAAATGTGCGATTCGACAAGTAGTCCCGTAGAATGACTACGAGACGATCGGGCACACCGAGTTTGTATAGCTTGTATACCAACCCGTTGTGCCAGACCTTGTCGAACGCTTTCGCTATGTCGAAGAAGACCGCTCCTGTCGACCATCCACGGTAGTAACCACCATGGATGTATTCGACGATACGGTGGACCTGATGCACGCTAGAGTGCTGAGCTCGAAAGCCGAACTGCTCGTTAGGAATTAAGCCCTTGGTTTCGGCGTAATCTCTGAGACGCTTATAAATAAGCCTCTCATAGATCTTGCCTAGTACCTTGAGCAGACTAATGGGACGGTAACTAGAGGGTGCGGATTTGGGCTTTCCGGGCTTTGGGATGCCTATAACAGTGGCCTCTTTCCACGCCTGGGGAAAGATGTTGTTGCTAAGCGCACCATTGAAGATGGTGGCCAATAGCATTATGAGATGGGTGGGAAAGAGCTGGATCACCTTATTGGTGATACCATCTGAACCAGGGGCTTTGCGAGTATGTAGACCCTTGATTATGTCGTGCACTTCGTCTGGAGTGATGGGAGGCAGAGGACTTTCGGGGTCATCAACTGGCGGGAGGGAAGCTCTACGTTCGACTTCAGCGTCTACCTCAGTGAGGTGAGCTTGGTCTACTGGTAGGGAGCTGGGGGAGCATTGAGCCTCTAGACTGTCGGCAAGGCATTCGGCCTTGTCGTCGTCATCGAAAGCAATGGATTTGTCGGGGCGTACTAGGGGGGGCATAGTGGTTTCCCTCCGGGACCTGAGTTTCCTCTGGAGTTCCCAGAAGGCCTGGTGATTTGGTCTCAAATCGCTCAACAGCTTATCCCAACCCGCTTCACGCAGCTCAGCTATGCGTGTCCTTACAGCACGCTGTAAGTAGCGCATGTGAGCTTTGTTGGCGGGGCAGGGGAAGCTGTCGTATGCACGGGTGGCCGCGTTCTTCTCAGTCAGCAGAGCACGTGCATCGTCCGGGAGTTTCAAGAAACGATTATTCGTTTCCGGAACCTCCCTTGAACAATCGTTCAGGACGGTTTGAACGTGCTCCGTGAGTGAGTCGATCGCGACCGTCGTGTCAGCGATAGAGTCAAATATGTTGGGGATTGAGTCCAATTGGGGGGATGTGTTGGATTTCAGCTTATCGCTTACTTTCCTCCAGTCCGTCACCCTTTTGGTAGCTGGGGGTTCGTTGGGGTCAGAGAGACCTATGCGGGGGGTCAGTCTTATAACTACTGGGCGGTGGTCCGAGTTAAGCTCGTGAACCGTTTCTATTGAGTCTAGTCTGAGATTGACGTTCTTAAGGAGCGCCAAGTCAAGGGTATCGGGGGTCAGATTGGGGTCATGGGGATTGAAGGTACTAGTCATCGGAGCGAAGTAGCTGGGACACTGGCGGTCCTCTATTTTTTTATTATTATTATTATTTTTTTTTTGCTGTAAGAAATATTTAAAAATGTGATTATATATAAAAGTAAATGAATAAACGTTATAATAAAAGTTTTTATTTATTCCTTTCGATAAAAAATACATACATACATTCATTATAAATATAATTAAAAATACATTCAAATTCAATTATAAATTATTGTTTACTTAATACTAATATAGCACAGTTAATAAAGTATATCAAAATTAATTAATTTCAAACTTCATTACAATCAAAATTTCAATAAAAAGAAAAAAATTAAGAAATATAAGAGAAAAGAGAGGAAAAATGTACCTTGACTTAAAATATTGGTTCGCAGTTTTTATGTCATTGAAGTAACAAAAACTTATCAAAACAATTATAGATAGTAATTACTATAAGGCCGCGTTGACACCAAATCGTAGTCGACAGGTGAATGCTAAAGACTGGTTGAGGCATAATAGTTGATATCGCTTTACAAATAATTAGTTATTGCCAAAATAAAAAGCGGCCAAATGCGAGTCGAACTCACACACGAAGGGTTCCGTACCACCGTCCAATATTTAACAATTTAAATTTTATTGAATTGCTTAACCTAATAAAAATAACACCGAATAAAAACACGTTTTTTGTATCCCCATACAAGAAACGTGTTTTTATCCGGTGTTTTTGTTAGCACTCCCTTTAGTTTTTTACTTTACTTTATTTGCATTATTTACTGTTAAAGCGGCTCTAATTAATAGTAGGTACATACTCTGTGAAAATTACCGATTAGCGTTCCAAAGATCAGCCTTGTGACAGACGGACGGATGGACAGTGGAGCCTTAGTGTTGGTTCCGTCGGTTGGCACCTTTTGGGTACGGAACGCTAAAACGCTTCTCTATTCTGGGACAAAATGGCGTACATAACACCTTTTTTTGGCTAACTGATGGATTAAAATCTCTTCATCAATCAATTTCTCAACCACCACCAAAATAAGCACTAAGAGGGAACGGGGCCTGCGATTCTCCAATTTTTTTTTCATAAAATGAAGGGCTGCTGTGGACACGTCCCTGTTATTTCCTTTTTTTCAGCAACTTATTTGTAAAGAAGACCCTCCAATAATTAGAAAAATACCTCATTTTTATTGCCGTGATTAGAGGACTACCAGACAAATTCCAAAAGTTTTTAACATAAAAGAAAATGATAAGAACCTACACACATTCTTTCTTAAAATTTTAAGGTTAAAATAATTGAATCAGCTCAGTTTTCCAGGAGAAAAAAGGGGAATACGAAACGTCGATCTCGTTAATTTTTTTGTAATATAATCGTTCTGAGCTCCAGCTATCCCAATCGCACTCTACGGAGGCAGATTTGAGGTAAGACAACGGCAATAGTTTCTTCAAATACCTATTTTTAAAATTCTTCACAGGCTCTGTTCCCTCTTAAAATCATCTTTGACAGAGCTTTTTTAATTTAAAATCCTTATCCTTACATATTATAAAACAAAGTCCCCCACTGCGTCTGTCTGTCTGTCTGTCTGAACGCAATAAACTCAACTCTTTATCACTAAATATTTCAACAATTTCCCAATTCCTTTGCCAGTATTATCGACATTTTGGTCGGCATCTCTAAATATTTTTTTAAACTTTTGTACCTGGTTAGATAGCTTAAAATGAAGATGTCTTCCACGTAATTTGTCCGCTTAATGCCATTGTAAAATTTAAAGTTCAAGTACGCAAATGATTTTTGAAAATGGTTGATAACCGTCTTCCTTTATTTTTTAACTTTTTTAGAAAATTTGGTTACATCGAAAGGTTTATTAAAATATTAGGTACCCAATGGAATCGCAATGACGGCCATTCAATTTGAGAGTATAGGGAAAAGAGATAATTAGTGACGATTTTTGGGAAATTTTCAGAAATATTTAAAAATTGGGTTTTCTCGAATCCCATCAATTTCTGCCTAGGGTTAAAAGGCTGCTTATTTATTGAAAATAGGTCACTCTATCACGTCCTAGAAGGAATACGTCAAATTACAAGTCATCCTGTATATATAATATATCAGAAATAACAGCAGTGATAGCCTAGTGGTGTGACTGTTGGACTGCAAAGTCTAAGGTCTCGAGTTCTAACTCAAAGCACGCACCTCTGACTTTTCGGATTCATGTGCGTATTGTATAACAAGCAAGAATCAGAAAGCAAGTGATAATACTTCCAAAACAGTGAAGGAAACATTGTGAGGAAACCGGCAAGACGTTTTTTTTTTTGGCTGGGAAATTATCAAATAACTGCTCCCGCTCTGGGTGGAGTGGGAGCGCGTGTCAGACTCTTACTGACTAAAACCCACCCGTGTTCCTTCCGTTGCCTGTACGTTATCAGGGGCCACGGTATCCCTTTCGGACTTTCCTGCAACCCCGGCAGGCATCGGTCCTATCGGACCCCTTCACTTGCTGACATCTCTTTGAGGCGCGCGTGGAACACAACGCGCCGTCGACCCGGGCCTGGACCCAGGGCCGGACGCGAGAGATCCTCGCCACCGATCGCCCCCACGAGGACACGGCGATGCTCTGCCCAAGCCGGGCAGACCTAAACCGTATGCTCCACCGTGTCCTCCAGGCGATCCACGCAGTGATGACACCCGGGCGTTTCCTCCCGCCTGATACAAAACAGGAACCTCCCGAAACCACCATGTCCGGTGAGGACCTGCGTCAGGCGGAAGGTGAGGACGCCGTAGCGCCTCTCTAGCCACTCCTCAAAAAGGGGACTTATCACCGCAAAAGTGGCGTGCCAACCGGCATGCCTGAGAGATATTTCTCGACGGCATGTGAAGCCAAGTCAGAGGCCCATGGGCGGCATTTAAAGTCTGACATGAAAAATAAAGAATTTCAAATGTAATAACAAAAATCCTAATATATGAAACCTGATAGATTACTCGCCTACCCACAATTTCTAACAAGACGTTTCTAACGACAGTGACCATCTGACGCACAACTCTCTTTCACTAGCATTTCTAGAAAATCATCAATCAAACAAGATTAATCCCTCAGGATATCAATAAACAAAAACCTTTATTATGCCCGCAAAAAGTCTTACAATGTCCGTTTACAATCAGCCATCGGCCTTGTCTTATTTTACGCATATAATAAAAACGTACAGAAGTACCACTTCAAACATACCCAAAACTGTATCAGGTTTTTATAGACAGATAGGAAAGGATAGAGTACAAAAAAAAAATGTTTGTGTGCCTGTGTTCAAAATAATGTTTCAGCAACGCATTTCAGTATCCTGATTTTGAAACGAAGTTCTTTAACGCGGCTAGCGGTATGAGTAAACTGATAGAAATCATCATATACATAACGAAAAAGCGTTATGACCCCTCCTTGCGACTTTCTCTCTCTGTAAATTTGAAATTGTCAATTTCGTCAAAATGAAAATCCAAGAAGGCGGTCGCGAAAATTTCAATTTTTTTCATCATGGTTATCGTTTTCATGGTTTTCGAGGGTCTTTAAGCCGATAATGAAGTTAAAATGTAAATCCAAGACGGCGGCTGCTTTTTTTTTTTTTGTTTTAAATCATACGTGAGAATAAACTTCGTTCCTCACGGGGGAGGACCCCCGTGAGGAACCAAGCCGCACACGTTTTTTTTTTAAGTTACCATCTGAACAAACAACGTCATTAAAATACCTATACGAAAATTGGTAGTGCTTTCTTCATAATTATGTCAATGGTAATTGTTAGGTGTACAAGTATTATTTAATTGCAGTAGGTACGGAAACAAAACAGGTGCACGTGGTATTTTACACTTTCAGATGACCATATGTCTGCTTGATTGAATAAATAAAAATAGGAATAGGAATATCTATTGAAAAATGGAAGAAGAGAATAGATATAAATAGAAATATCATTCCATTACAAACAATGCTTATGGGGTTCCACTCATATCAGTGCTCCTTCTGCGTTTATCTATGAACTATTTAATCGTACGTCCTATGGCCATCCAAACAAGACAAATGTTCGCCTGTCGAGATCGCCGCATCGATACGCGATGTCCCATCCCCATTACAAGATGTTAGAAGTTTTGTAGATAAGCCTTCGTTATTTATATGGTGTTTGGGTACTGTAAGTAGCTGATTAACGAGTTTGTCTTTTGGTTATATAGTGTTGTGGGTAAATAAGACATCAAATATCAAATATTGTTGTCACGAAGATTTTCTTCATCATTTCAGCCGGAAGACGTCCACTGCTGGACTTAGGCCTCCCCCAAGCACCGCCACTAAGACCGATTCTGTGACTTAAGATTTTCTTCAGTCGTTATAAATTAGGTACAAACGTCAAAGGCTTTGTTCCGTAAAATATAAATAATATCGTGCGATAGTGTAACCTACTGCTGATATTTTTCCTTAATTATAATAGGCTAAAATCTACCCGGACCTGACTATGCAATAGCAATTTAATCAACATGCCACCACAGATGCTTAATCAAAATAAGCTTAGTAGGAAGTACAAAATACAGTGTCATTAACTGCCTAGCCTTTTCCTAACTATGTTGGGTTGGCTTCGGGTCTAACCAGACGCAGTTGAATACCAGTAACAGTCGATATTGTAATATTTTTTAAAAATTGTTATTGACAAAAACTTTAAAAAAACTCTAGTAGCTCTATAATCAAATCTTTCTTATGCGAAAAGCCGAAAATCAATTTAAAAAAATTAAAATAAAATCATGAATCTAAAATCTTAATTCAGCCGGTAGTCTTCCCATCTCAACCCAAATTCATCCCATGATTAGAGGCCGTGATTGATGAGGGCGTCACGGCACGCGACGAATGGATGATCGATCGCGCAGCATCTGTGACCCGACGTACCTCATTGTGGCTCTAGCTAGCTTTCATTAAACTTCATTTGAACTTGTTGATTTTTCGTTAAACGCTCATCTAATTGATTTTTGGTCATGCCTACCACCAATACACGGTGTAAAGGACATCGGGGGCGCGCACTGTTACCGTGGTAACAGTTAGAAAAAGAAAAGAAAGAAAAATAGGTTTATTTGTCACAGAAACACGTGCATATAAAAAAAAACAATATAAACAACAGAAATATTCAGCAGCTGCACGTCATGACTGTGACAAGAAGTCTTCCACTCAGCATAATTCTGTGCTATGAGGGACCCACAGCACAGCGCTGATTTTCAGTGGTCACCCGAAAAATACGGTGTACAGTTCGCGCGTCAATGTCCATTACACTCTGTTTTCCAAAATTGTTCCCGGAAAAGTTAAAAAAGGTTTGAGCTACATGTATTACTAACCAGTGGATGTCGTTAGAGCAGTGATTGTCCAGTGGCCGCGACTTGTAGGTCGTAGGCTCGAACCCTTTTTTTTTTGGGTGGGAAATTATCAAATAACTTCCCCCACTCTGGGTGGAGCGGAAGGGCGTGTCAGACTCTTACCGACTAAAACCCACCCGTGTTCCTTCTGTTGCCTGTACGTTGCCAGGGGCCACTAGGTTCGAACCCTGACAGGCACTTTAATTTGAGTAAATTCTTTTATCTCCATTGTTCTCAAAACGGTGAGGGAGAACATGGTGACGAAACTGGAATGCCCTAGAACCAAATAATTCGCAGACATCTGATATCTACCAAACCACACTGGGCCCGCGAACATTAAAGGCTAATATAGGTGTCGTTAAGTTCACGACAACATTATCTTAGGAGGATGAGCTTCAACTTACAATATAAGGCTGGTTTCACAGCTATGCGGGAGACCCGCACGTGAGGCGCTAGAGCATTGTTTTACAACACAGCGACGCGGATGGTCCTTACGGTTCGTCCGCACTAATCTCGCCCCAACGACCCGTGCGGGTCTCCCGCACAGCTGTAAAACTAGCCTAAAACTACACAACTTCATTCTTATAATCTGGGAGCAGTGCCCCCGCCATGTCGAGCAAAAACATAATAATATCTAGGTACAGTCAAATAATTAAATGATAAGTGTGGTAAAATACTGGTATTGAGCTGCATCCGGTTAGACTGGAAGCCGACCCCAACATACCTAGTTGGGAAAAGGCTAGGCAGATTGAGTGAAGTGTAGTAATGATATTATCATTCTAATTATGTATGCTCTTTGTTAACAGAGTCATTACAGGCCCTAATAAGCTCATTACAATCAATACTAACGTTCACCAGAGCCCGTAATTGTATTTGGCAACTCGAATCTATTCGGATAAATGGTTTAATTATGCACTAATCACGAGGTTATATTATTATGTTACTAGCTTCTGCCCGCAACTTCGTTCGTGTTGACGTCGTAAGACAGCACTATAGAAAAAAACAGCCACATTTTATAAAACTTAACTGTTTATTTTTGGCATTAGAATCGTTCCCGGACCCCATAATATTTTATAATGTAGGTATAAATGGGAATCATAGATACCTACATCACAAACAGTTGTATTTTAATTTTTATTGTTTCCAAGTGATATTGGCATCTTCTATTACTTCTTTTGCACCTGCCCTGACCCACCGCCAGCGATTAACAAGAAGCGAGTATCTAGCAACCAAAAAGGTAAAAACTAAAAAAAAACGTCGACAAAACACATGCCTAATTGAAAAGAGAATAAAAACAAGTATAGAATTTTGGTATCGCAGGCGGAACAAACCAATAACCTGAAATACAGTGTAACTTTCGTTTTATATGATGGTAATGCTTGTTTTTATTCTCTTTTCAGTTATGTGTTTTTGCAGCCGGGAAGTTTTTTTAATTCCGTTTTTTTTTCAGTTTTTTTAATTACATTTTTTGGTGCCTATAGTCTGCCATTTTGATTTTTTATAATTTAAAAATACCCACTGACACTCGCGCAATAAAGTCGAATCTAACTACGTATAATTTATCAAAATAGGTTTAGTAGTTAGTAGTTACGAGGGAACATAGAGACGGACATACATACATACAGGTCAAACATATATCCCTTCTTTTTTGGTTAAGCCGCAGTCGGGTAAAAACGGGTTAGCGAGCAACGAGTGCGCGATGGCAACGAGCAATTACTCGCTGGTATATACCAAGCGTGAGTCTCTTAGCTTGTTTTCAGCCCGCCAAGCGTCGCTGAGCGAGTACTTTCTTTGATAGCTCTCATCGCTGCGACGATTGAGTACTCGCCGGAGACGTGAACAGTCAGCGATTAACTATTAATATATGTATCTCTTTCACTGAGATCGGCGTGATCCACAGAGACTCGTTACTACTACTACACTAACACGGCACCATCAATATTTTGTATCTTTTGCTCTTGAGCGATAAAATCGTTGATAGCTTGTCGCTTCCTCGTCAGGGACAGATGCCTAAGTTCTGAATTTTGATCTTAAACTATCTAAGTAAAGAAATCGTGACTGTTATATACCTTATACTGAAATCGTGGTGACAATAGTTCATTCCATATCAAATTAATTAAGTGTCCGCACTATTGACGTTCAAAAGCCTCGTTGAAATAAATGCTTTGACTTTGACTTATTACACTTAGTTTTATTCTCTATGGTCTGTTCCCACGGAGAAACTGTGAAGACGGTTTTGTGGAGCAACATTTTAAACATTCATACGTGAACTCATGCCTTCTTTTAATGTGGGTAGGCAGAAACTACAAAACGCTACCTGCTACGATCCTTACATACTCCTATTACCTCGTTTACGTTCATACATCTGGTCATACACGCACGCTCGTTGCGAATACTATGCACCTGACCTTTCTGAAGAATATCATTAATATGTCCTTCACTTCTACCTTGAAAATACCCTTAATCACTTTTCATTCGTTCTCACAACAAACCATTTAAGCATACTCTTTTAAATTTTTATGACTACGTCTTGCCGTATCACATCATTCCTGAGTATTCCTAAGTATTTTACTTATTTTATTAAAAATTAAAAATATTTTTATTTCATATAAACCTACATGGGCACTTATGAAACGTCAGAAGCTAGGTGCACGGTTCCAATTGGTTGTTTCCTATGGAGAAGAGCCGGCAAGAAACTCCACGGTTACTCTTTTAAAAATAATGGGCTTTTACAATATTTTCAAATAACAGTGTTATTAGGTATAGGAGGACAGTGTAGGTCTTTCAACTAGTACCAAGTAATAAAGAAACTCAACTAAACATAATATTATTTGACATACGAGTGATTTTTCATATGTTAAATAATAATTTTTGAGAAGTATCACTAATACAGTACAGCTAGGTAGTTTGCACGTGTATTTTTGAAATAACAGGCGAACTTGGATTTCAGTTAATTTCCAATTATTTTACAATACCACAGATTTAATGGTCAAATTACTTCAACGGCCAATTAAACCCGATCTGTCTATTCATGTGTTTTAATTAAGCTCCATTGTGTTATTAATTATTAACTTTGGCAGTCGATTGTAATTATTATGTTAAGGATCATTTTGTACTGTGATCTGTAACTAGATTAGTAGATAAAAGCTTTAGAGTCTCAGCAATGCGCTAACTAAATTTAAAATTTGATTTAAAAAATCATGCGAAATAACTTCGATTTAAATATTCTGTAAACTTTAAATTATTTAAACTGACTGCAAAAATAAAGAGCTCGATAGGATTTGACTGTGTTTACATTAAGGTTAATAAATTGTCTTTTTGCGAGAGACGTTTGCAAATAAAGGTTCATGAAAATAAAATTTGTGTAGGTACTACATATTTGCGTACAGAAAAGTTTAAAGTTAAGGCCTTTTTTCCCAAATGTAATTATTGGATAACAAGTTGAAAAGTGGTTTACCACTTTAACATGTTATACTATTTATTTTACAAATGTTTTATTTTCAAATTCAGTATATTTTAATTTGAGCACTTAAATTTTCTGCGGTTTTTCTACTAAGTAGATGCCTATATTGTAAATAGAATTTGTACAGCAATTCAGACTTTTAGCCAGAAAAAATTCTAATATCTGGCATGTAGGTATTTAACAAATAAAAGACAAACATAACCATTTACCCCCTGATATGAATAGTATTTTTTTAATGTATCTAATAAGGTGTCCCCTTGTTTCACAGACATTCAATTTCATAGAATTTCGTTTCCCAGAAAATATTTCAAATAATATTTGGTCCTTGTGTTTTTATTTCGAATATTATTGTTTCAAAGGTACTTGAATGAAACATATTTCACAGAAACACAATTCAATGAATTTTTAATCCCATTTTTTTGACTAACAAACTTATCAAATAGTAGAATTATTTTTTAACGAATATTGTTTGTTCGGGGTATTTTTCCATGGTATTTTATTTCAACGAAAATGTATAAAAATAGACATTAGACTATCCGTAATTTTGTAAATAAATATCTTAATTTAGTGGGATTAATTAAGCGTTTAAGAAATATATAATTAAGTAATAAAATATTGTCTTAAAAAGTCAATATGTTGTGCTACAAAAGTTAGTGACAAAACCGACTCCACGTAGTCTTATAGGCCCTACCCCTAGAGTGTAATTTAAATTTAATAAAAGAGAGCTGAGGAGCAGGTGGTGAGCGTGAATACCATCTGCGACGATAAGCTCGCGTGGGACCGCCGGAGCCCCGCAGCGCCGGACCATGCTTGCTGCATGTTGCATGCTTGCTTGCGTGCTGCATGCATGCTTGCATGCTGCATGCATGCTTGCACGCTGCATGCTTGCTTGCCCGCTGCATGCTGTATGCTTACTTGCACGCTGCATGGTGCATGCTCGCTGGCAACATGCAAGCAGTAGTTTTGGTGAGAACTGAGACTTGACAAGAATTTACCCGCATTATTTTTGTGAACGCGGTGTTATAATTTTATATAAGGGTATGCATTTTATCAACGGTATGAATTGAAACGTTTAAAAACTGGTCACTTGATAAAATGTTATTCTTGGTAATAAGTTTTATATTAAATAAACAATATATGGATAAAGAATATTTGTTTTTTTATTCTATGATAAAACTATTCTAACATTAAACTTTATGTGAAACAAAAATAAATTATATAAAATTCTTCAAAGTATTGATTATTCTATGAAACGAAAATATGAGAAAGAAAAATGTGAAACGAAATTCTATAAAACTATTAGCTAAAAAACAACGTAGGTACAACCATCTAATAATATAAAAATATTCCGACTAATTTTAATTTAATGAATTATAACTATAATAATATAATAAAACTATCCTTGCTCTAAAATAACTAATTTAATACCGATTATAACTATTTAACCTTAAAATAGATACTACTCCCCAAATGTATCTTAAAGTTCTTACCCCAATATCATGATCTTAAACTGTCTAATAAAACTACATAATTACAATATTTCAGGGATAAGGAATAGTACATTATGAAACAAGTGTGCTGGGTTGGTCATTAAACACAAGGCGGTATTAGGCACACGCGTTTCATACGACGTTTTTCAACACACTTGCGAGGAAAAAAACAGACTTGTTGTAAGAACTCATGCACATAACGTGACTATAGAAATGATACATTTAGATTTATAAAGTTCAACTGACCTTTGTTGCCAAGTACTGCCTATCCGGAGCTTGTTTTAAAAACTTTTGTACGTCGGTTGGTGAAAATACTTTAGATTTCGTATTTTTCATAAAACGAAAACGATAACAAAAATATTTATGGAAAATGCCGCGCTGGTTTTGTTTTTTTCGCTAGAGATGCGCGCGCAGGTGTAAATAAAGGCACTGACAAAACCGCTGAACAGCCTATATAAAAAATATAATAAACACAAAATAATATTTTGAATACGCAAATTAATATTAATACGTGGTAGTCAAAATAGATAAATTGATGAAATCTTATGTTCATTTATCATATTTTATTTATTTACTCAGTAGGCATTAAAAAGGCAAGAAGTACCCACGCTCAATGGTCCACCTGAAGGACTAAGTGCGGAAACCAAACCTCATAACATAGAACATAGAAGGCAAGAAGTCTCAAGATTTAAAAAAAGCGCAAATCTCTGCTCGGGTGAAAATAGAGAATGCTCATTTAATAGTATAGTAGATACTAATTCCATAATAAAGTGAGAGATAAAGTGCCAGCAGCGGCATAATAGTGGCGCTGCCGCGGCCAGGCTAAAGTGCCGTAAGCATTGCATTGTCATTGTCACTATCACTGAGTCACTGTCACTTGTTATTTTGTTTGATTGTTGAGGTAAGTATTTTTTGAATGCCCGCGGTTTATTGTTCGGTTCGAAGGTAACTTTTTTGCTATAGAGAAAATTTTATGGAATCGTGTTTTCGTCAAACATAGTACTTAAAATTAATCCGCAACTTTAACATATATGTATTTATTTCAAAATTAATGCTGTTCTTTTGATATAACGGGGAATCGTGCTAAGCGATTTGAGGTAGTATAGACCCTTAAGGCAAATAAATTGATTTGATTTAACAGGTGCACCTCAAATATATCCAGCCGTATGTTTTCACTAAGCCGAACGTTAATTCATTATGAGGCTTTAAATCCATTTGCATGAGTACTGGTAGGCACCTACACTTTGATTGCGATATAGCAACAACTATTCCATTTGAATAGATGAATGATTAATGGGTGAATTAGTTACATGTTTGGTTAAATTACGGTTGTTGAGGTTTTTAATTGGTTTGTGATTAGTAGTTCGGTGTTAATGAAAATACCTCGGTAATGGTTTTCGAATACCTATTAGGGTTTTAAGCTATTATATATTATTATATTATATTTTTATATTTTCCGTCAGATTTTCAAATTCTACTCTGGTGTCTGCATGAACTTATGGTAGCAATAATAGCAAGTCATGGTTGGTAGAAATGCTTACTGCCCAAGTGCCCAATGCCGCTGGGTCGTGTTTACTGCTTCGTTACTCATTGACAGTCATATATAGGCGATTTGAATGTACCTAATGCATCTTTCGGAACCATGATGATCGAAGCGACGACGTCATTCAGAGCAATCCATGAGTATACCTAAACACGAAAAAAAAAATGTATGTTTGGGGGGTCAATGACCGCTGGTTGTGTTGTTACTTCAACTATGATTTGTTTTATCGTGTTTAAATATTTCCCATAAATATATGTCTGTGAAGTATACACAAAAAAAAACAGTTTTTTGTTCAAGTGACTACAAAAAGTGCGGTCGATGACCCCTCAAAAAAAATCATCAAAATAATATATTTTTTGTTTAATCATGTTTAGTTTCCGAAGTGTTGCTGGCTGATTTAATTTGACCCTGACTGCAAGCTTTCATAAGAGTAAATAAATAAATATAATCCACCCCGGAAACTACTGCCACACTTAGCAAAGACAAGGCAAAACCCTCTTCTGTATTTCCGGAAGATAATAAACCAAACCACACCACTGTATATTCAAATATATGACACTATCTACATATTACTTATCTCCGCAAGTTACTATTAGTTATACCTCTCTTTACTGATACGCATAACTAACCCAGCTTATATGCCATAGGTATAAAAATTATGTTTATACGTGGACACTTTCGCAATTACGTTAATACCTATAAATATTCAAGAAGGTACTAACTTTGTTGACCTTTACTAGACCTAATAGGTCCGCCCATCTTTTGTTTTACCTACAAGCTCAAAAGTTAACTTCGAATTAAGCCGATCCTTCTCTTTGTGGGCCATTTGGTTTTATGCGAATTTTCCAATCTAGACAATAATATATCCAGATTTTGGTAGTGCCGTCAATAATTCTCTGAAAGTTATTTTATCATTAAATGACATCATCATCATCCACTAGCCTTTTCCCAACTTAGTTGGGGTCGGCTTCCAACCTACCTGACGCGACCGCCTTTCTGACCTCCACAACCCAGTTACTGGGTAGTACGATACCCCTTGGTAAGACTGGTTGTCAGACTTTCAAACTCCTTTATAAAGTATATAGGTTTTTAAAATGCATATAACTGACATTATTCATATAAAATTATTTATTTACTGTATAAACCGATTGACTTTTAATCCCGAATACAGTACAAAGCTCACAGCCTACTTAATTAGCAGGATGCATGACCTGTCTATACATATAAGAAAATAGTAACGAAGTCAATCTGTACATTGAATATTTTTGAAAAATGGTAATTGCTACGAGGGTATAGAATCGGGTCTGATGCCGAAATAGTACATGGGCGATCAATGCCTGATTGCGGCTAAAGCTTGTATAGTATGCGGACAGTGAGCAATGGGTAGCTCGCTGTCAGGACCAGGCCCGGGTCGACGGCGCGTTGTGTTCCACGCGCGCCTCAATGAGATGTCAGCAAATGAAGGGGTCCAATAGGACCGATGCCTGCCGGGGTTGCGGGAAAGTCCGAAAGGGTTATCGTGGCCCCTGGTAACGTACAGGCGACGAAAGGAACACGGGTGGGTTTCAGTCAGTAAGAGTCTGACACGCCCTCCCGCTTCGCCCAGAGTGGGAGAAGTTATTTGATAATTTCCCATCCAAAAAAAGGCTTGTATAGTACTTTCCTCAAATAATTCGCGGACATTCAAACTAAGTAAATCTATACGTATATTATAAAACAAAGTCAATTTTCGCGTTTGTCTGTATGCCCGTGTTGTTCTTCTAAACCACGCAACAGATTTTGATGAGGTTTACACCATCGTTTACAGAATTTATTCCAGAAGGTTTATGTGTATAATACGTTAGTATTAAAGTTACGTTTACCTAATAAATCTCGATGTTTTGTCAAGTCATAAAAACCGTGCGAAGCAGGAACTAGTTAATTATAAATGCCAGAATCAATGACGAACCACGATAATTTTTGACGCGCCAATATGTTCATTTGTTTCTTCTTTACTATAGACAGCTCTATTTGCAAACCAAATCGAAATTTAAATAAAGTCTTTGTAAAGTTACCTCCTTGATTTCCACATGTTGAAGTAAAAAGTTCGTTCCATTTTTAAATAACACGACAGATATCAGTTTTCAAAGTAATTTATTCGGCCGCTAAACACGACAGATACGGATTTCATACAAACATTTCCGGCCGGGCGCTTGCATGTATTCGACCAGTACAGAATTTTCGATTCATTTCGAAGAAAGTTGTCAAAATAATGCTCGAATTTCCATGCATGTTTGAGAAAATGGAGTTTTTAGAATTGTTGTCCGTTTTTATGTTTGATCCGGATTGGTGCAAAAACGGCTGAACGGATTCGGATAAAATTTGGTACACAGATAGTTCATAACAAGGATTAACACATACTTTTTATCCTCGTAGTAAGTTCTCGTGGGATATTTTTCGAAATACAAGCGAAGCCGCATGCAAAAGCTAGTTACGTTACGAAATAAACAACGTTTACGAAAACCCCGTACATCTGCCTTTTACTATTTATTATTGTATTTTGAACTGATTAAAACGTTGAGAGCGCACTTGATGAATATTAACAACGGACATGACGAGTGTAATGGATTATTCTGTCGAAAAAAGGTTTTGTTTTCCTTGTCATTAATGACGAAATTCTTTGAGGCTTAACAATTTAATAAGTAGTCTGTAGTATCTTCGTACATATTTTAATTATTGAGCGTATTTTTTATTCGCAAAAGAAGCAAGTGCCAAAACATGTTTAACTGCTTCAAATCGTTAGTCTAATTGCTGTTTATTTTTACCGTAAACCATGTATTCAAAATTCAAATTTGTTTACTTACCTTTTTAAAGTGTTTTTTTTGCGGTTGTTTCATTGGCAGTCAAACAAGATTGTTTTTGCCATCATAATACCAAATCCTTTATTTCATGTTTTAACAAACCATTTTTTCGAACAAAATTTATTTGATAATGTATTTTTGTGTTTATTTCCTTGTACAGTATCATTATACTCCCCTTATGTGGTATTTTGATCACCCCAAACAAATGCGTCATTAGTAAGTATTACAATATAAGATTGATATCGAAATTACAGCTGGGGCCATGACTAGGGGCTACTGACCCCACGATAAAAGCTGGGTTGAATGGTGTCTAATTCAATGAGTCAACTCCTATAGATGTTCCATGCATCTTGAAGGTGTATGGAAAATAATTCTAGGGGTAAGAAATAATGTCCCTTCTTTGCTTTGGTGTTTCTTATGCACCCTTAGGCCAGATAGAGCGCGAGAATGTATAATAAAATTATATTTATGTAATTAAAATGTTAATTATATAAATATAATTTTATTATTTATATAGTATTTTTAAAATCGGTCCAAAATTTACGGAGAAATCGGTGGATATGCATAAAAAGGAAAAAAAAACCGCAACGCAACAACATGCAAACGCTACGAACACAGAACCTCCTCCTTTTTGGAAGTCGGTTAAAAAAATTAATGCTGTTCTTTGGTAAGCGCTTCACTTAAGGACGGATGGACCGATTCGTTTTTTATTTTTTTTATGTTAAAGAAAAATAAGAAAAGTTGCCGGGAAAAGTTCGGAAAAACTAAAAGTGCTTTTTACTATGTGATTTTTGAATGAATTATAGTTTGGACAAGGCAACGTCTGTCGGGTCAGCTATTTGCAAATAAATTCCCTTTTATTACCGTCATCATGCATTAAAATAGATAGCAGATAGAACTACAACAGCAATTCGGATGTAAATGCATAAATAGGGTTGATATTATGTGTTTATAAATTGAAAAAATTAAACCACCAAGGAAACCTCAATCCCATAGACGTTGGGTACTCACAGTAAAAAGGTACGAAATACCAATAATTATCTGATTTATTTTTCATCATTAAGGGTGCCTACTACCTACCTAAATAAACGGGTGCAACAGACTAAGAGAAAATGTTAAGAAATCTCATTGATTGATTAAGAATCTCACAAAAAAATAGCGAGTTGCTTGCCCATGGCTAGGAATTGACAGGTGCTTAGTAATACCTAACTGCCTCTTTGAAGAGACTGAAAGAAACTTGTAAACTTTTATAAAAATAAAAACGTTTCGACACTGTCGAATATTATAGAAATTAAGCATAATTCATGTACTCGTAAGTTAAGTAAACGGAACAGGACTATGAACCACATTTTTTTTTGTCATGAACTGTGTGTGGGAGACTCATGTTACCAACAACACACGCGTTTAATTATGAGTTGATAACAAGCTGTAACTAGAAACTTGCCTTGTTAATCAAAATTATTGTTATAATTACCACGTATGCATAATAGAACTTGTCAATTATAATTAAAATGGATACAATGTTAATGAGCTGATAAATTTAGTTTAATAGACAGTTCATAAATATCGCTTTCCAACCGTTTTGAATCACTCACGTTGCGGGGAAACATAATATTATTTGGTAGTTCTATCAGAGTGGTTAACTACGTATTTGTCATGAAATGGTGTGCTGGAAATCGAATGTGAGTAATAAAATAGGAAGTCTTTAAAAAGTCTAAAGAGTAGTTTAACAAATAATTTGTATTAAATAAACCATGCATGCACTTATTAAAATAGTAAAGAAAACAAAGAAACAAAAATGAGTTTCGATTTAATGCAAAGAAACAAAACACAAAAGTACAAACATAAAAAAAATAAAAACTACAATTCACATGACTGCCAAAATCCTCTAAATATATTCACCAATTAATTTGACGGAAAAAATGAGGTACAAGAAAAAATAAGAATATCTACCTGATATATGCCCGGTCCATAATCTTAGTTAACAAATTGACTGGTACCTTTAGCTGTTGGAACACATCAGTAGCTAGGAGAATATCATATGATTTTCCGCCTACTCCCGACTTATTTTCTTATTATATGGGTTGATGATTTCGTAAGGGCTTTCCGCAAGTTTTTGAACGACTCCATAATTAAATGTCAAGATACTGGAGATATGTGAGTGAAATTGGATCGAATGAGGACTATCGTGCTTGAATTTGCCGCTAGAGGAGCTAGTGTAGAGTGAGGTCTCAAATGTCAAATGTCACTGAATGTTCACTGTTTGTGGGATTTTCTATTGCGAATTTTTACTTATGAACGTGTATACAGTGCCGTTAGCGGCACTTTATCACTATCGGATAAAGTGCCGGTATTTGCAGCATAATAGTGGCGCTACCTCGGGCCGGCTAAAGTGCCGTACGCATTGCATTGCCACTTATTATTTTGTTTGATTGTTGAGGTTAGTTTGCCTCCTGTGTATTGATTGATCGTATTTGTTTTAGATAATTACATTAAAAGTCACTACAATGACTGAATTTACGAAAAATTAAGTAGCAAATAAAAAATGGCTGAAAGGTAGGTGAGGTTAGGTTAGAACTGTGGCCACACAACGCTACGGTCCGTTTATGCATAAGAGAATGTAATGTTTTGGGAATCTGGTGTTTTATAGCGAACTAATCTCAACAATCAAACAAAATAACAAGTGACAGAGACTCAGTGACAGTGACAATGACAAAGCAATGCTTACGGCACTTTAGCCGGGCCGAGGCAGAGTCACTATTATGCCGCTAGTGGCACTTTATCCGATAGGGAAAGAGTGCCACTAGCGGCACTCTATAGACTGCCTTTACTTATTATTCAAAAATTTTGCAAAGGTTATGCCATTCCTAATTAATTATGGCTTAAGATTTTAAGTAACAACTTTGGATCTAATTTAGTAGCACTTGGAGGAAGAATAATATTTGACTGCTTCATGCTTCCCAATTTTAGGAACATAATAATGTAAATATTCATTTATAGTTTTAAAATGTAGTAAAATAAACATTATATAAATAGTAATGGGTACCTACTTAAACATATCAAATAAAAGTACTGACAGGACCTTACTCACACCGGGTGGCGCCAGACTGGTGAGCACAAAAACGATAGCCAAGTATTAAGTAGTGACATCAATTGATCTGTTCAGTTTCATTTAAAAAGATTAATATTATGACGGTACCTAGCCAATTCATTTATGAAAATATTATGTATGTGAGAAAAAACCTACATCTTTTTAACAAAATAAGTGATAGACATAATTTTAATACTAGAAATAAAGATAAAATAAATCAACCATTTTTCAGACTATCTAAAGTACATACATCTTTTATGGGGTACTGTGTTAAATGTTACAACAGAATACCTTGTGATATATTAGAATTAAATGAAAGAAAATTTAAAACTCATATAAAAATACACTTTGCAAACAAGTATATTACAAATTAGAGGATTATATCCAAGATAAAAATGCTTGGAAACATGCTGGTCCTGCTCCATAGGACAATTTAGAATCTAAGACAAAATCTAACTGGTTGCTAATTTAATTGTATAACATTTTTATTTTTTTTTAAATATTTGTTTTACATTCTGTGATTACTTGAACTCACACACTGACTTATTAGTACCTATTACTTGTAAAAATGTTAGGAATATCGTATAATTTTACAATGTTTGTAAATATGTGAGCACCATGCATCTATCACATGATTAATTTATCTGTTATTCCTTAATCTTTCATTATTTTTACCTAACGTGGTATAGTAATCTTATTCTAGGTGCATCGTCTTCACATATAATTATATAATTGATGTATACAAGATATTGTGAAAACATTTTAAAAGAGTAACGGTGGAGTTTCTTGCCCATTCTTCTCCATACGAAAACTACCTTTTGGGAGGGGCGAATAGAATCAATTATTATTTTTCTGTAAATGTTGACGTTCAAAAGTGCCTTTTTTGTGCCTAATTGAAATAAATTATTTGACTTTGACTTTGACTTTGACATTTTCTACTCAGAATAAAAATTGCAATTTAAGAAATTTGTATAGAAAATATTATGTCAAACCGCCATGTACTATTCAGATATCCTGATGTTTTAGAATTGAGTGTATCACGTTATACAAAAATAAACTTTATTTCATTACGGGTAATAGATAGGTTCTAATATTTTCATATAGAAATAATATTTTATGACTGACCCGAAAACCTTTGCCACACAAACCTTGTAGTGAAAAGAACTGTTAGCCGACGCCATTTCCGTACCGCAATCAAATTCCTTTTTGTATAACAAAAGTGTACTCACAATATATTTTTCTTTAGTGTGTTATTGGTGTGAGCTTTATTTGATGCAGCAAGATAGTTTCACCCTTGTAATAAATTTGTCCTATACACAATTACACCTTCTAATTAAACAAACTGAAAGCATCTTCACGGGCCGGCGGAGCATGCGTAGTTCATACAAACGTAATACTAAAATAATTTGTAAATCAAACATATTCTTCAGGTAGTCTGGATTTATTCCGACTGGATTACAGAATATCTAGGCTCCCAAATATATATTTTAAATGGACACTGATTTAAAGACGAGATATGAGGAATTTCAAATTTCTATAGAAAACTTATTTTTCTCATAACTCGTCTTTAAATCAGTGTCTACATATTCTTCACACTACCTGAAGAATATGTTTGATTTACAAATTACTTTGGTATTACGTTTGTATGAACTACGCACAGATATAGCTATCTATATCTGTGGAACTACGCATGCTCCGCAGACCCCTTAAAGGGTTATTTTACTCATCATTATGAAAAAAAATGTATTATGAGACCAACCGAGGGAAATCGCGATAAAATCAGCTGCTCATTTATGTTCGCATAACTCGACAACATGAAGGGAACAGCTGACTTTTTTTACCGCTTCAGTTATTTCAATTAGACCTTGTTTGTCGGGACTGAAATCACTGACAGAAATCTCACTTGTAATAAATACCTCCACTCAGCACAGGAATCTGTCTGGGAATACATATATTAATATGTACCGTACTTCAAATAAAATAATTGAGAAAATTTCGTCAAAAATCTTTCTCTGAGTGTTGACGTTGCTGTCCATATTTTGGTGAATACCAACTTTATGAATGTTTATCGTACGAATGTATTTTGTGTTAAGTATTGTTAAAAACTGTATTACCTATTTTTTAACACAGGAACAAACATTTGTTAAAGATACTAGAAGTAAGCATTTTTATCACTTTTCACTCTCAAGCTCAACAGATTGAGCATAATAATTGACCCAACACATTTAAATTCTAATTATGGGTTAAAGAATAATTATTTTAATATAAACATAACATAACATCACGCCTTGCTTTCCCGAAGGGTCGGCCAGAGGTGTATCTAGCCAGTTATGTTTAAGTCCCATTTAATAGGGGGCGAGCCTATTGCCATCAACCGGGCACAAATCCAGATTCCGGACTGCTACTGAGAAATTCCAGAATGAAAAACCCAATGACACTTTGCCCGACCTGGGAATCGAACCCAGGACCATACCAGGACCAGGATCATTCATTTTTAAAGAGTAAAATTATTATAACCCATTAAAGGACATTATTTTGCCTGAAACTACAGAGATCCGTATGCAAAGACACTACAATCTATTCCACCACAAAGACAGCATTCACAACGTTTTCTCTGAAAACATTTACTAAGAATACAATACTGACATTCAGAAACCACAAAGACCTGTGTTTGTGCAGCGAAGAATGTAGAAAAAATGAAGTGCTTCCGTACCGCATTATAATCTGGAGAGAAAAGTCCATTAATACGGTGATGCATTTCCTTTGCTCGTAGCAAGGAATTAGTTATGAGAACATTGTTAATTCGTATACCTAGTTTTGTCCTAGAATTATTCCGATACTTATGATATTATTAAGGAAACCATTGAGTGATTAAACATAATGCCCAATTATTTTTACAAAATCATATATTCAGATTAGGCAGAGAATAAAAACGTCAAAATTACTTAAGACAGTCCCTCAATACGCCCTCCCTTCTACACTTACTTTTACACTCCGTGATTAGGTAGGATATCATGCACCTATAGGAAAGAAACTGCAATTCATGTGATTTGTATTTATGCGCGGTTTCGCATGGCTTATGGTCGAAACTTTATAAAAGCTATGTCAAAAATGCATTCTATTATCATTAATTCGATCCATCCTATCCCTTGCTGTCTTTCCCCAGTGATGCTTTAAGCCGAGGTCCGTGCCCCACACGCCTTTAGCGTGTAGTCGCTTAGTTTCTAAGTTTTATGCCCTAGCTGGCGGCCTTAATTCATTGAGACAGTCACAGGAAAGTCCGGTTAAGCAGCCGACAACCTGAAAAACAAAAAAGAAAGGATTTTATTATCATAAATTCTAAGCCAATGTCACCTTTCATATTACCTACTACGATATTAGTTGAATACCGAGTATTTTAATCAATAAAGCTGTCGATACCGGCCGGTATCGAGTGCCCACTCGACTACACGTGCCGCGTTATCGGCATAACAGTGATTTGATTACTGTATAGATAGGGGCTTGAAAAATACAAGAGTCGGTCAGACGGTTCTCTGGAATTTAATTTAATTTTTCATTGATGTCTAATTTGGGACCAATATTGTGTAGCTCTTTGTTCATCAAAATTTTACGAAAATATTTAAATGATTATGCCCTCACAATTGTTAAGATACTGTCGTAACATTTTATCGTTATTTTATGACCGTTATTTTTTCGACACTTTCCCTAAAACTGTCGAAAAAACAGCAGTTTTTTTAACAGCTTCATGCAAAAATATTTTGAAGCAGTGCAGATCTATTATTAGATAGATAAATAGATAGATAAATCGTTTATTTAGTGCACACAAAAAAACAGCACAACATACAAAAACACGATTAAATAATTACTAATTAGCTATTAGGAAATAGCTGCAAGGTGCCAATATAAAAACAAATAAAAAAGGAAGAAAACAAGACATTGTGATGACACTATTGGCTATGACACACTTTAAAATAATGGATTGACAACGAACATAAAAAAGTGCGTATTAATATTATTTTGTAAAGCCAAGCACCATTGTGTGTAGACACCTCTGGCAGTAGAAGGTCCTGTCCCTTAGTGTGAATGCAGGTCAGTAAAACCAATGAAACTGAAAACGATCAGCACATCTAAACCGCGTTCAAGAGCTGTCAGAAATATTGATACTGATAGTTCTTAACCGCGATTAGGCCCAGAATCCACCAAAGCGGAAACGAGAAGAGATGTTTTTCAGCTAGGGTGTATCCACCAAAGCTGTGCGGAGATGTGTGCTGGCTAGACTGGAGCGGAGATGTGTGCTGGGTAGAGCGAAACTTGCGGTGAACGTTGGATGTTGAGATGAACGCACATCTTTTCTCATCTCCGCTGCGCGTCGTCGCTAGCTTGCGAGGCACAGTTCACATCTCGGCGAAGCACAGCTCACATCCACTTCGATCGCGCCATTAAATATGATACATCTCCACTCAGTGGTATCCACTGAAGCTGAGTGGAGACGAGATGTGTGAATAACGAAATTCTATTGGTTGTAACATCTGCTCTCCTCTCGTCTCATCTCCGTTTTGCTGGAGTCCGGGCCTTGAGATGTGCAGATCACGTTCAGTTTCATTGTTGGAATTGACCCTTATCGTATTTAAACTACAAAAAAAATTGTCATATCTAGTCACAACCACGGAAATAAATTACCAAAAATAATGCCTCCGTTTAAAAATATTCTGGCGAAATGTGGGTGTACTATAGGTACACCTCTGCCTAACCCTTCGGGGAATATACGGCGTGATGTTATGTTATGTAGGTATTTTAAAATATTTCTGGAAAGGTAATTGATATCGGATCACGTAACGCGTATCTGACTTTGTTTTAAGCAGCGATCCACACATTATGAAGGAATGTTAATTAGTTTTATTATGAGTCCATATTATTTATTATGAAAAAGTTAATTAATTCAAAAGTAGTTTTTATTCGTGTCAAATTACTTTCAAAATTCGTTATTTATAGGAAAATTTATGGAACGCAACATACTGTAATTTAATTGGTCGCTGGAATGTGGATTATTTAACTGGCTTTTGGCTTCAAAAAAGGAGGAGGTTATAATATGTTCATCTGTATGTTTTTTTTAAATGTATGTCCATCGATATTATCGTCAATAATTGTGGACCGATTTTGAAAATTCTTAATTTGGTAGAGGAAACTTGCGCGGTGGTTCCATGTACGAGTAAATTCTATTAACTTTGCTTGGGTAGTTTATGAGTTAGCTTTGATAATACGTATTTAATCCACTTTGTGTGTCTACATAGATGGTGTTTTAATACTTCCTGTCGCGGTTGTTTACATAGCAAGTGGTATACGAATTGGTGTGGGGTACGTTAGCCGAAAAGAGTTTTTTTTTTTCCAAAATTAAAACAACCGACTTCCAAAAAAAATACTACAAAGTGAAAAATAACTTCAATTTGTGACAAGTTACCGTTATGATGTTAATATCCTTAAACAGTTCCCTTAGAGAATCGCGCCTGCGGAGATAATATATCGCTCTGTTCGCTCTTTTCTGCAGAATAAAAATGAACTCGATGTATGCAGCCCACAGTAAAATACAGTAAGACATGATTCTATGAAAATAACTGAAATAGACTAGTCTCGCGGTATCTACATCAGTAAATTGACGAATTTTTCTGACAGCATATGCTGTTGATATTAGCCGTCCTGCAAGAGATGTTAAATGAGGACCCCATTATAGTCTGGAGTCGAGCGTGATCCCCAGGAAAACGGTTTTATCGACAAATTCTAGTTTCTCTTGATTCAATACTATCACACAATTACTACTTTTAACATTTGGTAAAGAAAATTTTATGCACTTAGTATTTTTCAATTTAAATACTAAATTATTAGCAGTGAACCAATTTTGGACCTGCAGTAGTGCGTTATTTACGTCGTCAAAATTTGTAGCACATCTATCTACCTTAAAAATTGAGGAAGTATCGTAAGCAAATAACACCATTTATGTTTGATTATTGAATAAGAGGATCGTTAATATACACTAAAAAGAGGAATGGACCCAATATCAATGTGCCTCGTGGCACACCCATTTTTACTTATTAACCTCTTATTAAAGACACCAACTTCCCAAATTAAAGTAATTTTTCACTTTGTCGATTTTTTTTTTGGTTGAGTTCTTGTCCATGTAACACACAAAAAAACAACGAACAAAAAACCAAAAACAAAAGAAAAATATATGTACCCGGCATTGTTGCAAAAAATAACAAAGCTTTGGTCAAAACAAACCAGCAGTTTTAATATTAAAGTTCATATCACGCAATGTATCATATTCAACAAAACAGAGGTTTTTTGTTCGGAGCTTGATCCATCATTCATGCAGTTTATACGATATTGCAGTTTTTGTTTATGAATAGAATATTAACAAAAACATTTTTTTGGTACAACCTATATCCACTTCATATTTTTTATAAAGCAAGGCATTGAATTTTAGTTAACCCTCTAACTATAGGAATTATACGAAATAAACATATCGTTTGGACGAAACTAACGATTTAAAATGTGTCGTAACTCTTCAAAACAGAAAACTTTAAACAAAAATTGTTAAAAGTCTTAAGTCGTCAATTCGCAATGAGCAAGCGTTTTGCCTTTTCCCTGCAGTGGGCCATCCATACTCGAAACAGGCCAAAATACGATTTATTTTTGGAAAATGATGTACTGTACCTAAAGGTTCTTAAACAGTCTAAACCAAAAGGCTTACTCTAATTCAATAATTTTACGCACAACCCAAACAATTTCAGGCAGCCTTAATACAGGTACGCACAAATACTCCGAAACCCTTACCGTTGTCATACCAACGTATGTTCTAAAAACATAATAATTTTAATCGGAATGTATTCTTTTATTTGTACTGATATTATAAAAGTTTACTCAAGTAGACGAGTAGTACAAGTACCATTTGCAATAAAACTGAGATGTTATGTGAAGTGCAATGAAAGCGTTGGGTATAAAATATTATAAAGTTGCTTTGTGGCGACTGTCTTTGTAGCGTTGAGAGCTTGATGGGTTATCGTACCTTATACTTATTTTAATGTGTATTCTTTCTTGTGTAAAGCTTTTATTTAACTTGCTGCGTTAGTTAGTTAGTATGTATTGGTCAAATCTTGCAAACTGAATTAAAACCACTTCATCTTATCCTATGGAGTCGAAATTTTACACGTTGATTCAGTTTTGGAGACAATACTTTTTTTTATGATGCATAACACACCCATGCATTGACACCCAAGATTGGCTCCAGACGAAGGAACTCCACAACAGTCAACGGTACTGACACGAAATTTAATATACACATTTAATTTTGATATTTCGTTCTAAAATCTAGCATTATCTGGCTGCACCATCCAGGATTGGCTCCAGACGAGGAAACTCCTCAGCAATCAACAGCAGAGACACAAAATTTTGTATCCGCATTCAATTATGATAGACCATTCTAAAGTTCACTATGATTTGGCTGCTCCACCCAGGTTTGGCTCCAGAAGAGGGAACTCCTCAACAGTCAACAGTACAGATAAGAAATTGAATATACGCATTTAATTATGATAGTTCGTGCTAAAGTTCACCATGACCTGCCTGCTGCACCCAGGATTGGTTCCAGAAGAGAGATCTTCTCGGTCAATAGCACACTACAACATTTTATATAAATACGCATTTAATTATGATGGTCCGTTCTATAGTTCACCACGATCTAGGTGCTGCACCAAGGATTGGGTCCAGCCGAGGGCAACTCCTAAACAGTCAACAGCATAGAAACAACATTTTATATACGCATTCAATTATTATTATAGCCCGTTCTAAAGTTCACCATGATCAGCTTGCTGCTCCAGAAGAGGGAACTCCTCAACAGTCAACAGTACAGACAAGAAATTTTATATACGCATTTAATTATGATAGTCCGTTCTAAAATCTACCATGACCTGGCTGCTGCACCCAGGATTGGTTCTAGAAGAGGGAACTTCTCAGCGGTCAACAGCACAGACACAAAGTTTTATATACGCATTTTTATGATGATAGTCCGTTCTAAAGGTCACCATGATCTAGGTGCTGCACCCAGGATTGAGTCCAGATGAGGAAACTCCTAAACGGTCAACAGCATAGAGACAAAAAGCTTGAGGCGTGAACGTCCTTCTCACACTTTTGCCTCAAGCTTTAAGAAAATATTAAAGTTCTATGTTTACGTAAGTTTTATTTGGTACTTTTTAGTTCACTTCAATTAATTAATATTCTAGTTCACTAGTTAGCCACATTTCCTATTACCATACAGTAATATTGCCAAATTAATCAAAACAGCGAGATTTTTGACATCGATTTGCGACGTTGCCCACTTTCAGAATAAACGCTCTTAATAGAAAACTGTTATTTTGACATTATAAACAGACACTTTAATAAAAATAAAAAACAATTTTATTTATTTGTATAGTTATAGATGAGACAAAACAAATATCGTTAACATTGACTGGGCTGATGTTTGTTTAATATTCTTTCAATTCAAATACTTTTCAATAACATACATTTTTCATAACATAGTATTTCAGTGCGTTGCTTTAATAAAGCCCAGCTGCATGAATCCTCGCATCAATAACGCAACACACTGAAAATCTACACTCACCATATTCATAACAATTTTTTTTCTACATAAAATTTTACTCAGCGCAATCACCAATCGACTGTGCATAGTAAAAGTTACTGCAACGCGGCTCAATGCAGCGGTCGTTAGAACTTGCGATCCATTGGAAGCGGCATTCAGGGGTAGGTATTCATTGGTTGATGAAGCCAATCAAGCTATGAAAGGAAAACAGACAGTTACTGCTACGATTCGTTGGATGAGGTTATGTTTTATACACGATGATGCGGTTTCGAATCACGTTTCGTGTTTTTGTCATATGTAAACGACTGTACATCTAACTGATAGGCGGTAATTCTGAACTGACAAGCTAAGCTAAATATTGCACATCATGAATAGTATTCTGTTTATCATTCTGATGTTTCTATGCTAGTTTATCAGTCATCTGAAACTACTTCTTGACTATTAAATAAATCAGAATTTAATTAAGGGATAAATAACGCTATTTAGACAGACCTCAATGTGCTAAAATCCAACTGCAAAGCGAAGTTAATGGGTTCTGAAGTGATTCACAGAGAAGCGATTGAAAACGTACAGTGGCTGTAATTTAAAACCCGATGCATTTTATGACAACAATATTTCCCAGAGTTCTTCGTTAAACATAAAGTCCATACTTAAATGCACATTCAAAAGATGCCAAGACGCAAATGTATCAAGAATACTCTTAGCTAAGAACATGCCATTAAACTCTTCGTCACTCTAATTTCAGCTTTATTGTCGTATCATTTCAGTACATAAAAGATCGTAAAAGGCTGATAAATATACATTTAAGTGAAGCGTCAAAGCTATGCTGGTTTCTGTCGGTTTCCTCGGTCGGGGGCTTCATGAAGAGACGTTTTTAGTTGGGTGGTGCAAGTTTAATGTTTGAAATAATAATGTCTACTATTTAACTTTGAAAATTGAAAACATGTCTTGATATATGCACCCCACTCTTTTAAACAAACCTGCAACCACATGCGCTTTCGCTATTGGACAAATTCAATCATTTTGAAACAAATATTTTTTTTGTGTTTATATCGAGGGGTATCGATTTAATAAAATCATTTATTTTCATAAATTAAATCCACATATTTGTTAGTTATGTTAGTACCTAGTTTTAATAGTTTTAGTGACTGGATTGTGGAGGCAGATGATTCATCATCAAGAAGAAGGCTAAGCAGATAGTTTTTTTTTTGTAAGTATTCTAAATGTAGGCTACCGACGAGATAACAAATGTGTTGTGCAGGTTTATTATTTATTTATCCTATGCTATTAAATGAACAATATATGTATATATTTGCAATCACGTTCTCGATAATGGCTCTAACGATTGGCACCGTCTAACATGCATGAATTCACAATCCATATTATGAATTCAACTTCTCCAGAATTTAAACTATTTGAATTTATACTTTCACATAGATCAATAAGACGATCAAACGACTCTATGCGATTATCTGGTCTTTATAATACCATAAAATTTTATAGCTGCATTAAAATATAAAATAGATTAAATCACAATAAAACACTTAATAGTATTTTTATTCTTTAAATTCCAATATTCATTCGTCTGATCCCTGTGTCAGAGTTCAGTCATCTGCGAAGCTCATCGATCAAAGAGTAATGTTTTTGCGAATATTCTCGATTCTTTTTAAACCATATATGGGTAAGATAGAAATATATAATGTAGGTAAATGTAGCTCGCAGGTGCTTTGAAGATTTAGGTCTTTGGACGCAAAATCTTATCGAAAGAAAACATAAGCCTGTATTGCTTGAAGGGTTAGGCAAAGCTGTACCTACAGTACACCTACATCTCGCCAGAATCGAAAGATTTTATACGTTATAAACATTTAACAGACTAAACAATTATAATATTTTCGGAACAGATCATTTTGGAAACTGTTCGTCAAAATAAAGAAGAAGCAAGAAAAAGGCCTTAAAGTAAAAATAAGTAATTAATATGATGTGACAGCGACATCTCCTTTTCCGTCAGTTAATTACCAAGCTAATACCGAAAACCACACTTGATCATCTTCAATCCATTTTGGGTTATAAATACGTTTTTTTTTGTTGGCAGAAGCAACCAATTTCTTAATATAGCACTTGACCCAATTCCCTGCACTATCATCGCAAGCACTATAAGGCTACTCAGTTGACTAAGATCAATCAATCTACTTAGTCTTTTACCGAATGCGTCTGAATACCAGTATTTTACATGGAGCAACTGCCTATCTGACCGCCACAACCTAGTTACTGGGTATCACGACATGCCTTGGTAAGACTGATTGTCAGGCTTTTGGGCTTCTGACTACACATACCCTACTGTCAAAAATCTACGAATGACAGCTGGGACCAAGCAACGCCTTAAGAGCATGCATTCAAAAAGTTTGCAACGTCGCAAATAGTTTCTTTTTATAAATTAATCAAAACAGGGAAATAATTGACAGCTATTTGTGACGTTGCCCACTTTCTGTATAAACGATTTTAACATGGTTTCCGGGGCACGGAGGGGTGTCAATATGTAACGGATGGTCACTCATCCACGTACCGACCGCGGCAAGTGTTGCTTACCACTTTAAGGGACATTAAACTAGGCGTTATAACAATAAAAAATATATTGTGTCTCGTTCAGTGTCCTTGAATGCGTCCTTTGATCGACCCGTGAGGCTGTTATTATTTAGCTACAAACAACCAGACCCAGACCTAGTTAAATATATGTTACACTAGCTTTACCCGGCCCGGCTTCGCACGGGTAGCACTAAGTACTTATACCTACCCTATCAAACTACTCTACCTACTCTACCCTACCTACCCTACCTACCTTACCTACCCTACCTACCCTACCTACCCTACCTACCCAACCTACCCTACCTACCCTACCTACCCTACCTACTATAAACCTCACGGAGCCCGAGACCTTTCCAACGAATGCAAAACCGTGGAAATCGGTTCGTGCGTTCTGGAGTTATAGCGTCAGGAAGGAAAACCCGACTTATTTTTATATAGTAGATAAGCCTCCAGTATTTATCGATGATATTTCCAAATATGTAGTGAATTCCTGAAACTCGTGAAAATGGCACTCGCTATGACCGTTTTAATGGGTTTTTCATACACATTAGTTATTATGACTCAGCGGATTTTCTCTAAGCCCGACGCTAGGTTGAAGACAAAGCAAATCCACTACTGTAAATAGAATTAGGTATTAGCCAGCAACGACGATGAAATATAGATGGAATACCTATTACCAAAATATTTTGTTACATTTGCCTGTCACAGTAATAAGATCGTCAAAATCATTATCTTCTATATCTGTACACAGTACATAACTTTTCGTGTCTGTCTGTGTGATCGCTTAGATCTTCTAAACCGATGCGGTTTTCACCATCATTTAGAGCATTTATTCCGGAAGGTTTGTTGTCATCATCATTATTTCAGCCAAAAGACGTCCACAGCTGGAGGTTTACTCTCGAAGCACAAAATCCGTAGTTTTGGCCGAAGTGGCGGGCGTTTCTTACTCCGTATTGCTTAGGGACATATGAATAGTTCGGGACCCGAACTAAAAATGAATTACAACACGATTTGACAGGTGTCCCTACTGCCAACATGAAATTGCCCGTCCAAAAAAAAAATTGTTATTTGTTTTGACAAAAGGATCAACTACTTTCAGACGGGCCTGTTCATCTTCGTTGACGGACTTACAGAGTAAACCCCCTGATCATAGGCCTCTCCAAAGCCACTTCGACCGGTTCTGTGCTTCCCGTATTCAGGGGAAGGTTTATGCTTAAAATAAATAAACATTTAACTTAGATATAGCACAGAAATTACGATGGCTTTACAAGTTGTCAATGCACCCGTGTGAAGCAGGAGTGGGTCGCAAGTTTTCAATTAAAGTTATCACTTCTTCAGACATCATGAATGAAGAAACAATTGCCAACCTTGAAGTCTCGACATTTCGTCTATTTTGTACGATCCCTTAAATCACTTACTGTTCTATCCATCCATAAAATACATAATACATTTTTGCCTAATAACAAGCACTTAAATCCTGGACTTAGTCGCCAATTCGTGAACGGCCTTTAACCTTTTTTTATAGCCCATTATATTAAGCTGGCCTATGAAGGACGCCTCATTGGTCCTAAAGCGTCCATGGTTTGTTAGATTCAGTGAAAGATAACCGGGGACAGGATTTTGAGAGCAATGATCTTTGTAATAGCCAGCCTTTGTGAGCACTGTTTAAGAGGTCAGTATTTTTAGATGGATACAAGGGCTTTGGTCTCAATAATTATAGTCGTATATTGCGAGGGAGGCCAGACACTGTAGGTTTCGATTACATTACGATTCCGAGAAGCTATAAAATAACAGTGATGAAAATAGTTCCAATTACTTCATTTTTGTAGACGGCTTGGCGGAAGTTGTTTTAAGAATTCTCGATAGATACGTGTATCCGTGAGTAGTCGGTAGACTATTGCGAAAAACAACTGTAATATTTTCTAGTCTAGTTCAATACATGATAAATGTATACAAGGTGTTTTTTTTTAAATATCCCATAACTATGGGGTATTAATGAGACCATGTCAAAGAATCAACTAGCATTATAAATTATTTTTCAATTTTTTATTTTTTTAAGATAACTTCGTAGTAAGTTATCAGACTCTCGATGTGTGTAGTTTCATTGATAAGTACAAGAATTTTTTTTTTTTTTTTTATGAAAAAAATAGAATAAACATGCCAGTTGGTTCTTTGATATGGTCTCATTCATACTCGAGTTTTTGATTTAAAAAAATACACCTTGTATAATATACTATCAAGAACAGCTCTGAGTATCACTTCTATCTTTAAGATTCCTTCCCCCGCTGTGATTTCTCACTTGCACCACACCACATCTTCAAAGTTATTTCTCACGTGGCGCAAGTGAATTCTAATTGCATTTATTTGCACACCCGCGGTGTCGAGTCGCGGCTTATTTGTATGTGTGTGTGACTTTGTGTCTGTGTTAATGATCTTTTGTGTTGCACTTTGTGTGACTGAGATTTTGAATAGCTTTGTGAGATTATAGGAGAAAAAGGAAAAAAGAAAATGTGAATGAGAAAGCAAAATAGTTGTTGGAACTTAAAGGCGGTTTAGCTACATTCATTCAAACTAATATTTTAAATGCGAAAATAAGTCTGTCTGTTACCTTTATACTCCTAAACCACATAACTGATTATTATGTTTGACAGTTAAGTAGCCTGGGTCAAGGAAAAGGTCAAAGGCTACCCTACTTCTTGGATATTTGTGTTAAAAGAGAGACCCAGGCGAAGTCGCGACCGAATAGTTAGTCGCTAATGAGTAAAAACATACCTGGTGCTCATGTAAATAAAAAAAAAAAATCATCATTTGCTTATAGCCGTCCAGTCTAACTGGATGCAGTGGAATACAAGTATTTTACATGGAACAACTGCCTATCTGACCTCCAGAACCCAGTTACTGGGTAATGCGATACGCCCTAGAAAGACTGGTTGTCAGAATTTCGGGCTTCTGACTACCCGTAATAACTGTCAAAAATCTACAAATTATAGCCGGGATCACCGGTTAACCGAGCTTTCCGAGGCATGGAGCGGTCTCAATAGTTTATATTTTTTTATTATTCTCAAATATAGAAAGAAAGAAGAAAGAAAGAAATACGTTTATTCTGCACAAACAAAACGCACATTTAAATAAAAATCAAAATACACAAATACAAAAGTAGCCAAAAGCCTCGTATTTAGCCAACAAATAAACGCTATAAAATGTTGTTCATCGGTTGATGTCAAGGCTACGCACCAAAGACAATATTGCTATATATAGTTTGTTTATATAGTTTTATATTCATTGTTTGTTCTGTTACAAATTTACTCGCCAAACTTTCAAGTTTGATGGCGAGAAGCTCTTGTTACATACCTACAGTAAAAAATAGCCTTAAAACCTTCGATCAATAATAGACTAGATTCCCGATAAGCGCTTCAAAAACGGCCCGAAAAATAAGACCACGAATACGTTTGTGGTCTTATTTCAAATTAGTATGGTCCAATCATAGCCAACATTAAGACGTCAAAATGCCGCAGTGCGCGTTCAAAAACTGTGTAAATAACCACCGTAACACCAAGGTTTTGGAAGGAATATCTTTTTTTCGGTAAGTTTAAATCAGTAAGTGTTTTTCATAAAGTAAAAACAGAATTAAATTGTAAATTTTATTCAATTAGCTAATATTATAATTGTTTGGCCAATGTTTGTTACGACGCACCAACTATTGTATCGAACATCGACTGTTCTTGAACAGGGAATGCATGGAGTAGTGTTGTTATTTTGTAATGCTATTTTTTTTTTTTTTAAAGAAACTGCTCAAATAAAAGTTACTTCTAAAAGACAGCTTTATAACAAGCTGAATCTGTTTAAAGGTAATTAAACATTACACTACTATTTTAAATACTTTTGTATAAAGAATACGCCGAAAACGCGTTTCTTGACTCCCTTTATTATTATTTTTACTTTTTTTATACCTATTTGTTGTAATAGCGGCAATGTAAAATAGTATCTGCTACTTTTTTGAATCGGTCAAAAATAATTGCCACCATAGAAAATGAACCTAAAAAAATATATATTCTGCAACTCTACGTCTTTCAATACTTACTGTGTTCTGAGCATTGAAATGTAATACCAAGAACTATTTCTAGTTCCACAATAGAATAAGCACGAAATTGTAAACAAAATGTTTTGAACCTAATTACTTTGAACTTAAGTTTCATTTTAGAATAAATATTTTTATACTGATGACTTTTTATTTTCAAGCGACATTTTAAATTTATTGCTTATAAACTTTCTCCGATGAAAGGACTTAAATAAATATATTTTGCAATGGTAATTAAACTTTATGTTTAAGCATTAAGGTTTATAATAAACTGAAGTTGTTAATACTATTCAACTTTTTTCTAAGAATTGTAGAAGTTTACGTGTGTGCAAACGTGGCCACTTGAGCGACTTAGTTTTGTTCCTGATCCTTAATCTAGTCTATTATTGATCGAAGCTTAAAACTATGTAATGGATGATCACCCATTAACAAACCGACCTAGGTAAGCGTAACTTAAGCTTAGATCGACCAGTGCGGCTGTTATTAATTATCTACAACCGCCCAGACCCAGTTTAATATAAGTTACATGAGCATTTACTGAGGATATTTCCAAATATACAGTGAATACCTGAAATTGGAAGAGGAATCTATAAAGCAACGTTAGCTCTCATGAAAATGGCACTCGCTATGACCGTTTTAATGAGTTTTCCATACACATTAGTTATTATGACTCAGCGGATTTTCTCTGAGCCCGACGCTAGGTTGAAGGCAAAGCAAATCCACTACTGCAAATAGAATTTGATTAAACTCAAACCATTTATTTCAATTAAAACATTTACAGGCACTGCTTGTGCACAGTACAGTGCTTGTAAATGTTTTAAGGTCAGTCAGAAATATGAAGCTAGTTGCCCATTCCAAAGCTTAGTAGGTACATATGGAGAAGAACGAGCAAGAAACTCCACGGACACTCTTTTAAATCAAAAAATTGTTACAAAAAATTGGTTTCTTCATTCATGTTGAAATTATACGTGTGAGAACAATGTAAAAAGACATGCACGTTAAAAGCATCCGTAATAAAAGGATTTTTTTTTTTTTTCAAATTCAAAAGTCATTTATTCAAACTAGGCTGAAAATCAGCACTTTTCGAACGTCAAAATTACATAAGACAGTCCCCCAAAAACGCCCACCCTTCACCACTTCCTAGTGCTTTAGCTGGGAAGAAGAAGTGGCGCAACAAACTCCCCAGCAGCACAGCTGTCTGAATAGTTAGAAGAACATGATTCTATACAATAGTAATAATTTACTTTACGCAACACAACGCACACTTGCTGCCGGTTGCTCAGACAAGATTAGTATGATCAATTTTCGAGGTCGCTAGCTGACCATATATTACAATATATTTCATAAAAATAAAATTATTTTATTGATTAAAAGAAAGAACCATTCAAAAATTAAAATAAGCCATGGCAGCTAAGAGATGACCAGTCCCAACGGACGGCGCTGGTTCACGAACATGACTCATGGATCATTTGGTATAAAGGTAAATTTAAAGGTAGCAACGACTATGAAATATTGGTGGAATACCTATTAGCAAAATATTTCGTTGCCTGCCTGTTAAAGTAAAAAGATCGTCGACACCGTTCTCTTCTATATCTTTAAACAATACAAAACAAATTAGCTTTACGTGTCTTAAAATAATTCTTTATGAAAGCCTATTGAACATAATATGCTGACCGATATTGTACAAATCTCATGTGAAAACTCAATCGTGTCAATCTGAAATGACAGCTCACTTCACTAGGTTTACACCTATGTTTAAATTTTTTTGATTGGCTGTTGTCATTTCGGTCCACCAATCACAGCTGTTCAGATTTAAGAGCGTGTTAGTTAACTATCGTGTGGATCTGTCTTTCACAAACTGGGTGTTTAATAATAGTTTTTCATTTATTGAAGCATGAAAATTACCTTTTCATAATGACGCACTTGCATCGAATTATTCAGAATTATTGTGGGTGAGAATAAATTCATTTTTCTCTTCCGAATTAAAATATAAGCGTCAATTGAAACGGAATTTAATAAAATAAAAGTAATTTCATCGAAAAGCGTTAACAGGGTTAAAAATATTAAAATATTCGAGCGTTACCCGAACATATAAAATATAATGGTTTGGTTAAAGTCTTTCAGTGCTCATTATGAGTTCAATACTGTATTTACTCTGAAGAAAAGTGCCTTTTGTCTCTGCACTACCAAAGCACGCTTTTCATCATTCATCATTTCAACCGAAAGACGTTCATGGCTAGAAATACGGCTCTTCCAAGCATTGCCACTTCAACCGGTTCTGTACTTCTTGCATCCAGCGGATTGCTGCAGCCTTCACAAGGTCACCGGTCTGACTTGTGGCAGGCCTGCCAACGCTACGTCTTCTGGTACGCGATCCCCACTCCAGAAGCTTCCAGCCTCATCGGCCATCTGTCCAGCCATCAAATTTAAAAGTTCAAATTAGAAAAAGTCAAAGTCAAAAGTGCTGATTTTCAGCCTAGTTTGAATAAATATTCAAACTAGGCTGAAAATCAGCACTTTTCGAACGTCAAAATTACATAAGACAGTCCCCCAAAAACGCCCGCCCTTCACCACTTCCTAGTGCTTTAGCTGGGAAGAAGAAGTGGCGCAACAAACTCCCCAGCAGAATCTCCCCAGCACATCTAACTGCAATAATGTCACTGCAGAGTTCTCGCCATTTTTGTTAGTGACACTGCTTGTTGAGCTGGCTAAAATTAGTGTTTAAGACCGTTGGAAAGAAAGTTCGGTTGAGCCTCGTTGATTAGTATCAAAGCATGTCGGTAATTTTCATCGATCCAAAGCAACGACTCTTGATTTTTGGGCAGTCTCCCTTGGAATTTCGACTAAGGGGGAAAGCAGAAAAGGATGTACCACCACTCTGATCTCAAAGTAACAATACAGTTAACTAAAAGTTTTTTTCCACAAGATCTTAAACTATCTGTTATAAAACCTTTATTCAAAAAAGAATGCAAACAGTTAATGGTGAATTATAGGCCTATTGCACTATTATCAATATTTTCAAAAATTTTCGAAAAGTATCTTTATGGCGAACTTAATTCATATCTAGAAAAAAACAAAATTTTGTGCAATGAACAAAAGGGCTTTCGACAAAATAAAACCACGAATATGGCTATTTATGAATTCATTCAAAATGTTATAGGCCACGTTGACAAAACAGTTCCAGCTTGTGCAATTTATTGCGATATGTCACAGGCTTTTGATTATATAGATCATAATATACTAATCAGTAAACTTGAAGCATACGGCATAAGAGGCAATATTTTAGATTTAATTAGATCCTATTTAACGAACCGACAACAGATAACAGTAGTAACAAAAGTGAATCATAAAACAAAAAAAGAGGAAACATTCAGCTCCATGAGGAGAAATGTCACACACGGTGTTCCTCAAGGTAGTGTCCTGGGGCCACCGTTGTTTATTATCTATATCAACGACTTGCCAAAGGCAACGACTCAACCTATGACATTATTTGCTGATGACAGTACAATTTCAATTGCATGTAAGGACATTAATAATTATAAATCTGACATAAATAATTCACTGACATCTATAATTACTTGGCTTGAAAATAATAATTTAAAAATAAATTTATCTAAAACAAACATAATGCACTTTGGACAAAGATTGCATAATCCATTAAATGTAAACTTGATTTATGATAATTACACTATAAATGAAGTATCTAATGTCCGTTTTCTCGGCTTAACTATAGACAGCAAACTAAACTGGAAAGAACACATTGACGCACTATGTAAAAAAATCAGTAGTCAAGCATATGCTTTGTACCAACTTGCTCCAACTATCAACACTAATGTGTTACTATTAGCTTATTATGGACTTGTTGAATCTGTCCTAAGATATGGCATTATCTTCTGGGGCAACTCATCAAATAAAGATATGGCATTTAAAATGCAAAAGCGATGCATACGTGCTATGTTCGGTATCCAAAGTACTGAGAGCTGTAAGCCACTTTTTACAAAGCATCAAATCCTCACACTGCCGTCACTTTATATTTTAGAAATTGCCTTATTTGTAAAAAATAACCCCTATTTGTTTCCTCGAATATCGGACCTTGTAATACGAAATCGCCGGGATAACAGTAAACTTCGTGTTCAGCCAGCTAAGACAGCACTACTGTATAAAAGCGTGGTATGCAGAGCACCGATAATTTATAACAATATCCCTATCTGTGTAAAAAAACTAAATACAGACCAGTTTAAGAAAACATTTAAAAAAATACTGACAGGAAAAGCCTACTATAATGTCAATGAATTTTTAAATGACAAATCGCTCTGACTGACATACATGTATCTTTGTTGTTTTGAATCGCATGAATATTTAGCAATTATATTTTATTTTATTTTTTATTTAATATTAATGTTAATTGTTATTTAATTTTTTTGGATTATTTAATTTTTTAATCTTATGGTCATCCGACCTAATTTGTACACCAGCCATGGTCAAACATGTTGTGCCAAAGAATATCCTGTAACACCTATAATAAACATCATTCCATGTATATTATCTACACATGTTTTTGCAAATAAATTAATCTTTATCTTTATCTTTATCTTTATTACAAGCTTATATTATATATTATATTATATTATATACTCAGTAGCGGTCTTTCTATAACTTTATACCTCCATCACGGTAGTCCTTTAAAAATAAAACCTAACAGCTAGCGAGGCATTCAGCCAGAGTATTCCAGCTCTTAGAACATTAGCAGCTCATAATACCATCTTCACTTTATAATTCTAGTTTCCTTTGCTAGTCTAAGTGCGATGGGTATTGTTTTGTTAATCTTGTTGCTAATTGCAGGATGCTGCTTTAACAAGTAGTATTAAATGGTTGACTGCGAAACTAGGGATTTAAGCTCAGTGCAGTTGGAGTGAATTAAACGTTTATGAATGAATCCATTCATTTATTTAGACAGAGTTCATTACATTACATTAAATTAAAATATAAAATTGATATAAAAAAATCATATACACACAATAAAATAATATGATATAAATATGTTTATGAGTTTGAAATTTATTGAAGTTAATTATTTAGGATTTAGGCCGAGATCTATAAACGTTGCTTAGCACGTTAGGTTAAGCGTTATTCAAGTCACTGTCTCACAACTGTCAAACTACAAGTGCAAGATAGACACGGGAACACGTCTAAGTCGAAAGATGAGCTAAATAATGTTTATATATCTCGGCGTTAGCGATTTTGAATGCAACTTTCTAAGGATAGCCATTCACAAATGGCTGTATCGCTCTTTCCTTTGGCATTATTCTAGTTTAAAAGTGCATTTTGAATGTTATTTACCTGATTTTAGTCTCATGAAACTTTCAGACTGTATTTAAAATTCGCCACGAATCAGTAATTGCCTTGATGTTGCACGTGCCAAAAGGTGACCATTTTCAATAAGGTGGGCCAGTGTGACAAGCTTGTTTGCCAACACATATAAAATTAAAATAAAGAAGTTGCGTGAATCAACTACAATGATTTCACTGTACCGAAAAGCATTATGACCAATGCAATAAGCAGATGCATGCCAAATAAGAATATTTCTTGACTAACCTTGTACATTTTATATTCTCGTAAAGTGTAATCAATCAGTCAACCGAGCATTTTATCAACTACGAGTATGTCGGGGTCGGCTTCCAGTGTACCCGAATGTTCTGATTATCAGTATTTTACATGGGGTGACTGCCTATCTGACCTCCACAACCTAGTTACTTGGTAACACGATACCCTTTGAAGATACCCGATATTCTCATTAAGTGTAATATAAGTCCACAAATCCTCTATAAAGAATGGCGACACTTTTTCAATGAATCGATTTTCTACAAGGCCGTTTTTGTCTCAGTGCTTAGAAGTTATAATTATGCCCTTAATAACACAAAAACAATGTATATGAAAAGTAAGCACGTGTGTTTTAATACACAAAAACGTCGACATATGTCAAATTATATCTGTACATCTTCAAAAAGGATACATTAAAATCAGCTCTTCAAAGAGAGCCGCGTCTCGTTTAAACCGATTAACTAATAAAACAGAATTCATTAGGGACACGCGAAAAAGGACGTTAATGACAAATGCAAAAAGATGGTCGAGATATGGCGGCGCAAAAAAGACTGTGACACTTGTCATATCACACATGCGTGGCTGGAACTAGTCGCCGTGATGTCTCTAGAGATGGGCCGAGTTGTGTGGGCAAAGGTAAACTGAATTAAATAAATAGTTATATAAAATCATAACGACTGGTTTTATTTAGACATTTTGATTTTAGTCATCTGGATTAAGCTGAAATAAGAACCATTATATACAAGTTTACTATTCTAGGGTTGAGCCGAAATATTTAAGAAATAATAAATTTTAACATGAAAATGACATCTTTGATTATTGTTTACATGAGATGGTCGATATATTATGCGTGGCTGGAATGTCTCTAGAGATGACGAAAGACTGCATCTTTATGGCAAAGTGCAATGTACCTACTTTCCTAGGTTCTAGTTCAGAATATTCAAATAATAATATCATAATAATATGGTACCAAAAAAGAAGCTAAAAAATACCATAATTATTCATCTTAGTTCTTGGAATCTCGCTGTCATATCTAACACAAATTGAATAGATCAGTCGATCAACACTCAAACCAAAATGTGTGGTATTGATTTTTTATCACCATTACTAATCATCGAGCTACAAAAATTAGGGAACTGCGGCAAAAAAGTGCCCCACACTTCATTCACACATGTCCCTTGTGTCGCCTCCCTAGCGTAACGCTGACAAATCGCCGGTGGTTTGTGCCGAGCGCGATGATTCATGTTTATTGGCGGGTTGCCAGACACTCCCCACCAACCAATGTTTGGTCAAACATTTGACGTGGCAGAAATGTTTTATGTCCAACTATTTGTTTGTCGTATTTCGGGGACTTATGGAATGGTGTTTGAGTTTGTCAACGATTATGGAAGAGCAAGATCAGAAGCCGAAATCCTAAGACAATATCCGTTCTTTTTTATAGGGATCCATATCAAAAATTCTAAAATGGGACCTCATTTATAAGCGTGCACCGTCTTTCTGTGTCTCACAGGGCTGTATCTCATTAACCATAGTACTTTTAAAAGGAAGCAATTTTCTTAATTTACTTTTTTTGTTTTATTATGCACGTGTTTCTGTGACAAATAAAAACCTTTTCCGTCTTTCTATGTATTTAAGTGCGGAAGTCCGACTTACACAATGCTAGATTTTTTTCCGTATGATTTGTACTCAGACCAAATAAAAAACCAAGGCATAGCAACAATACAGTGAAGCATACCAAAACTACAACTCTGCTCTGTACATGCTCACACGCACACTTTTACAAACATTTACAATGAAACTACAATCAACTACTCATTAAGGCCCTTATTACCGAACCTCGCTCAAAACTCAAGCATTACTTAAAACTCGTTTAAAGCCTTTTGATTGCTTGAAACTAGTTTTCAAGTAATGCTTGAGTATTGAGTGAAGTTCTGAAAAACGGGCCTAAGTGCACACACCTTTATGAAACCGGCCTCACGTCACTGTTAATTGCGCTATGTCTTGGTTTTTATTTTGTCTAAGAAAATAGGTTGTAAAAATAGTACCCGTATTTCTTTTGGAAGTTGATTTAGGAACAAAATATCAATCAATGTATTGAATATTCGATGATACGATACATCTACGTCACACCAACGGTTCAATCCTAATGTGATAGATGGCACTGCCTATCTCAGCTCTGGGGCATAACGCTAGATTAGGTAACCTTCCGTGCTTATGTTTGTATTAAAAAGGGTGATTTGCAAAGTAAATAATTTAATGTCAAAGTCAAAGTCAAATCATTTATTTCAAATAGTTTTGAACGTCAAAAATTTACAAAAAAAATGAATTGATTCTAGTCGCCCCTTCCAAAAGGTAGTCTTCGCATGGAGAAGAATGGGCAAGAAACTCCACCGTTACTCTTTTAAAATGTTTTACAATATTTTGTATAAGTACATTAGTTATATTAGGTCTTTACCTATGAAATTGCCATTCTGCAGTACTTGCCATTTCAAATCAAAATAATTTTTGTTTGGCTAAGAATTCTAATTTCAAATAAATTTTATTTTGAAAACATGGATTTTTTTTCCAAAAGTAGTCATTTGTTTATTGATTAGTGTTACATTTTCATCGCATTTCAATCTTTTTCGTTATCATGGATACGTTAAAAATTCGAGTAATTATGGAATATGAGTACCGTCGTGGCAGCAACGTGGCACAAGCGGCACGCAACATCAACGACATTTACGGAGCTAACGCTACAAACCAACGCACCACCTGTTATTGGTTTGCTCGCTTCCGTTCTGGAAATTTCGACCTGAAAAATGAACCTCGCGGTCGTCTGAAGACTTTGGTCGACAATGACGAATTAAAGGCGATTGTGGAAGCTGATGATACACAATCTACGGCTGAATTAGCAGCAGCTTTCGACGTTAGCGTCAAAACAATATTGGTCCATTTGCGTCAAATTGGCAAGGTAAAAAAGCTTGACAAATGGGTGCCCCACGAACTCAATGATCGCCAGCGCGAAGTACGCGTCGAGACGTGCCTTGCACTGCTCAACAGACACACAAATGAATGAATTTTGAACCGCATTGTTACCTGCGATGAAAAATGGATTCTGTTTGATAACCGCAAGCGCTTAGCAAGTTGGTTGGATCCTGGTTCAGCACCTAAACAATGCTCTAAACGAAAACTTACCCCTAGAAAAGTGATGGTCAATGTTTGGTGGTCTAGCGCCGGTGTGATTCATCACAGCTTCTTACCAAACGGGGTGAGCATTACTGCAGATGTGTACTGTGAAGAACTGAACACAATGATGGAGAAGCTGGCACATCTCCAACCAGCATTGATCAATCGCTCGCCTCCGCTGCTACTGCACGACAACGCGCGACCTCATACTGCACAGCAGACGGTCTCCAAGTTGCAAGAACTGGGGTTGGAAGCTCTCCGTCATCCGCCCTACTCACCAGACCTTGCGCCTATAGACTACTACTTTTTCCAGAATTTGGATAACATCTTGGCGGGAAAAAAAATTCAATACCCGAGAGGCAGTACAAAATGCCTTTGAAGAATTTGTTGCCCTTCTTAAAGAAATCAGTTGGACGGGAGTCCAACTGATTTCTTTAAGAAGGGCATCAATAAACTGCCACTGCGTTGGCAAAGATGCATTGATTGCATGGGTGATTCAGTATAGCCTTCAATCATAATTTATACTTCACATTACAAGAGAAAAATATGCATACATGAAATCCACCTATAAAATATCACAGCCTAAAACTTTGTCATAACAGACGAAGCTAGTATAAAATATAATTTACTCTTTTAAAGGTCAAAGTAAGTTCAAGACAATGGGCTATTAAGAAGATTTTTTGACTCAAACTTAGCAGAGTTATGGATCAAGTTGCTTCACACAGCTTCCTTGCTTCGCCGTGAACCGTCTCTCAAAGGGGCGAAAGACAGACCGTTATAAAAATAGTTTTCTAAAATTAAATATACACTCAGTTTTATTAAGGATTTCGGCTTCAAGTTCTTTCGTCGTTCGTGTTTTTGTAAAGGAATGTTTGTGTGTATTGTAGTCAATAAAATTGTTTCGGCTAGTATTTGTTTGGGTTAGAAGATAGTTTTTCTTCGGTTGAACCTGTTTAGTTTCTAACGCATTTGTATTATCTTTTAAAGTAAAAGTTCGCGAGCACATTCGTAAGAAGCTGGCAGTATCATTACAACGTTAATGTTTTCCCATTGTTTGTCTTATTTGTTCTAGTATATTCGTGTATTTATGTATATTTATTTGTGCTTATATTTATATATAATTAGGCATATATATTATATTAAAAGTTTGTAATAGGTATATGTGTATCTTTATAGTTACTTTAAAAAATATTCCTCAATTTCTCGTAATTGCACCTACCACTGTTTATCTCTGCATCACCCAAAGGTTGACTGGTAGAAAATGCCTATGGCATTAAGTCTGCCTCTGTAAATTTCTGTGCTTAAAGTATTAAATAAATAAATAATAAATAAATAAAGATTTGAGGTATAATTAGAAATATAGATATGGGAATATTATTTTCGGTCTGTCTATTTTTCATAAATATCTTTTTTTTTTTAAGTTCCGTAGTCAACAAGGATATATAGTTTCGCTATATCCGTATGTCTGTCTATCCGTCTCTCTGTCCGCGGCTTAGCTAAGAATCTTAGTACTAGAAATTTGTAATTTGGCATGTGTATACATAACATATAATCGATCAACTTACATTTGCAGTTGCAAAAACATGTTCTCCCATACATTCCGTATGGGAGAATATCTTTTTCAACTACAATATTAAGTTTTTTATTGGGATAAATATATCCCAACTACGTAACCCTTCATTGTGCGTGGTCCGACATGCACTTGGCCGGTTTTTTTAAATATCTAAAGCAGCCAACCTTAAGTGGGATTGGGTTGGACATGTTTGTAGCATGTCGAATAAGTCAAGGGCTAAGTCTACCACAATATGGGTCCCAGAAAACGTCCGGCGACATCGAGGCACACCCACGAGAAGATAGAGGGACCGGCTTGGCGCCTACAGACAGGATTGGTCCACATTAGCTCAAGACAGAGAGGAGTAGAAAGGAGAAAGGGAGGCAATTGCGCTGGAGGGAGACAACACAGCCTAATAAACCTATAGATAATAAATTCAACTATCAAAACAAAAAACTCATATTATATTGGGTGATTTTACTAGAATAACATAGTGTTTAACCTATCTATTTATGTCATTCTAGTAAAATCACCTTACCTTACAATCAGTGGCACAATACAGGTTGAATAAACAATAAAAAACTTCACAACTACATTCTTTGTTAAGATTGACATCTATAGCATGCTGGATTACTACACGATAACGTAAGCAATCTATATTAATTTCCAGTCCAATGAAAATCCAACGTTTATTCCCTCGATATCGCCTCATTTCGATGTCAAAACGACCGCGATTTGTCGTTCGGCGTCGCCAATATGACGCGATGAATGCTCTTCACAATTGAAAATAAGCAGGACTACTGCAGGACTGTCCGCTCGCGAGGCGGCCCGTTTGATGCTGTGGGACTGGTGGAAGTATGTCAAGTGGTTGCAAGAGATGATGAGATATAACTTATGTTGAGTTACGTCATAATTGAGAGATGAAGAATAGCTTTGTATTTTGCAGTGCCTAATGTAGTGAACAGATTTTGTTTAATTGATTGATGTGATGGCAAGCAAAATGTGTGTATTCTACAGTCTGACATCTGATCTGCACAAAGATTAAAAAATACTTACTACTAATGTAATAAATCGCTAAAATGTAAATGCAATGTTACCAACATTGCACCACTTCATCCTAATTGAGAGATGAACGGTCGACGGGACGGTTTTGGTAATTTTACAGTAGGAAATAACAATAGTGGACATATTTTGTTTAATTTATTTGAAGAGATTTCAATCACAATATGTGCAATCATACAACAAGACTTGCCAAATACAACAAAAACTGCCTTCCAATGTGCGTACGTACTTATAACAAAATACCAAGTCGCTTAAAAATATTGAACTCTAGGAAATTTAAGATAGAATTACACAAGTGGCTTAATGAATGTAATTTTTACAGTCTAAAAGATTTTATGGATGTGAGATGTTGATTCCTTTTGTCAAAATATAATTTTTTTGCATGCTATGTTATATCTTTGCGAAGCATGTTGAGCTACTGTAATAATATTAACATCAATGTATACCATGTTTTACGCAAATAAATGATTTACTTACTTACTTACTTTACATGACAGAATGTGTTTGGTTATGGTTATGCAGATTAAAAAGTACTGTGTAACTAATTGCTAAAACGACAATGGTGCCGATTCTCTTGTCACAAATGCGTTTAAACTAGACTAAAAATCACCAATATATAGTTTATTCCTGTCAAACGATGATTTCCCATTCTGAAATAGACTAAGTGACACAACTTAACTATATTTTAGTTTGACAGCACTAAGATGGCACTGAGATTTTAATTTAGTGAAAATGACTACTTTGCTATTCTGAATTTGACGTTTTTCACCAAATAAATTAATTGTCTAACTAAATCTGACCATTTATAATCGTGATTAAAAATATTAAATGTGGAATACTATTAGTTGTCATGAACTAAAATTCACACGAACACCTCGACTTCAGGTGCAAAAACAGTACTGTATATATATTTTTTCTTTTCTTTTGCTTATATCTCGAAAATGGTGTGTCCTATCGCAAAAATAATGAAAATTTCGACCCCCTTTATGAAACCCTGATATAGGTATATGATTTTTCATATTTTCCATGCAAAACGTGAAAAATTTCATATAAAACAAGTCGAGAAAGCCCCACTGTGCCTCCGGCTCTAAAAAAATTCACGGGGTAGGGCAAACAAGTATTTACCACGTGGAATCGCAATTGTCAAATTCGATTTAGTTGTGTCAAAATAGTTTTTAAATTTAGAGACTTTTCATTGCAGAATAGCGTTAAGATTCTCAAAGCCAAAGTAAGGAATTTTAGTGATAGTTTAGTTCGGTGTACAAGAGAATCGGCACCATTATCAATAAAGACCTAAAATTTAATTTAATTTTCTTTTAAAATGTAGATAAAGTGGAAATAATTAAAAAATAATGACTTCCGAGTACATAATTTTGGAGCTTTTGAGGATTAAGATTAAAAAATTTATAATGTCTGCAAAACATTTTTCAACAACAGATTAATTTATTCCCTTCTAATGAAATTAAATTTTCAATATATTTTATCTCATTTTACCGAATCTGATAACATGGAACTAAGAGCAGAATTTTTAATTAAATGCTAAATCGGGTTCGTGGTGGGTAGTCGTATTTTATTTCTTGTCTCAGCCATATCGAGTTACAATGTAAATTATTTTGCATAAGTACTGTTGTATAGAATCAAGTTTTTCTAACAGAACAGACAGCTGTGCTGCTGGGGAGTTTGTTGCACCATTTCTTCTTCCCAGCTAAAGCACTAGGAAGTGGTAAAAGGGGGGGGCGTTTTTGGGGACTGTCTTATGTAATTTTGACGTTCGAAAAGTGCTGATTCTCAGCCTAGTTTGAATAAATGTCTTTTGAATTTAGAATTGCGCTGCGAAAACTGTTGATGATATACAATGCCGCCCATGGGCATGCGATTTTTGTGAATGTTTATGAAAAATTATCGAAAATTAACTATACAAGGTCCCATTAAAATAGATGGACAAATTTTAACACAGAGTTCAGAACGTCTAACCAAAAATATCCAAGCAAAAATAAACACTGATTAAAGTGATTTTATTTTGACCTTAAATAATAAATAGTATAATATAACCAACATTTTTAGTATATTTTCGTTAGCAGATATATTTTTCTTGTAAGTATCTAATGCGTTTTTCTTATTATTTTTTTACCATTGTCCTTATTTTGGTGGTCTGAATGATTTTTAAAAGTTTGTCCATATATTTTAATGGGACCTTATATAATGGTCTATCTTTAATATTTTTCATGTTATTCAATTTAATTTTTTTGAGTAACGTTTGTGATCTTGCTTACATTTTTTGCCAAATCCTCGATGTTATTAGCTCGATTTAGATTCTGTTTATTATTTCTAAAAGCTTTAAAAATAATAAACAGAAAAATACAGCGGCACTGTATACATAAAATAATGTACTACATGTTTATAGTACTCATCATTACCTAAAAAAAAGTCCGCGAGGCTATGTCTAACTATTATAGTTACGTCACAATAACCGTTAACCAAAACACGGGTAGAATCGAAAGATGATGATATTCGTATAGACGTCGAGCCGGTGTGCGAGAAAGAGCGCGCGAAGTAAAGTTCGCGATAACGCGACAATGTAGCCCCAGTATTAGGAGCCGAGCAAAAGTAAAAAAAGTTAGAAAAAGGCTAAGCGAAAACGAAGTAATAGCGCAGGCGGGCGATGCGAAGGAACAAGAAATTTCACGCGGATGAAGTCACGGGCAGATATTATACGCAATACTCAATACATTTATTGAAAGAAAGAAAGAAAAATATTTTATTTGGGACACGCACAAGAAATATAAACATGAAAAAAAAAATTACATAAATAAAAGGAGCATATAAAAAACTAACAAAATAATAACGACCTGTGCGAGGCCAAAAAGGCCAGCGTAATCAGCGTAATACGACGATATTTAAAAAAAAAAACAAACAACTTCCAAAAAAACACTACAAAGTGAAATATAACTTCCATTTCGGAAGTCAGTGGCTAATAACGAAAATACAAAACCAAAGTCACCGACTTCCGTAAGTTATTTTTCACTTTGTTTTATTCGAAATCGATTGTTTTTTTAAACTAGTTCATAATTATTATTATTTGTAATTGAATTTAACAAAAACTTGTCAATTATATTTCTTCCATAAATACTTCTTAATTATAAATATTCATAAATGACCTTCAACGCTTAAATAATTTTCCTGAAAGTCATCCAAAACTTGTTCAAAATTATGCGAAAATGTCAGATTTTGTTCAGAAATAAGGTTCGGAATTTAGTTTTGTATACCTCAGGTTTGCAGATGTTGAGACGAAACAGCGCCCAGAGTTCCTTGGACGACATCTTCGACAGTTTTGATTTGCGGCTCTCAATTAAATTGAAGTCCTGAGGGTCTACTTTCACTGGCCTTTTAGATATTCTAATAAAATCACTACGAGATAACTTTCCCGGAGTTTTAAGACTTTGCGAATGAGAAAGTTGAAAGGGTAGCGCATGACCCTTTAAAAGTTGCGACGTAATTGATCGCAGCCATTTCAATTTGAGATATCGTATCATTCTGATTGATTTGTTCGCATAAAACTTCCGAACTGAAGTAGACGTAAAAATTAGTATCTGGTTTAAATGTCCATTTATTTCGATGGTGATTTCAATAGGGATGACGTCTGGGTCAAAAAAAAAAATACTATTTAGTCCGTCAGTCAGATAAACAAAAAATATTAGACCCGTATTTTTTGCTTTATTATAATATATTAATAAAAAACACTTAGATAAAACGGAGTGATCGCTACGTCACAAGTAGGTATAAAATTTACATACTCGTGACGTCATGGCACATTTTAACTTAATGTATCGCCGTAATCTTTTGATAACGTAAAAAACTAAAAAATACGTGTACGTTATTTTTTCATAATTTAAATGACGGACAAAAAAAAAAATTTTGTCACCATCCCTATTAGCTGTAAGTCTTTGTGATAAAAATCTATATCTAGCATAATTATTATAAAGCATGTGCCGTTTTATGGAAATACAACTACTATAGTTAAAATCGTAGCAAAGTCACTGTACATTGAATATTTTGAAAAAGAGTAAACGCTACGAGATGTGGGAACGATGCTGATGCCGAAAAAATCGTTTTTATTATAAATTTTGTCCGTTTGTCTGTTTAGCTGGATGTATGATCCGGATTGGCGCAAAAACGACTGAATAGATTCTATTCGCACAAATATTCCTCAAAAGTCTGCATGGTGCACGTATAGGCTATAAATTATCACCAGTGATCGGAAATAGGTGAGCTAATGTACCTAAAGTTCAAAGAACAAAGAGAAAAAAGTGGAGACATCCTTACGACAAAATTTATTTTTTCGGGACTAATGTCGGGGTTTCAGGACATCACTTAAGTACATTTAATATTAATGTTATTAATAGAGTAAACTAATTGAATTAATTTTCATTTTTAACCGACTTCAAAAACAAGGAAAACGTTCTCGAAAAACCAGTAGATACGTTTTCTATTGTTATTAATTCAGGTAAAGAACTGGGTCCACCTCATCTTTTCGTTTCCCAGAATAGCCAAAACTTGGTGTCTCTTTCTATCTTGTGTTTGTCTCTGGTAAATAATGACAAAAGGGTTAAGGGGTAGAGGGGTGTTTCGCATTTTAAGCGTCGGTCGTCTTGAAATTCTTGCGATGACAACTCCATTGCTGATGAAAACTGTACCAATTCAGATTAAGGGACAATTTTCAACATCAACGGAATACACTGACTGTCTTAAGATTGGTGACTTTCTTAATTATTGAGGTTGATTTCTGTTAACGCTTAGTTCCAATAATAGTACAAAATGAATAAATGGTATGAAAAGCTATAAAATTCTTTTTTTTTTACCTTCGCCTTGTTAGTTCATTAGCTTCCGCGCTTTTACATCGTTCAAACGAAGATATTTTATATTATTTATTTATTTATTTAAAGAGTTTGGAAGACTTACAGCTAAATAAAATGATATTATATGTTATTATATGATATTGGTGCCGATTCTCTTGTACACTGAACTAAACTATCACTAAAATTCCTTTATTTTGGCTATGAGAATCTTAAAGCTATTTTGGAAAAATAAATCTCTTTTAAAAATAGTTTTGACACAACTAAAATCGAATTGATAAAATCGCGACTCCACGTGGTCAAATCAATTTTGAACAAAACTTTGGCGACTGTTAATGAGAAATCCTGAGTGTTTACAATCACGTTATATAATTTTAGTGATAGCCGTTTGTCAGGAATAATATGTAAGAATACAACAATCAGTATACCAGTGTCGTGCCATTAGCTGGTGTTAGCGACGCGCTCAATAGAATTGAAAGAAAATTGATAAAATTCAAAATTCAAATTCAAAAGTCATTTATTCAAACTAGGCTGAGAATCAGCACTTTTCGAACGTCAAAATTACATAAGACAGTCCCCCAAAACGCCCACCCTTCACCACTTCCTAGTGCTTTAGCTGGGAAGAAGAAGTGGCGCAACAAACTCCCCAGCAGCACAGCTGTCTGTTCAGTTAGAAAAAAATGATTCTATATAATAGTATGCAAAATGATATTTACATTACGCAACACAAAACATAATTTAAAATATAAAATTAATAGCCATATGACAGTTAGCACACGCCAATTTACCAACCAAAAACATCGAGAACTATACTCAAGCAGAAATAAAAATAACTTAACGAAAACAATATCTAAATAAAAGCCTCCAGACATAAAGGGCGTGCCCACTTACATATAGCTGAAGAAAAAGCTGTAGATAAATAAAGTAGCATCACTAGTTGTAGTTAGTTTAGTAAGAAAACAACCCTAGTTAAGAGACGGACACGCTGACATGCTTGTCACTCTGTGGACCCCCGCCAGTCTGCCTCCAAATGTTAATCGATGCGCACGCCCGAATAATTAAATATTTGCGCACGTGGCCATCTTGTTCTTATTATAAACTCAATAAACGTGTTTGTTGTGTCAAAAGTTTGCCTGTATTTTCGTTGCGACAAACGCCAAAACTCCCTGCGGCACCACCCCTAACAGGTGGTATATCGAGAACGCACACTTTAATTAATTAACTAAAAACGAAAAACTTCGCAATGGGAAATTCCTAATGAAGGTTTCGGGTGTCGACCTCGGTATGAGCTGCACGTCACACAGAAAACTGTACATCGGTTGCTCACCAGTCCTGATTCTCTGTATATTTTGGCTGCTGAGACTAGAACTACAAAGTAGTATAAAGGGAAGTTTTATAAAAATGTTGCGGTTGTTTTAGTATTTTTTTTTCCGTGGGGAAATCCTCATGGATACCCTCCGTCTTGGGAGAATGGAGGGTTATATATACCGAATAAAACCCCACTGTTCCTACTACTACCATGTGTCTGGGCCCGGGAGATACTTGTCTTTCGCCCCACCCCCGACTGGTATCAGGCCGCCATGCCTAGCGGGCCCCATCACCTAGTGCGGCCGATCCCACGACCGCACGTCCTCCCATAAAGGCGCGCATGCAACACTGCACTGCACTGCACAATATCCATTGGGGCTGCACATAGGGTTACCAACTTTTTGAACAAAAATACAGTATCTTCGAAAAAATAAACAGGTGTGTTTTTAATGTTTTAAATAAGTACACAATTCATTAGTGCTACTTGCGTAACAATGTTGGAGTTTAGCAATTTTGAAGCAAATTGAGGATTTCATAAAATTTTATGTATACCTACAAGCTCTTTTTTTCTGGTTCCACCACCAAGCATTCATAACTGAAAAGACTCATTCTGTGAATAGTAAGGTAGCAGAACCAACTATAATAGTATTGGGTATTTAAAAGGTATTCTAATAGCAATTATCTATTTAATATGTCCCGAATATTCGAGACATTAACAGTTTCATTTTGAAATTAACCACCGCGCCCATGCCCAGTTGCATGCATGATGTTCTATTTAGTGGATTAAACTTTTTATTTAGGTATTGCTCTGGCTATCAGTGAAAACAGTATATTCATATACTTTATTTTTGTTGAACAGTAAACAGTATTTTAGAGTGAAAAACAGTATAATACTGTTTATAACAGTATGATTAGCAACCCTAGCTGCACAGCCCGAATTTCGTCGCCCGCAGGCCCAGTTTATTGTACCCACGACTTCCACGTGAACGAAGTAGCTATATATGTAGTATCTAATATAATATGACACGTTTTCAATTTGAGATTTAGTACCTAGGTATAATTTATAAGGTAGGTATAATACCTTTATTATAGAAACTTCTGCGTGAAAACGTGATCAATTTAACTGCCACTTTAAGAAAGATTCCATAAACCATCCCGCATTATATCCCCACATTATACCACTACTTTCTATGTAAACAGAAAGTATTATAACATCATAATCAAGATACTTGATGACATACAAAGTGGATAAAATACGTATTATCGAAGCTAATGCAAGAACTACCCAAGCAAAGTTGATAAAAATAATTACCAAATAAAAAATAATCTGTTCACAATTGACGAAAATATCGATGAACATACATTATAAAAAAATACATATAGACGAACATATAACCTCCTCCTTTTTTGAAGTAGGTTAAAACAGATTGCACAACATTAAGAAATCATCACACCACAAGATGTTGCAAATGACAGTCAAGCCGCCAGCTTTTTTAACTTCTACTGAAAGACCGCAAAATAAACTTTAAACAGTCAGTCGCTTACAAAAATATTAGTTAAACAGACCACGACGCTAGATCAAAGCATGTTTAACTGTTTGACTACATACGAGTGTACAACCATATGACCGACCTCAGATTTATAGCATTATCCTGTTTATGCTTCAATAAGTTTGCTGCTTGGCTGAACAGACTTGAATCTTTGCCCGTTTTCGGTGCAATGTGTATGACGAAGAAGCTCAGTTTGTCCTGACCGTCGCCGGGACAGGACGTGCGTCCCGTTCTAAAGTTGTGTTACGAAAATAGTAACGTCTATTTGACGATTATCTATATTTGTATACGAAGTGACAGTGACTTGTACATTGTTCAGTGTAACTTTACATGAAGTGAAATTGTACAGTTGAAAAAAGTTTTCATGAATTTAATATTTTATTTGGAGAGGATTTTCTGAACGTAAAGTGAGTATTATCTCTTCAACCTATTTAAGAAAACACCCTTATTTCAGGTTACTGAAATAATGTCGAGTATTAATATTTCGTTGCGAAATATAAACTAATTACCGTTGTTTCTTAGTAAATCAAAAGTGTTTACACAATCATTTTCTTGACTGCAATTAAATTAATAAACGTTGAAAATAAAACTCAAGCACAATTTTAGACTTACATCTACTTTCGGATCAACATAACATAACACACAATTCGCTGATAATATTTTTAGTTTTAAGTTTCGAACCCTGTTTTTTTATCGGTCAATGTGAGAAACAAAAAAAAAAATGCCTAATACGACACTTCAAAGAAGAATTTTCCAATAAGCGTCCCAGGATAAACAAAATTTATAAGATGCAAATTTAAATGTAAATATTCATGAAAATTCACCGATCAAAGGAAATCACGCCACGCCATAACATGTAAGGGTTCATAGACTGACAGGGCGAGTGCAAAGTTCAGACAAAACTGTCGTCAGCTGACTCAACAGAAATTGATTTGACACATTAATATTGGCGACATGTTCCAAGTTTGAAATGTGATGTGTTTATTATGGCTTAGGGTGATTTGAAATTGGAATTATTTTGTTGTAATTTTGTGCCCCGTATTTTTTTTTTTTTTTTGAGTCAGGGTTTGTTTGTAGTCCCGTCGGAAAATAGATTTTGTTAAAGACGTTGTAAAATTTATGTTCATTGTGGCAATGGATTTATTTGAATTGATAAAGTAAATAAATTGTACGTACATACTTTACACTGTGTTACCCTTAATTTCAACATTATTTTATCTATATCTTAAAATTGATGTCAGTACCATCTTGGTACTGTTTTATCAATTCTATTGTTACGATTCATGTTTATTTAAATAACTACTTATAAAATACGTAGGTACCTAATTTTCTAACCCAGCAAATGAATGTTACACTATTGAGGCAAAATGAAAACTTTAATAAACCTACAAATTTTAATAACAGCCTTCGACTAACATTATTAAATCGAGTTAACAGTTTATAGTTCCTAATTAATTAATTAATATAGCAGACAAATGCTTCAAAATTAATTCAGAAGACATTACCTACTAACATCAAGATTATTAATTATTACTATCATCGTGTTATTACTGCAAAAACAAACATACTGAAGATTAATTAGGAGTACATTTCTCAGAAAGTCTACGATTATAATATAGCATAATGATAAATTACTCAGAAAATTTGGTCTCCAAGATTCAGGTTACAAACGCCTATTTTAAGGTTCAAAAACTGTTGTCATGGATACTCTTTAGTTATTACTAATCCAACAACATTTTATAGTGACCGTAAAAATACTAGACATCTTTATTTATTTAATAAATAGAATGACTTGGCCATCGCACACGCCAATAGAATCTACATACAAAAAAATCTATCTAAAATATGCCCTGTGAGCGCTTTATTTAATTAGGCCTATTTAAAATAGGTGATCTTACTCCTTCGTACATCAATGGATCCATGTCATGGGATGACATGGATCCATTGATGTACGAAGGAGTAAGAATATAGAATAATACTAGAATAATATTAAAGAATCCATAAATAACATTATCAATCTGTACCAATTAGCTTATTTACCGTTTTGACTGAAAAAGCATGGTTGACTTTTACCAACCCCATGCCTCGACGCCTACTGTTTTGCAAATGGCCGCCACGCCATCGAGTCACAAATCGCAATTCCCATGGCACATCTAAGAATGTATGGTGTATAAATGCAGGCTTAATTGGATTGTTCGTGAATTATCAAAATTATTATGATTACTAAAAACAGGAATGAAGAGGAAAACACCGGACTGTACACTACGTTTAATTGGTAATTTCGTGTTTATTTTATATTCTCATTGTATTATTTTATGTATTATTATTATTTCTTAAATTTATGTTACGTACAAATGCAGATATATATTTTTGTTTTATTACTTATATATGTACATACTATATTCCGTTGAATCACACATATTTCAGTGGAAAATAATACTTACCCGATATCATTACAGCACACGGGGGGACGTCAATGTGTCATTCCTTAGATAATTGCTGAAAACCAGCGCTGTTGACGTTAGGTTCATCCGAAGTCACAGCATTTCGCTGATCAATGACCTGTTCTTGCACGGATGCGACGCACAGTTTAATTTTTCTTATTATTTATTACAAAAGTAGTTTACTCTGCTATCGGCATTTTGTTTTTGTTGTTTTTGTTGTCATTTGCCAATGTCGCAACCACAGAGTATGTAATGTTGTTACAGTAATTACGCAATATTGTCTTTGTCTGTGGCCTTGACATCAACCGATGAAGAATCAATTTTATAAATATCGTTTGTTTGTTGGCTGAATACGAGGCTTTTGGCTACTTTTGTATTTGTGTATTTTGTGTTTTTATTTTATTTAAATGTGCGTTTTGTTTGTGCAGAATAAACGTATTTTCTTTCTCTCTTTTCTTTATGTCTAATACTGATACGGTCACTATAAAATGTTTTTAGTTAACCAATAAGGTAGGTAACTATTTATGACAAAGTTGTTGGATAGATGCTGCCAAAGATAGGTACTGAATAAATGAACCGACTTGATTTTACATTAGACCTCACAATCTAATTTATTTTTGTAGGTATTCCTTCTTTTTTTTCTCTTCAGGTCCTATTTCTTGTGCGTCAGCTAAGAAATTTCTCAAATTCCTGTCTCTGTGGGCTTAGGCACCTAGTCCCTATCTATGTAAATAGGTATAGGTAGCGCAGATGATGAATAATTTTACAAACTGTTTATTCATGAAATTTAGCCTGCTATTGGATCGCCCTGATCTTACTGGTCAGATAGGCAGTCGCTCTATGTAAAATACTGGTATTCAGCTGCATATGGTAAGACTAGAAGCCGACCCCAATATAGTTGGGATAAGGCTAGGCAGATTTTTGAAGATCGCCAAGATTTCAATTTCATCAGTTGCCTTAATTTACTGTACCTTTACTTATAGTATACCTTCCTATATCCAGTATTTATCTGCCTAACTATCTATTTAGGTAGTGTGTGTGAAAATTGCAAGAACTGCAAAAGTAACTTTGTAGTTGAATATTATTTATATAGGGTTACAAAGTAACTTATGCAGTTCGTATATCTAAAAAATGGGAGTGAAATTGCAGTATATTTGATTTTTTTCTTGCTTTATAGGCTAAACAATAATTGTGTACAAAATTTGAAGCTTGTGTGTCTGCTAGAAGTACCTTAAAATGTTGATGATCGCTGAGTATTGCAGTGACAAAATTAAGGAAGTTTGACCTGCAATAGTTCTTAAATTGCAGGTTTAAATTAAATAAAATTTGAGAATATTCCTATTTATACTAAGGCCTCTTGGTCACTGAAAATTCAGGCTTCTAGCTTTATTCACAACGAAGTTACAGGGGGTCGAAAATGTTCCTGAGTGGTTTCGACAAAAGATGGTACGGCTGTACCTTTGTTTGTTTGTTTTGCTCAACTTGGCGGGGGCACGGCCGTGCCCCCCGATTATTATGATCACACCAAATTGTATGAAACTGGTTTCTAACAGAATGTAATCGAATATGATAAATGACACCTTGGAAATACAATTCAAATAATGTTAATTGTTATAATCAATCAAATTGTGGTTACAATATCCAATTATCCAGGATATGAATCGACCAAGTATGTTATTTGTATTTTATTTTACTGGTTCTGAATCAGAATTTATATACTATATGTATACCTACTATCTACTAAATGCTTCATGCCAGTGGTCACCGTAATCGGAAGTGAAATATCTAGTTTTTTTTCGGGTTGAGTTGACTTGGGCCGAGCTGTCACTGACAAAATGCCTTCATCTGAAACATTATCTTTAATGTTATGTTTGCTGCAATAAACAAGGAAGTACGAACAACATCTATTGCAATTATTGCAAAAATATGTACTTCCATATATATACGAGTATAAACCTCATTTGGTAAAACTGTAATAGGTGGATTCAATGTTAATGTAACTGCGTTAATGTACTTTACCACCGTTAGCAATAATTTATTTCAAAATGCACTACTAACGTAACAATAACGAAAATATGTTTTCATTTACATAATTTCAGTTTTAACCCTGCGTTTACTGTTTACACTCTTTAGCTACAAGGTGTGATACTTGTTTTCAACAAGTCTCACACCTTTTCTTCACACCAGTTGTCTTCTGTTTTCGTTTAATGTTTACACCTAAAAGAAGTTGTAAATACTTGTCTTGTCAAATATTTTCACCTTTTTCATAATTTTTACTAGTTTTGTATACAACTAGTATTTACAACTTGTTTTAGGTGTAAACATTAAACGAAAACAGTAGACACAACATGTCATTGTAGAAAACATGTTTTATACCTTGCTGTATACGAGGGACAGGTAATGCAACCCTGCAACTATTACAACAACTTCCAACACTGTATTAACTAAGTTTTTAAACACCATTCTCTTATCTCTCTAACTAAAATTAATGTCCAAAATTAGTGTCTCACTAATAACATTATCAAGATTTTATGTCCAAATGCATAATTTAACTACATCAGAATGTAAGCCGGAGATATGCAAATTGAGCACATAGTACATTCTCCAACTAATTAAATGAATATAGATTCATACAGAATTTAATTACCGTTGCAAATTCCACATGGACTTGAAAGTTAGTATTTCTAGATTTAGCTTTAATTTGCACGTATAATATGCACAAAATAGATAGGTACAGAAGGTGTATCCGTATGGATTGAGGAGCCATGTCAAATATTTAAACGATAATATTTAGTAGTAAATTAGCCGATTTTGAAGGCCCGATCCTGGAATATATAATAGTAAAACCCTTAAAAAATTACAGGACGATTAAGGTGGCTCCTCAATCCTGACAGTCAGTTTAGAAAATATATGTTACGTAGCTACTAAAGTAGTTGATCAAATCGGATAACAATAGCACCAATATTTAATAGAAATTTCTACTAAATGTTAGCGTAATCCAACATCCTGCACATTCAGTATTTCAAAAGATATTAATAAGTCGACTTATTACTAACTGAACTGTCTTCAAGTCTATGTTACTAATAATAAAGCTGAAGAGTTTATTTTTTGTTTGTTTGTTTGAACGTGTGAATCTCTGGAAATACCAGTCGGATTTGAAAAATTATTCTTGCATTTGGTAGCCCCATTAGAGGAAGGTTATGCTATTTAACATCACGCTACGACTCTAAGGAGCCGAGCAAAACAAAAAAAAAGTCAAAGAGAACGCTAAGCGTTAATGAAATAAAAGGCTTTTATTCGGGTATTAAGTTCTGTTTACGTTTTTAGTTTTTTATTTTCGCTTGAGTATAGATTCCGATGTTTTTGTTGATATATTGGCTTGATAGGAGTTTATTGCGCTACTTCTTCCCAGCTAAAGCACTAGGAAGTGGAATTTCGATTAAACAAATAATTAAGCTTTTAAAAAAAAATGTCTGCGAAACTTTTTTCAACAACAGATTAATTTATTGCCTTCTAATGAAATGAAATTTTCAATATGTTTTCTCTCATTTTACCGAATCTGATAACACTGAGAGCAGATTTTTAAATTAAATGCTAAATCGGATTCTTGGTGGGTAGTCGTATTTTATTTCTCGTCTCAACCATATCGAGTAACAATGTAAATTATTTTGCATGTACTTATGCAAAATAATTTATAGAATCAAGCTTTTCTAACTGAACAGACAGCTGTGCTGCTGGGGAGTTTATTGCGCCACTTCTTTTCCCCAGCTAAAGTACTAGGAGTTGTGAAGGGCGGGCGTTTTTGGGGGACTGTCGTATGTAATGTTGACGTACGAAAAGTGCTGATTGTCAGCTTGGTTAGAATAAATGACTTTTGAATTTAGAAAAAAAAGCGCGAGCAGGTGATACGAATCAACGGGGCGGGACGGGGGAACAAAAAATATCACGCAGTCCAAATCGCGGGCAGAAGCTAGTGTGGCCTGTGACTGAACTGTTAGTTGAACTGATTCCAACTTGCCTCTTGTCCGGAGCCCATCAGGCTATCAGGTTAAACGAATGACAGTCTCTAATGCGCTTGCACTTAATATACGTGAAGTGTGTCAATGTGCGCATGTGCTATCTCTCGTTGCATAGAGTTCACCTTTTGTACTATTTTGTGGTGTATGATGGTAACAATTCCTTCCTGTTGTGGAACTAGAATCACACGTTCTAACGCTTGGGTTGATCCTAGGAGCGATGTTGAATCGCAAATGTGATTTATTGGCAACTTCTCTACGAGTTTTGCTGTTGTTTTGCTGTGGGTTGTTTAGTTTTCGAGTTTATGTTGCCTGGGAAGACGTAGTGGGGATAAATTAACGATTTTATAATAATTATGTTAGAAATTATTAAAAAACCACCCATCATAATCGATGCTTTGAGACCTTGACTTCAGACAATTAATTTTAGAACCGGTACCTAAGTGTGATTTTTAAAGATTTTCGTAGATTTAGTGATTATGAGGAGAAAAAAGTATCCAGGAGAAGACACATTTTGCGCTAATGTACACCTATTACAACGAACGATAAAACCAAGATCTGGCAGAATAAAGTACCTTATCACTAATGGAGTAGTTCATACTACTTACGTAATAAAATCAATTTAGTAAACGAATTATCTGTATTTCAGTTTGGTACGAGCTATCAATAACAGCATGATTCATTAATTTGATAAGTGATCGACTGACTTGGATTACCCAATTACTTCATTTCTAAAGTGTATTAGTAACACGAAGGTAAGTATATACTTATATGAGAAAGTGATTATCTATACATAGGATAAAAGAAACATAACATCACGCTTGTGGAGAATACAGGCGAGATGTTATGTTGAAGGGTTGGGCAGAGGTGCACCTACAGTACAGCCACATTTCGCACAGCTATGTTTAAGTCCCATGTAATAGGGGGTGGAAGTGGGGATAAAACAAAGTCACGGTTCAGTTGTCACACGAGCAGATATGAACAGTGACTTTGATCTTCTAAACTACACAATGGATTTTCACGCGTTTCAACATAATTTAGAGCATTTAACTCCGAAAGTTTTATGTCTATTAATATTTAATTTAGATAAAGCACAGAAATCTAACATTTTCGACATGTCGTCAATTACCCGCACAAATCAGGGGCGGGTCGTTAGTTTTATATGATCTAGGCTTATCTAATAATAATTATCTCAGGCCACAGTAAAATTGTCATCACCCAAAGGCATATTTTTACCCCACAAAAGTCCTTTTCATCATAAATTATTATTATGGTTACAATTTCCATTATTCTAACTGTACTGTTGTTATAGAAACGAAGATTAATACACCGTTGTAAAGGAAATTGTGTGCTATTAAACGTAACAAATGAACCATTTTGCTTTAATTGCTTATCATTGGGTTCAATTCTTCGCTTTTGTTAAGTTTCAATACGTAGTCGATACTGCGATAAATTAATAAGCTAGGAGAAAGAAAAGAGTGGGTGTTCTCATATTGAGACAATTAAGATTAGTACATCGACATTTTCCGGAATCGAATTGTTGTTCGTTCCAGTCTGTTTGTTAGGTATATGGTATCAAAAATCCAACTCCACACTTAATATTATTAATGCAAAGGAATGTCTGTGTCTGTGTGTCCGTTAGTTTTTCACGCCATAAGCTGAACGGATTGCGATGAAATTTGGCACACGGATAGACCATGGCCTGGGTTAGGATAAAGGATACTTTTAATCCCGGTAGTAGGTACGTTCCGGGCGAAGTAGCGCGCAAAAGCTAGTCATGTATAATTTGTTCTTTGGTATTGGGTTCATCTTACCCCAAGTTTCCCACTATGTCACGAGCTGCACGTATTATTAATGTTATTACGGTGTCGGAGGATATATTTGGGCAAAACCTGCCGAAATTCATGCAAATGGCACAAATAATAATTGAAAGAGGTATGATATTATAAAAGTTGCCATGTTTATAATAATTGTCATATTACTTAGTATGTTTGTAATTGGCATTGCATATAATTAACATTTGCTTACAGGTTATTTTTATTTAATTTTTTGTAAAAAAGTGTTACAGACCTTGTAATTTATAACATCGCCTTGGATGAATCTGTAAAGGAGTTATAATTGTGGTATAAATAAATAATAAATAAATCTTAATCCGCATGTATCATTCGCCATTTTTTCGGAGAGTACTCTCTAAAGACAATTTCCACGCAAGCTTCGCCCCCATGCACCCCGTCACTCCACTATGTGCTAAACGCTAACACATCAGTAATAAAGATTAATATCGCGTGCGCTCTTTGATCGTGTTCGAGCATGAAACTAAATGGTGTAAGTCTCAATTCTTATTTCGTTTATAACTAAAGTAATAATTGATCTAGAGAAAAGGTATCTTGTGTCTGGATAATAAACTATATTTTTTTACTGTGAATACTTATTTTAGACATAAAAGCCGAGTAATCTTGATTTTATAAGATAAGATAAGTCTTTATTTGACTTAAACATGAACTTTAGAATGTCGCTAATTAATTGTAAACAATAATAATAAATAATTAATAATAGTCGAGATCATACATTATAAACATTTTCATGAATACCTGTACACACACATTTTATATTTTCAAGTTAAAGAAATCATTAATGTCATAAAAATTATGTCCATTCAGCCATTTATATAGTTTTTTTTTTTTTCAATGAGTTATGATTATTTAATAATTTTAGTTTTTTTTGTATTTTATTGTATATCCGTACTCACATCACAAAGCAGCTTTGAGCATACTTGGCTGACTTAGGATTATCTTTTAATAAAAATCTGTGTGGATCCTTTGTTGGTCGAGAGATGAATTCATACGCTTTTTTGAACAATCCCTTATTACTACGCAAATTTACAGATTTCAAATATAAGTGAAGGAAGTGGTAATAAACCTAGCTTTTTAAAAAACGGTTCGCAGGAATCATCAGGACGGAGTCCACACATGGCCCTGATGCATTTTATTTGCACAAGAAATGCTCTATCCTTATCCGTACTGTTCCCCCATATAATAAGTCCGTAACGTAAAATGGATTCTATATATGCGTGGTATGTAATAGTTGCTGTTTTTCTATTTGTTACGTTCTTTACTTGTCTGAGAGCGTAAGCAAATTTATTGATCCTATTGCACACATTATCTAGATGTACTTTCCAACTTAAGTCTTGATCTATGAGTACACCCAAGAATTTAGTTTGTGTAACTTCTTTCAGTCTATCAATATTAAGTTTAAAATTGTGTTAAGCGTGTTTAGATTTATTAAATTGTATAAAATTAGATTTGTCTAAGTTGATTTTTAATTTATTTGTCTGTAGCCATCCTAAAATATTGTCAATAGTATTAGTAATGTTCATTTCATGATCAGATATTGATTTACATTTCTTATCAGACGTCACGATGGTTGAAATATCTTCTGCAAATAATATACATTTACGATGAGTGACTAGTGGTATGCCATTTATATATAATATAAACAAAATGGGTCCTAAGACACTCCCCTGAAGGACGCTGCATTTATTTTCCCTGGAGTCAGAAGAATAAGAAGAAAGTAACTTTTCATGTACTTTATCGATGACAACGTATTGTTTCCGATCACTTAAATAATACGAACGCGTTATTTAAATAATCTTTACACAAGATATGATTTTCGAATAAAAAATTAATCGAGAGAAAATATTACAATGAAAGAAAAAGATCCAATAAATCATATAGCAAAGTTCCATTCTGATTGTATGCGTGACTGTTTCAGAATATTAATGCAAATTAACATACAATTTCGGCAGCCTCCTCTTTACTCAGGAGCTTACTTTTTATTCTTGATGGTGGAGTGTCCACCATCACCCGTCAGAAACAAGTGCCTAAAACGATTTCCTCAAAAACTGTTTAACATAAACAGTGATTGAGGTAAACAATCCGGCTGTTTTGCCTAAAATAAAAAGAGGCACGTCATCCACAATTTCAGCTTATTTAACCGTTATTGGCAATTTCTTCGTGAAAATGTAAAATTATTTACTTTTTCTTTCCTTACTGCTTTTAGGGAAAAAGGAAAATAAGTTGTGTCGGCTTCTTGTCATAAACTGTAAAGGTCAATGGGTGGCTGTTACTTTTTGTCGTCCCTGTTGTGTTATTCTCTGAGGGCCTGTTTTTATAATGTCAGATATGTTCTATCTTCCAGATAAATAGGAAATAATTTTATGTATGACATTTTCTGCATGATTACTTAACCGGATCTTATCCGTACGTAGTGATACTGTCATGAATACGCTTTCAAAATTCGAACGGTATCGATGTGTAAATGTGACGTTTCACATCAAAAACAAAATTTTCGAGTTCTGTTTTTAATTGTGTGCGGTCATTTGAGTTCCTACTGTCAATTGTTTCTTGTTGTTTGAACAAGTTTTTAATAAAAATGTTGCAAGTATTGATTCATCTGCCATGTTTGCTTTACGCATTGTATTGAAACAGTTTTAACTGTAGCCAAACATCGATCGCGGTGCGGGTCCTTAGGGATGGGCAATCAATCTATCACTATTTGCGAGCAATTACGATATTTAATCTAGATGGACAAGCGTTGTGTGTGCTGGTCTATAACTTTGTCGATTTAACAGCTTTCGGGGATACGACACATGTGACTTATTTGGGGTTATGGTCAATATCATTAGGCTGTTTACGTTAGCTGTATATTTAAACTTGTGAGGGTCAAGGCTTATTACAGCCCTGTATGTTGTAGCATATTATGACTGTTTTTTTTGTAATATGTATGTTATAAATACCTACCAACTGTACATCAGTAATTTTTGTGTTATTCATTGAAGTATCTCTACATCTAAAACGTACATAGCCCAAATAAACTCAAACTCAAAGCATTTATTTCAATTAAACCATTTAAAGGCACTTTTGGGTCAGTCAGTCAGAAATATGAAGCTAGTTGCCTATTCCAAAGCGTAGGTTCCTATGGAGAAGAACGGGCAAAAACTCCACGGACACTCTTTTAAATCATAATATTGTTACAAAATATTGGTTACATCATTCAAACATCTTGAATGATATTTAAATAATTTATTTTCAAGAAAATGTATCCTTTGCCACGTTAGCTTTTAGAAATCTTAAGTCTTCCAAAGCCTTTCGGTATTAACTAACACAAACGAACCACATTGCTTCCAGCTATCTACATCTTAAGGAACATTCTGAAAACAATAATAAACTTAACTTATTCCTTACACTCTTTGTAACGATAACAGGGACACAAAATACTTGGTACACACATCACAAATCAAGCTATAGGTACATAATTTCCAGTATAATCTGGTCTCGCATTGTATGGCCTTTCGCACAATACGAGGTCAAACTATACTGGCATGTACATAAATGTATAGCTTGACATATTGTAAAATATACATGATATGGGTATGTAAAAGTCGCGTGTTTCCACATCAGTCACTTCGCAGACCCTTCAACGTATTGACATCCCCCTACTCTTCAGTACAAGTATTTGAAATGCTTCTAATGTATAGATGTATAGGTATGTTACTTTTGAGTTCTGACTTTTAAAGGAGGTGATGTTACGAAATGAGAAGTTAGAAATTTGATGGTGAACTTTGTGAAGTTACTGCGTTTTGAAAAGGTTTGCTTGGTAGATCCACATTCTGGGTATACATTGAGTGTTACTCACTTGCAGCAACATTCTAACTTTGTTGGGTACAATCGATGCTGACTAATTCGCCAAACCCCGTTTTTAAATTCGAAAACTGCTAAACACAAGAAACGACCTCGTAAAAGAATATTACGAAAGCAAATTACGAATTTAATCGACACGGTGTCAAACTAATCAGTACTTTTGGCTCAAACCCATAAAGACTCCACGGGAGTCTGTGTTTAGTGTCGTTTCTAGTTCATTGTCAGTCAGTAGGGATCCTAGTGAATTGTGTCCAAAATTTACGACCGTTTTCCGGCTGAGATTTAGATGTGTGTTCCTTTGCATTCGTGTCGCGGATAAGCTTGATTTGTGATTTCGAAATTCTCGAATTGAAATTTGCTGTAGATAGTAATAAATATGTTGACTATGAAATTGTTTTGGGGGAATAGTAATGAGACGTGTTTATTTATTGTTTTCAGTTACTCTGTTGAATTAATTTTTGTCTATAATGGAGATAAAATATTAATAACCTTGACGGCGCCTAACTGCTTTTGTTTTGGCTGCCTTCATTTAAAATGATTCTCCAAATATCTTATTCTGAGAATCATATTAAATTAAGGCATTTTCAATATTAGTGGCTAGTATAACTAGATATTAAAATAAAGAAACTGTGTTCATGTAAGAAACTACCACGTTATTAAAATATTGCATCCTTAATATAAAAAAGGAGAATGAAAAGACCTTATAGACTGCTTATTTTTTGCAGTGCTTCTAGTATTCTATTAAATATTATTTTATTATGGCCTGCGGGAATTTTATAAAAGCCTGTCTCTTCTGCCTTATGATCAGGTCCTTCATATTTACAGGAAAATAGTCTAGATAAGTAGAGGACTCAAAGGACGGTGTAATGGCTTCCGCGAGAGTATAATTTGACGCTTATAGACTACTCAAATAGACTGCGTCCACTATTATTTTATAGTTTCCATTAGCGTCAACAATGTCCCTATATTTGTATATGTTTCTTAATTTTTTTATGTATGAGAACTTTTTCCAGTGGAATTTTATTTCTAATTTCAAGTATTTAACAATTTTTTCAGTATAAATTGTAATTTAAGTAACTACTCGTATAATGACAATGATCATTAATGTAATGTTCTGTCTTGTATTGTTTGTTACAGTGATTAGCCATGCATTTTTCATCAGATTCATTGAATAAAAACCTTGCAGCACTCACCTAAAGTTCATTCACCTAAAAAGCATTACAATTCTGACACCTTGCCAACTCTTCACAGATTTTATCAGAATTAAAACTAACGCAATCTCGAGACGTATTTTCCACCCCGAAATTTTTGAACACAAAAGATTAACGACTTGTTTTCTTGAACCACTAAGAAGACAAATTGCTCTATAGCATTAAGTACATTAAGAATGGCTATCGAAGCAAGATTTTCAAGTAAACTATAAACAAGTTAAGTGGTTTCTTGATCAAACTATGGTAATACGTCTTTAATAAATAAAATCTGGTACTTAGCTTGATTAAAGGATTAAAGTTGTTACTATAAGCATACTGTTTTAACGGTATATATATCAGGCATTCTACGTTAGAACATAATAACATACAGTTAATACATTTCTTCGAAATGGAGAACAGCCATCACACATTCCCAGTAAGTCTTCGTTACTGCGTTTTGAAAATGTAACTTGTTTTAGACTACTCCTATTTGACCTTCCTTTTCATGTTATAAATGCAAAAAAATATTGGAATAAAATAACGATGATATTAGTTGTGTTTTTTTAGATCAAAAAACTTTGCTCCTGATTATGTGTGTGAGAGTGGTTTCAACAACGATAAAGTCGATCTCAGGTACGCTGTTAATCCCACAACAGAAAAGGACTTAGGCATAGGCATCGAGATTTTTCCTCATGTAGCAAAATTTCTGCTATACGATTTTATTTCCGCCTCATGTGATGTTACGGATTGGTGAACCTCCCGTAATAACTAAGTTACATCACTCTTGTTGCCAATATCGATAGGGATATTGGATTCTTGTTTCGGCTACATATCGATTCATATTGAGCTTTTAGTTTCTTTATGATGTAGATGAAAATAAAATGTTTACTTTATAATTGTATTTTTTCCAATACCATTTTACTGAATTTTTATGATTTCTTTTATTCATGTATGTTACCATAAAGGGCTGAAGTTTACCATCTTAAAATATATCATAATGATTATGATACCTCACACAATACTCAGGGGAAGGGCTCGTGTGTTCTATTCTTAGTTAGGCTACTACGTGGCCAAAATACATTTATGGTAAATATATTATATACGGCTAAAGTACGGTCTTAGTTTCACCATGTCTCAAGAGATTACTATATGCCTCTGGTTATGGAAAGTTGAGTTTATACTCTAATGCCTCAGAGCCTTGACATAGTAAAGCCAATCCCTTATATTGACACCAGGTAGCAACAGTCTGGTTGCTGCTTAGAACTTTTAATTGGATAATTGGCTTTTCTCTGTATCTCTCTGAGTTTATTGTTGGCCTCCTGATTTCGTTTCAGTGTACTTTTTTCGTACTTTTGCTTGTATTGGAAAAGTCAATTTATAGTTATTATTTTACAAAAGAGTATAAATCCGCCTTTACACATCAAACTACAGGTACTACATGATATAATCATAATTATGAAATAACTACACTGGACTGTAATAAGAATTGACCCAGCATTAAACATTACATAATCACAAAATCTCAAAGGATAGCACCACGAATGTTTATCAAACAGTGTTAATGCCGCACCATGAGACGCAAAAAAGGGAAGTTCTAACGACGATTTAAATCATAATACACGTATCGTATGATTCAGACCAGTCTTTGTTCACTTCAATGGCTGACAACAAAGGGACCGCCAGCGTTTGAGCTTTTCTCGACTTTTGCCAGTAGAAATCCCTATTGAAGTAGTGATTTCGCTAGAATTTTTCAACTAGAATAATATGCGAGTATTTTGCTTAGAATGATTATTGAAGTAGTCGCTAAAGATTTTGATAGTCTTAGTTATCTGTGGGATGGAACAAAGGTTTTAGTTACAAAGATTTTGTACTTTGACAATTTACAATATTTTTTACATAACAACTAACATTTTTTTAATATTTTATATCCTTCTACATCTTTGTCATCGAAGGTAAGGGAAAATTTATAGGGAAAGAAATTATGAAACTTTCAAGGTTGTTTTATACATTTATTTTTTGTTACTTGGTATTCTTGTAATGCTCTACATCTTTTTAGGGTTGCGTACCTGAGGGTGCCAAACGGAACCCCATTACTAAACCTCCGCTGTCCGTCTGTCCGTCTATCTGTCTGTTAGCGAGCTGTATCTTATGAATCGTAATAGGTAGACAGTTGAAAATATCACAGCTTATGCAATTCTATAGCCGCTATAACAACAAATAATATCTTCAAAAATGATGAAATAGTGGTCCGTAAAAGTTGTCAGTTTTAGGCAATTATTGTACGAGCTCTGTATCAACAGCTAAACAAGTTAAGAATTTGAAACTTCTGTATATCATGTACCATATACTATATATAATTGAAAAATACTAAAATTGCCGATTCATAAGGTATTTATTAAAAATTGGGTTTTTTTCTTCAACTGCAAAAATAACTATTTAATTCATAGTATCATTATGAAATACAAATTTATCTTTGCGATATTCATTAAAATGAAAAATAATAATATTTATTATTAATTATTAATATATTTAGTTATTTTTTTTGCTAAATAATATACGGTGGTACGGAAGCCTTCGTGTGCGAGTCCGACTCGCACTTGGCTGGTTTTATTTCTTTCCATAAGCTCTATTCATACTTTTGACTTAATTTATTTTCTTAACAACATACACACATAGGTACATTATTACTTTCTTTATCTTTTCACCGAAATTGTTTTTCTCCTTATCTGCTAACTTGATATTCCTTTTTCGTTTAGCTCTTGTGTTAAAATTTAATTTTGTATGCTTGTTTATTTATTCAATTGCTCCCAGCTATTCCAAGTGGGTATAGTGTCGCATTGTCAACCCTTATCAGCTGTTTAGGTGTTAAGTTAAAAGAAAACAGTGGTTGTGGTTTATATTTAGAACGTTTTGTGTTTTCACGCGTATATTTTTTGTTACTTGTTGAATACTTGAGCTGTCGTCACCATTTTGAGTGTCTAGTGAATTGATATATACAAAAAAATTGGTTGTATCATGTTCATTGTTGTCATTATATTTCATCGTATCGATTTTACGTCTCCTACTGCTACCCGACCATTTAATTGTAGATAAGTGTAATTATTAAACAGATTCAGCTACTATGTAGCGCGTTGTGCGATCAACAACAATATAATTTCGGTTTCTACAAACGATACTCTAGAATTTTTTACTCGCTCTCACTCTCATTTTGAAACATCTCTTAGGTTTCATCCCTTGCAAAGTAGGCTGAGACACAAAAACAGAGTGTATAATGCTAGTGTGCCGAATAACATTACGGAGTCCTAGAGCGGTGCTACTACCAATTGTAAAAGCCGTTTGTTTTTCCGACCTTCTTACCAAAGGGTCATCTCGAGATCAAATTGAATGCTTTAAGTTGTAATTTGTAGGCAGTAGCCGGCTGGCTAAATTATAGTTTTAGGTAATGGGGAACTGGGCCCTTGAGAGGTGGTGAGAGTGTCTGGCTGGTAAGGAAAATATTTTTTAATTAAAAGATGGCAGCCATTCTTAATATGTATAGTTTGAAAATATACATACAGAGAGAATAGCTACAAAATTTTTGTAACGACTTCCATTGTACAATCGCAAAAAGATACAAATCCACACTCAAATGCTGATTCGGGGCTTAAGGGATTTTGGATTTATAGATAAAAATACGTACCTACTTACTATGATCTTTTTTTCTTCATCTCTCACCAAGTTACATAACATCACGCCTGTATTCCCTAAAGGGTTAGGCAGAGGTGCACCCACATTTCGCCATCCACCAAGATATTGTGTTAATACCTCGTTTTTCTTCTCTATCGATCACAACAGATATGAATAGTCTCATAGATGTTAAGTACCTGGTCGACCGAGCTCTGCTCAGGTCAATATAGAGAATGTACATACAAATTCCATGCTGACATGATAGTAGGTACTTACTTATTCCATGTTGCCATGATTAATTATTCTAAGGTTCATTTTGTTCTAAACTTTGGGCGACCGAGCTCTGCTCGAGTGAAAATACGGAAAAACGAATTTTCTAAGATATGAAAACTAGCTAGATCGATTTTTCGCCTCGTAAACCCGTTTATTGCAACTTTCATTGAAATCGTTAGAATCGATTCGAGAACATGATTACAAATATATATACAAATATTGCTCGGTTAAGTATAGGATAAAAAATTAAAAGGTCACGGGACATTAATTACAAGTATGCACTAAATAAAGTTCACAGATTCCTGGCGCCTTAAAAGTCTCGAATGAAATTCTGCTAATTAATTTGTAATTCAGTTAACATTAATGTCATTATGAACGCTGGCATTTACTTTTATTTAATGTTTGTGTTCGTTTTCATAACAGTTTCTGTCAACAGAAGTTATTCGTGTATTCGTTTCTTGTACTGCTTCGTTGGTCTAGTTAAGCGCTATTGCTAAGCATGAGGTCGTGGGTTTGATTTCCAGGTCGGGCAAAGTCTTATTGGGTTTTTTTTGCCATCAGTAATTTCTCAATAGCAGCCGAAGTTTAGATTTGTGCGTGGGTGATGGCAATAGACTCGCCCCCTTTTAACCCCTATTACGAAACGTGGGAGTACTAAAGTACACCTCTACTTAACCCTTCGGGATTACAGGCGTTAGTGATGTTTATGTAAAATGAATGTAAAAGCAATTTATCTGAAAAAATATACCTAGATAGTTAGGGACTTCATAAAACTGGTATAGCGAACAAAAGGCCTATTATATGTAGATGGTTGACCCCTAGATTGTATAAACTCCTTCTCTATTGTAATAATGTTTTCGATTAAAGCGGCCGTTGCTTCCAATCTGCCTTCTGCATTAAAAACACTATTCTGGGCACCGTTGGTGATGGTAGGGCTTATTTTTAGAAAGTCTATAAAAAGCACTTACGTTCCGCATACAGTACAAATCCTTAGATCATCTGATTCATCATTAGAAATGAGGCCAAACATTCCCATTCTTAATCCATCTCGAAAATCTAATAATGTCAAATCGCTCATAAAACCTACACTGTAAGTGAAACTGAATGGCCGACGCTTTGTATTGTCTGGCCACATTGGATATTGCGTTTTTTAGCTCAATATTATTGTACTGCTGAGTTATATTAAACTCTTTTGTTAGCCTCATCACAATGGTCAGTGTTTATTGCGATTAGTTCAGATTTTTATTAATTTTACCATGTTGTTTTTAACCCCCGACGCAAAAAGAGGGGTGATATAAATTTGACCGCTATGTGTGTCTGTCTGTGGCATCGTAGGTAACCGATCTGAATGCGGTTTTTTTTTATTTGAAAGCAGGTTTACTAGCGATGGTTTTGAGATATGGTTTTGGCACATGCTGAGCTGGACTCCCATTTGGTGCAACCTTGAGACGCACACCGCACTTTTTTATGTTCGTTGTCAATCCATTATTTTAAAATGTGTTCATAGCCAATAGTGTCATCATTATGTCTTGTTTTCTTCCTTTTTTATTTGTTTGTATATTGGCACCTTGCAGCTATTTCCTAATAGCTAATTAGTCATTATTTAATCGTGTTTTTGTATGTTGTGCTGTTTTTTGTGTGCACTAAATAAACGATTTATCTATCTATCTATTACAATCGGTTTAGCCGTTTGAAGATTATCAGCTATTTTCTAGTTGATGAATGTATGTGAGCGTCTTCCACAGGTCTGATCGATTTGAAATTTGATATTTCTGTTACTTCAATGATATTAGAAGAACATAGTAAAACTTGAGACTAGAGATGCCGATGCATTACACTAGCTTTTATGACAAGTCTTTTACAGTTCAAGCAGTACGGTTACTGAATGCCTTGCCAGTGTCGATAAGGCGTGCGCAATCTTTGTCCAGTTTTAAAATTCTGGTAAAAAAACCCTTGCTCTCTCCTTAAACATCATCATTACATATAGTTCCTTGCTCTTGTTTCACGTTTATAATTTTATATAAGTATATATATTAGGTTGGGGAAAAAGTTTCTTCGCATTTTTTAAGAAAATTCAAAACATTTTTTAACATAGTATGTTTACATTTAACTAAAGTATGTAGGTACCATTTTGTTCGATAACTTTTTGCCATCTTGTAGGTAGGGACATGATCCCATTGCTATAGAAATTTTGGGACTTCTGATCAAAATACCGCGACAAGTGGTTTTGGCAGTCCTCCCGTGATGTTAACCTGACACTGCCTAAAGAATTCTGAAGAGACCGAAACAGGTGGAAATCTGAAGGTGCAAGGTCAGGACTATACGGCGGATGCATTAACACCTCCCAGCCAAACTCTCTTAATTTTTGCTGAGTGGCTAAAGATGTGTGAGGTCTAGCGTTATCATGATGAAAAACCACACCCCTTCTGTTGATTAATTCCGGCCGCTTTCTCTCAACTTCTTGCTTTAATCTCATCAGTTGTTCGCAGTAGAGTTCAGAATCGATGGTCCTGCCTGGTGGTAACAGCTCATAATGAATAATGCCCTTCCAATCCCACCACACACACAGCATCACCTTGTTGCGAGTTAACCCGGGTTTTGCCACAGTCTGTGAAGCCTGACCGGCCTTTGACCACGACCTTTTTCGCACGTTCTTGTCGTACGTGATCCACTTTTCATCACCAGTTATCAGCTTCTTCAAAAATGGTTCGGTTTCATTACGTCGTAATAAAGAATCACAAATGAGTACACGGTTCATTAGGTTTCTTTCAGTGAGCTCGTGAGGTACCCAAATATCGAGCTTTTTTGTGTACCCAGTTTTTTTCAAATGCGCCAAAACTGTTTTGTGGTCAATTCCCAGTTCTTCAGCTACGTCGTAACTACTAATATGCCGATCTTGCTCCACTTTTTCAAAAATGGCATCCATTTTATCCGTAATAGGGCGACCAGAGCGACGTGCATCTTTGACATCAAAATTTCCGGATTGAAAACGCTTAAACCAAATTTGTGCTACTCTCACAGACACTGCACTAGGTCCATAAACATCGCAAATTTTTTTCGCGGCTTGCGTTGCATTTTTACCTTTTTTGTAGTAAAATTTTAAAATGTATCGAATTTCTTCATTAGATTCACTCATCTTGACAGTACGAAAAACAAATAAAAATCACACATTTTCCTAATTTGAATTTGGAATTATGTTCTTTAAAATTTAAACTTTCAATGATACCAAAACCAGCCAGATACACATAGTATAGCCAAAGAGATTTTATTACAAGTTCATACATACTATAATGCGAAAAGACTTTTTCCCCAACCTATTATGAATAAGTTTATGCATTTATTGTATATGTAAATGGTACACCACTGACTACCTGCAGTATTGTATCTCGTGTTACCTTTGATCCATCCAAAGGTTGTCTGTAAAAGATCGCTTTAAGCGATAAGACCGCCCATTGTTTCACCCTACGTAAAATTTCTAAATTTATGTCTGTAATTTTTATGGTGTACTATAAAGAGTATTCTATCTATGTATCTGTCTAGTAACCTTGAACTGAAGCTGCCGCATCACCTAGAATTTGCAGAATACCCAACTCCCTTACAACTAATTATTTAAATTAATTCTATTGTATCAATAAATTAACTTATTTTTTTATTTTATATCTCTGAGTAATGTTAATTAATCTAGTGGCACTTTTTACCTTATTTAATATTGTTAACATGCGGATAATGTAGTGGGCTGCAATATTGTTAATACTCCTTATGAGCCTATATTTTTTTTTTTGTAAACATTTTATATTGTAGCTGTTTATTGTCCCATAATAAATAAAATAAAACTTACAGCACAAGTATTGCATGTTTGGGCTCATTAGAATAGTCTCAATGAATAGGTTATACTCGTAGATAGATAATGAACAGGTTCTGGTGATGGTGTAGGAAAGAGAAATGAGAGGGTCAAGAGGAGAAATGGGGGGTCTGGGGTTTTTTTTATATAATTTCACTTGTGTTATATTTACTTGTAATAAGACAGACTTATCTTTATTTACGTTTCTTTATTAAATTACTAGCTTTTGCCCACGGCTTCGCTCGTGCTAATGTTGATTTTGTCAATCATTTTTTTATACATCGGGAACAGTCCTTGTTTTCTGGATGAAAGGTACCCTATGTAATTTTCTGTACCCCTGACAACGTGTACGCCAAATTTAATGATGATCGGTTGAGTAGTTAGACGTGGAAGCGTAACAAACAAATAAACAAACACACTCACTTTCGCATTTATAATATTAATATACTAACTGTGCCCCGCGGTTTCATCCGCATAAGTCTCGATTTCGTGAGAATATAGGAATAAAAGGTAAATTCTATATCCTTTTCCAGGTCATTATCTACCCATGTGCCAAATTTCATACAAATCCGTGGAGCCGTTTTAGCGTGAAAATGTAACAAACAAACAAAAAATAAACGAACAGGCAAACTCACTTTCACATTTATGATATTAGTTAGGATTTAGGATTAGGATTAAGATTCTTTGGAGCAAACTATTTTTTTTTGTTATTTTTTATTAACAGTACCTGGTCGACCGCGCTCTGCTCGGTGAAAATAGAGAATACCCATTTAATAGTATAGGATAGTTCATACTCATTCCATGTTGCCATGATAGTAGGTAGGTACTTACTAATTCCATGCTGCCATGATAGTTGGTACTTACTAATCCCATGCTGCCATGACATTATTCTAAAGTAGCCATCTTGTTCTAAACTTTGGGCGACCGAGCTCTGCTCGAGTGAAAATACGGAGAAAACTAATTTTCCCAGATATCAGATCTAGTTAGATCGATTTTTCGCCCCCATAAACCCCTATACCCCACATAACCCCTATATTGCAACTTTCATTGAAATCAGTAGAGCCGTTTTCGTGAACGTGATTACAAATATATATATATTTGTATTGTATATTTGTATACATAAATATTGTACATACAAATATTGTTTGCATAATAGTATAGGATAAACCCCGCGAAAGTCATAAGCAAGATAATAGATGGTTGGATAGCTACTAGTATTCTTGAGAGCTACTGCCAAAAGACGACGATTTACGGAAGTGCATAATAATAGTTCTAGAGCAATGGTAAACCATTTCCTTTGCACAAAATAGCTTGTAGGTAATAATGTGGAAGGAATAATGTCGTCAGAGGGTGGCAACGACGCTTTAGTTTAAGACTCTATCAACCTTGCAATAAACCATGTTTATGTCCAGCAGTTCCTAATAACACGATGCATCTGTTTCAAACTTCTGAAAAGATTACCTGCCACCTAACACATACATTTTCTATTCCCAAATCACATTCAGGCACACGCCACAACAAATGGAAAATTTTGACACACCATCAATCATCGATATCTAGAAACTAGATGCGGTAACCGGTAAAAGCTATTTGAAAAAAAAAAATACGATCAGTAAACCTCACATGGACAGTCAGTATTGACCGTAATAGTATCACAATTGGTACAATTTAACAGCGTCATGTGAGCGTATTTGAAAGTAAAGCAATGATGATATTGAAAATTATTGGTAACATATTTTTTTTTACAAGAAAGAAAATACATTTATTTGATCCAGGTTAAGGCATGTGATTTAGACAAGTTTTAAGAGAGAGTTCTATCAAATATTTTTATAAAATTTATGCGAAATAGTTTGTGCTTTGTGAAACTACAGTACGTAGTTTTTTTAGACGTTAGATGTAGGTACAGAGGTAGTTCTGTCTAGCGGAGTCTACATTCGTTTTATTAACCGCTCTCTAGCTGAGCCAAGAACGAGAAATGTCGCGTAGATATAGCTGATAAACGAGAACTGACACTTTTCAAGCTACAGAACAGGGGTTACCTGTAAGTTGCATAGAATTGTTTAACTTTGAGAGGAACGTGTTCATAAAACAAAATGTCCCATATAACGAACTTCCGTATACTTTACCAGGGGAATTTAAGCCCATACTGTTCTAGATTATTGGATTTTTCCATTAGGGATTTCTCAGCAGTAGCCCGGAGTCATTTTTACCCGGTTTATGGCAATAGGCTCGCCACCTATTGACTGTCGAAATGTACATGTAGGTACTATAGGTACACTTTTGTCTATCCCATCGGTAAATACAAGCGTGATGGTACGTTATGTTATTCTTGAAATTTTATGCTATCAATAATTATAGGGCAATATTAAAAAAATAACCTAATTATTCATATATTTCTATAGTTCATTACTGTCGCGGTCTGCAACAGTGGCATTGATGGACGAGCGTCAAAAATATACGTGAGTCCATCGATGCCTGGTTGCGGCCAAGGCTTGTATAGTACTTTTTTCAAATAATGCGCGAAAATTCAAACTATGTAAATTAATTATGAATTTCAGAATCAATGACGAACAACGATATTAAAATTTTTCACGCGCCTATTATGTTCATTGGTTTCTTTTTTACTTTAAACAGATCTATTTGCAAGCCAAATCGAAATTTTAATACAATCTTTGTTTAATTACCTCCTAGGTTGCCATAATATGTCGGAGTAAAAAGTTTGTCTTAAAATTAAAATTACATTTTAAAATTACACGACAGTTATGAGTTTTCATAGTAATTTATTCGGCCGCTAAACACGACAGATATGGATTTTCATACAAATATTGCCGGCCGGCTGCTGGCTGTATTTGACCAGTACAGCTTTTACGATTTACCTTGAAGAAGGTTTCCAAAATAATGCTCGAATTTGCAGCATGTTTGAGAAAAAGTAATTTTTTGCTCTACTTTTATATTATTATTCTAAAAAAGAATATTTATGATCGACCATTTAAAAGAAAGGGTTATATTTTCACGATTACAATCGTAAACCTTATGGATATTTGGGTTACGGTAGATTTTTCATGCTCAATTTAACACGTCTTATAGCTGTTCTCAGAACATTACACCCGTTATTTATTATGTGGATAATGTTCAGGATTTCGATGGTTGTTTTAATATTATTAATAGTTTTGGTATTACATATTTACATTTGTTTCCTACCGAAACTATTGCATTAATTAAACAATTAGGAAGTGATATTATGTTTATAAGTACTTCTACGAAAGAAAAACAATCTATTAATATTAGACAGAAAGTAGAAAGACAGAAAATATACGTATGCAGAGCCCTAGAAAGGAAAAATGACAAGTAGAAGAAAGATGATTCAATTCTTTACTGATCTCACTAACAGCACTGTGTCAAAACATCATCAAGAGTTTAGCTTTGCCATTAGATCTTTTTTTAAAGTTCAGCTTGATAATCTGTCAAACGCTGCATCTATTTGCTATAGTAATAGTGTAAATTCTACCAGAAAATCTCAAATTTTTTGTTTTTCTTTGGCTCTGCGCATATGAAACATTCAAAATTCCTAAAACTTCCAGAGCATCTACATCTTCAAAGACTTTGTGGCCGATTTCCTTGGTGTTGATAAGTTAAATTAAACTAGAAATAGGTTTTCTCATGTCTTTGTACTCATTTTAACGTGACATTTCCTTTATAAAGAATCTTCGTGAAGTCAGCTGGTATTAGATTTGCGATGCATTCTGCTGGGAATGTTCCTATTCTTATTATGTAAGGATATTCTTTTGTAGGTTATTCATGTTTCATAAATCGTCGCCGTATACTTTAAGTAGATACCGTAGTCAAGATTTATGATTTTAGATTTTTGTTTTTCGTTCATTTTTCTTTGAAATTGACCAAAGCTTTTTGTAACTGGCTAATGGCATCGGGCTTGATATGTTATTTTCTAAGTGTTACTCTCTTTCAGTTCATATTTAAATGTCAAAAGTTATCTTCAATGTTGCGTCCAGTACCTACATGGCAGTAAAAAATATTTGGGTAAATGTTGGTATATTGTTTCCCTCTCATATAAGTCTGTTTTGTACCGCTAATGTATTAACAATTTGGGGGCAAATCGACAGTTTAATTGAGTCGATCAATCTATTCGGATTAGTCGATTGCGTCTATACAACCGATTGTAAGCAGCTGCGATGTGTATTGGTAAATAATTGTAGCTGTGTGGTTGAAAAAAAAACGTTTTACTGTTCCATCATCCATTGTTCGACAAAATATAGGTCTCCAAGGAAAAGTTTGCGCTTCGGAAATCATCTTCTAACTTCGGAAATAAGAACGCGCGATGATGAGATCTAATATAGAGTTCCTACTTCCCTTTTTAGGGTTTCGTACCCAAAGGATCCGTATCACGCGGAACCCTTTTACTAACCCTCCGCTGTCCGTCCATCCGTCTGTCAGTGGGCTGCATCTCATGAACTGTAATAGTTGAAATTTTCACAGATTGTGTATTTCTATTGCCGCTACGATAACAAATAATAAAAATAAATTAAATTAAAAAAATTGACGGAGAAGAAACGTGCTTTTTTTACAAAAAAATATATGGTGTTAAATATTGTAAAGTGGTACAGAACCCTTCGTGTGCGAGTTCGACTCGCACTTGGCCGGTCCTAATTTTTTATATTACCATGATTACAAAGTTATAAATTAACAACTCTATGCAATTATCGAGTTTTTTTTTTAGTACAGACGCCAGCACATCAACCTACCACAATCTGTCAAATTTCTTTAATAGATTTTCAATTTTATCTCTAAAGTATAAGGTTTAAAGTTGATTGGGAAAATTTGACAGTTTCGGGTAGGTTGATCTGCTGGCGTCTGTACATAGATATATTATGACGATCTACGACCGGAGTCGGTAACATGACAGAGAGAAAAATTCATACAAACGCTAATGGTAGGTAGACTACTACAAAGCGAGGCAGGAGTTGAGTTAGAAGCTTGGCCTCTGTGGGTACTCTGTGGCGCGACCTTCTTGCTACTTCGGAAACACGAAGATTAACGAAACGCATACCTTTTCTGGTTTAACTGTACGTAAAGTGACTGTTTGTTTGTGCAGTTTACAGTATAAAGTATTCTGAGTGGTAACTTGTCAAGAGATTTTAGTTACACAGAGGATTTTATTATAAGAGGTAAGTACATGGTTTAATTTTTAAACAAAAACTAGTGGTCAATCAAATTTTACACAAAATCAATGTGGTTCAAATTCATAATTAGCTCAGAAACATAACCGAAGCCTTTCTTGTAATTTTAGATTATTATTAATCTGAATTTACAATAAAAAGAGGAATAACTTGCTATTGCTTTAATTAAATAATAATAAATAAATAATGTTTAGCTATTCCTTTCCTTTGAACTCTAAAATAATATAAAAGGGTTTATCAAAATAATTCTAGATGCGCTGTATTTGTTAAGTTTGTAAAATTAATTGGGCTGTACATGATATTCAAATTGACCTAGTTTGTTTGTTCCAATTGTTGAAACAAAAACCGCAAATTATTTGTTTTTACGTACAAATATGCAAATATTGAAACAATCATGTTTTGATATTTATTGAAAATGCATAAATTATTAATTTTATACGAAAAACAAATATTATTTTTGGTGGAACGCGTAATTCAAACAAACAGATAATAAAATCATTTACACATTATAATATGTATTAGAGTAAACACATCCATTTAAAATTAAATTATATTTTATACTTTCTTTCTTACGCGTGTATTATTCAAAATTCTCTTTATATACCTACAAAACAATAACAAATCAACAAAAGCTCCAACGTCAATAATATAGAAAATTAATATTTCAAATCTATATATTGATATTGAATTACGGCCACTCATATTCTATTTAATCCATGGATCAGAGCCGAAGTCCACTCAAAAGTATTCATTACATAAATGGAACTGTTTTTTTTTTCCTCTGTATTTCCTCGCTCATTCGGGCGTTATGTTTTGTTCAAAAAAGATTTTTCGCTGTTGGGTTGGGACTGATAGTGATTTTGCATTTTGTTGAATTGACACTAATAGTAACATCATTATATCTATCATTAACATCATCGACGTCAAACAATAAACTCAGCCTGTCACAGTCTAATGCTGGATAAAGATCTCTACCAAGAAATCACCACAACGCTCTGTCGTCCACCTTCCGCATCCAGGCTATCCCAGCCCTCTTTTTAAGACAAATTATCATCGGTGTCACAGCTGCAGTATTGCATGGTTAGATATGGACAATGACATCCGTATGACGACAACAAATGCATTTCGAATTTTAATTGTCACTAGGGGCCTTATTATGAAGTATTAATGCTATCATTATTCCACTGCGAAAAAAGGATGGTGCTAGCGGCCTTGTATAGCTCCGTCTCTCACTCACACTGGAATAATGGTGGCATTAATACGTCATAATACGGCCCCAGGGCTGGTAAACAGATCAGTGATTACAGACGTTTGTTTGAACTTTTCCAAAACGTTATAATAAGTAACGTATATTTAATTAAGTATGTCGTTCACTGCTCCGTTTTCAACTAATTACTTTGACAGAATTCTTGAATTAGAATGAAATTCTCTAAGCGAGATTGTATGACTGTGTGTTTCGTACATTTAGTTACTAGATGACTTTACAATGTGAACATTAAACGAATTGTAATAATATTGTGATAATATATTGTGTATGTGTGTGCTCAATCATTTTCACCCTGATGATTCGATGGCGGAGAACTGCATAATCATTCAAATTCAAATAGTTTTTTTGGAGTATTGAAGCTATAAGTTATCGGTGTTCAAATCACCTCGAATGAAAAACACCACGAAAGCAAAAATAGATTAAAACCACAATTTTTATGACCAACATTTAAAAAACAGTTACGCACATAAATCAAACAGTCTCGATTTTTAAATCGGACATCGCCCAACGCAGCGTAAAAGTTTTAGCGACAAATACACCATTTTCAAACTAAAATAAACCGTTTTTAGTCTGAAAATGTTCAGTGTCGCACCAATGCTATTGATTGGAATGCACCCACTAGTGCTGTCAAATATCCCGGCTTCTCTCCGGGGTTTTACCCCTCACAGGGTTCTAGATCCCGCATTTGCAGACATTTAGAGTTCCATTGATAGTTGTTCTTGTCGGAAACTGAATTATTATTAGGACAGGACGTCTATCAGCTGTCTGAATAAGTGGTTCTGGGATGTTAATTCTCAATTTATTTCTCCTAGTATTTGTGTTTGACTAAATAAGTACTTATAGTAACACAGAAATTTATTTTTCTCAAACATGCTTGGAATTCGAGCATTATTTTGACAACCTTCTACGAGATAAAAATCGAAATAGTGATGTTGAGTACAATTTTTTTTTGCCCATCAGATTGATTATTAAAAAATATTTGACACGTGTTTGTTCTTTTTTTACGTAATTAAAAGATTACGGCAATACATTGAGTTAAAATGTGGCATGACGTTACTCCCCGGTAGATTTTATACTGAATTGTGACGTAGCGAGCCCCCACTCCCCAACTTTAATGCGTTTTATCTAAACAATTTTTTTTAATATGTTAAAAAAATTTTTTTTTTCAATTCAAATCATTTATTTCAGGTAAATTACAATCACTAATATAATTATAATTATCCATATATGTTAATTTAATAATATAGACACAATGACGAAAATGACACACAATGAAGAAAATGACAAAACAGACACACAATGATGAAATAGACACAATGACACAACAATGGAAACATTGGATCAGGACCGCACTACTCGTACATGTAGTTTTGTCCAAAGTTCCATGAAGGAGCAATCCACATCCATTCTCCCTGCAATAAGCTGCAGGAAACTGTTGGGGCTGTCCCGTATGTGGCGCATCAGAGACGCTATTCTTTTGCGATGTATCGCTTGGAAGCCATCCACTTGAGCGTCAGCAAACATACCTGATGCGCTACAAAAGCGTGGCAACCCCATCAACATCCTAAATACGTGTCTAATATTTTTTTTATTATCTGACTGACGGACGAAATAGTTTTTTTGTCAACAAATGTACATATTGGCGCGTCAAAAATTATCGTTGTTCGTCATTGATTCTGGAATTTATAATTTACCTTATGTATATTTAATTTACTTAGTTTGAATGTCCGCGCATTATTTAAGAAAAGTACTATACAAGCCTTGGCCGCTACCAGGCATTGATGGACTCGCGTATGTGTGCCTCGGCTTCTCCTCTGTCCATATTTTCAAGATCATCCATCAATGCGCATGTTGCAGGCCACGACAGTAATGTACTATAATTTCAAATTGACACGACGGATCTGCAGCCTACATGGTCAATCACAATCAGAATCATTATGAAACAGATTGCTAATCTATTGCTCTATAAGTTTGAAAAAATATTTGCTCAACAACGTAAATAACGCAATGAATGTTGTTGAAATGTCAGAATTAAACTGAAGTCTTAATCATTTACGGAAAAGTGTTACGTAATAGATAGCTGATCATTGTCAAGTTTCACCATTTTATTTCAAATCGCATACAACCCTGAATCATTCGTTTTATTCACAAGTTTATTTGAAAATGAAAAAAAATTTCGTGACACAAACACTCAATATTTTTGATTTTATTAATTTTATAAACGAATATTTCAAATAGCAAAATTGCAGTCCTAACAACCTCGTTTACAGAATTAAATCAAACACTAGTACTGTCTGTTAGTTCAGAAGGACTTTATATAAAAGCTCCCACATATGAAATGCACTCCTCTCACATCGAAATCTCTGGACATGCGAAAGAATATTACGTTTATGAAGACTCGATTGAATATTGGATGCAGTGGAATTATTTAAAAGGAATTTCTGAAAGGATTCAATTGAGTTTGAGAATAAAACTAGAAGGGTTGAAATGTGAGCTCAATTTATTAGAACAGTATGTTTGTTATCTTCAGTAAACGTAACCGTGTTTTTCGGAGGCAGTGCTACCACCGTAACGAGGTATTTCTATCACCAAGGTATATTGATATTTTCTCAATTCTAAAGTAAAGGTACCTGTCAAGAATCTTCGTTTTTCAGGTACATATACTAGGACTAGGATCATAGCAGGTGGCGTTTTGTAGTTTCTGTCTGCCTGGGAAAAAGGTGTGAGTTTATATATGTAATGACTCTAAGGCTACGAACACACTCGGCGGCCATTTCCCGGCGGCCATTTCCCGGCGGCCAGGCGGGAACCGACATCCAATATGGCAGCCAAGAATTCTTAGTTGATTTCGCGACTTGCTTTTAAATGGACGTCGAGAGATAGCTATGATTGTGTCTTTAGTTATGCGGAAGAAGAAAAAGAAAAATACTCGAAAAGAATATTGGGTGCACCCATTATTACGTGAAAGGCAATTGTATTACACTTACTACTTAGATATCAAACATTATGAACACAAGTTCTTCAATTATATGATAATGTCAAGGAGCACATTTCATGATTTACTTGATAGAATTAAAACAAAAATAAGACATCGTCCGTGCGCCGTAAAGCTAGTGTTTAGCAACTAGTCAGTGCGAGCGCATTAGCCGCGGCGCGCTGCGGCTAATGCGCTTACACTGACTAGTTTCAAACAAACTGAGTGATCCGACGGCTACGGTTGGCCGTCGTTCGTGTATGTCGCGCTCGATCTCGCAGGCCGACACGGCTAGTCCCTGGCCGCTGGCCGCTTGTTGCTAAATGCGCGCGTTATTTAAAGTTATGAACAAATAACTAGATCTCACTGGCCGGTGCGACATGGCCGCCGAGTGTGCTCGTAGTCTTAGTGGCGGTTATGTCTTTCCTTCAGCTAGCCGGTAGGCTGTTCTTCTTATATATTTTAGTGGGTTCCGCTAGGGACTAAAGTTGAGCCATCATTCATTTTGCCCTACTTGGTGACTGCGCCATTTCCTCTCTTTTTGGGGATGCCAATACCAAGCTGCAGTAAACAGTTATGGATTTTTCTTCTAGCAAAATATCAAAGAATAAAGTTCCTACAAAGTTCTACACACTTGTGTTAACCACATTAGATTTTACTTCGGAACCGCGGAGAGAAGTGCACAAGTGCACATATGTATATTTTCCACTAAAAAGACCAAGTTGAACGAAGATGCCGGCAGCAGTGGCGCAAAATAAAACATAACTTCTCCCAAATACGTAAAAACATGGTACAAACTCAAGTACTTCGTTAATTTAAGTTAGAAAACTCGTAATAGCTTTTATACCGAGAGCGTGGCCTAAAAGAAAAAAGTTATATTTAGATTACCGGTTGATAATATCAGAAATATAATATTTTTGATGTAAACTCACAAATTATGTTTACCCTAGATGTAAACGTGGCATTATATTAGTTTTGCGGGTTTCAAAATTATATCTACAGGGATTTTTAATAAAAAGACTGAGTAGCTAAATTGGTATCTTGATCAAGAGGCCTATTTATATTTTGTACGTTATAATAATGTTTATTTGGGGTATCTGATACTACAAAATTTAAATTAAGGTTCGTGTCGATTATCGTTACTTCTTTAGAAAATTGAGAGAAAACTCAATATGTTTTTAATCAAATTGAGTTGAGTTATGGCTGCCAATTTGCGTAGTAACGATTTATTTAAAAAAATATTTTAGAAGTGGAATAAGGGGAGTGAGCAGTAGTTTTTTTTATCCTATCATTCTTAAAGATACTCCGCAAATTATAAATCTTTTTATTTCTATAAGTACAAACACTATACTTAATACTTTTTTTTTAACTATATGAGTTTAGTGTTTCCCATCCGACTACTCTAAGAAGCTATAGACCAAAACAAAATCAGAGGTCACAGTTTCTTTTAAAGTCCAGACATAATCTTGGTCAGATCATGTGAAGACCATGTAGATTAGTGTCTGAAATGGATTTTTGAGCAAATACTTGATATTGTATCCTGCGTGGTTTGCTATCTGCATTTTACAGGAACTGATGTACGCTACTGTCACTGAAGGCACTAAACTTGTGGCCAATTTCTGGGCCGACTCAATTTACATTTCCATCGACACACTAAGAAGAAAATATATAAATGTATATATTATAGTAAAAATATATGCATGCGTATGTAGTTTATAACCTATTTATGTACTGTTGTACCTATTTTAGTTGTAATGCATTATGATATATTTAAAAAAAAAAAAAAAATGTTTCTCTTAATCAAGGCACCTGCCATATAATCTCTTCACATTAAATCTCTCTCTTCGTTTAAATAAATAAATAAAAATACTTCATGACGAACACAAATATTTTAGTATTTATATTCCAGTTTCTGTATTCACTTGCACATACTTACACGATTCTCTGGTTACACTTATAAATTAAGGCGTACAAAATTTCAAATACATTTACCGATCCCAAAATTCAGTTGGAGTCATTCCAAGGTTTTAGAACCACCAACCCATGTAATGTACGAGTTTAAGAACATTTACTTTATTTTCTAAAATATAATTAAATTCAAGGGAGAATTGTGTGACCTATCCATTATATTATCAATGGATAATAATCAGTGGTCTCGCTTCTCAACCAATGAGGTTGTGGCACAGATTAATACAGATGGGGCACTCCGCAATTTAGGTATGAAGCTACAAGTATGCGGCGGGCCCGTCTTGCTGGGCCAATTCAGCGAGTGTAACGTAGTCAGAAGTGTCACGCGATGGAAAGAGAGGCAACTTCTAGGTGAATATGACTGTAGGTGATTAGCACTGTGCGACCTGAATTGCACTTTATTGTGTCGTAGCACGAGTAGCTTTTCATTTAAATGCTTTTGCGGAGTGTCCCATCTGTATTAATCTGTGGTTGTGTGTTCAAATCTGAACAAGTACCTACCTACAATGTAATTTTTTCAATAAATATGTACTTTCTAAGTTTATGTTGGACATCACATAGTGAGGAAACCTGGATTTATAGTCAATAAAAGTCTGTAATCACCAACCAGTCTTGAGCAAGCGTGGTGATCAATGCTCGTGCCTTATCTGTATGAGAAGAGGCTGGCATTATCAATGAATGGTAAGCCAACAGAATTAATGAGAATTTGAAATAGAGGTTGGGAGGGAAGGAAACATCAGTATTTCATTAATATTTTCGAAATTCCCCTTCGTATTTTATTAAACCCACCTGTATTTTCTGCCAAAATGAACATTATTTTTAATATCTTAGAAGTTTAATTAACATTCCACCATTTTCTTTACAGTTTTATTGCAGCCTTTGGTAGAACATATTTAACTAAGTCTCCAACTTCTATATCCTCTGCCCCAAGCAATTTATTTCCACAAAATATTTCCGTCTCAGCTATTTTAAAAGGAAGAACATTATAGAACGTTCCACCTTCAAGTACCATTGCGTTTGGGAGCGTCGCAGACTTGCCCTCTTGACTTCCAACTCGAACTGAAAGTTTAAACATGGACGCACTCACCCCAGCACTGTTTACTCGAAAAGTGTAGTGGTTACAGTTGAAAATAATGCGGGTTGTACATGTTGCTTTTTCAGTAAAATTGTGTGTTACAAAGTTTTTATTGTTATCTTTACTGAATTGCTTTGAACAAAATGTATCATTATCAAAGTTGTTTTACACTTCTGCTAAATTGGTCATACAATCATAAATTAATAAATTATAGCGATTCAAAAAAAAAAAAAGATTTTTTATACTTTATTGTACAACACCACGATATTTTGTACTCAGTATGTTATTCATTCAGTAGTTCCATTATTTTCAGTAGGTACCTACTTACAGGATTAATCCTGCTTATAGAGTCAGTTGATTAAAATTGACTGACAAAATAGTTTGTTCAAAATATTATTTCTTAATTGGTGCTCCATGAACCCAAGCAAATCGAAACCGACTAGGAAGCTCAAGATTAATCAAGAGAGCATTTAACAAAGGCAATTTGATAATCAAATTGTGAACCGGAGTCAGCAAATCAAATCATATGATCGAGTTAAGCAAATTCTTGTTCTCAAATTGAGTTATAGTTCAAGACAATCATAAAACTTTGAAAGGATAAAAATCGTGAATTCTTGGAAAAATTTACTGGAATACCCAAGTTGACGAGATTTTGTGGAAAAGATCGGGTCTTTTGCTTCACCGCTAATCCTAAGAATCTATGTAGTTAGAAGCAAATGCGGGAAAATGCTCTGAGGGCAAGACAGGATTATAAAAAACGACATTAATGAAGCGAAAAGCAATAAGCGAAACGAATTCTTCAAGTAATTTTTTTATCTGCTTCGTTGGTCTACTGTTCGCAAGCGCTACTGCGGAGCATGAGGTTTGATTCCCAGGTCGGGCAAAATGCATTTATTTTCTATTCGGAATTTCTCTGTAGCAGCTTGGAGTCTTTTTGCCCGGTTGATGGCAATAGGCTCGCCCCCTATTACATGGGACTTAAACATAACTGGCGAAATGTGGGTGTACTATAGACCTCTGCCTAAACCCCTAAGAATGCAGCATTACTTTTATTTCTAATTAAAGAGTTCATCATCATCATTATCTGTCTAGTCTTTGCCCAACTAAATTCAAATTCATTTATTAATTTGTTCAGATGTTATATAAAAATTAAAAAAAACATGCGGGGCAGTCTTTGGGGACTGCCGATAGAAGTGAAAACTAAGTAAGCGTGCGGTGACGATGACGCGAGTTTCACGCTTTTTGTTCACCCAAAAAGTACACATATTATATACACAGTATACATATAGCTCATGGAAAGCGTTCGAAGACGATGACGCGAGTTCCATGATTTTTGCTCACCCAAAAAGTGCTCAACGCGCCTAAAGAAGTTTTCACTTCAAAAAAACGTTAGTCCATACTATGTCCCGCCAGAAGGCATATAAAAAAACTTAGGTAATCGAATGTCACACAAACAAAATATAAACAAAAAATTAAAATAAAGTCAATAGGTAGATGTCACAATTTCATGCCAAACACTAATAGTTAATAATCTAATAATTTATGTCAATAAATTAAGACGGCACATAAACAAATGGAAGTATTTAGTCACAATTTCGTATACAATAATAAATGAAATAAAAAATGTCAATATAGAATATCTTTATCTTAGTTATTCAGATAGTTATATAATTATATAAATATAATTTTAATTTGTCATTAAGATATTCATTAACAGAATAATATGCCTTGTCATTCAATAATTTAAAAGCTTACGTTAAAACTCATTCATGTTGCTGCTTGATAGAATTTGTTATAAATCTTTGAAGCCATTGCATATATACTATTGTAGAGGAATTTGGTTTTATTGCAACTTTTTTGAGCGCCGTTGACTTTCAACAGATTTATATAAAAACAGGTTGTTTTTACAAATATACAGAGAGGGATTGTACAGTCAATATTTTTAACTATGTTGAAGTCGGCTTCTTGTCTAACCGGATGCAGCTGAATACCAGTACTGACTGCCTATCTGAACTCTGCAACCCAATTACAATACGATAACCCGATAAGACTGGATAACAGTTCATTTTTTTCAAAAACATAAATCTGAAAATACTTACTGACCATCACTTTTATCTCAATAAATGTGAGTTCCATCTTATAGAAAACCTTTACCACACAAACTGCAAAAAATAACGTTTTTTTTAACGACATCCGCCCGCCCTTGCTAACGTCCGTTTTCCGCACCTTGCCCTAACCTGGGTAACAAGTTTAAGAGGTTATGTGTTTATAGGTCACGATGTTCGATATTGTGCGTTCAATGGATTTATCCTAATACATAATACTATTAGGTGGAAAATATACGAAAATTGTGTTGTTTTGTGAAAAAAAAACAATTTTATAAATAACTTACTTTTGTCTTGACTCCTCCGTTGGTCGTTGCCAAAAGCCTTTGATCCCGGCTATCATTCGTGGATCTTTGACAGTCGTTACGGGTCGTCAGAAGACCGGAAGTCTGATAACCAGTCTTACCAAGGAGTATCGTAGTATCCAGTTACTGGGCTGTGGAGGTCAGATAGGCAGTTGTTCGATTTAAAATACTGTTATTCAGCTGCATCCGGTTAGACTGAAAGCCGACCCCAACATAATTGGGAAAAGGCTAGGCAGCTTTATTTGGACATTTTTTCTTGATTTTGAGTGAATTTCAGTAACACACTGAGGGCTAGTGTTCTAATTACAATCAACAGTCGGCTTGGCTTCCGTTTTTTAGTGTTTTCCTTGTACCTTAACCGAAAGCGACTGTCGCGCGAATATGCGATTACACGATCGTTGACATGAATTATGACGTACAAACACGACTTGATTGAAACGAGCGCGACTATCGTTTTCTCGCGGGACAGTCGCCTGCGGTCAGGACACGGCCTTAACGGTTCGAAGGTTTCCTGCTAAAATGTCGAACATTAGATAGAGATCGAGATTTCGATTTGAGACCGAAAATTCAAGACTCGTTGCCATAACATTAGCGTCATTACAGTTGGCTAAAATATACGTTTATCTATTACTTCAATGAGAACAGATTAAATGATTCAAACGGAGCCAGATATCGTTACCCAGATTCTATTGATAAGATTCCAGATGGTATTCAGTTGTCTCTTTTAATAAACTTTCGACTGTTAGTTCAGTTCTAGGTAAACTTTGACTATCCTTTGATAATTAAAAACTCAGAACACATTTAAAATGAAAAAGAGATTAATTTCAGTTCATAATGAACAAGCTTTGTTAGTCCACCAGACTATAACAAATTTCCAATTATTTTGTAAGAAAATGGACCTAAAATATAGGCGTGAACCGCAGAGCTGGGCTTATTGAAATTAATAAGTCTGGAATAACCTTTTCAACTTTTCAATAACAGATTGTTTTGAGTTCAGACGACTTAGTCTGTGATTTACAGCCAAGTGTTGTCGAGAGCAAGCCGAGTTCTGCCGAAATTCTCCGATTCCGTTTTGAAGATGATATTTTGATTGTTAGGTATATGAGAAGGTACTTGTTTAATGATAATCTTGATATTGGATACGGTAATTGTGATATACTGGATTTTACAACGATATTGCTGTTGTAAAGGAAGACTAAAGTAAACTATTAACTCCAAAGTTAAGGGATAATGTTTTCACTGCTGGTACACAGCCCTCCTCTCTGCGAGAGGGAGTGGGCCGTAATCCACCACGCGAGCAGAGTGCGGGTTGGTAGATGTCAAATGTCTTCGAATTTTTGGTTCTAGGACATGCCGGTTTCTTTCGCCGTTCTGAGAGCAGTGGTGATGAAATAATTTACACAAAGTAAAGCGCCTGTCAGGTTTCAAATCTACGACCATAAGTCGCGGTCGTTATCACTGGGCCACCATTGCTCTTCAGGGATTTTCTGGTTGCTGCTCAAGTTTTAATAAAAGAAAACAATAACAAATTGACCTTACGAAAAACCTTTAAAGGCAACGTTAACTGCCAATATAGCCTCAAAGAGATGTCAGCAAGTGAAGGGGTACGGATAGGACCGATGCCTGCCGGGGTTGCGGGAAAGTCCGAAAGGGATACCGTGGCCCCTGGCAACGTACAGGCAACGGAAGGAACACGGGTGGGTTTTAGTCAGTAAGAGTCTGACACGCCCTCCTGCTCCACCCAGAGCGGGAGAAGTTATTTGATAATTTCCCATCCAAAAAAAAAAAAAGAAGCTGCCATATAGCCATTCTCAATTCGATGAACTTGAACGGGTTACCGAAAGCGCATTGCGACTGCTAAGTACAGGATTTCACGAAAATTATTGTTTCTGATATCATGCTTCCAAAGTATTTGTCAATAACGTACTTTATGAAGCGATTTACCGTTATATTTTATTTCATTTTATAACGTCACTTGAGATTTTCCATATAATGAATATTCAGTGTAAGGTACAGGGTGATTGACCTCAACCTCGCTTATATAAATTCTATTTCAGTACGTTGCGGAAAACAGTAGGACTTTTCAGGCTGTTATTTCAAAATGTATATAATTCTATTTCGGAATAGCGCAGGAATTTTTAGGTTATTTTTTGTACATGATATTTTATAACGCTATTCCAATCCAATTATTGATAAAAAAATATGCTGCAATTTATTGCAGGCGGGCTATAAATGTCAAGTCTATTAAATCAAACTCACCTACAGCACGACCAAAACAACTGCGTCGATTTATAATATTAATGTACGTGACAAAATATTCAGCTGACAAATAAAACTGACGGCCCTAAATTATAGTCAAATTGTTTTTTTAAAACCCCTGAATGATGTTCGTAGGTTTTTTCATTTTCGACAAATTGGGTCACTGTCGCTAACTCAAAAGTACAGATAGTAGTTTCATTGCGTGTAGAATACGGGCACCAACCGTAACTTTTTCAATGAGAGATTCGAATCGTCTGTTGACCTGATAGAGAAGAAGATACTTGTCCGAAGTCAATCAATCTGCCCAGCCTCCCAACTATATTGGGGTCGGCATCCAGTCTAAACGGATGCAGCTGAATACCAGTATTTTACATGGAGCGACTGCCTATCTGACCTGCACAACCCAGAGTAACTGGGTAATACGATACCTCTTGGTAAGACTGGTTGTCAGATTTTCGAGCTTCTGACGACCCGTAACGACGTTCAAAGATCCACGAATGACAGGCGAGACCACCTGCTTAACGTGCTTTCCGAGGCACGGAGGAGTCTCGGTATGCCATCCACAGACCAACCCCGGCCAAGCGTAGCTTAACCTGATGTATTGACACGTACGGCAGTTATTACTTAGCCTTGAGCTCCTCGTGGCTGAGTTATAACTGTCCAAAGTATACTAAATAAAAAAAGTCAAACTAAAGAAAAACCACTGTCTCAAAACCGGCCAAGTGCGAGTCAGGCTCGTACACGAAGGTTTCCGTACCGTATTTAAGATCGAGCAAAAACCGCCGAAAAAAAGCATTTCTTTTTATGGGATCACTTTAATTATTAACTTTATTTAATTTTTATTATTTGTTGTTAATACACAATCTGTAAAAAATTTAACTGTCTACTTATTACGGTTCATGAGATACAGCCCGCTGACAGACATACGGACGGACGAATGGACAGCAGAGGCTTAGTAATGGGGTTTCGTTTGGCACTTCCTTCAGGTACAGAACCCTTAAAATGCAAATATGGTCAGTAAAACGAAGTGAGCAAGCGTGGTGAATAATACTTACTCTATTATTGAAGTGAACTCTAATACACATTACAGTCTTAAAATAGTATATTATGCAATTAGTGAATAAAGGACGGATTTAAAGCGAGGGCCATAGATGAATCTCGAGCAAGTGAAGGATTCTAACGATTGAATCACGACCGTACGGAGTGATCCATGATGATTCAAGTGTAAGTTTGAACAATTTGTGTTTCTACAACTTACAGTATTAAAAATAGCGCCAATTTTAGACACGAAAAGAGAATTTAATTTATAAATGAATAGATACAAATTGTCAATAACGCAAGATGTTTCAACTCCCTAAAAACTTAGGATATTGGCTCAGAAGATGGCAAACCAAGACAAGTAATTTACTATTGTTTTTGTCCACAATGGGTTGGCAATCTGCTATGATTTGTGAACTACAACCAAGATTTATGAGCATAAAATGTAATTGGTTTTAGTTTGTAGCGGTTATAGGCAGTGTCAAAATCAGACTGTTCTGAACTTTGTTTTATAGGTTGGTCCACTTGCTTGTAATCTTCGGTCGAGTTCTTGGGAAAATGTTAAGTGGACCGCAATTCCTTTTGCTATACGGTCCGTAAAATCAGATTTTACTTAAACTTTGTCATAGATTTTAGCTTATAATAAACCAGTTTACAGCCGTTTTTATTTCGTCTCTTTTTCAAGTAAGCTCCGCTTTGATACTTCACCAGGAGACAGTGTCCTCTTTATATATTTTTTTCAAACATGCTTGGAATTTTGAGCATTATTTTGACAACCTTCTTCGAGATAAATCGAAAATGTACTGTACTGGTCAAATACATGTGAGCTCGCGGCCAGCAAAGTTAGTATGAAAATCCGTATCTGTCGTGCTTAGCGACCAAATAAATTATAAAAATTGAACGAACTTATTACTTTGACACATGACAATCCAGGAGGTAACGTATTGGGCACGCCACTATTGCGGCGATAAGTCCCCTCTTTGAGGAGTGGCTAGAGAGACGCCACGGCGTCCTCACCTTCCGCCTGACGCAGGTCCTCACCGGACACGGTTGTTTCGGGAGGTTCCTGTTCCGGATAAAGCGGCAGGAAACGCCCGGGTGTCATCACTGCGTGGATCGCCCGGAGGACACGGTGGAGAATATGGTGGAAGTCTAGAAGAGCAGGGCATCGCCGTGTCCTCGTGGAGGCGATCGGAGGCGGGGATCTCTCGCGTCCGGCCCTGGTCCAGGCCATGGTACGGAGCGAGATGGCATGGAAGGCCGTCAGCTCCTTCTGCAAAGCAGTAATGCTCACAAAGGAAGAAGCGAAACGCCTGAGGGAGAAACAAATTTCACGCCCACACGTCCCTAGCGGCTGCAGGAGACGTCCTGGGCGTCGGGAATCGCAGGCTTCCTGGCCACCGTAGACGCAGGCTTGTGGACGGTGAGCAATGGGTAGCTCGCCGTTCGATAAGGACCAGGCCCGGTTCAACGGCGCGTTGTGTTCCACGTGCACCTCAGCGATATGTCAGCAGAACTGAAGGGGTCCGTTAGGACTGATACCTGCTGGGGTTGCAGGAAAGTCCGAAAGGGATACCGTGGCCCCTGGCAACGTACAGGGAACTAAAGGAACAATAGAGCTGTTTAAAGTAAATAAAAAACAAATGAGCATATTATCGGCGTGTGAAAAATTTTCATAGTTCGTCATTGATTCTGGAATTTAAAATTAATTTACTAAGTTTGAATATCCGCGAATTATTTGAGAAAAGTATTCTACAACAAGCATTGGCCGCAACCAGGTATAGATGGACTCACGTATGTTATTTCTCTCACGTTATTATTTTCACGATCGTCCATCAATGATCCTGTTTCAGGCCGCGACAGTAATGTTCTATTGAAGCCATAGTTGTTGGAACTTTATGAGTAAACAAAACAACACAAATGGCGGTGCCTCGCACTCATTTTATAATGTTACTTTGTCTTTGCTTATTGCTCCATCTAGCTCATTTTAACAGTAATCATCGTTTGTGTCAAGTAACTGTTCGTGCAACATCGAATCTCCATAACCAAAACCGGTTGATCCGCCGCACTTAAGTGCAGGAATTACTTTTAAAACACCCCCCATAAAGATCCTTATGCGTTCTTACCAAATTCAATTCCAAATAGATTGCGAGCGTTTATTTTTATCAATATAGCCCCGTTGGGCCACAACACAAATCTGTGGCTTCACTTTACGGGCCCTTTTATTGTTATGGAAAGCTATTTTGAAACTTTATTGTGTACTAACTATAAGGTTTGTGTCTGTACTAACGAATCGTATTCTTTATCATGTACGCATCGTTTAATCGTAATTGCAGCATTTTGTTCTATTACTAACAAACTGGCTAGATTAGAGGTTTTAGTTGGATTCTAAATCATTTGTATATTACGTTGCATTATAGATTGATATATGTAAAGTCTACTATAATAGGTATTTGCAATTGCAGAATTGCAAATGCTTATGATGCATTGCAATTTGCAATCTTCTTCTTATGTAAAGTCTCTTAAATTTTACATGCCAGTTTCATTAGTTTAAATAGGCCTTCACAAAGTAAGCACCAATATAGAGATTATTTCTTTAACATTGCGAATACTACTCAGATAACAAGTCACGCTCTAAATGACACTCATCATAAAACGATTCTCCTTATAAAACTCAACATTTTCATTTCCAATTTTTTGCTCAAAATTTTTATGTTGAGTATTAAATTAGTGCGATCCCTGTACTACTCCTACCTACTCCTTAATGGATCACGTACATTGAGCATTAAGGTTGATAGTAAGAGCGGAACGTTCGGTGCTTCTGAACTTTTTACTGAGTCTTCGAAGTTTTTGTCAAAGCTTAATGTGCTCCCGGAATTATTTATAGCAGTTATGGTTCTGAAAAGGAGAATAGTTAACAAGATTTGCTCTGCGGGTCTACTGTAAAAAGATATTTTTGTTTTTCCGGGAAGTATTCTTCGTCCGTTTTCAGATATTTCTTCGAAACCTAACCGAATATATTCGTCAGATAAGCCGCAAAACGCATCATACTGATAGGTAAAGAATAGGCGGCTACAGTTCGCAAATTGAAGTTTATTATTGTAACATTTTTTCTAATAATTATTACATAAATATTGTACTTGTTCTTATGAAACACGAGACAGTAATTAAGCCAAACAAGGCAATACACAACGCAAGATAAACCTCAATTCCCTAATTCTGCTTACAAAGTAAAGGAATAGTTATTTAGTTATCTTAACCCTTAAATTTCATAAGATTAGACACTACAGTGCTTGACTTTATCCCAAAACTGACCTATCTAAATTAGGTCGTAGCTTCCTCTGATAATATACGTGTAGGTATATCTGAACCGACTCAATTATTGTCAAAGGATTTCAGTATTCCGGGGTAGAACGTTCTCAAGGAAGATTATATTTTAGACTAGCTTTCGCCCTCGGCTTCGCCCGCGTAGAGGTCGGAAATTATCCCACGGAAACGTACTACCGAGATGAAAAGTATCCTATATGTTAATCCAAGTTATAAACTATCTGTTAAATTAAAGGTGTGCTACGTGCGGCTTTTTTAGTGTAAAGTGAGGTAAGAGGCCGAAGTTAATTTAGGACAGAAGGGATTTGACAATTCAAAAGTCATTTATTCAAACTAGGCTGAGAATCAGCACTTTTCGAACGTCAATAAGACAGTCCCCCAAAACGCCTACCTTAGCTGGGAAGAAGAAGTCGCGCAACAAACTCCCCAGCAGCACAGCTGACTATTCAGTTAGAAAAAAATGATTCTATATGCAAAATAATTTACATTACGCAACACAAAACAAAATTTAAATTATAAATTAATAGCCATATGTAAGCTAGCACACGCCAATATACCAACCAAAAGTATCGAAAACGTTATACTAAGGCAGAAATAAAAAAAATTGGACTAAACGTAAACAATATCTAAATAAAAGCCTCCAGGCACAAAAAGCATGCCCACTTACATATAACTATATATAGCTGTAACTAGAAGTTATAAATGATAAAATAGGACCATCGAGGTAAACAAAATCATGAAGAACCTAAATAAGCAAAGTTATCGAACTCAAACAAGCCAGGGAAGAATGGCACAAAAGTAAGGAGCCCTATTTATACTCATTCGTGGGTAACTCGATGCATTTAACCTTCACGGAATACTATTATATTTTTAATTGAACTATATAAAATATAGAATTGCTTCGATCAATTAACACAGCCTATCGCAGTATACCGTTGGCCATAGGCTTCACCCTAGTTGCACCAAAAAAGTCTAGTTGTCCACCCTTCCAGTACATCCTAGCTCGCCTTTTTTGTACCTACTTTACCTCTCAGTAACAAAATAACCAACATAATATTTTACAACGCAAGCATACTAATTCTCATTTAAAACTCCATAAGTATTTAACCGAAATAAATCTATAACATTTCCGCCAACGACAGCAAAAATGAAAAAAAAAACCTCGCACAAAATTTTCGTTCATAACCGTGAAAAAATCGTTGTCCTTCGCAGGTAAGGATAATCAAATATCTGGGAGAACAGACCCGTATATCAAAGGCCTCGGTGGGGTGCTTATGTGAAAAGCGGGTTGGAATAACTTAGGACCCTAAGGTTGTTACTTTAGGTTGCTCAAAAAACCGGATCATCTGCTGAAATTGTGTAAGTCAACTATAGAAAATTATGAGTGTTAGGTGTTATTAAATTCATTCTCATATTGGGCGACGTTCGGTCTAAACGGTGCAAAGATAACTAGGTGACGTAAATGTGTTTGAAAGTATACGTGAGTCTGATAGATTTTTCCCTTTTATTTATAGAAAACCATTTTCCATTTTTATGGTTCATCTATTAAGTAAATAGCTATATTGTACTTGAACCCAAAGTCAACAGTTTTGTTCGGTATAGAAGTACTAGGATTTACAAATGCAGAACTTATGAATTTTGATAACAAAATTTAGAAATATGACAGAATTCCTCTTTTACCAAGTCTTTGAAACTGATCATTGCGGAGGCTTGAGTTGAAAATGTCAGTATTAGTTTTCACAAATCTGGCTAAGTACGAACTCCAGGCAAAAGGTGGATCCTGGCTGAATGCCAGAATCTAAAGGAAAAATGTTGGGAACTTGGAAACATTCTTTCTCGCATTTAACATGAAACAAAACGGTAGAAATAAAATAGTCTTACTAAAATTGAGATTGGGTAATACATTTAGGGGTGGACCATTTTTTTGTTTCTATTTATTTGGTCCAGTTTCGGCGAGATGTTTTATTGTGTTATCTCCGTTTTTGTGTGAAATAAACTAGGCAAATTATTACGACGTATTCTTCATGGACGGACTATTCATTGCATATTATAAGATTTTATCAAATGTATAGAGAATGCTACTCAGCACTTAGGATATTGTAACTCACTAATAAAGATTCTAGCTGCTCTCATATTTCACAAAAAGTATATTCAACAAACTAAAGGCCCAATTTCTCTAGAAAATAAAGAACAATTTATCAAACGAATGTTTTTTTACGAATTTCCCTTGCGTCTAATTTGACAACTCTGAAGGAGCCCTTAAGTCAATTAAATTGGATTTTTAATGGCTATTAACTTACCTACGTCAGCCAATTTTTTCTCTATTCAACATTTCCTTGCCATAATTGAAATTTCACAGGATCCATTTTACCTGAGGACGGTCAAAGTTTGAAGATAGCGGTATGAATAACTTTGGCATGCATAAATTCTTGTTCATAGTCCTTGGGATGTTATAAGTCAAGAGGAATGACTCGATACGGTGATCAAATAGATTGGGTACTAACTTATTCAAGGTACTAACTTATCCATGGTACTAACTTTTTGGTATAGGTAGTCGGCCAATGAAAACCTTAACCATACTTAGAACCTTAGCATCCTTAATATCCTAACTATGTAATATTATAAATGCGAAAGTGAGTTTGTTCGTTTGTTACGCTTCACGCTAAAACGGCTGAACTGATATGGATGAAATTTGGCAAATGAGTAGACCATGACCTGGACTAGGACAAAGGTTACTTTTTATCCCGGTAGTACGTTCTCGTGGATAATTTTTGATCTCCACGCAGGCGTAGCTGTGGGAAAAAGCTAGTATCTCATCCTCATAAAACAAGCTACTATTCCTATTCCTTCTCTGTCCATGCAGTAAGGTTGTGGAACTCACTTCCGCCTAGCATTCGTGATTTAAAAACTGTTTCACAATTCAAATTTCGAGTAAAAGAGCATTACCTTTCCTCTCAACTGTGAGTATTTATATACCTATAGTATGTATGTTTATATATTTAAGCTCTATGTATTTATTTAAGTATATATTCATTTATTACTTTATACGTGTAGGTTTATTTCAATATTTTAGTTTAAGACTTCGCATATTTATATTTTTCTCTTCTTGTTCTCACACACTATTGTCTACATTTCTTTCTCATTTCTCCTATCGCAGGTCTGCTGGAAGAAATTTCTTAAGAAATAAGCAGTACCTTTGTACTCATAATTATGATTATGTCTTATCTGTATCTATTTTTCTGTGTGTACATAAATAATAAAATAAATAAATAAATAAATAAATGCAAAATAAATTATGTCTGTCTGTCTTACCATTTCACGTCTTAACGGCTGAAAGAATTTCGATGAAATTGGCCACAAAGGTAGACCATGACCTGACCTAGAACATAGTTTTTCTGACGTAAGGCACAAGTAATAATGCCAGTTGATAAGTAACGAGTTAAATGTGATAAAATTAAAAGTGATCAGCGGTTCCGTAAGGCGATTGTACACGTAGACGTTTCTACACTTATTACAAAGTGATAGTTCTATCCTTTGTGTAATACAGATCATTAATTTCTAGCAGCCTAAAGTTTGCGTGGCTCATTTCATCTTTTTGTTTTCGTCTTGGGATTTAAGATGGATTAAATGGATTAAGTCTTAGTGTCTAAGAAATGCTGTGTTTAATGATTGTAAAATTCAAAGTCACAGAAAATTAAACAGTTTGGTCAGGTCATGTAAACCTTTTTATTTTTTGGTTGGGAAATTATCAAATAACTTCTCCCGCTCTGGGTAGAGTGGAAGGGCGTGTCAGACTCTTACTGACTAAAACCCACCCGTGTTCCTTCAGTTGCTGAATGCCGTATACCGTGGCCCCATGGAAGGGATACTTTTCGAACTTTCTCGCGACCCTAGCAGGCATCAGCCCTAGCGGACTTCGTCTGTTTAGCTGATCTCTTTGAGGCACGCGTGGAACACAATGCGCCGTCAACCCAGGCCTGGTTCTTATCGGACGGCGAGCTACCCATTGCTCACCGTCCGCAAGCCCGCGTCTACGGTGAGCGGGAATCGGCCTGGGATTCCCGATGCCCAGGGCGTTCTTGCGGCGGCTAGGAGCGTGGGGGCGCGAAATTTGCCTCTCCCTCATGCGTTCCGACTCCTCCTTCGCGAGCATTACTGCTTCGCAGAAGGAGCCCTCTCGCTCCGTACCATGGCCTGGACTAGGGCCGGACGCGAGAGATCACCGCAGTCGATCGCCTCCACAAGGACACAGCAGTGACCCGCCCAAGATGTCATGTAGGCCTATCGTTATTCTTTCTTTTTTTTATCTTTAATTGTGGACTTCATCGGTTCTTCGTTTTCAAAATTTCTGTTTTTAGCTCTTTATTTGTGGTGGCGTTCACTTTTTCAGTGAGACACGGTGAAATTATATATTCCCTCTTTTCCGTACCATTTCAGATAGGCACGTGTCATGCGTAGGTACGTACACCCGATAGCTACCTGAGCCCATGTGAAAATGGGATAATCCACTGTAACTCACTGGTAGGTACAACTTTGAGAGTCGTTTACAACTGAAATTGCAGTATGTTTTGAATTTGGAGTATGCGTAATACAAAGAATTTTACCAAGTGTGCACAATATACATTGTTTAAGTTCTGTGATTTTTTCCGTACCACGTTGCCTTAGCGTAAACGCATTTTTTTCTTTACAGACCTGGGTATACTAATATATTGAAGCTGAAGAGTTTCTTTGTGATTATCTTTGAATATCTGGAAGTAGCAGTCGGATCTAAAAAATCTTTTTGAATTTGGTAGCTCAATTCTTGAGGAAGGTTATTAGGTTTTAGGTTATAGGCCTGCCTCGTTAGCCTAGTGGTTGCAAGCACTACTGCTGTGCACGAGGTACCGGGTTCGATTCCCAGGTCAGGCAAAATATGATTGAGTTTTTCTATTTGGAATTTCTCAATAGCAGACTAGCAGCCCGGAATCTGGATTTGTGGCCGGTTGATGGCAATAGGCTCGGCCCCTATTACATGGGACTTAGACATAACTGGCAAAACGTGGGTGTACTATAGGTGCACTTGTGCCTAAACCCTTCGACGATTACAGGCGTGTTTCATGTGTTTTTCTAATAGGTTTTAACGTCACGCTACAACACTTAGGAGCCGATAAAAAAAAACAAAAAAGGCAGAAAAAACGACAAGCGAAAACGAAGTAATAGCGCGGGCGAGAAATGCAACTGTTATTTTAGTATATTGTGGTCTTACAAGTTATAACTTCCACGTGAACGAAATCGCGGGCAGAAGCTACATATACGCACTATATATAGCACTGTATATACGTAAGGAAAGTTTTGAGTATGAATGTCGATGGCTATAAGAGTAGGGGAAGACCAAAGAAACGATGTATGGACTGTGTGAAAGATGATATGGCTAGAAAGGGGGTGACTACCGAGATGACGAGTCATAGAGAATTGTGGAAGAAAGGGACATGTTGCGCCGACCCCAGATAAATTGGGATAAGGGCAGGAGAATTATGATGAAGCTAGTATAAAATATCGGAACATTTATAACAGAGGGTTTTAGAAAATTATACTGAAGGCTCAATATAGAGTTCTTCAAAGTAGTATAAAAACATCTTCCTTTTCTTATAACAGAAACATCTTTCTTTTTCCGTCAAAAAAATTCTACCCCACGCTAAATCAAAAATAAAATGCTTATCCTTGCGGTTCGACAGGCGCCAATGATGCAAAACTTAATACTACTAGGGAACTTTTAAATTACTTCATTTTCTGCGAATTTCGTCGAGGCTAGCTCTCGCAAGTCAGCCGAACGTACAAGTTGGGAACTAGTAGAACAGTACTAGCAGTTTACGGAACTTTCTCAAACACTTGCATTCCCGCTTGAATTATTGCATAATATACGTTTGGCGATAAAACTAACAGTTCCTATTGTTCCGCATCATTGTTTTTATTGGTGCTTGTAAAATGTTTGATGGTGCTCCTGCTTTAAAACTGTTTGTTTCTTTTTGGCAACGTTTATGGGGTTCTAATTCTTGTTATATGGTGCTTTAAATTTTAACGTAGGTATATATGCGGCTTTGTATGGTATATTTGCGGTTTTGTTCTGGCTGTTTCCGTTTCTGATTTTCTCATATTATTTTCTACTTCTACAAATATAATTATATTTTTTATTTCCAATTTTTAAATAAGTGTTTCACTTAAAAAGGAAAGTACGCTTTTTCATGATAATGAAATAGTATTATAGTTCACATAGATCTTCACCACTATTTCCTGTTGTCTGTTCTTTGGAATTTAATATGCTCGAGTAATCTTGGTCGAGAAAAATGCATGGCTCGAATTCCTAGAACTTAATAAAAGAAACTTTGAAAATACAGGAATTATAAATTGAATTTCCACAATGCACATTCAATTTATTATGAACAGAATATAATATAAGAATATGAAGGTACAAAAAGCATAATTGTAATGCCAAACAATAAAACGGGTGCACAAAACGAGAAGGTCTGGTACGAGTCCTACGGAATCTTTAATACTTTGCCACCATTCGAACGACCCCACACATCAACTACCTTTAGACAATGTTTTATGAGACGCCTTCAATCTCCAACGTATCTATGTCCGCCAGCCATTTCACTTTCCCCACAAATCGTTTCAATCCGACATAAAATGAAACATTTATTCCCCACTTTATTTCTATCTCACAAATCTGGAAACACTGTTGATCACACCATAAAACACGACGAGAAGAAAACCAAAGCCGTAATCCAATTTACTGCGAACAACAAACATTATAAATAAACATGAAACCCCACAAATAGCGAAAACTATAAATAATACGAGCACATAAACATCGCTATAGTTCACACCATGATATTGATAATAAAAATTCCTTTCCGGGCAGCGAGGGGGATGCTAAGTCCGCGCACCGAATGCCAAAGTGTGGATATATATCCACGAGATCTGCCGAAGATTGTTTTTAGAAACTGAACTTATTCCGTATTATCCTTGAGATTAAGTGTGCATATGGTGTGTTGACGTGTGATTCCTTTGAAAGTCGCGAATCGGAGAGATTTGTAAAGCATGGTTTGAAGGTATTAAGGAATCAAAGAAAAAATATGGCGTTTCAGCTTCTTCAAGTCCCACGCATTCTTGGAAGTTTGGCAGATGTTGTCTATTGTGGAACTGATGTCAATAAAACTGCTCGTAGGCGAAATGATAACAATTTATTGATACCAAAACGAAAATAGCTGCATTACGTACATGATCTCATAAAACTGCAGCAAAACAAAGTAATTTTAGTAGTACTTAATGGGACGAAGTTCTAGAAAAAGCAGCTTGAAGATCGAATCGTCGTCCAAGCAAGTTTTGACTCAAATTGCCTTGCTGAGAATTGTTCCTGTGCTCGTTAGCAAACTACACCCAAATTCACAGTATTCTAGATTATGGGAATAAATCTTTCTTTACATAAAACATTGACCTCCGCACGCCTTAGGCAAACTAGCTTCTTGAAGAGATAAGTCCAAGAAAAAAATTCAAATCCAAAATTAAGTAGCAATTTGTCTTCCTACGCAGGCAAATCCGAATATTTTACATAAGATCAAATACGTAGACTACGTCGGGTTGAACCCTTACGATAACCTCGAACGGATGGGAGAGAGCGGCCACAGTAAAAATAAATTCTTTCATGGAGCCAGTACGTTCGCGAAGGAATTATAGCACTGCTATTGAATTAACTGGATGTTTGAGTTTAATTATACTGTTTTATTGTTTATGCGTTTAGGTGAATGATCTTTGGCAGCTGTTATTTTACTTACTAAGATTTTGTTTTCGGTGGTTCTTGCTTCCCTCTACTAATTGTATAAATCACAGAGTTATTTCATTTACTTCTTTGTTTTCAGGTAGTGTGGATGTCAACTTGAAGTGTTTATTGGGTACGTACATTATTATTTAATCCAAAAATATTACTTCTATAAATTCATTTAAGGCCCCAACGAGGGTTTGGCAAGAAAACAAAATCATTAACGCTTTCATAGGCGCGTTTATTCCTCAAATACATAGCTTTCAAAATATAAGATAAAATAAATACAATAATACCTACTAATTTGAAACGTTCACGTATCAGACTTACATCATCTCAAATCCCAATTCTGCAATAAAGTAAACAGTTAACTCGTAAAAGTAGGTACTACATTTGTAACCTTACCACCAAATTAGAACGGAAAGAAGGTGAATTACATGTTTTTACTGTAGGGTTCAGTGGCTGTAACTATTTTACAATCACTGTAATTGCGCTGCTGGTTTTTTTATATTCTGAAGGCACATCAAATGCTGTCCGTTTATTTTTTATTTTTCTTATTTAATAAACAAACTAATACGGTGCGAAAAACATGAGTTTTTACATTTTAATGCAGATGTTATAAAAGTCTTGTAACTTGAATTAACCATCAATTATCTCAAAATCATTCAGTACCTACGCTATATTATTTTTTACTAAATAAAAAAAAAAACTTTACGTAATAATTTGGCGTCCATGTTTAATATCTTCATGATCAAAAGTAGTCTAAGTGTCTACAATAGGTACACACGCTATGTTTTCAGTCAAACCAATCTCTAAAACATATAAGTAAAGCTCGTATTCTGCTGTCAGAAGGGCTTTTTATCTTTAAGGTCAAGTCTCTTGTGACTAAAATTCACCTGAATTTTGACGTAACCGATATTGTATTTCCACGAACAACTCAATTTGATCAAACAATCGCGATACCGCTGGTACCTGGATCAAGAATTCTTATTGACTGACGTAGGTGACGGCTGCGTGTATGAGCCTGGGTTCAATTTCTAGGTAAGACAAAGTGTCATTGATGTTTGGTTAGCAACAGAGTCAGCCTCTATTACGTGATATTTAAATATAATTGACGCGGTGTTACGCGTGATGTTAAAATAGGTATGTGAATTCATACTAAGTGTTATTTCCATTGAATTTTCTAGGTAAAGCTACTGTTATAGTTTTTTACATTTTTTTTCAACCCATCCGCGAGCAATTTGTTGATAACCTCGGTTTTGTATTTTTAGAAGCAAATTGTTTTGTCGAGTCCATCCGTTTTGTTTGCATCTGCACTACATTCGTTTGGCTGCTGGCAAAGTTCTGCAAATTAAGTGATTGAAGAATAAAATGGAAAAAGTAATAGTTACATTCATATTATAGACAGTACATTGCATCCTTTAGTAATGTTTTCATGTAACATTACAAAATGAATGAATGAATGAATGATATTTTTATTTGCAAGGATATAGTTAGCTAACATAAGTTCTTAAGATCTATGGGTTTCACTATATTCGGCATTTCAGCCGTGCAAATATTCAGATTTTACATTTTGGTTATACTTATAGCATGCAGTACACATTTAGTAGTTAGCAATAATATGAAAATACTAAAAATAGTTTAATAATTAAAACTTAGATTACAATGCAATTAATATAATTAAAATTAAATACAATTCTATTCATTTAAAATAATAATTAATATAAAAAATAGCAATCAATAATAATGATGTCATGTCATTAAAAATTGCAAGAATAATGAAAATGTTTCAAAATTATTTAAATAATGTCAATAAGTAGATGTTATAATAATTATGAGTGAGCTCGGCTATCATTGTACCGATTGTCGTAACGGCCAATGGACTGATGGCCGAAAGCCTCGACCAACATCTTTCGAGGCTCTCGTTAGGCGGTTGGATCAAGGGCCTAATTCAGAAGGCAGTACTCCTCGATACGGCTCGCATTGTGAGGAGGTTCCTGTCTCTGCAGCCCTAACCACCGGTAGCTTGGACCCTGCTCCCGAAACCGGCGGAACACTATTTTTTATATTTTTAAATGTTTTTGTTTTTCTTTGTTTTTATAAAAATATTTAAAAATGTAAAATATATGTATACATATTGAATAAAGGTGATAATAATAATAAATAAAGGAAATAATAATAAAATGTACTAAAGGATGCAATGTACTGTTTACAATATGATTGTAACTATCCTAATCCTAACTTTAATATTATATTATAAATATGAAAGTTAGTTTGTTTGTTTATATGTTTATTACGCTTGCACGCTAACACGGCTGTACAGATTTAGATGAAACATGGCACATGTGTGATCATGACCTGGAAAAGGAAATACGATACTTTTTATCCCGATATTTTCTCGGGATCGAGACTTATGCGGGTGAAACTGCGGGGCGCAGCTAGTATTTTAGACTTTATACGAAGGAATGCCATTCTTTACATACAAATTTTATTTATGATGTTAACTGATGCAAAACTAAGATTAGTAAACTCATGTAAATCATTAGTAAAAACGAGCAATCAAGACGGTCAAGAACTGCGTTCGTTACTGACCGAGGTCAAGACAAAAAAAATATCCGAATTCATCAAAATAATGCAATTTAATTGAAAAAAATCCACCAACAGAATAACAACCATTACAACCTTATACTGAAGATTTCAACAATCAATTTACTTTGTAACATTAAAAGGAACTAGTTTAATAAATTCCCTTGCCTGAAGCAAGCGATTCCACAAAGTATAATATTTTTTGTTACAAATGCAAGTCTTTGCTTTAATGGAAACTTTCCCTGGAGCATCAGGCTGTCAGCTTTGTAACTCCTTTAATAGTATTTTATAGTTTTAACTTCTGTTTCTGCTGTTGGAACGTAAAAATACGGGTAATATATTGCAAATGTGTTATGTTGTTTGTTTGTGCATTCTGTTCTGGGATTGTTAAGCTGCTATATTGCCTGGTTTTGTCAATAAAGTGGTTTTGATTGTTGTAAATTGAGCTTTGTGTAGTTTAAGCAAACTATCTTGCAATTGCAAGACAGTTTGTAGTTAGCATATTTTAACATTGTTGTTTGTTGTTGTTTAAGAAATATGATCATTTTAAAAAACATTTTTTATCACTGATCTCAACTAAAATTTATCTGAATTGTTTGAAATCCTTTTGGGTCGATCGATAAGTTAATTACGCTCTAAATCTTTGAAGCCAGTTTTTAGATCGACATCGACAAAATCGAGCATAATGCAACCCATCTTCAAAAAAAATATGATAGAAAACTAATTAGACTGCCCTCCGCTCCTTAGATCATAGCCTTAGGATACTAGGGTGTCTGCCAGTTGAGACTTAATTGGGTTGTAGAGGTCAGACGGCAGTCTCCACGAGTAAAATACTGATATTCAGTTGCATCTTGTCTGCTTGGCAACCGACCTTAATTTATTACATTCATAATAGATAGTTGTAGTTGTAATAAACCTAAAATTGAATGAAGAAGAATTGTGAATAGATTTATAAATATCAAAAAATATGTTTAAACGTGTGTCGTTCTGTTTCTGTCAATCTTTTGAAGTTGACAAGACAAAATTACGTTTTAAACATGTTTTATGCTAAACATACTTAGTGTTTGTTAGTGCAAGCGAGCCTTAATGTCAGTTTGATAAAAAATCTTATATGTCCCTCAAAATAATCGACTCACTTTAGAAGAGACTATGCTTCACTTTTCAATACCAAAGGCTGTTACAACCAGACTATATAGCCATTGAATTGGGTAACATAGTTTGACATGCCTGGCTGCATAGTAAACGCACACTAACTGGGTGAAATTGGACATGCTGTCTGTTTCGGCTCCTTGTTTATTTGCTGTTTCTCTTGTAAGACTACTATTAGTATTAATGTCAACACAAACTTTTGTATTGATTTGTTTTTAACCTTTCTTTAGCCCATCAATAATAAGGATCAAAATCATTTTTATACGGTCTTGTAGCTTCACCAAAATCTTCATATAAATTACTATCAAGACTCATTTGAATTTATTCTACTGTCTTCAAACAATTTACTGTCAGCACTAATGCTTACATTTACAATAGTGTTAAATTTTCTTAAGCTCCAACTATCTACAATTTCCTATAGAAAGCTGCACATTTATCCAAATCAATTGCCCCTATCCCCGAGTCTGGAATTAGCGAAACCGTTTCTATCCCACAGTAGTACGACTCTGCAAAGTTTTCTTTGTTCCCCGAGTGGTTCTATCCTCTTTGCGTCGGCTTCCACTTTGTTCCCTTTATTATATTTCAATACATTTAACTATTAAATCGGTGAATTACCATCAAGTTGCGAATGTACAGCTAGAATGGTTCTGGTACAGTTGGTGTAATCATAAAGGGCATTTGTTTTTTTCGTCAGCATGACGAGATTATTAAAGTTATGCACATTAAAATGTAAATTTCTTATAAAAACTGACAGATTTTCAAAATTGTATTATACGCGACTAAAAACTTAATAAAGACTGTAAAGAAAATGGAGAGGAATTTAATGGAACAGCTTGCCTTTGTGGTTGAACTAATCAAGTTATCTCGTCAAATTATAAGTATTGGCACGACCAAGATACTATATAGTTACCAAGATATTATAATTTGACACAATCAATATATTGAACCTATTGGTTGTCTTCAGCTCATGATTCTTGCTTAAGCGTTCATATCATGGCGATAATGATGATAGGCTTAATATTCTTTTCTTTCTTAGTTCCCTTCTCTAGTCTATTGCTCACATTTTATAAAAGGTCTCTGATCTCTCAGTTATTTGTTGGGTTTCAAGCCAGATGTAGGAGTAATACTGTTGTTGGGATCGTAACAATATGTCACCGTCGCTGTCGTGGCCAGTTTCTCTAGTATTACTTGCGCAGTAAAAGAAGAGTGGTATTTTCTGTTTAGACGTGGATACACGTTTGCTATTTGTTTTATTATAATATTGTTCTTGAAGTTTTATTTTGCAATAACTATTAATATGAATACAATGTAAAATATATTTTTGTTTTCAAATTTTAATATTAGACACTTTTTTTACCATGATCCGATTACGATGTTTCAGCAAATTAAATTTCTATGAAAATATAAGTATCATAGACGTATAACACATGCACTGCCCAAAATTTTATTCACCGCAAAAACTGTCTCTTCATGCTTTCAAATGCTTCAATCCTTTCTTTTTTGTTGTTTTTCTCTCTTTTTTTTTTCTCTTGTTTTATGCATGCCATACCAATGATGGCATCACCCTGCGACAAAGCCCCGAAAACACACCACTTTCAAAGACACTACAATATAACACTTACAGAAGAACAGTGTGACTACTCAGGCCCAAAAGAGATGAGAGTTTACACCGACGGATCAAAGACCGACTCAGGTACCGGAGTCGGAGTTTTCTCACATGACCTCAACATAAATATATCCAGACCGCTGGGAATGTTCAACACCGTCTATCAGGCGGAGTGTGTGGGCATCATACAAGCGGTCCACGCCCTAGAAGCCAGGAGGGTTACGGACAGCCACATACGCATACTCTCCGACAGCGCCTCAGTTCTCCAATCCTTACGGAAGAAATATACTACCTCGAAGCTAACACTAGAATGTCACGATGCACTAGAACAAATAACGGTATCTAGCCGCAACACGGTGACACTGCAATGGATAAAAGGACACAGCGGATCGCTAGGTAACGACGCGGCTGACGAACTTGCTAGACGGGGATCCAGCACGGCAGTCTGCGGACCCGAGCCTATCGTACCCATACCCTTCAACCAAATACGCAGGTGGCTGCAGAAGTTTACCCACACACAAGCGGAACGTTGGTGGACCTCGACACCAGGTTGCAGGCAGTCAAAGGAGGCTATGCCATCTTTGGACAGCAGGCTGACCAGGCGTTTGCTACGCCTGGACAGGAACGGCCTGCGCCTGGTGACGGGGACCATCACGGGACACTGTTCGCTAAACAAGCACTTCCACACAATAGGCATAACGGACAGTCCTCTGTGCAGGGCGTGCATGGAGGCTGAGGAGACCGTTGCGCACGTGCTCTTCGAATGTACGGGCGTCACCCAGATTAGAACAGAAACCCTCGGGTCACCCAGATCATACACAGACGTTCTAAACAGACCAGGAGACCTAATCAGCTTCTGGAGGGAGGTGGGCTGGTTGGAATAACCACCAAACGGCCGCTATGGCCCACGCACAATGGTCCACCTGACGGACTAAGTGCGGAAACCAAACCCCCTAACATAGAACATAGAACATGCATGCCATACCTTTATATTTGTCCCTAGTATGAAGACGCAGATATTATTAGATTTTTTCGCTTTATTTTATGCTCTCCGAGATACACTTTAATAACAAACCGAGTAATAATTTTAACCTTGTAATGAGTATCTTTAAGTTTGCCCTTATTGTTATTATTAATAGTACCTTTGCTAATTATTTTATATGGTAATCTGTGGATAACGTCGTGAGCAGTGTATTTGTTAACTCTATTATTTTAGTACTACAATCATGTGTAATATTTAATATACTGCTGTTTGTAAATAAATAAAACTGCGTCACCATAAATACAATTTTAAGAATAATAAAACAATCAAAGTGTCATTTTCTTTCCCGCACAGATATTATTGTTTTTGGGGCAAGAAGTAAGAGAAGGGGCTGATGTTTAATTTAATGGGAATCCCATATAAAAACATGAGGGAAATGTTTAGGGGACATTCTGTCGATTTCTTCTCTCAAGTTATTGAAGGGAACTTTAGAAGGGTAGCACCTTGCATTCAATTTTCAACTCTAGGTTCAGGAACATTTGAATCATAATTATTTGCTTCTTATGAGTACTTATTTTTAGTATCAGCTATTAAATTGTCAAAGTAATCTAGTGATAAAAATCTCGATGTAGCGGGAATGTATCACTTACGCTTTGTTACTTAGGGGTGTGAGTAGAAAGTAAGCTGGGGGCCGATTCTACTAATTTGCAACGTTACACGTTCAATCGTCTTTCAACAACAATTCGTTTTCGATCGCCGTTCGATAGTTACCTATAAAGTCATTCTACTATTTCCTAGGCCAACTCGAAACTAAACTTAGGCCGAATCGCAACTGAATCGCTATGGGAACATAACAGCGGTAACCTGTGTTACCAACATGCCAAATAGTATGTTTTGATAATACCATATAAAAAAAAGTTGAATCTAAAAATGTTACTAAATACGGTTAAGTGTAAATAAAAGCATTTTCTTATGTTAAAAGATATCTAGACCATATTTATTCTTTTGTTCTGTATATTTTATTGTTAGACATACAACATTTTAAATAATAAAAACTCAAAAGAATGTTTCGTTTTAAGTCTCTAGCTGGCCAAAGCTGTGAAACGAAACGTTTCGGTTATGTCAAACTGTCAAAGAGACAGACTCAAAGCTAATGTAAACATAAACAAACAACAGTGGAAAGCAGTGGAAAGCAAAAACTTAATAATGGTTGATTTACTGTGAGTATAAGTTTTAAAATATTACTGATTATTTATTCATCAAATCAAAGATCTCACCATATAGACCGTTTGTTATTTAATATAAAACAAAAAGTTTATAGTCAATATTTACGACACACTTGAGGGTCTTAAACACTTAAGGTTCACTTGAATTTGCTACAACAAAAAAATGGTTAAATTATGTGACTACTTGATGTATGGCGCAGATTGTTGCATTTCATTTACTGGTAAAAAGTTTAGTCTCGCTGCAAGTGTTATTCAGTACGTACGTTATTTCAGGCCTAATGGAAGATACCAGACGCAAATCTACGTCACTTCGACAACTGGACCTCCTAGTAACATTTATGGAGGCGCATACCAATTTTGCCGTGGGACAATTGCGGTCTAGAGAGGGACGAGCCCTTGCATCACGCATGTGGGAACAATGTGCGGATATACTTAATTCGGAAGGTGTAGCAAGAACACCTAAAGATTGGTCCAGGGTAAGTTTTCAAATCGTTACTATCTTTATCTCAATTTATTATGACATTAGACAAATAACGGGTAACACCTTATCACCCTTTTGTTATTTTGATATTAAACATTATTATAAACTTCGTTTTGCAATATAAGTACGAGTACCTACAAAGCAATGTAATCTATTTACCATTTACATTAAACATATAATTCTAAAGTGCAGTCATTTCACTAATATTACACAATAACTGTTGTTTTTTGTCTAATGCTTTAATAAATGGAATATATTCTATAAAAATACCAACATGACAATAATAACAATAATTTTCTATCTATTTTAGTTTTGGAACGATTATAAATGTAGGGTGCGGGCCAAAGTAGCTGAAATCAACAGAGGCTACAGGGGTACTGGTGGTGGGCCTAGCAGGGCCCCACAGTTAAGCCCTCTAGAGGAAAGGGTTGCTGCCATTATAGGGAGGGATGTTGGACCACTTACTGGAGTTCGTCAAGACCCAGAGATTGAAATTCAGGTGATTAGATATTTATCAATCATGTAATAATTATACCTATTCCAAAAATTCAATTGTGTGTCTTAATCATGTTTTTTTACATATAGTTTGTTAATGCTGAAGAGATGGAAGTGGAACAGGATGTCCAACTGCCAGCAGCTAGCTCACCTATTTTGTGAGTAATACTTAACCTTTGTATGTATTTGTATTTTATAAGTAATTTCTTAATAATTTAATGATTCTCTCTTTCAGGGATGTATCTGTTATCCATGAGGGAACTGGTGCACCAGGAAATACGTCACCAACCACACAAGAGCTCTTATCGGTTATTCCCGAGAGTACTGGTGCACCCGGAAATAGGTCCCCAGCCACACAAGAACTCAGCCTCAGCAGAACAGTAACACTAGAATCAGAGCACAGAGACAGTGCACACGTGGATAGAAACAATCAGCCAGCTGATCAAGGCACTACAGTACCACAAACAGGTTCTCATTATTTAATAACTTTATCATATTGATTTTCTTTTATAAGATCACTAGCTTCTGCCCGCGACTTCGTCCGCGTGAAACTTTAGCCCCGACCCGCCGCGTCACATCCCATCGCACGCCTGTAATATTACTTCGTTTTCGTTTAGCGTTCTTACTGGCTTTTTTCTTTTTGCTCGGCTCCTAAGAGTCGTAGCGTGATGTTACATAGCCTATAACCTTCCTCAAAAATTGGGCTATCTAATGCAAAAATATTTTTTCAAATCCGACTGGTAGTAACCGGAGATTACCCCTTACAACCTTACAAACTTTACCTCTTTATATATATTTTTTTAAATTATTTATTAATAAGGGGTTTTTATCCACACGGATACGTCAACCCCATTGTACCTTATACTCTATTTACCCACAACTATACACTTGTAATTTTACTATATTTTACTACAATACTATCCACCACCATTAACCCCTTTACAATATTAGTACCTATAGATTTTATTTTCTATTTCTTAAATCTATAAGTATGAACTAGATTAGAAAAGCATATATAACTGTGTCTCAAACTTTTCCATAAAACTGCTTTTTATTAATTCATGTTCATTTATTCAAATATACTTAACTGTTTACTTATTTTTTTGTATTTCATAAGTAGGTACCTATAGAAATACAAACTAAATTTAAAAAACTTAAGTAAACATTTTCAAATACTTATAAAATCACTTCACACCACACACCAAATTACAAACCTCGATAAATACCACAAAAAGCGCCCAAGGGATGCCAAGTGGAATGCACTTGACATCCCTTGGCTTATTAATAACCAACTTGAAGATAAGTACTTGAATGTATTTTATAGGGGTTTTATTTTTTCGTACACTGGATTTTCAACTCTCGGTATTGAGCCGAGCATTGAGAATCCAACAGAGCGCGTCAAGAAAACACACTGGTGGATATTCAACTCACGGCGCTAAGTAGAGCGTCGAAAATCCAATGCGCGAAATACGCCCGGCGCTCGTGCGTACCCTGGGCTTAGGCCTGTAACACTCTCACGTCGCAAAAATTCCAAAACGAAAACGATTTTTTTTCTCTATAGGACTAGAATTATCACGTACTATCGGAGAACTTCAAATTAAGTAATTTGAAAACAAAATCCCGTAAACACGATGACCACATTTTTTACCGCCCCGGTTCTATAGCGGCCGAGCGCTGCAAGCAGAAATAGTCCTTACAGTGGACTTGAACTTCTTCGATGGTACATATATGACATGTATAAAATCGTAAAAATTTTAGTATTAGGTTCCTAATTTATTGTTGAAATTTTCAGGCAGACCTAGACACCGACAGCCAAGACCAACACGCCCACGTGCGGGGGGTCGCCCTCGGATTGTTCATCAGAGTAAGTAGCATTTTGTTTAACTGAAATCTGGCAGTCAGAACCAATATTTTACTAATTTTTTTTTAATTTTCTCTTTTTTTTAATAACTAATTATTTAACTACCTCGTTGGTCTAGTGGTCGCAAGCGCTACTGCCGAGTATGAGGTCCTGGGTTCGATTCCCGGGTCGCGTAGTATTATTTTTCCATCTGGAATTTCTCAGTAGCAGCTCGGAGTCTGGATTTGTGCCCGGTTGATGTCAATAAGCTCGCCCCCTAGGGCCTTAAACATACCTGGCGAATGTCGGTGTACTATAGGTACACCTCTGCCTGACCCTTCGGAAACACAAGGCGTGATGTTATGTTGTATAACGCGCCACTGACGCGCGCCCTACGTACACTCAATATGGTGTCACAACAGATTGACTGCTTGAATTGTACTCTGAGTGAATTCACACGGGCCGCATTTTGTAAAATTACTATTTGTTCATAATTATTAAGTACAAATTATAACTACATTATTGTATTAGGTAGGCCTGTGATGATAGTGTATGTGTTTTTTAAATAAATAAATAAAACAACTAAATATTGTAGGTAACACAGCAGCTCTTGATGAAGCAAGGGCAACCATAGCCCGCATTGAAGAGATGCGTACGCGAACGGAGTTAATGGTGGCTACTGCAGTAACAGATATGTCCAGTGCTATGACTGTCTTCTCAAACGCTATGATCAGCATCTCCAATGCTATGACCAGCATGGCAGAAACTCTTCGTACCTACCTACCTCCACACAGAGTAAGTATTTTAAAGTAATATTTTGTTACAATAATGAGTACATAATTGATTGGTTGTATCACCAGATTTAGATAGGTATAAGTCTGCGAAGCCTTTTCTCAACTATGTTGCGGTCGGGTTCCAGTCTAATCAGATGCACGTCCAGTTTAATCACGTGCTTTCAGAAGCACGGAGGGGTATATGTATTGGATGGGCCCCATCCACGAACCGACCGTGACAAGCGTAGCTTAACCTTCGATCGACCGTGCGACTATAGTATTTATTTTTTCTTTTTTTATACATAACATCTCGCCTGTAATTCCCGAAGAGATAGACAGAGGTGTACCTATAGTACTTACACCCACATTCGTCAGTTATGTTTAAGTCCCATGTAATAGGGGGCGAGCCTATTGTCATTAACCGGGCACAAATATTATTCTGTATGTATTTAATATTATTGTAAATAATTTTGGCTGTCTGTTAGACAGTCGGGTAACGTTTTTATATTTATAGACATGTCACATGTATTGCTTTAAGATTTTTATTAATGGAAATATTCTGTTTGTTTTAGGCTGATGACTGATTGTTAACCTGCCACCCACTGCACAACAATCTTAACTATTATTAGGTTTATAATGAGACCGATTGAAATAAAAATTATTTGTGATGAATTATATTTTACTTGAAACTCAAAGCAACCATTTCAATAAAAACATACCAAATCCTTTGTTTTATTTGAACCCAAAATAATCGTCTATTTCCAGTTGCCACCGAGTGGCGACTGCATGCTCGGTATACTCGGTACCAAAACCTTACCGAGCGCCTCGTTTCGGTATACAGATACCGAAACATTACCGAGCGCCTCGTTTCGGTATACAGAGCATACTATACCGCACTGCTGCTTACCAACAAATGAGGAAAAATGAAGCAGTGCGGTATCGTTTCAGTATACCGAGCATAGGTACCATCGAGGAACTTCAAATCTAAGCAATTTGAAAACAAAATCCCGTGAACAAGATGACCACATCTGTTACCGCACCGGTCCTATAGCGGCCGAGCGCTGCAAGCAGAAATAGTCCTTACGGTGCATAGATTTGAACTTCCTCGATGGTACTATACAGAAACTATACTGCACCAACCAATGAGGAAACAGCCTTAGAGAGATGTGTTAATGATTATAATTCTGTAAGTACATGATATTTTTTACGGTCGAAAATCATATTTTGATCAAGATACGACCTGACAGCTGACACTGATCTGCAAATTGCAGAAAATGTACGATAGTCTGAATTTCACAGGCTATCACTGCTGATCCACCATAAAAATTTAATTATAGTTAATTAATTAATTATATGTATATAAGATTGTTAATTAAAGTAAATAAAACATTTAAAATAGGTAACTTATTTATTAAATTTAAATAAAACTAAATTTTACAAAACTGATACTTAAGTCAAAGTCAAATAATTTATTTCAATTAGGCACATAAAAGGCACTTTTGAACGTCAAAATATACAAAAAAAAATAGAATTGATTCTAGTCGCCCCTTCCAAAAGGTAGTTTTCGCATGGAGAAGAATGGGCAAGAAAAGTCACTGCGTGAGTTCAAGTAATCACAGAATGTAAAATCAATGTTAGAAAAATAATAAATTAAACAATTAAATTAGCAACCAGTTTGATTTTGTCTAGACTCTAATTGCCCTATGGAGCAGGGCCAGCATGTATCCAAGCATTCTTATCTTGGATATAATCCTCTAATTTGTAATATGCTTGTTTAAAAAGTGTATACATCATATTTTGTATCTAAATTACTAATACCTTACATTAATTTAATTTGTTTATTGCCTTGAAGTCCACAAACGTTGCACCAAAGCTGCTTGGTAATTACGCCCTTGCTCTAAAAGATAATTAGGACGCCGCCGTGACCCACGATTATCAGAAATTAATCTGGCTGCATTATTTGTTTCCTCACGCTCCTGTTCTATGATCTCTAGGTCCTCACTGTCCAGCTCCGGTCTTACTTGTAGCGAGATATTGTGCAGTACACAACAAGCATTTGTTATCCTTGCTGCAATTTCTGGCTTATAGTGCAGCTTTCTGTCTACTAATAAGCACCTGCAACAATAATGTAGGTACAGACGTGTTAACTAATATATGTGAATATTTAAATGTTGTAATTATGCAATCAAATCAAGAGATCCAATAAAAGTCATACCTAAATCGGGCTTTTAAAATTCCTATACACCGTTCTACAACATTTCTGGCACTCATATGCTTCTCGGTATAGTAAGCCTCAGGAGTGTTTGGAGCAGCATTTAGTATAGGAGTCATCATTGCTCGCCTTAAAGGAAATCCTGAATCTCCTGAGAAAAAAAGGTTTCTTTTAAAAGCATATATGTTATGGCCCTATTACACTATCATAAGAAATAGTATACAGAAGCTCACAAATAATTCATTATGTCTTATATTACATTGTCATAATCTAGGACTGATAGATTTCTAATCCTACATGTAAGTAAATATGATTTATAGTTTTAATAATAGTTAAGTTTATGAAATAATTACCTAATAAATAAAAATCTTCACCAGTAGTGCTAATAATTTCGTCAAGGATTGTCTTGAGAGGATTATTATTCCATGCAGCACTATCATGTGTTGATCCAGGGTTACTTGGATCAACACACAATATTCGGGCATCTGAATCGCAAATCTGAAACAAGTTTCAAGATATTTATAATTAACTAGTTCAAACTGCTTCTCTATAAAGGTTATAAGGAAGAAACAACTCACAATTAAAGTATTCAAGGAATGATATCCCTTACGGTTATAGTAGCGCTCTTCATGAATAGTTGGCGGAACTATAGCAACATGTGTGCCATCAATGCACCCCAGAACTCCAGAAATGCCAAACTTTCTATAGAATCTGCAAAGATAACAAATTATTTATATTAAAAGTCAAGTCGCAAACACACAGAAATGGAAATATTTTGCAATACTTACCCTCTTTTGATTTCATCACGATCTTCCCTGGAGCTTGGAAATTTTACATACTTATTAAAAATATGTGGCAGATTAAGTACCTCTGTCACTTGTTTTATTGCCCGAGAAACTGAGGGTTGTGACACAGCATGACATTGCGACTGGCCTACCAGTGTTTGGTACGAACCAGTTGCATAAAAACCCAGTGCAACCAAGATCTAAAAAGACAATAAGTAGAGTTTATTGAGAATAGTTTACATAGCACATTTTAACACACATACCAGCGCACTATGTACTTACCTTTGTTTCCGTATCAATACCGTCAGAACGAAGATTGACCGGCATGTGAGGACTGATCTCCTCAATCAAAGCTTTTGCTAGGTCTTTGGAGAGTCGGTACGTCTTCACGAACTGACGATGCGTAAGGTCAAACGCATTATTGACTAATCTTGTTGCTAAATTTCTTCCTCTTACCCTTCCAAGATCAACCTCATAGGCAAGTTCAACGAAATCCATGTAGAACATCATTATTTTTAGAGAACAAAACTAAAACAATCATAAACCGATGCGGCAAAAGTTACACTTTACCAACTTATGTTCAAACGCTAATTTTGACAGAAGATCCGCAGAAGTTCAGTTCCAATTCGATTCAAACAAGTGTCAAAATAATAGTAGAATACGACTAAACGTCACGCATAAGTTCGATTTTGTTAGCAGAATAGATTTTGAGATTGTTTCGATCGATCGTTGGCGTCAACTGAAACGTAATCGCAGTTGGATCGTTGTTCATTAGTAGAATGAGAAAACGCCTAAAAGCCGTGTTTCTGCTGCGATTCTATTGCGATTTTTGAACAATTTGGTTAGTAGAATCGGCCCCCTGTACTGTGACGAATCTCATTTCTACAATCCGCTGTGATAACATCTTTTATAATAAATATTCTTTTGAATATATTTATTTTGGTAATGGTGCAAGCGCGAAGATAAATATTTTAAAAAACATGAAGAAGTATGTAAAAGTATTTTCGCGTATGATTTTGTATAAGTACTTAGATAACAAACTTGTAACTAAACTTGAACTCGTTTATTTCATTCGTACAAAAGAAAATGTGGTAAAATATATCTTCGATAAATTCAGTTACCTACTGATTAGAGTCATGTTCATTAGAGTAAGTACTTAACACTATACCTAACACTGATGTGATGACTTTTCACCAAAGTCAATGATATCGTTTAGTGCCGATTACGGATCACTAAACATTTCGAATGGTTATTAAAAAACCATGAGCTTCAAAAATACAATAATAAACTGTAGTCAGTATTTTGATCCTATAACATTTACATAAACCCAAACGGTCCGATATGGGTGCAAAACAAACAATATATCATTTGTACTTGGAACAGTCCCCGCTGTATATTGTAATTAAACTTTTTGTGTGATAGCTGTACCCCAGTTTCCTGGTCGATACATTAGTAGGCAAACAATCTATTTTCTTTTTATATGAGGTATGTAATTCGGTGTCTTATCTATTAGATTCCATTAGATATTGGATTGCAATTAATTACATTATGTAAACCCTCTACGAGTGATCCTGTATCAAGTAGATATAATTGATCTTGCGCTTTAGACAACAACTCCCAATATATTGAAACTTCACTAAAGCTACGGTTTCTTAGAAAAGCGGTGGCCGCCACTAACGGCCGCGGTGGCGGCTGTCATGAAAATTATGGCACTGTCAAAGATTTAAATCTTTAGATTCACCCTACCCCGTCAAAAGACAGTCGCATTTCTGACACACTCATTCTCATTTCATTCATTTTGACACCTCTGACACACAATGACGCAGTGACTATACTTGATTGTCACGGAAAGGTTATATATTATTGTGTGAGCTCACTCTTCTCAGTATGGATACTTTTTCTTGTGACTAAGTACTGTGAGGACATAGACATATAGACCTTGTCGTTTTATGACGTGCAAGCTTAGTTTCAATACTAATAGAGTCCAAAATATCTTGACAAGCAATGGTGCCAACATGACGGCAAGGGACGAGTTATAGTGAACGGTCTGTATACATAATATTGCCATGGGTCCTGTCAACCAACTTTTCCAAGAGCAGAAGTTGGTCTCGAATGTCTTGTGCCAATTTAAAGAAAATGAATATGAATTGTGGCTAAGTAATAACAGCTGCACGGGTTGGTCGACCAGGTTAAGCTACGCTTGCCGCGGTTGGCCTGTGGATGGGTGACCATCTTTACTTATCAAGACACCTTCGTGCCTCGAAAACACGTTAAACCGTTGGTTTCGGCTGTCATTCGTACATCTTTGACAGTCTTGAGAAGCCCGGAAGTCTGACAACCAGTCTTACCAATGGGTATCTATTACCTAGTAACAGGATTGTGGAGATCAGATAGCTAGTCGCTCCATGTAGAATACTGGTATTCAGCTGCATCCGGTTAGACTGGAAGCCGACCCCAATATATATGGGAAAAGGCTAAGCAGATGATGATGTGTTGCTATACATAGTACCTATACAAGGTGTAAAGTAAATAACGCAATTCCTCTTAAGGGGTCATTGTACTCATCATTATGAACAACTTTTACTATAGGAACAACCCTGAAATCGTGAAAAAAAAAACAGCTGTTCAGTACATTTTGACGATTTATACGAACACAAATGTACTGAACAGCAGATTTTTTTATCATTTAGGGCATTCATGCCGAAAGTTTGATGTGTATATAATATAGAAAGAAAGCAAGAAGAAAGAAATAAAAATTGTTTATCCTGCACAAACTATACGCACATTACAATTAAAAATACATAAAATACTGTGCCGTACGGACACATAATACTCATTTGCAAATTAGCCAAAAGCCTCGTAGGGGTCGTAGGTATCCAATAATTAAAAGTTTGACAAAGGACAGCGGGTGAAAGTGGTCCAAATGGCGTTGGCTGATGAAACCTAGTCCATTTAGTAGTTCATGAATGTAGGATATTTTTTTACTATGGGCATCATACAATTTCTAAATCTCCTTAGTCTCTTGCTTAATATCAGGGCCAGAGACCAAAGACAATTTACATTGCTTGGTGCGTAATATGTTGCGATGCCAAATGACAACAAACGAACAAAGAAAACATGAACAAAAAGCCAATTGCAGAGTGGAAAAATAACTATTTTTGTAACAGGCAAATGACAATAAAAGGAAAAATTAAGCTGTTCGTCGCATCTGTGCAAGAATAGTTCATTGCTCAGCAAAATGCTGTAACTTCGGACGAACCTATCGTCTACAACGCTGATTTTCAACAAAAACCTCGCGAATGACGTAATGACTTATATCTACTACATAAATAAATCACTAAGAGTTCCTATGGGCGACCGAGCTCTGCTCGGGACAAAATAAAGAAAACGAATTTTCCAAGATGTTTGAGACCTAACTAGATCGAGTTTTCGCCCCCGTAAACCCCTATATTGCAACTTTCATTGAAATTATTAGAACCGTTTTCGAAAACGTGATTACAAATAATTATATATACAAATATTGCTCATTTAATAGGATAGGATAAGATATAGCACAGAAATCTCAATGTTTTCTTATGTCGCCATGGCACCCGTGCACACAGAGGCACCGCCTGTTTTAGAAATAAGACGAAGCCAATTTGTAAATGAATTTTCGTTTCACAAATATAATGGTGAACCAAGCGTTACCACTGTTAATTGCATCGTCCTCAAAGACATTTCGTAGAGAAGAAATTTTCGGAGAATTTTCAAAAGTAGTTAGCATCTTGCTAATTAAAGTCGCCCGTTGTTCCAATTTTAGGTAGGACGTTTTGGTTTTATAATTACTTTGCGCTTCGTAATATTAACATCGTCATTTTTTTTGGAGGACAAGCTTGTTAATTTGTATAAGTATGTTTTTATCTTGATATTGAAGTAGCTACCTTCATTGCTTGCATGAATTTTGTGTAAACTGCGGAAGGTTAGTTTTTCACAGTAGGCTGCTCGTCAGTGGTTACGCTTTGAATTTAGGTGGCCTAGCGTTTAACGGAGTTTCAATAGAATCAGAGGTCAGCTAATTCTTGATTTATTACCACTGACGTGCGGCCTATTGTACTTTCATGCCTGAGAAATGTCACAATCAAATGCCTTTCTCAACAGTCGTTAGGTTATCTAAAATTGTTTCACATGTATTTCATGATTTCTCATTTAAAAAATCCAATAACATTGGTTTTAAAAATCGATATGCACCTGATACTCTCCGTTTCCTTGACTCCCATCAAAAGAACACAGAAATAAGATCGCTCACTTCAGTAAAGAAAGCTTCTACCGGATTGGTCGTCATAAAATATTTTGCACGTAAAACCCTACACTACTTTGAAGATCATTTTGGTTTATATCTTTCTGATAACATCGTAAACATCTTCTTGGGTAGAGCGTAAATAATGAATCCGTTTTATAACTTTTTTCTTATTTTGTTGTTTTTTTTTATACTGATAGACTGAAATATAGTGGGATTATTGACTTTTAACTTTTTGGTCCAGCGATTATATTTGCAACTCAGTAAATCAATCTGCCTAGCCTTTTCCCAACTAGGTTGCGGTTGGCGTCCAGTCCAACAGGATGCAGCTGAATATCAGTATTTTTCATGGAGCGAATGCCTATCTGACCTTCACAACCCAGTAACTTGGTAATGCGATACCCCTTGGTTGTCAGACTTTCGGGCTTCTGACGACCCGTAAAGACTATCAAAGATCCACGAATGACAGCCGGGACCAACGCCAACGGCTTAACGCGCTTTCTGAGGCACGGAGGAGTCTCGGTATGCACAGATGGTCACCCTTCCACGGATCAACTGGATTGACCCGTACGGCTATGTAACATAGCCACGAGCTCCTGTTTGCAAATATTTGCAGGAATAGTAGACCGCACGTTGCATTGGCGCATGACGGTAAGACCTTGAGCTGGCCTTTCGTAGTACGGAGTTTCAAAAGAGTACGACGCCAGCTTATACTAGTTTTGTTACCACTGACGTGCGACCTAATGTAGGTAGAAGTAACAACTTAACATAACATAACATCACGCCTGTATTTCCCTAAGGGTTAGGCAGAGGTGTACCTGTAGTACACCCACATTTCGCCAGTTATGTTTAAGTCCCATGTAATAGGGGGCGAGCCTATTGCCATCGACCGGGCACAAACCCAGACTCCAGGCTGCTACTTGGAAATTCTAGATTAGAAAATGCAATAACGCTTTGCCCGACCCGGGAATCGAACCCGGGACCTCATACTCATATATTGCTGGTCCTGATCCATAACCACACCTAATTGATTAACATTTTGAAAATACTGTTGGAGCTGCTGAAGATTGTAAGACCATCTTTGTATTGTATAAACTCAATCTCCTTTGTATTATATAAGCACAGATGTGAGTACTATGTACTAAAGAGCTACCATTTACCGGGTAATATGTCTTTCATTGACTTGAATGTGCCCTAGCGGCTATGAGTAGGATGTCATGCTCACTCAGATGTTTCGCTGATGGTGGCGCGTGTGTTGGATCATTTAGCTCCCTTCAAAATGGTTGAGCTGAATGGTGCTGATCCATGCGTCATGTTCGTGAACGGGCGCCGTCAGTTGAGACTGGTCATCTCTTAGCTGCCATGGCTTATTTTAATTTATTTTAAATTTTTGAATGGTTCTTTGTTTTTTTCTTTTTATTCCGGACGCTTTTACGAACGTGCACGTATTTCTACATTGTTCTCACATGCATATTTTCAACATGAATGATGTAACCAATATTTTTTATCAAATTTTTGATTTAAAAGAGTGTCCATGGAGTTTCTTGCCCGTTCTTCTCCATAGGTACCTATTACGCTTTGGAATGGGCGACTAGCTTCATATTTCTGACTGACTGACTTCTTGACAGTTCATAAGTGCCTGTAAATGGTTTAATTGAAATTAATGCTTTGAGTTTGAGCAGTAGCACTTGCGACCACTAGATGTAGAAGTAAATATTTTATGTCAGAATTCGCACGAGGAAATACTGTACTCCTTACGTTCTTCTTTGCCTTTAAAAGCATGTTTACGAGCATTTGTGGAAAATACATTATGCTCCGCTCTGTTACTAGTTTAATGACCGAATAGAGGAAAACTTATAAAATATATTATATTGTTTATTTTGTTTTTAACTTTAAAGACAGTACATAGTTTCCACGAGCTTCTTTTCTATAAAATTACATTGATTACATGAATGCACAAATATGTGAAGCAGAAGATATAGTCGACCGCGTATTTGTCTTACCACCCTAATGTTGAATGCCACTTGCACGCCATAAAACGACAAGATCTAATTATTTGTTACACAGACAGTGACAGTTAGATTTAGTTCGTTTCAACCTTATGGAAGTTTCAAGTTACTGGGAATTGTTGTCAAAAGTGGTAAATCAATTACGAGGTCGAATATACTTAGATGTTTGTTGTTGACAAAATTGACTACCCAATCTTTTTAGGAGTACTTCATTCGGGTTGGGTATAGAAACGTGCCGCCTCACTACAACTTTATTTTTTAATTTGGCCTTAACTTTCGAGACGTTTGTCATTGACCCTGAAAACGTGTCTTCTGTGAACTGGTGGGTAGGGGGATGACTTGCCCTCTTCCTTTTCTTCCTTCCACCTCCATCTAAATTTTATTTATCACCCTTTTTGAGATTTGACATATTAAAAAATCGTTTAAAAAAATCTATGTTTCTCTGGCGGCTCTCCCCCGTCGACGCGGCACGTTTCTAAACTTTAAGCCCTCATTCGATAGTGTTATTGATCCGAAAAGCTTAATAGACAGAAAAACCACTACAATAATCTTAGTTACCCTATTGGTATCGTAGACTAGACGAAAGGATGCGAATTTTATGACTGATAACATAGAAAACACTTCAATAAACATATTTTTTTATACAATACACATTGTATCTTCAAGTGTTTTGTTTTATGGTGCGTAAAATAAATTACCGACACGTACATTATCTTCTGTTTTACGATAGGGGTAAGCTTCTAGGGATGGGACAAAGTAAACAATACAGACCATTCTCGGAATTCGATAGAATTAATATCAATTTGTTAAATCAATTTATTACACATACATACCTACATAAACTTACGCCTTGTTTCCATGGCGGTAGGCAGAAACAAGAAATACAGATGAAAGAAAATACAGTGATTTAGCACAGACTAAAAGGCACACAACGCAACATAATATATTATACTACAAGTAAAAAAATAAATAAAAAAGGGATTCAAATAAAAATTGTAAAGTAAGAAATCAACAGGAAAGTATGGCTCGTGGCTGCGCCAAATAGGCCCAGTTCAGCAAAAATGCCAGACAACTAGTGCCTGACGCTGGTTTTCAACTGGACTTGAGCTGCAGAACGCCGCCTGCTACGATCCTTACATACTCCTTCTGCTTCAATTGATTTATAGTTGTAATTTAAATTGTGATGAAATAATAACAAAAAAACTTGTAACTCAATTTTACAAAATTGAGTACCTACCTGGTAATAAAGCTTAGCTAGAATTCCGTTAAATAAGATTGGAATTGTAAAAAAAAAATACCCAATTTCTCCACGTATAAGATTCAGTTTCAGTTTGTTGGGATGTAGGCTTTAGTTCAACCAAAAGTCATTCATAACGATTTTTTTTTTTTTTTTTATTGCTTTCAAAACGGCGTCTATATAAGACCCTAGATCTAAATTTCCTGACCACTACAATAATTACACTAATTAAAAATTATGTAGGTACAAATAGAAACCGTTTAATCGAATCAAATCGATTCACAGCTCTCTCAACACTAGTTCTAATAAACGGCTACCCTAAACTCCGATTAACGTCGAAACATTGTTCAGATTCTGTTGTATATTGGACATCAGACGATAATTTATATGGCCGATTTTATTTGCCTATGGAAATTGTTGCCATTCCGCTATTGTTTCACACAATTTGCGTTTATAAGTATATTACTATAGGTTTCTGTTTTGCGTAACATTTGTAGGGGTGCATACGTAATACGGCATTATGTTGATGATGACTTATGATAATGGCAAAAGGAATATATTTCCATGCTGATTTTAGGTGGTAGAGAAAAAAAAAGTTTTTGTGGTTCGTTATCTATCTTCTCAATAGAATTATTATATGAATTATTTTATTTTCACACCAATAACTCACATATTTATCTCATCTACTCGACGTCCGTATGTCACTGCAGGGATTCAGCAGAATATCAGCGTCAGGTATATTTGCCTGGCACATGCTGAGCTAGACTCCCATTTGGTGCAACCTTGAGACGCACACCGCACTTTTTATGTTCGTTGATCCATTATTTTAAAGTATGTCATAGCCAACAGTGTCATCACAATGTCTAGTTTTCTTCCTTTTTTATTTGTTTGTATATGCACCTTGCAGCTATTTCCTAATAGCTAATTAGTCATTATTTAATCGTGTTTTTGTATGTTGTGCACTAAATAAACGATTTATCTATCTATCTATGCTGTCACTTCACATAGTAGGTTTATACAGGTAGGTAGCTTTTTGTATTCACAATGAAATATTATGACACCAATACCATAAACTGATACCAAAATGGCCTAAGGACCTACTTAATTAAATTTTGTTATCTAAGAGTACACACTTACCTGCTCAAATATTTTATGTTTACTGTTCGACATTTTAAGAGTATTTCAACTGTGTATCACAGTTTTATATAGGTAATAACCGCAGATGTCTGCTGGGTACTGAGTTTCTGATAGACTCGTTTAGTCAAAATTCAAATGTCATTTATTCAAACTAGGCTGAGAATCAGCACTTTTCGAACGTAAAAGTTACATGACAGTCCCCCATAACGCCCACCCTTCACCACCCGTCAGTTTCTTTATCACAAACTAAAAGACACCGCATGGATTATTCTTTGATCATCGCAGGGCACATTGCTCGCAGAACAGATGGCCGATGGGGCCGAAAGGTTCTGGAGTGACGACCGCGAACCGGAAAGCGTAGCGTTGGAAGGCATCCCGCAAAGTTGACCGATCACATTTTGAAGACCACTTTAATCCGCTGGATGCAACAGGCACAAAACCGGTCGTAGTGGCGATACTTGGAGGAGGCCAGGATAATTTTTAAAACCGTGTCCTTGGAGTTTCTTGCCCGTTCTTCTCCAAAGAGATCTACGCTTTGGAATGGGCAACTAGATTCAATTTTCTGACTAACTGACCGACTCTTTGACAATTCAAAAGTAGCTGTAAATGATTTAATTGAAATAAATGCTTTGAGTTTGAGATGTCCAGCAGTGGACGTCTTTCCTCTGAAAGGATGATTATGATAACAGTTATGTATTACAGAATATGTGTAACTAATTATCAGCATGATTATTTTGGTTCAATTAACATCTTAAGCAATATCATTATGAATTATGTAGCACTATGTTTAACTGATTGTTAGAACAATTATCTGACATCATGCTTAATGTGTGCGTATTCGATTATGGTTAAGGGTGTTTTCACACTAGTCAATAATATTACTAGATACGTAATAATAGAAGGCAATAAATACGATAAACTATCAAAAACTATTCCGTAACACAATTTCTTTATTTATTTAAAAAAATATATATATTTAATTTCTAGCTAGCCTCTATAGATAAATAATTTAGTTTAGTTAGATAGTTTAGCTAAGTAAGCAATCAGAATGTCAAATATGAGGATGAGTAAACTTTTTACACGCGAAAAAACTGTCTGATTCTTCCATTGAAACTTATTCTTGGAGATACTTGGCTCATAAATTCCTGAAGGCTCCAAAATAAATGTATTGTCAGTACCAGGAATAGATTGACGTAGGTACCTACATAAAATTCTATATAAATGTCAGAATAACTGTTGTTTCACCAACCCACATTGTTTGTATACCACCATTTTGAAAAAGGTTTGTTTCGCATTCCCATTTTTTGGGAAAAAACTACTTTTGTACCCCTGTGTGCCATAGTATGTATCTTTTTCATTCTCGACAGCGATTTTACTAAAATCGTTTATGTTCTCTAACGCACCATAAGCAATCTATCAGATAATAGATGTCTATTCTCTAGCGAATAAAGTTTCTATTCTACTTAGTCTATTCAAAAACTTTTTGTGGTCACCAAACTTTGGAGTCGATGCTAACTTTTTTATATTCCTGCATAAGCACCGTCTATAAGAAAAGCTGTACCTTCGCAGTTCGCAAATACTAAGCCACTTGTGTTGAAAATCGCATTTTAGATCACAATAATCAAGTGTTAACTTCACACTTGATTATGTGTGTTAACTTGACACATTATAAAAAAATAAAAAAATCCCACCGTGACCACTTAGAACGTTTTCATACTGACGATTTGCCAGCGTATTTCCAGCGAGGCGATTTGTGAACGTGCTCTCCGCGGGTGTGAAGTGACCTAAGTTTTCAAAAAATTGTACATCGCTTGTCTCACACGCTTGTCACACTCGGTCTTGTGCTTCCTACGCAAACTCGGCGAACACGCTGTGCATACGTGGCGTGCTCGCCACGCACACGCAGCGAGCGCTTTGAAAAATCGCCTCGCTGAGCACACGCTCGCATATCGCCAGTGTGATAAGGCCCGTAGGTGAAGTTTGCCGCCAATTCAATGATACTAGGGATTGATACCATTGACGGCTCACTTGACCTACGTTTTCGAGGCATTAATGTACTATGTACTAACGCACAGTACATAGTACCTCAACGTTTTAAGGTGAGATTCTTACAGAATAGATCGGCAGTACTTGCATTCGTCTTAAAGTTTATCATAACTTCTGATACAAATTGGTTTCCACTTAAACACAGTCAACAGCTCCCAAAATTAAAATAAGAATAAAACGTCCAATATTTTATTTCAATTGAATATTGAAATATTTCATTGTGAAGTGTTGCGGTAAAATAGAGTCCCAGTAAACTGTCCATTAAAAACAAATAAAATACTTCGTAATAAAATTCGGCGGGACTGACTCGATAGGAGGATTGCTGTTTGTATATTTGCTTTTTCATGCCATTCATGTTCTTTATTGCACTTTTGTTAACTGGAAACCTACTTTGATTCATTGTTTACACGGCTTGAAGTAGGTACAATTTATTTTGCTTTTGACGAAACATAAATAATTAAGTTATTAGGCCTTGTGGCGGCATCTACAACGCCACATGCAAACTACGCATTACACTGACGTCACACAAAATTCTGGAGTTTACCGAGCGACTAGTATATACAACGGCCCGACATCAATCGTCGAGCAGTTGTCCACCAGACACGACACTCGTCTGGTCGGAGGATCCTTCCTTTTAACTGGTTGGTAACTGGTTGTAAAGTTCACTCATCCTCTACAGAGAGGATGAGTGAACTTTACAACCAGTTTCTCATGCCTCTATAGCCTTTTCAATCAATCAATCGACTCAGGCTATCGCAGTCCACTGCTGAACAAAGACCTCTTCCAGGCTGCGTGACAACACCCTGTCCTACATCCTCCTCATACAGTCTGTGCCAACTACCATAATAGGCTTTTTACTTTTTTTAAATTAATATTTAACCCTTAGAAGAAAAACCACACATTTTCACAAAATGTAAGTACAAGACGTGCCCTCCGCTCCCGCCGCTCTTTCCGCCGCACCGACGATGCCCCGGTGGGGACCTCATACTGCTAAAGAGACCCATAAATCGTCTACTGCGCAAATCAAACCACGTGGTGCGTCAAATCTCAACTTTAGTGTCACGACTTGTACTTACATGCATTTTACTATAAGATGCCCATCCATAGATAAAAATTACCCGTCTCTCCACTATTCCATTGCCTACTCAAGGATGCATATCCGGTACGACTCGCAAATCTTTCCTTATCCTAAGGGCACGTCTTCCCTACTATTAACGCGTCCCCCGGTCTACGCCTTGATATGCAATGGCCTATGTAGCCCCGTGAAGCATGAGGCGTCAGGGGCTAGTGCAAATCTTGGGGTTCATTCGATTTATCGAGTCTTGAGTCGGTGCATTTCATTCATTCATTCATTCACGGGATGTTCATAACAGGCAAGCAGCCCTCATCAAAAGCGTTCCCTTTAACATTTAGCCTATAAAACATATTATAAAAACAAATTACAAAGCCCAAAAATGTAGTGAAAACCAACCTTTGGTTCTTATTCAAACTATGAAGCGTTAATTACTAAAACAATTCATTTAATCGACATGTACTGCGATCATCGACCTTACACCGTTCAAACTATAATGGACTTTAAGCTTTGCGTTTTAAAGTTAATTTTTAATTGCGGTTTATTTAAGCTATCGATCTATTTGAAGGTAACAATGTTGGGGAGATAATTAAAGATGTTATATACATTTTCCTGTAATAAGCTCGTTGAGTTTCGTTTGATAACAATGAGCTGTTTGAAACTTTGTGTGGAGTCAACAGTATTACAATTCGTTTCAGAAAAATATTTTTTATGAGGGTTTTGGAAACGATAATTTGTGTGGGAGTAGGAAAACGAAATACTTGGTTCCTCGTCACCAACGTGGGAATAATTTAAGCTTTTCTTATTAAACTGTTTCAAGGTATTTCTATGAGAGCAGCGGTGGCCCAATGGTAACGGTCGCGACTTACGAGTTATACATAGATCGTAAGTTCGAACCCTGACAGGCACTTTACTTTGTGTAAACCACCACTTCTCTCAAAACGGTGAAGGAAAACATCGTGAGGAAACCGGCATCTCCTAGAAACAAAACTTCGAAGACTTGTGATAGCTACCAATCCGCAATGGGCCCGCATGGTGGATTACGGCCCACTCTCTCTCACTGAGAGGAGATTTGTGTCCCAGCAATAAGAACATTATAGGCTGATAATACTAAGGTTTGAACCGAGTTTGAACTGTTGTTTGTAGATATTGGCATACCTTCCGACACTGTGGCCCATCTTCTCGAGGAAACCCCTTATTGGCCATCTACAGGTTGAAAAGGTATCCCTTAACTTAAACGATATTTTTATACCTATATTTATAAAGTAAATATCAAAAATGAATCAGAAAAAAATTGTACAATTTATAAAAATCCTATTCGCAAATGTTATTAAAAATGAGAAACCATATTCTTATAATTCGTTGCTCCCATAATAAACGTTATTATTTTCTCGTGAATAAATACTGTGCAGTAAATGTCATAAGAGCACATGGACCCGAAACCTCTTCAGTTACTAAGGACTCTATTATTAAAGGTGGAAGGCCCATAATGGCTTGCAAGAGTGCAAATGCTAAATTGTCCTTGTAAAGACATGTCATGCCCGGACGAATGTTATGCTCCAACAATTTTAGTGCCCACAATAACAATGATTCCTTTGGGTAACACTAAAAGGACATACTGGAAGTGTAGTTTGTTGGCTATATATTATATTGAGAAAATCGAGTACCTACTGTTAATGCTGGGTTGTAAAATGACGAAAGTCTAAATAAATTCAAATTAAAAGTCATTTATTCAAACTAGGCTGAGAATCAGCACTTTTCGAACGTCAAAATTACATAAGACAGTCCCCCAAAAACGCCCGCCCTTCACCACTTCCTAGTGTTTTAGCTGAGGAGAAGAAGTGGCGCAACAAACTCCCCAGCTGCACAGCTGTCTGAATATTTAGTAATAATAAGCAGACTGAGAGACAACAAAAATCATGTGAATGTGTTAATTTTGCACTTTAATCCATTGCAATATAATTGCCAATCTTTAGTACTCTATTGTTTTATCTTCTCTTTAGTAGTATATTTATTATCATATTACCTATAAAGATATACAAGAAAAATCGGGTAGCACCGACCAATAGTCCCTTTCAGTCCCTTAGTCTCATTTTACAATACCCTTGGGAAATGCGATAGTATTTTCTTATCAAGAGATAAAAAACCCAAAGAAAAATAAGCATAGTTAAAACTGATGAAAACTAAAAGCGAGATTCGCGTTTTAAAATTATAAAACATGTAGGTGAACAAGGTAGAGAAATGTAGAAAGATGGAAAAGATAACGAAGCTGGAAAAGCTAGCTAGTTTAAAATATTAGCGAAACAATGCAAGCCTACGGTACCATAACAAATGGAACATTTTTATAAGCGGACGTTTATGACTTGCACGGCAGGTAGGTACTACATCCGGCTGCAAATTTTGCTCGTAAAATTCTGCAGAAAATTACAAAGGTAGTTTGTGGATATTGCGTTTTGTGTAATTAAATTATTACATAGCTTGTAATTGTTCCGGGTTTCATTGTAATGGCGTCTTCGTTCAACGGAAAGAAAAGAACTTTGGTCAACATACTTTTTGAAAGCATTACTGACTGTGTGTAACGGAAAATAGGGTATTTCTACCTGGACAAAGTGTAATTGAAATAACTGAACACCTGAAAAGGGGTCTTTGAACTACTTTTCCTGCACTGCTATTACTAACCAAGTGACCAACCCAGAAATTGTGAAAAATAAATCAGCTGCTGAACATTTATACTTACAGAATAGCTGATTGGGGAATAGCAGATTTTTTTTTCGCTGTTTCTGGATTGGTCCCATAGTTAAAGTTGTTCATAATATTATGAATACAATGAACCCTTTTTCAGTTATTTTAATTACATCTTTTATAGGTAGGTATCGTTTCTGATGCAGTACTGTTCTCAAAAAAAAAATGAATTATTCTGCACAAACAAATACACATTACAAAAAAAAAAATAGGCACAAAGTAGCCAAAAGCTGCAATTAACAGTTTAAGGTGTGACAAGTTTGTCCAATGTGAGGACAGGTTACAATTTAATGGATATGTCACAGTAAAATTATGAGCTTCATTAGTTAATAATCTATCGAGATTATAAACTATTGAAAAATTGTAAACTGCAATAAACCATTTACAATTTAACGTATTATTTTTCGATAATTCGATCTATCCATGGGAAATTGACTAATTGTGAACTGGTATCAAACTTGCTTGTGACGTAACGCAATTTGCGCTAATACTAAATAACCTGCCTAGTTGCGAGCAACCTGGAAGTAGCGCGGTTGGTCACGGTTCCAACCAAACCCAACCCATTTCACCCAGTTGACAATTTTTCGTTAGTTTATAATCTAACGGAAATAATACCGATAGGTTTATAAAGTAACGGTTCTCACAATCTTACGGTGACAGACACACACCAAGACCAAAGACAATAAATGCTCATTGCGTAATTACCGTACTCTGTGTTGCAACACTGGCAAATGACAACAAACAAACAATGAAAACAAAACAAAATACCGATTGCAGAGTAAATAACTACACATTAACAAATAACAAAAAAAAAAAATGCCGGGCGTCGTATCTGTACAACAGCTATCTAATTACGCAATACATTTTCGTAAACGATAACGACAAATTTGTTTCATTTTGACAATTCAGCAACATTCATTGCTTTCTTTATTTACGTTGTTGAGCACATTTTTTTTCGAACTTATCAAGCAATGGATTAGCAATTTGTTTCAAAACTATTCAAATTCCGATTGTTCGTGTATTACGTAATTAGGGTACTGGTCGTTGCTCAGTAAAATGCTGTAACTTCGGACAAATCGGAATTTCAGCAACTACCTCTCGAGTGACGTAATGACGTCCCCCTGTGTGACATAATAAATCGGGTAAGTATAATATATACATGTATAATAATATATGTTTAAGAGCTCTTTAAATACCAAAATTGAATGCAACTTATTCTTACGAGCCTATTGGTGCATTCCTAATAGGTAGGTACTCCTCTTAGCCTTTCCAATTAATCTAAAGCGTTCGTTCAATAAGTTCAATGAAGACGGATTCTAAACGACGGTTTTCCAGCAATTAGTTTACCTAGATTTGTTGTGCCTTTTCATCAATTCAAACTTGTATTGGGGAAAATAAAATTTACGTTCTTATTTATACCGAAATAATTATATTCGCAAATGAAATTTTAAAACATGCTCGTTTTTATCGTTAAATATCCTCTGACGCGACATAAAAGGAATGATACTACCCAAAACGTCTAATTCGAAAAGCAAAACAGATTATTTTTACATAACATCCTCGAACAAATAATTGGGTACTCCTAAACCCCGCTTTAAAAACATGACCGAATTTAATAAAATTCTGCCTCAGAATTATTTGCAAATAAATGGGTTTTGTCCGACGCCCTGATTTGGTGCTTCAATTTCCTAATCCAAATCAGACGGTGGTCTTATCTCAGTGTTAAACAAAGACCGCGCTTAATTCCCGGCTTAGAGATATCTTGGAAAAAGCGCGTAAGAAAATAAATGGAGGTCAATGGGTCAGTATTTGTCTGTGGATTCGCTCATTTGGTCAAAGTGTAGACTTAGGGCTTGAGGAATTGAATTAAGAAACCTTTTAGGAGATTTTTTTCTGTCTCGCAAGATTTTATGCTCGGCCTTTTGGAGACTTCTTTATGATTAATTTTAAATTAGTTTTACAATGACCAATTCTTGGGAAGTTAATATTAAATCTCTTTCAGCGTTGTCTTGTACAAGTAGTAAACAGTTGCTTTAGCCTACTATAGCACCTGTTAACATAGACCTACATACAGTTCGCTTATAATTCTGGGTATTAATTATATTATACAGAATTATAAACGAACTGTACGTCTGAATAATAATGTTTTGAAGATGTACGTATTATTTTAAGACTGATAGCTTATAAACAGCGATCGGAGTAGCTAGAGCTATTTTTTGTACTTGCGATACGTTGACTTAATATGGACACTCCCGGAATCCCGGGATTTGAAATATATTATTAAATAAGTTAGAAATTACTTTGTAAAAAGCTATTCACGTCTATTATGAACGAACACATATCCTTCCACCCCTCCGAAGAATAAGTATAAGACGGACACGTTTCAGGTTAATGAAATTAAAATCTTTATATTTTTAATAATATTTTTTTAAATTTTCTTTACCAATTTTGTATAGACAAGTATCAAGTTCCTCTAGCAGCACAGCCCGCTATTGTATTCTTTTGTTTCCACTAGTCGTGTCACGCGTTACACTTGAGCGGCAAAATATAGCAATGCGTCGCTGATGTTAGTTTGACCACGTCACGCGCTCACTGCCAATACATAATACAAGCTTTCTTTTATCCTTGTTAATAAAAAATCTATTTATTTTTTCGAATCCCGGAGTTTCAGTTAGAATCCCGGGGAACGTTCATATTAACATCAACGTTAGCCGTCCTTGAACCAAAATAGCTCTACTTACTCCGATCACTGCTTATAAATTATGTAGGTATATGTTATACTGTAAAAAACAAAAACATAATAATATTTTCCATATCTGACATTTCATTCTATATCATAAATCTATGACACATCAAATCAGATTTTCTCAAATCTTTTCACAAAAGATTTTTGGTGAATATTCTCCATAAGGCATCTTGTCGAATGGACTAACAAGAAAACGTCGAACAAGGAACTACAATCAAATAATACTTTGATGAAAAAAACAACATTTTCTTCTGGAAAATAATCGTTACAAGGATAAACATGAGGGAAATTGATACAAAAGGGATTTACGTCTAGTCTCTTTAAATTCGGCTCCCAATATCGCTGGGGGTATAATAATATTGATCCCTCACGGCAACAATGGATGATCCCAGAGGATGCTGAAGATACATTGACTGGTATGGTATGGGAACTAAGTGACGTAAACTGGGATACCAAAGTATAGAGAAAAAATATATCTGGCTGGCCACACTTTAGTAGTAGAAAAAAATCGACTAACCCATTAATTGAATTAGTAACATTACACAACATCACACGATGATAAACATAATGATTTTGTACTTATGAACTTTGTTAAAGTTTTGATAAAGCATAATATTCTATCTAATAATGTGTATCTCTGTTTTCTAAACTAGAATATTCTGGGTCTGAACTGTCAAAGCTCTGAACCAAATTACCAAATCTGTTGACGGTACGAACATGAGTGACAACATACTTACATCTGTAATTGATTTATATCAACATATGAAACACTATAAATTAACATCGTAACTACATGTCATTGTGGTGTAATCTGTTCTACAGCTTGTTAAAACGTTATTATTATAAACAGTGACTGTTGTGTCTGTAGTTATGTTTGTTCGTGTGTCTAGTTTAAACTCAGACGGCGTGACATCATTGTCTTTGTCTTTATGTTCTGGGCTTATAACTCAGTTTCAGGATGTTTTTAGTTCATAATATTCATGTTCGTTGGTTATACAATTAACACAATGAGAGGCTTAGCATAAATTAAAAAAAAACAAACAAAAGTCATTTGTTCAAACTAAGCTGAGAATCACCACTTTTCGATCGTCTCGAGGTGGCTGTAATCTACCACGTGGGCCCAATACGTGTTTGTAGATGTCACATGTCTTAGAATTTTTGATTTAAGTTCTTTCCGGTTTCCTTACGATGTTTTCTATACAGTTTTGAGAGCAGTGGTGATGAAATTAACTATAAAAAACACCTGTGTGTTTGGACACTTCGGACATGCCAAAAATAATAATAAATATATGAATGTTTTAATATATTCACTGAAAATATCTGTAACCATTATCGCGCATTTTGAAACTGCTAAAAACACAAAGTGTTTTGGATAATTTAGCAAACCGGAAACATTATTGTGTCGATAGTTTTATAAACTAGTTTAATGTTATCAATACCCAGGTGGATGACGCTGCCCATCCGTTACTAGCCTTTTACGAGACCCCAGAGACTTGAACGAGTGATCCATTTGTTGCCAAAACCACACAGCGTTCATTACATTAGACACACAGACTAATTAACTTACATACACAAAATAAAACGCCTGCCTGGGATCAAACCCACGACCTACAACTTGTTAGTCGGGGCCGTTACCATTGGGCCACCACTTCTCTTCTGCGGAGAGACTTGCAGGGTTACAACTAACAAGCAATTGAAAGAATTGTTAAATATCTTGTAAAAAGCTCTTGCAACTTTGTTCCCATTAACTTTTATTTTCTGCACACAAGAGAAGAATATAGAAAAATCCTTTCTAAAGCGAAAGCCTACCTATTAAACTACAAGTTTGTAAATTCAGGGAAATTAATTGTTCATCAAGTTGACTACCAACTTAAATTGTCCGTATCACGACAGTCCTTCTTTGACAGCTGTATGAAATAGCTATAACACGGCAAATTGACGTAGTGTCTCATTTTGTTAAGCAATTAAATTAATTTCACTGATAAGTTAGGTATTTTGCTTCAATCTACAATACATTTAAAGGTAGACCGATGACCTTGTGAAGGCCGACGGAATCTACTGGATACGGGAAGCACAGAACCGGTCGAAGTGGCGGTGCTTGGGGGAGGTGGTCTATGCCCAGCAGTGGACGTCTTTCGGCTGAAATGATGATATATTCAAAAGACTTCAAACAATGCTGATGAATTTCTACTAAGCACAGTCACAGATGAATACACATGGGACACTCCGCAGTTCAGGTATGAAGCTACAAGTACGTGGCAGGCCCGTGCCAATTCAGTGAGTGTAACGTAGTCAGAAGATCTAAGAGTCATGCGATAGAAAGAGAGGCAACTTCTAGGTAAATATATTATAACGTAGGTGATTAGCGCAGTGCGACCTGAATTTCACTTTATTGTGTCGTAGCAAGAGTCACTTTTTATTTAAATGTATTTGCGGAGTACCCCATCAGTATTGTAAATCTGTGGCATAGTTCGGAAATCAACCTGAAAAGTCTTCGGCTTTTTTTAAAGAAGACTTATGATGATATTGAATTGTTGCTGCAAGCACCGTCAATTTGAGTTGAAAAGATACACGCACGCATGCACCCCACTCACACACACATACACACACCCTCACACACCCACACACACCCTCACCTACACCCACACACACATGCTATTTTTTTTTTTTTCTTAATTTTTTTATTTTCTTTATGTTTAAATTCTATTATGTTTTGGTACACCACTTTTACCATTTTATTATGTCATTGAAGAGCGGGGCCTCCTAGCACAGGTATATCTTTACTTAAAAGGAGGTCCCTATGTAAGATTTACTGTAAAAGTTGTACATGTTACTGCAATAAACTTTTTGTATTTTTGTATTTTGACTTCAAAAAGTTCATTTTCAAACGCCAATAGACGAGCAGCCCACCATTCAGCTGTCGAGAGCGTATGACATGTAACTCGTAAATCTAATCCTTTCGCTCTTTTTCTATTATTCGCGTTGATTGACAACCTGCTCCAATTTTGACAAAGAATGGAACTGGATTAGGTAGTTGAGTTTATGAAGTCTAGTGAATTTGTACCACTTTGATTTGCCAAAGGCACTATGTCGTGACGATATATGTATAGACATGTAGGTACCTAGGTATCTGTCTAGCGAAAACCAAGAGGCCGTGTATTTGGAGTCGTAAGTTTTTATATGTTTTATTTTAGTACCAGCTGTGCATGCGGCTTCGCTCACGTGAATGTGTATACTGTTAGTTGGTCTTATAAGCTAAATATGGGAACGTAAAGTCATAGTATATTAGTAATATCCTCTACAATATATGTTGATTTTGTTAATTATTCTTTTCGGATCGATGATAATTTATTAAATGAGTTGAGCCCAGTAATTGGCTTGCTGGGGAGTTTGTTGCGCAACTTTTTCAACTAAATCACTAGGAAGTGGTGAAGGGCGGCCGTTTTGGGGGACTGTCTTATGTAATTTTGACGTTCGAAAAGTGCTGATTCTCAACCTAGTTTGAATAAGTGACTTGAATTTTGAATCGGCCACGCCAATCGCGGCATCAGTACAGTTTTTGAGGTCCTTAGGAATCTGTTCTTCTGAGGACAAAAAATTCTACTATAAAAAAAACACATGGTGTTTGGACACTTTGGACATGCCAAAAATAATAATAAATATATGAATGTTTTAATATATTCACTGAAAATATCTGTAACCATTATCGCGCATTTTGAAACTGTTAAAAACACAAAGTGTTTTGGATAATTTAGCAAACCGGAAACATTATTATGTCGATAGTTTTGTAAACTAGTTTAATGTTATCAATACCCAGGTGGATGACGCTGCTCATCCGTTACTTGCCTTTTACGAGACCCCAGAGACTTGAACGAGTGATCCATTTGTTGCCAAAACCACACAGCGTTCATTACATTAGACACACATACTAATTAACTTTCATACATTTTGTAACCCGAAAGTCTGGCAACCAGTCTTACCAAGGGATATCGTATTACCCAGTAACTGGGTTGTGGAGGTCCGATAGGCAGTCGCTCCATGTAAAATACTGGTATTCAGCTGGATCCGGTTAGACTGGAAGCTGACCCCAATATAGTTGGGAAAAGGCTAAGCAGCTGATAATAATGATGATGATACATTTTGGAACAAAAATTCTTTACAAAATAAATTTTAATATTCAGTCAACCTAAATGAATTTGAAAGACACTTATATTAAACGTTTTTGACAAAGGCACATATAAGCTTTACAATTCTAGTAGCTCTCAAATTAAATATGCTAACTTTGACATAAATTTACAGTCTAGACAAAAACAAGTCGAAATATGATTAAAAACAAAATATAAAGTCTAAAATCGTAAATTTCATGCAACAGTGATTATGGGATGAAAAAACTTAGTTTGTTTTTCAATGACTTTAGTTGTTGAAGCTCTGAATCACGGTACCTAATATAATAAAAAATGGAAAGTAATTTTATTTTTTTGGTAGAACAACTAATTTGGGCCTGAGCAGTGCCTGGCAACTGGCTAGAAAATACGCTATGAAAAATAATATTGTGAATAGAGATTTTAAGTTTAATTAATTACCAAGTGGAATATAATTATTATTAGCTTGACCTAGATCTTGTATCGTTAATTAATCTTACGTAGCTAATAGGTACGACTTTACTAATTACCGTGTAAGAATGAAGGTGAAAATTAAATAATTAGGCAGCTTTGTAGCAGCGAATTATGAATGTATATTTTATCCTGAAACATTTATTGTATAATTTTCACTTACTTCAAAAACGGTGAAGTAAAACATCGTGAGGAAAACGGCATGCCTGAGAGATATTTTCTCGATGGCATGTGAAGCGAAGTCAGAGGCCGGGTGGCATAAAAACTCCAACACCAGGTTAGTCGCTAACCACACGAAAAAGAGAAAACCAAATCAAAATCCACTACGTAGTTTAGAAGTAACTACGAAGCGAAACATGGACAAAACGACGAGCTTTCATAACATTCAAAGATTGTCAAATAAAGGTTATCTATCAAACAATTTCACCCAAAACTGAAATCGCTCGGAAAAACGTCAACATCGCTTAACGACTCAGAAATCGATTCAACAGCCACAATAAGATATTTTCTCGTAACACACAGTAAACACTGAACGAACCCGCTTTTTGTTCGATTCGACACAAAGAGGAGTAATAAACTCTTTCCTTTCAATATGTCGGGTAGGGAAGCAGGTGGTTAAAACAGTATCGATTACAGAAAGTCGATACAGTTTTAATTTCAACACATCGATGCGTTGAAATTAAAATTGGAATCGAAACGAATTTATCATTCGAATATCATTTCTTTTGATGAATGGTATTCATTATTTATGTTTTATTGTATTTTAAATAGTCTTATCCATAATTGATTTTTCGGAGTTCTAGGGATATTAACCAATTTTCTTAGTAAATAGTAAGGAATTACTATATTAGAATGTATTACACTATCCAACATACTCGGAGGTTGGTCAATAACCTAACCGAGATGTTACCAATCGAATAAAATTACAAAATCAATTTACCGAGAAATCGATACAGAGCCCGTCCCTAGATAAGGGTGCTAGAAATAAAACTTGGGGTAAAGTCAAAAATCACATCTCAGAGGTTCAGCGTATCGAGCTGAAAGCTTAAGTTCGGGACACAATGCTCGGAGTAAATGAACGTTTTAACGTAAAGCCCGTCACAGACGTAGCTGTAATATATATTAATATACTTTGATATTGCTTTTTTGCGTAGTTTTTGGTGCGTACTAGAAATATATGTTATAGCTCCGTCTGAGGTCACTCGAAGATTACAATAAGAAGATTGTAATATGTCTTGCTATAATATATATTATAGCTACGTCTGTGGTGGGCTTAAAGGAAAAAGTATTTATTACTTTTTACGACAACATTGACAAGTATTAATTGAGGTTCTTTAAAATTAAACGATGAATGATGGGCCAAATTGAATTTACCTTACCGCGAATGAGTTGGGATGAGACAGCAGCTCATGTGCTGCTAAACTCGAGAGTAAGACCCGGTAGTCGCCACTTACAGAGCAAAGTTTTTCGGTAACCCAGGTACCCTACGCGAGTAACACCAAGGCGTTGCTGGCCTTCTTTGAGGAGCTGGGGTGGATTGAATAACCGAATACGCGCTTTGACGTGGAGTTGCGGAAACCAGCCCGTATTACCTATTACCTAAGGACAAAGAACAGCTGCGTAGTTTCAGCACAATTTGCGAGTTACAATTTAATGTAGGGTTTGGGTTTCCGTGATATGCTAGCAACCTGTTCTGCAAACTAATCCTTTTCCTCGAACCCTCCTTCTTGTCTACATAGTTCAAGTTGGTATCCATTGGGTTCCAATTTATAGCCCACACCCTACTAAAGAACATAGGAACACAACGTATATTGTGGGACCTTACACTGGAGGAAATGTATGAAGACTTTTTGCTGAATTGCCAAATTCTGTTGTCCGTAAAAGTAAGTACATCCGTAATATAAAACAAGACTTAAAAGCAACTGAAGACAAAGTACTTATAAATTAAAAATATAATTGTTGCGTCCCAACTCTTAGGTAAAACGGGCCAACAACTCCACGTCAAAGCGGCATATATTGCGTACGGGTGGGAAATCGCTTATTCGATCCACCCCAGGTCCTCCAAGAATGCCAGCAACGTCTTGGTGTCACTGAAAATCTCACCTAGGGTACTTGGGTTACCGAAGTACTTTGCCCTGTATGTGTCGACCACCGGGTCTTACTCTCGAGTTTAGCAGCACATGAGCTGCTGTCTCATCCCAACTCATTCGCGGTAAGGTAAATTAAATTTGGCCCATCATTCATCGTTTAATTTTAAAGAACCTCAATTAATACTTGTCAATGTTGTCGTAAAAAGTTGAATGGTGCCATAAAAATAAAACTTGAAGTGTCCTCAAAGTCTTCATTTACTTTTTTAGTCCTTTATTTAATAGAATAAGCTCTCGAAGAACATTCTTGGAAACTTGTTTGGATAATAAAATACCGCCATATTACTACGAGGACCTCGTGGCTAAGTAATAACAGCCACACGGGTCGATCCAGTTAAGCTATGCTTGCTGGGGTTGGTCCGTGGATGGATGACCATCTTTACATTCCGAGACTCCTCCGTGCCTCGGAAAGCACGTTAAACCGTTGGTCCTGGCTGTCATTCGTGGATCTTTGACAATCGTTACGGGTCGTCAGAAGCACGAGTCTGACAACCAGTTTTATCCAAGGGTATCATATTACTCAGTTACTGGGTTGTGAAGGTCAGATAGGCAGTCGCTCCATGTAAAATACTGGTGTTCAGCTGCGTCCGGTTAGACTGGAAGCCGACCCCAATATAGTTGGGAAAAGGCTAGGCAGATTGATTGCTTGGATAATAAAATACCGTCATGGATATGTATAAGGAATTTCCAATGAATTCTTTGAAAATTCCTTATGTACCCTACAACTATGAACTAGCATACAAATATGATAGTGAAGCTAAATATAATTTACTAACTTCCACCTGTGGCTTCGCTCGCGTTATATCTTTATTAATTATTATAGCCTGTTACTCAGTGATATGATAATATAGCATTACGTGTATACTGGTTTTTTTTTTTTATCGGTCTATTAGTTTTTGAGTTTATTCATTACAATTAATAAAATTACAAATCTTTTTTCTTCTATAGAGAAAAAAAATAGTAAAAAAATCTTTGGAAAAATAAAATATGATGAAAGTGGTTTTGAATTTGATGTGGGTCTTCCTTGGTAAAAACTACATAACACAAACATCGAAATACAAATACAACGGAACTTGGAACAATGAAAAAAATACAATTGCAACCTAATCAAATAATATTCCACAAATGCAAATAATTACCGACCACAACTGACAAGTATAAACGAGACCAGAGAATTCCCAATGAACAAAGTGAACCAACCTTTAGAGAGTCGAGAAACTAGTTAGTAACAGAAAAGGACAGTTAAACTGTTGATCCGTTGATCCCGGATGAAACACTCGCTCAAATTATTGGGGCCGGGTATCAAAAAAAGACCAAATGTCACCGCGGCGGATATTGCGTAGCTCTTTGATAGGTAATGATGGGAACTGTACCTCTTTTTCTCTCGGTTTTCCTGTCATGGACGATATAATATTCGGGATCAAATTTTTCGTGGACGGAAGTATTGATTTTATTAAGTTTGTTTTGTTGTAGGATATAAAAGACTTTTACTTTTAGGAAGTTGTATTTGTGATGTTAGATTTTTATTTACTGTCGTATTTTTTTAATATTTAGGCCCAACCAGTTGTAAGTGTTTTTTGATCTAATTGGCTTAAATAATGTACGGTTTATTAGCTTTACTTAACATTTCGGATGCACTAAATAACTAATGTAACCATGAAACCACTCTGTATGGTGTTTTCCATTTATAAGACCTTAATCAATCTGCCTGCCTTTTCCCAACTATATTGGGGTCGGCTTCCAGTCTAACCGGATGCAACTGAATACCAGTATTTTACATGGAGCGACTGCCTATCTGACCTCTACAACCCAGTAACTGGGTAATACCAGCCCTTGGTAAGACTGGTTGTCAGACTTCGGGCTTCTGACGACCCGTAACGACTATCAAAGATCGAACGAATGACAGCCGGGACCAACGGCTTAGTGTGCTTTTTGAGGCACGGAGGAGTCTCGGTATCTAAAGATGGTCACCCATCCACAGACCAACCCCGGCAAGCGTAGCTTAACCTGATGGATCGACTCGTGCAGCAGGTATTACTTAGCCACGAGCTCCTCTTAAAAGACCTCAAACATGTCAAGTTTCGACGCACATAAATTTATCTTTGACATTGTAACAATATTATTCACCGAATCAATCTCCAAAACCTTTTAACAGCCAAATATTCAGCAATCAATCAGCTGATCATTTTTCATTCGTTATTTTGCTCCGAAAACTGATATGCAAATATTAATAACCCATCAATGGGATAAACAAAAATGGCCTGGAGCAATCCCCTATTGATGTATCAACGTGTGGCGAGGTCGTCCAATTTGTATAGATTACACCGTCCGTTCCCACAACCGGGAATTACTTGAAAAATGGTTTTTAATTTATCTCATGCAAAGAGTCTATAATCCAGGAAGCGGAGCCACGAATGGAAATTACTTTGCTGATTTTGTGATCGATAGTCTTTTCAACTTTGGTATTAGCTTTTTTGCTGGAGTCGCCATTGTTTGTCTTTTAGAGCGAACTGTCTTGTTTCTTTGTTTTATGGATCGACTGTTGTCTCTGTGAAGCTTTGTTGGTTTATAAAAGGATTTGTTTTGCGACCTTATAGATGGCAAAGAGCATACAAAGAAAATTCTCACTTCTGTGTAACTTTAAGTTTTTCTTCTTCCATTTTAGTTTTGTTTGTGTTAAAAGTAATACTTACAGCTTTCAGTTCGGACGGTACGGTATGAGTTTGTTTCCGTATACCTAATTATTAATTTTAGAATGAAATACTTCCCGAGAGTGCGACCGGGTTGACGGCGCGTTGTGTTCCACGCGCGCCTGAAAGAGATGTCAGCAACTGAAGGGGTCTGATAGGACTGATGCCTGCCTGGGTTGCGGGAAAGTCCGAAAGGCATACCGTGGCCCCTGGCATCATACAGGCAACTGTAGGAACACGGGTGGGTTTTAGTCAGTAAGAGTCTGACATGCCCTCCCGCTCCACCCAGAGCGGGAGAAGTTATTTGATAATTTCCCACCTAAAAAAAATTAAAAGAGTGGGTGTTTTCTACTTTAAAATTAATCCAAATGTCTCCCATAGCTGCTATTATTCTCAATCTGCACCAAACTAAATTCCTGTGAAACAAGAAATCGCTGCAATCAATTCCCTTGTCATCCATAAAGGAGAACAAGAGTTTACTGAACAAATCAACAGCGTAACGTTTTGAATTAAAACACTAAATCAAATCCTGAAAGCAAATTGTTAATTTTATTAACCTTACATAAATCTCTAGGGATATTGTGAATTGTTCATATTTTATGTTTGCCTCCATTCTACTGAGTTAACATGTTTTGTTTTTTGCTCCGGTTTTATTTTTGGTGAAATCGCCTTGTTTATTTATGTCAGCGTTTCATGTGACTGCTGATCATGAATTTTGGGTACCTACACTTTTGTTAAAAACTTTGTTATCATTTCAAGTAATGCTAGAACTGTGACTCAAAGTTAAGAGAACTTTGTCTAGGTACTGTTTTAATTCCTGATGCTGCAGGCAAAGATTTACCCTGTTTGAATGGTGACAAAATACATAGAATACTTATTTTTCTCCTCATCTTTAAAACAGACATCTTTATGAAGCATGTCTGGACGTGTTTACGAGGGGAAGCGTCAAACTTGCGAAGTAAAAAATAAATTAGAAAAACTAAACGTTGGTCGTTAAATAAATTGAATTTTCTTTGTGTAAGCAAACTTTTGTAATTCATAGTTTTTTCGTCGTTCAAATATTTGCCGGGAAATTCTTGAAGAAATATTAACTTCTGGGGTAATTTATTAATAACCTTGGTCTTTGTTTAAATTGTTGAATAAATGTTGGGGTGGTCTGTCCGTAGGAAATTTTGGTTAGTAGTTTTATAGGTATGTCTGAATTATAAATGACTAGCTGCGCCCCGCGGTTTTACCCGAATAAGTCTTGATTCCGTGGGAATATCGAGATAAAACGCATTATTTCCTAATCAAGGTCGTGGTCTACCCATGTGCCAAATTTCATCAAAATCCATTCGGCCGTTTTAGCGTGAAAACGAACAAACAAACTAACAAACTTACTTAACCAGAGCATAGTCTGCCACATTTCTGTAACAACCCAGAATCTATCAATCAACACTTTTTGGATTTGGTAAAGTCACAACTGCTGATTTAAGTTATTTTGAGGACCATAGACACAGTAACAGTCATTTCCGGCTAAAGCCGATCCAGCAGGATGTGGTGCTGAGGATATTGCGCAGTCTTAAGTCCAATGCACAGGACTCTGACCATATTTCTCTGGAGATGCTGTTATTGACACTTCCTCGAACATTTGCAGTTATCACAGCTATCAATAACAGATCGATTAATTGTTATCTCTTCTTTCCCTGATCTGTGGAAAATGTCAATAGTTAGACCAATCCCTGAAGTACCTAACCCCATTAGCGTGAAAGACCTTTGTCCGATTACCCTACTGCCATGTCTGTCCAAGATTTTGGAAAGGGTTGTCTCCGACCAGTTTAGGGCATATCTTGAGCACCATAGTATTTTCCCACTGGCTCAGTCCAGATTTCACATGGGCCATAACACAGTGACACCACTCCTGGATGTAGTCGGTAACATTCTGGAAGCAAGAGACCGGGGCATGGGAACCCTTCTTGTCCTACTGGATTTTTCACGTGCTTTTGGCTCTATGAATACTTCTATTCTTCTCTCCAAGCTGTCTTACTATGGGTGTGACGTCGGAACGGTAAAACAGTCTGAGAGTTACCTCAGTAATCGATCACAGTTTGTCCAGGTGACATGCGACAATAACGGAGATACCATGTCTTCTGGTCCGAAGCGCGTGGACAGGGGCGTACCGCAGGGATCGATCCTTGGCCCGCTTCTCTTCATCCTGTACATTTGACATTTGGATTATTTGTGTTTGTATGTGGGTATGTATGTGTGCGTGCTTGTATGTGTGTGTGTTTAATGTTAATGGTGTGTGTTTTATTATTAAATGTCGCAGCATTATGCTGTGATAGGAGCCTTTTGGCCTCGCGACAGGACTTTCTGCTTTGATTTTAATTTTACTTTGTTTTTATTTTTTTAATGAGTATGTGCTTAGTTTCTTTCTGTCTTACTTTTACTTTCGCATTTATAATATTAGTTACGATTTGTTTAACTCTATCATCATTTCTACTTAACGAGAAAAAGTTTACATAACATCACAACATAACTTTACTACTGTAATCCCCGACGGGATAGGCAGAGGTGTACCTATATTACACCCACATTTCGCCAGTAATATTTAAGTCCCATGTAATAGGGGGCAAGCCTATTGCCATCAACTGGGCATGAATCCGGACTCCGGGCTTCTACTGAGAAATTTCAGACGAAAAAAACCGAACAACACTTTGCCCTACCCGGGAATCGAACCCAGGACCTCAAGCTCAGCAGTAGAGCTTGTGACAGAGTTATTAGATTGTTCTACATCAGCATATTCCATTTTAACTCTTTTGCCACATATTCAAGAGTGGAACTTCCTTGAGCTTCTCAAAATAAGTCACGTTTATCATTCACAAAAAGAAAATTCCCTATTACCTATCTATATTATCGTTTCTAGCTTCAGGATCAAATTCGCAATACAGTTACCTTTCAACTGAACCCTAAACCAAAGAATAATGAGAGAACCCTGTTTATATTAGGCACCAACATTAATTTTAGTTGATGTATATCTAGGTAATATAACGGTCTAATATTACTTGTAAGGCTATCCTCAGGTAATTTAAGGACTATGATGTATAGTCTTTCTTCTCTTATCTGAATTTTAACGTAAACGAAAAATTCTTTAGTAAAATTTTCTCTGTGGACGACTTTTATAATCGTTTAAAGGTGAGTTTCAAAGAATTTTCTTCCTTTGACTTACGGTAATAAGTTCCAAAATACAATGCAAAGTTTTTAATATGTAAATGGCCTTTGGTAGATAGTATGTATAAAAGTATGACGAAAGGGACGGTTTAGTCGGTGAGTAATAGTATTCTGTATCATTTTAAGTAAGAAGTAGTGACATTAGGTAGTTGGATGATAGAAATCACTGCAGTGCAAAAGTTAAAAGTAAAAATAGTTTAATTAAATATGCCTGCGATCCAATGCTTTTTGAATCACATAAATTACATAAGACAGCTAAAAACACCAGCCCATCAAAAAAATTCAAGAGTCATACAAGTAATTGTAGTTCATACTGAAAACCAGGTACCCCACTTATTAAATCAAAAGCATAATCGAAAACAGACAATTAAAGAAAATACAAAAAATCCAAAAAAAACCAGCATAATTATAACCATTTGTCAACAATGAAACAATGCCATTTATTACTACATGGACGAACGTATCCAATAAAAAGATCGCAAATGATTATAAATAAGTTAAGTACAGTGACAGGTTTAATGCCACAAGTAGCAGTAATAGTTATTGATTAACTTACTGTGGTCTTCGTAATTGATATTATTATGTTCATAAAGCTGTCAATAATTACAGACAGTCTTTTAATACTTTTTGACTCTGACCAAAAGTCAATGACAATCTAATACATTTACATTGAAGATGATGACACTACGATCGGGATGGTGACTAAAATTATATTTTAGTCCGTCAGGTAAGTTATATAAAATATTGGACACATATTTTTTCTTTTTTTACGTTAACAAAAGATTACGGCGATACATTGAGTTAAAATGTGCCATGACGTCACGAGTGTGTAGATTTTATACTTACTTGTCACGTAACGATCCCAACTCTCCAACTTTAATGCGTTTTATCTAAGATTTTTTTTATAAATATGATAAAGCAAAAAATACGTGTCTAATATTATTTTGTTATCTGACTGATGCACTAAATAGAATTTCTTTTTTTGACTCAGACATCATCTCTATTACTTCTGATCCTTCAACTAAAGTAATAGTAATTAAGGAATTTGGAAAACTATTTAGTATAATTGGTACCACAAGATTAGAAACTTAAAGAAGTATAGATGTGTGAGGAACAGGGTGTGAAGTGCACTCACTATAGAAAAGGGAGGATGCTCCGACCAGACGGATGTTGTGTCTGGTGGGCTACTGCCCAAAGATTGATGTCGGGACGTTGTATATATACTAATTGCGTGGTAAACTCTTGCGCGATGCAGGATTTTGCGTGATGTCAGTGTGCTGCGTAGTTCGCATGTGACGTTGTAGATGCTGCTACAGAAGAATGATCAAGTAAAACCAATGAAGTAGATAATCATATTCTTGACGATGTTGAGGCAAACGCTAGGAAAACTATAATGACATACCTAAAATAACATAATATATATATGAAAATAAATAAAGAACAGAAATAATCAATGAATCTGCATATTGTCACACAAAATAAAGCAAACGAAAATCCCAAACATTATACTAAAAATATTTTTGTTTGTACAGTAAGATAATATTACTTTAGATCTTTTTTGTAGCGGTCAAAGAAACTTACTTAGATGTCCTTCACGAAAGAGCTTTCCACTAATTATTCTCTTTGTCCCAGCTTAGGTCAAATCAGGCTTATCCTTGTAGGCTTCGGTACCTGCAGTAATTACTTGAGAATAACCATTTTTGTCTATAATAAATAATTATATGTTTGGTAGCAACAATTTTTGTAATAAGTGGAAATTCACTGGTTTTAAGACACTGGATTATCAACATTGTCCAATTGTTTTTTTAATGTTTTACTCACCTTGACATTTCACTGATATCTTCTATTTTCATTTCCACATGAAAACAATTAAAAACAGTTTCATTTTTCCCAGAAAAACTGCTGAATCTGTTATGATTGACATGTGTGCTATTTTCAAAGCCTGCTAAGGCCTGTCAAAGTCCTATTAATGTTTGTGGAAAAGTTGGTTAGCAGTCATGTGGTTTACCAAACAAACCTTCAATTATTGTGTAGAGCAGATTTGACTGACAGGGATTTTGGTTTTGACAACATAGATAAAGGATGTAAATGTTTGAACTGAAGCTATACAGAATCTGAAAACAGAATCTTTTTGATGATTAAAGATAGATTTAAAGTTGTCTTCGTTAACCCGCACAGTGCAAGCATGTTAATGAATAATCGTTCCTTCTCTAAATAAGTATAGGTCTCAGCCTGGCAGTGAGAAAAATGAGAAATTACTTACAGGCAACATGTTTACATATACATGATACTGGAAAATATTCAGCGGTTATTTTAAAAAAATCTGCTGTTTCTTTCAAAAGTGCAATCCATAAACGGTCAAACGTATGGAACAGTAAATATTTTTTTATAACTGACGAAAAATTTCAACACAGTGGCGTCCAGAACCATGTACTGAGTCCATGGTAACAGGATGCGTGTCGATGTCCCTGCTACCCTGTGTTTTTAAAAATATTGCATCATCTTTTTTGTATCTTATATATAGACATTATTTCTCACAACACTCCAAAATTACTTTCTAACCAAATTCGCTGAACAGAACTAACACTCGGAAATCCGGAGCAATCCGTCAAATAAATGAAGTGTAAAACCCGTACCCGGTACATATCCGTGCCGGTGCGGCCACGGCCAATTTTTCCGGATTACAGATTTACGATGTATCGGACCGGACCGAACGGCATCGGGAAAAAATACGTAAATTCACATACATTGAGCTTAAGTCGGGCTATTTATTTAAAAAGAAGAATAGCTTGAAATGAAATGAAATGAAATGTAATGAAATTGTTTATTCTGTAAATAGGATATTGGAATCACTTTTACACGTCATCTTAAAAAAATAAGTAATTAAAAATTAGCTAGATGAGTTCGGCGTTTCCTATCTGACTACTCTGAGAAGAAAGGCCGAAACAAACTCAGAGGTCATAGTCTCTTTTAAAGTCCAGACATAATCTTGGTCAGGCCATATGAGGACCATGTAGATTAGTGTCTGAAATGGTCTTTTGAGAAAAGAACCACACAGATTTGAGTGGACCTGTCCTGTCAGTGCAAGCATTTGTCAGTAATCGTGGAGCTCAACCCAGAACTTAAGGAGCTCAACTCGACGAACAATACCAAAGAAAGGACATTTGGGTAGGCCTCATAAACTACTCAAACTGCCAGACCATCATTAAAACTAAATAAGAAAGAAAAAATAATGATAATTAAAAAATCCACATAGTCCTCACATTCACAAAAATTTAAAAATCTTGTATCGTCTATATCTAGACGTTAACAATAAAGTTGAGACCTACAGTGCTTGATAATGTGTGCTGAAATTACATGGGCTACCGTTAAACATACAAAATTAAAATTATCATTCTATTACCTACGTTGAAATGAAACTTCTACCTCCTAGAGATTTAATAGTAAATTGAAAAAAGCATTCTTAATATTATTTATATTCTTAACAAAATATCCTTTTAGAAGCTAACGCTCATATCATCTGACAGACATAATAATTTATTCAGTGTCTGTGATTTTAAGATAATTCAGTTTATATATTTTTTTTATTTATAAGCAAGGTAGAACCTTTTATAACAAGCTACCTTCTTCTTTGCTAGATTTGCCTTTTAATGCGTTCAAAACTAAATTAAAATCCAACCTCTGTTCAAAGGCATACTATTCTATCAACGACTACTTAAATGATAAGAATAGTTGGTCGCTGTGATTAACTCAAGACAATGTTTAAATGTTCTTTCTCCAGAATTAGCTTACTTACTGACAGGTTATATGAGTTTATATAATTGTTTATAATTTTACTTTATAAGTCAATTTATTTTAATTTATTCTTGACATAATCTACTGATTACAATGTTTTTTTTATGAGTTGTATTGCAATATGTGGTTACCTAGCGACCTCGACAATTTTTTTATTTTACCTCGATGGTCCTAGTTTATCAATTATAACTTCTAGTTACAGCTATTTGTAAGCGGGCACGCCCTTTATACCTGGAGGGTTTGATTTACATATTGTTTTCGTTTAGTTATTTTTATTTCTGCCTGAGTATAGTTCTCGATGTTTTTGGTTGGTATGTGTGTGCTAACTGTCATATGGCTATTAATGTTATAATTTACATTATGTTTTGTGTTGCGTAATTTTAATAATTTTGCATACTATTATATAGAATAATTTTTTTCTAACTGAACAGACAGTTGTGCTGCTAGGAAGTTTGTTGCGCCACTTCTTTTTCCCAGCTAAAGCACTAGGAAGTGGTGAAAGGTGGGCGTTTTGGGGGACTGTCTTATGTAATTTTGATGTTCGAAAAGTGCTGTTTCTCAGCCTAGTTTGAATAAATGACTTTTGAATTGAATTTTGGTGACATTGTGTATGTAGCACGCTATTCTTGTAGGTACATAATTTACAATATCGTCCGTTACTTCCATTTCATTTCAACGACAAAGTCAATGGACTTTCGTAACTCCTATTACATGTCAGCACCACTTTCGATATCACCTGAGATATCACTTTGAAAATATTCAACAGAATGTTCAAGTTCATTCTCATAACATGTAAGTTCGATAGATAGCTTTATCATGTCTCGACTTCAGACATATCTAGTGTAATAATGTTTCTTATGATCTTCTACGATGGTACTTTCGGTAACTGCGTACTATATCTATCAGCTATGACACTTATCGTGAGCTGTATCTTGTAAAGTAACGAGTAAGATAGTGACATCACTTAAGTTCTCGTTTGCTAGTATAGATTGCTCTTAGCTGGTTTTGTAGAATTAAAATTCATTCGGTGTGATTTTCATACTTGTTAAGGATAATCTCACACGTATAGAATTTACCTGTATAACGTCCTCCTGCTATTATTCCAATAAATTTCGGACCGACGCAGCTTGTTTTCTCCTTTAAATATTATAAAAATCTTCATCAGGCAGTCTTAGTGGTCACCTTCTTTCCAGCAAAATCATCTTTAACGCTGTCCTTCCCTCGTCTCTTTGGTCTTTATTTATTCTTATAGCCATCCATATACAAACCCATCGTTCACATCTGAACCCCTCATCATTTTAAAAGACGTCTTAAAATCACCAGACTCAAAATGATTACTTTCGCCACAAAATATTATATTCGATCAATTTAGCCCAACAGATTTTTTTCCGTTCTCCACATTGGCGGCGGTAGATTTATGGGAAAGGCGTATAACGTTTAACCTTACTATCGGGGTGATCCCATCCTAATTTAATACTTCTATTATGGATACTGATGATGTCATTTTAAGGTTGTTAGACAATCTCAAATATCGTCGATTTCGATTTTGCCATGTGAACGAAAGTTAAGCAAATAAAAGATAATTCGAAGACACATTTGTCGTTTTGGAACAAGAGACTTCTCCAAAATTTAATCAAGTAATCGAATAATGGTAATCATCCCGATCCTTTTATCGATATAGCCGCACACATTCCTACAAAACCGAGTGAATTTAATAAGCGGCCGACTTAACATTATTCAAATAAAAGCGGAAGAAATTCGTAGGCGTTTGTATAAAATTATTCAGCATTAAGATAAGTCGAGGAAAACAAGCGTCTTCCCACACTGACTGAGCTCTTTTGAATATAAAAGAAATGGGTAGATTTTAAAAGACCCTAATGCTTTACTATTAAAGATGTGATATCTTCCAATTTTTAGGTTCTATCGCTGGAATATCTATCGTTGGAAATAAAAAGTTTGTGACTCGGTTCTTCAAATGACCTTCCATTTAGACCTTCTTTTGCAAATGGTAGTTTATTCATGATTCAGCCAAAATATGTCCACTGCTGGACATAGGCCTCCCCCAAACATTGCCACTACGAGCGGTTCTGTGCTGATGTAGCGGTTGAAACAGGCAAATAATCTATTTGGCCGTCATTTGAAGTTCTTGGTGCAAAATGCAGAAGAAATTCATAGAAGTTATCATATTTGCCACAAACCGCACACAAATTGTGGTCTCGTAGACTGGCGCGTCTGAGTTTTTCCTAACAACCACTTTAAGTGAATATTTTTCGAGCACTGAAACGATGCCATTTAAAAGCGAGAGCGCCGAGCAATGGAAGATGACAGTACCTACCTATTCTAGTATAAGCACAGAATAGGACAGAAGGTCAGCTTTCAACAACGCGTGAGAACAGCCACATGCACACAATGAAACCTACGTACAGAGAACTCAAACTATCTCAAACAAATGACAGTCGCGAGTGCGCTTACACTCACTGTACGCGAAGCGTGTCTATGTGGGCGTTTTCCCTTATTATATGCCTCTATTCTCAGTAGTTCAGTTTTGTTCGGCTGTTTGTTTGTTGTTTTCTTCGGCCCCGAACAAAACAACCGAACTACTGAGACTAGGGGATTATATGGAGTCAACTCACTGTACCCATCTATTTTGTGCTCTTGGTATATGCTGATATCTTACACGCGTGGATCTCGGTAGTGTTTCCTCAATTTATTTGAAGTATGCCTACTAAAATTTTGTTGTTGTGAGTGCTACAATAATACAAGAACAATGTTTGGGAGAAAGCAATGGTAATTGTTTGTAAGCGACGCGAGAGTGGTTGAGTAACTGTGGCCACAGGCATCGTTATTTATATGACAATGAGCAAGACTAATCTGGTGAGAAAACAAATTGAGTTGTCTTAAAAAGTTGTGGAAATAATTTGTTTTGCCTATTCTATATTTATAATCTTTCTTCGAATAAACAGAATAACATAATAGGAATATAAGTTTTCTCAAACATGCTTGGAAAATCGAGCATTATTTTGACAACTTTCTTCGAGATAAATCGGAATTGCTGTACTGGCCGAATACAATGGTATGAAAAATCCATAGCTGTCGTGTTTAGCGGCTAAATAAATTACTATGAAAACTCATAACTATCGTGTTATATAAAAAACTAACGAACTTTTTACTTCAACAAATAGAACTATTAAAAGTAAAGAATAAACAAATGAACCTAAAAACGCGTGAAAAATTATCGTTGTTCGTTGTTGTTTGACGTTATCCGGAATTTATAATTAATTTACTTAGTTTGGATTTCCGCGCCTTATTTGAGAAAAGTACTATACAAGCCTTGGCCGCAACCAGGCATTGATGGACTCACGTATGTTTGCCTCGGCTTCGCCTCGGCCCACATTTTCACAATCGTCCATCAATGCCCTTGTTGCAGGCCGCGACAGTAATGTATTATAGTTGAAAGGCAGTTTTTCGTTGCTTAGTTTTCAAACATTACCATAATCTGTTGCAAATAATAATATTATATAAAGTAACTTTTACCAAATTGCAACCCACACTGTTTTGCCACCAAAATCACCATAAAACCATCGTTCTATTTACAAAACTGACAAAAAGCTCTACCCCTCAAAATCAATATAAGTGTTCGATGCATAAAACATGGGGGAACTAAAACCGAAGGTAACTCCAAGACAAGAGTCGATCTTACGGTATTTGAACGTATAAAACAATGGATTGAACGGAGTTAAGTGGTATCCACACTGACTTTGTGTTTGGGTGAATAAAGACTCTGCGTCTTGTATGTAAATAGCGGCATTAGAATTTGTATTTTCACGGAGTTTATTTTATATTTAAAGATGTTATATCTAGAAAATTGGAAATCGACTAGAATACTATGTAAGAATTTTATTGCAACTGACAGTCTTGCAATTTTTTTGAAGCTTTTATTTCAATTGTTAGTTTAAACGCTAGGTTTGTATCTATGTTACTTTCAGTTTTCTCTGAAGAAATGTTATTAATAAGGAGAAAATAGATTCAAAGGCAGTATTTCATATTAATAACCATGAATACAAAAGTGTAAATTGACAAAAATATTTCCAAACATTTGCATACCTTTCCTTTATCATCTCCTGAAATACAAACAGAAGAATTTACACGCATAAGTTAAGATATTTAAACTACTTCCTCCATATTATAAACTACAACTATCTTTAATATTTATTGTTATGCTGTAGTTTATTCATATAAATCATAAACGGACAAACAGATGACATATAAGAAAATTATTAAGCCTGCATACTTCTTTGATGTCCGATGTTAAGCAGACTGAAAAACTTATAGCAGTGATGCATATGAAAAGATTCAAAGAAAACTGCTCATTCATTGGTTTTAATTTCTTGTGTGAATTATTGAATGGTCTGCCGCCTTTGAGCTGTGAGACTGTATTTTTATGCTCGATATTTCTCCTTATTATTGAAATACTTCGTGTTGTTAGCTAAAACTTACTTTTTATCACATGTATTCAAAAAGGGCTAGTTTATTATTCGTAAACAGTGACTAAAATAGCTTTTTAATCCCTAGGGACTAAAAGTGATTTGAATTTGGAATGTGGGTATTGTTTGTAAAAGTTCCAATCACCAAAGAGATCAATCACGAACATTGTAACAGGTTGGCAAAAGAGAGAGAAAGTGTGAATTTGGTCAAAATCAAAATCCAAAATGGCGGCTGCGAAAATTAAACATTTTTTCGTCATTGGTATCATTTTCTTAGTTTTCGAGGGTGCTAAAGCCGATAGTGAGGTCAAAATGTAAATCTAAGATGACGGCTCTGAAAATTTTCAAATTTATCATCAGGGGTATCGTTTGCATGGTTTTCAAGGGTGCTAAAGCCGATAGTGAGTTCAAAATTAAAATCCAAGATGGCGGCTGCGAAAATAATAAAATTACCCATTCTGTGAAACTAAAAAAAATTCAACTGTCTACCTATTATGCGGTTCATGAGATACAGCCCGCTGACGGATAGTCGGACGGCTTAGTAGTAAGGTTCCGTTTGACACCCTTCGGGTACAAAACCCTAAAAAAATATAGGTAATACCTTAGGGCCTATTTTAGAGTTTTACTAGAGGCAATCTCTTTCAAAAGCTTTTTGCTTATGTCAGTTCCATACGATTTGACACCCTCTTTATCGCTGATAGGATATAATTTTGTCTAGGTCCGCTTGTCCGAGGACAATCATACTTTTAAAATACCTATCTATTTAGCTTTATATACCTGTTTGAGGTTCAAAGTAGGCTTTTGTATCTGGGGAAGTAAGTATTTCACTTAAGTAAAAACATAGAGTTAGAAAAACGTAAGTAAATAAAATATTTTTATATTCATCAATTCAGAGAATACCTAAGTGTATCAACACAATATCTTAAAAAACGAGCAAAACTAGAAACCACAACAAGTACAGAAAGTGAGAGTGGAGCACAACAAGAAACCAGTTCAGATCGTATTCCGACACTACAAAACGAGAATAGTCCGGAAGAGCAAAACCCAAACCAAAACGCATCTTCTAGGTCATATCGGTGCAACAGAGACGTAAATAGCTAATTACAAATGCAAGACAGAGAAAGGACATATCCTACGACTCTTCATTTTGACATCTTGGATGTTTGTATTTATAGTTTCCGTGAATTGCTGCTGATTGTCCCAAAGGCATTCTCAATTCTTGGAACATTAATACTTGGAATTTTGTCACTGAATGTATCAACAACAAATATTTCGTTTACAGATCAGGGGGCCTACCACCAGCTCTTATAACAGTATTATTATAATCCTACTTTTACTTTTCGTACCATAACTTCCTTAAAATAAGCTTACTTTAATGTTAAAACAATGATACATTATTAGCGGTTTTGGTGACGTCACCTCTAAAAGTTCATTCAATTCGTACCACGACGTGACTTTTGACAACTAGCAATATTGTTTTAATGTCAAATTTAGCAATCTTAAAAAAGTTCCTCGGACTCGACGGAAATATTATTGTTTTGCAAATTTATATTATAAAAGAACATTTTCGTGTCATATAAAGTAAATAAAATGTATTTATTTACGTATACTTGCCGATTGAATTGTGTATCTAGAGACTTTAGTACATGGGTAGTAAATTTCTTGTTTGATTTTACTTAATTTAAATTGACAAAATAAAAAAGTTATACGTAGTTACTTTAGTCCAGCCAGCTCAATCTTTATGAACGCCATCACCTTGCGAGTTCAATATTTCCGCAATCTCTTGCCACTTTCTTCGTGAGTACTCTTGACATCTATTTGAAATTAAAAATTACCAGAGTATCTCTAGCTACCGCCCGGAAATCTGATTAACTCTTCGGCTGCAAAATTAATAACAAAACACTAATCACTGAGTCTGACCACATATTGTTTCGAAATATCTTTGTCAAAACATTGCAGAAAAATATTTCGTTGTTTTAAAACTTGTTCACTGAGTAACCGTGTTTAACCTTACTTTGATTCCATGTCGACTTTGTAGCCAGTAAGATCAAAATAAGTATGATAAAATAAGTTCAACCACATAACCACTCGAAAACAAAAATATCGCTACGTCGAGTTTCAAATTTCGTTCTGATAAGAACACATTTTGTTCCGATTCATATCATATCACAACTTAGCCGTAGCTTATTTTTAATTTTTTCAATAGTTTTTCTCATTTATCAAAGCAAAATCGTTTAATATTTATGCCAATTTCATGGAAATTACTCATAAAAAATAGATTCTAATGCAAAGTAATATTTTTTAAGTAAACGAAAATAATATTTTGCTTCAAGATCATACTTCGTAGTAGCGATTCGGACCAACGTGTGAAAGGGACAGCGCTATACAGTTCATATAGCGTTGTTTCTTTTCTACTATAGCAGGCAATAGACAAATCTTACAAATAGTTCGTTCTTTCCGAGCTCTAAGCAGGAATAAAACAATATTGAACGATGAAGGTCATGGTACGAATTTGAGTAATGTTATTGTAAGCTTGAAACAAAACTCTCTTGAAATAAGATTACTTTGTAAAAGATTATGGTAGGCCCCCAGGTTGAATGACATTTCTGTAAGACTTCTTATAGCCTAGTAACTCTTCACATAATAGGTATATTTCCCAGAAATGTTTTGTTTAGAAATAATCATTGTCTATACAGTATGTTAACTATCGAAGGGCGTTCCCGTAAATCCGCAATTGTATAGCGTCCACACATGCAAAAAAATAAAAAATGTTTTGTTGTAGGTAATATATTAAATTGATACTTTAAAGAAACACTGTACACATGCACTAGTCTTCTAAAAGGGAAAGACAAGTGCGACAATTGTTTGTGTACAGAGTGTTTCTTTTACGTATAAATTTAATTTTTTTGTGAGCTTTAAAAATCATGTTTTTTTATTGGTATTTTTTTTTGGCATGTATGGACGCTATACTATTTCGGGGTTAACGGAAACGCCCTTCATTAGTTAACATACTGTATGTATCAGAAACGTATGTACCCATATATAAGATCTTCATTGATGTGGAAGATACCTGGAATTTCATTAAAATATTATCAGTTTCGCAAGTTTGTTAAACTTTAATAACTTAATTTGACGGCTCACTGGCTGTTCAATAATAATGGTATGTTATGTTACTACTACAAACAGTCAATGACCTTTGAAGCTGAAGATATTGTGCCAACTTGTATAGGTTTTGGTAGTGGCAGTGGCTATTTTGCACCCAGCGAGGACATTTTGGCAGTATTCAAATCTAATCTATCACTGGGGTCCCTTAATTGACAGGTATATTTGTAATTAAATCTGTTGTTCTTCCAATTATTAATGTAATTTTAAATGAAAATGGACATCTTTTTGTATTACTTTGTCCAACAAAATACTAAATATGGCCTGTCGTATCAGGGAATCAAGGACCAATGTGCGCTTTTATAGTTTCTTACGTGACGATATTAACGTGGACTTGCACGTCCACGTCATAGCATCGTCACTTTAGAAATTATAAAAACGCACATTGACAGCCATTGAGCCGTTAAATTACTTAAATAAGTTAACAAAACACTTGTCAAACTGATATTATCAGATGTCAAGACCATCAATCACTAAGAACCCCATTGCAACCGCTAAGTATACCATTAATATAAAAATCATCCCTTTAACGCAATGAAAATATCATCTTGATAAACCTTACAACGTTATTTAATAATATTAATGGCTAAACAAGTGAAGTGAATCAAACAATTACATCGTCCGTCACAGGAACAACCAAGGAAATATCTTTCTTATTGACTGCGGAGGAAAGACTAAAGTCCTTTTCTTATGAGAGTTTCATTACGATCGTATCAAACAATTGACCCCTATATGGCGTCAATTGGAACTCGGGTTTTTGGTACAAACGTTAGGGTACATCTTAATGGTACATTAATTAAAGTAGACCTCAAATTGATGATGTCTCTTTGATCTACAGCCGTAAGTGCTTAGTCAAGATTGTATTATGTCGGTAGGTACCTAGTTCAATTGAATTGACGAAAGTAAAGGTACGTGCACACACATCAGTCACGTCAACGTTAGGGACGTAACTCGTGATGTCTGTGAAGTGGTGGTCGGTTCCGTTCGCAACAATACGTGTTTCAACGTGCCGGTGACGCCTCGCCATTCGCAACGTGACTGTGTTGGGCCGATGTCTTGCGACTTCTAACTGTATGGAACGGCTGTTTTATTTCGCGATTTTTGGTTTGGTCGCATGGTAAAAGTTGTCAATAATGATGAGTAAGTACAATGACCCCTTTTCATCGGGGTAATTGCGTAACACTATCAGTAGCAATGGGTTTCATTTTAACAGTTCAACAACATTAATTGCGTTATTTACGTTGTTGAGCAACAAATTTTTCGAAGGTAATATGAAGCAATGGATTGGGAATAGTTTCAACATGTTTCAGATTGTGATTGAAAGTGTATTACGCAATTGATAATTGAAAATTTTTATTCACATAAATTACATTTTTCACAAGCAGAGTGCTTAAGCTAAACTTAAATTACCCAAAAGTATTTACATTTAGGTGCAGGTTTAGGGTAAACAAAAACTAAGCTTGTATTTTTTTATTTGACTAATCGGTGGCTCCACCCGCGGTGACGTGACTGATGTGTGTGCATGAACCTTAAGTAGACATATTTAGATGGCTAATTGCTTAGCCGTGGCTACTGACGCAGTTAGTGGAGTCATCAATATGATTTATTGATAATGTAATGTTCGGTTTATGGGGTTGTTAGATCAGCTATCTCGAACGTATTAGCATTACTTGTAATTAGGCTGAAATTATTAGTGAACTGGTAGTTTGTATGCAACAACATTGGCTTTGTATAAGGGGTTCTTTCGTTCTCATTCGTGTGGCGGCATCTATATCACCACATGCGAACTACGCATCAAAGACCTGAAGTCAAACAATATCCTGACGTCACACAAAATCCTGCATCGCGCAATAAGAGTTTACCGCACGATCGACATATACAACGTGTAACGTTAAATGAGTAAAACCTGAAAATAGTTTGATCAGAATAATGAGCAGAATCAATTGAACCACTTTTTATATAGGACAAATTAAAAAAAAAATCTTCATTAAAAACGTTGCCGTGTCTATTTTTATCAATTTTTTTTGTTTTCATACGCGGGTTAGTAATAGCTTTTATACGCCAAACACGAAACATAAAATATAACACAACAACTAGGCGATTTTCTTTCAACGTATCAATTATTTCATGTTTCGTTTCACCAATGTGTATAATAAGTAGGTACCCAACGTAACGACATCCGAGGACAATGAAGACAGTATAGATTTTATCTCCTAAAAAATATTATTTTTAGTGAGAAAAGAACAATTAGTACTAAATAAATAAAATAACAAGCATTACTTATTATTTTAAAATACCATTAAAAATGTAAATGGGTTTAAAAAAATATATATATGATAATCCATTTGTAGCAAGAAGAAAGGGGTACGTTAATGTAATAAGGCAATCCATCACTTTTATTGTGCTCACGAGGCCTTTTGGCTAACTTACATATTCTATTAATTACATACAGAAAATATAAGTAAACGGAATTTATTATTCAAAAAATATCCGTTATTGTTTTTTAGAATTTTTGAATCAATTAACAAAAATCTTGTAAAGAGCTTCCCTTGTTAAGGGAAGAAGAACAAGAGAAGAAGAATTTTGAGAACAATGATTGGCTCCTTTATAATAATTGATAAAATATACCCTAATTATATTATCTCTAATATATTTCTTTCATCATATTTGTATAATTAAATTATAATATTATTTTTAAATAACAAAAGAGGTACCCACCTCTTGTGTGGTTAGTCATGATTTTAATATTTTAGAAAAAAATAAAATTTAAAAGAACTGAAACATTTAATAATGTTTTCATAACAATTCACAAGCTAGACACAAAAAAGACCAGGCCGTATTATGACGTATTAATGCCACCATTATTCCAGTGTGAGTGAGAGACGGAGCTATACAGGGCCGCTAGCACCATCCTTTTTTCACAGTGGAATAATGATGGCATTAATACTTCATAATAAGGCCCCAGTAGTCCACATGAGCACTGGATCGAAAAGGCTGGAAGTAATGGGGAGAGGCCGTTGATCAGGAGCAGATCATGGGCTAATAGATACAGTAACAGTAACACTATACTTCGAAACTAAGTTACCTAAACAATTTTGAAACATCACGTATTCGACTTTTCAAAGCGTTAATGTCAAAGGCAGAAACCAATAAAATATCTTATAGACCGCCTACCTTTGCAATACCACAAACAAATTAAACGCAGTAATTAATTAAACCCCAACCACAATATCTTAAGTATTTTCCAAGTAACCCTTCAACTGCAAAACACCACTAAATAATAATAATAATTAACCGCTAACATAATAAATGTTAATAGCCATAAACATAATCCTATCCGATTCGAGGCGGAAATTACATTCCGATACTATCTTGTGGGTCTCTCATTCATTATCAGAATTACCCCTAATTCTGAATTAGGGGTGGTATCGGTTTGATTATGACAATGAAGTGATTTTCATAACGTAATGGTAATTGTTATTGCTTTGTTATTTCGATGTATTGATATTGAGGACGTTTTGTCGTTGAATTTTTGTTCAATTTCTGAATTTGTACCAAAACATTTTTATTTTGAGTTTTGTGTTATTCCCGCGGAAAAGAAAAACTTCCTTACAGTGATCCTTCTTGCAAAAAGCTAGTTAAATAAAACGTCTAGAATTCTAGAGACTAGGCAACGACTTTCTTCTGATCGCTTTTGATCGGAAGCCAGTAGTGCGACTTCTAATATTGGGATCAAAATATGTATTTCTGAGAAGGGACAATACTGATAGTTTGCCACTTTTATAAGATTAAGTATCTTCAATATTAAACTCACAAAGTACATAATGTATAGAAAAAGTCACATTACACATCAGTCAGTATATCATTACTATCGGTGAAGGAAAAACATCGTGAGGAAACCTGGACTTATAGCTAATATAAGTCTGAACTGAGGCCGTGCACGAAATCGACTGATTGTGATAAATGTTAATTAGTTGTTAGAAAGGGAAAAAGAATTTAAACAAAACTATTTGTGATTTGAAAAGTCGAGTTCTTTGTATTGCATGTGTCTCAAAGAGATTTTTCAAATAAGTTAAGTATTCATGGAAAATCACAAATATTCGCAACATGTTTTTCGAAAACATGTTTGATCACTTTTTTACAAGAAACTACACTTGTGATTTTGAACATTTAAAAATATCATCAATATTGTTATATGGTCTACTTGCATGTGGCTGAACCACTTTTTACAATTTCGATACAAAATTTTGTTGAGCAGAAAAATAATGTGGAAAAAATCTATTTTTTTATAACCCTGTCAGTAATGTATTTTTTCATATTATTCAGCAAACCATATAAAAAAAAACACAAATTAGTCTTCAGCTACATCTATTTTCTGTTTCCTTGAAATAAAATCAAAATTTTATTTTATGATTATACAATATCTTCATTAAATAAATCAAAGGCGAAATAAACCATATTTTCGAGAGCGCAAAAGTGATGCAACTATTAACAGGTGCTGCGACTGACACGAATGGTTTAGCACCACGAGAACTGTACTTTTATACTTACACAGACTTAACGTTTCAATTATTTCAAGCAATTAGGTAAGTTATTGAGGAAAAAGGGTTTTTTTCGTGCACGGAGCCTTAAGCAAGCGTGGTGATCAATGCTCATGCGGCGTGTCTTCTCTGTATGAGAAGAGGCCTTTGCCCTGCAGTGGGATAATAATAGGCTGGTATTATTATTATTATATTAGTCATACCAATAACGGGAACACTAACTAGGAAATTGGTCCCGCCACAATTTTCATAACGTAATCAAAACGGACCACAAAATCCCACACATAAACCCAAAATCATAATATATCAGAAATCAATATTCAGCTACTAACCAAATTATCGACGAGACCATAAATACACACAAACTCCGTGGGAGGGCACCACTTGAAAGTAATTATAAATTATAATAATTTAACCGCGTTTGATGTGACGAAAACAGATGGTGACGTGCCGTGGTGACTGATAAAGGTAAACTGTCATGGCTGACTGCGGTTGTAAAAATTTAATTAATTATTGTTTGTATTGTAATAATGTGAAGTATTTTAGGGTTAGGTCTTTTAATTAATATTGTAGTGTTTTTTTAAAAAGTCGTCATCAAAGATTTCGGCGGTTTTTAAAAGCAAAATTCAAATTCAAATTCAAAAGTCATTTATTCAAACTAGGCTGAAAATCAGCACTTTTCGAACGTCAAAATTACATAAGACAGTCCCCCAAAAACGCCCACCCTTCACCACTTCCTAGTGCTTTAGCTGGGAAGAAGAAGTGGCGCAACAAACTCCCCAGCAGCACAGCTGTCTGAATAGTTAGAAGAACATGATTCTATACAATAGTAATAATTTACTTTACGCAACACAACGCACACTTGCTGCCGGTTGCTCAGACAAGATTAGTATGATCAATTTTCGAGGTCGCTAGCTGACCATAAATATTACAATATATTTCATAAAAATAAAAAACAAAAACTGTGTAAAGAGTAGATTTCGTCAATAATAAACAAAATTTAAATTAAATAAATTGACTTATACAGTCAAATAAAATGAACTAAACAGTTAAATTAATATGGAGTAGTATAGAGCTAGTCCCAAGCCTTTTTGTCGTCTAAGTAATCTTTAATTTTGTAGAAACCTTTTTGACATAGTTTGTGTTTAATAAATGATTTAAATTTATTGAGGCTCAGTTCTTTAACATGGATTGGGAGTTTGTTGTAAAAACGTATACTTTGGCACTTAAATGAATTACTAATTTTTTGGAGCCTACTCCTGGGCACAATAAGTAAATCTTTGTTTCTAGTATTTATGCTATGAATGTCGCTGTGTTTAGAATATAAATTAATATTCTTTTTTACATAAATCAGGTTCTCAAATATATATTGAGATGCGACTGTCATGATATTTATTTCCTTAAATTTATCCCTCAGTGAATGCCTACAACTTAGGTTATAAATTGCTCGAATGGCTCGCTTCTGCAGCACAAATATAGTCTGAATGTCGGCTGCATTTCCCCACAACAAAATGCCGTATGACATTACACTATGGAAATAACTAAAATATACTAATCGAGCTGTTTCTACATCAGTCAAATGACGAATTTTATAGACCGCGTAGGCTGCAGAGCTTAGCCGCTTCGACAATTTGGTTATATGAGGGCCCCACTGAAGCTTTGAATCCAAGGTAATACCTAAGAACACAGTGGTGTCCACAAGATCCAATTCCAAAATGTGATGAATATTAGTACTTTATACCACAATTAATCAAAAGTGGGTTGTTTAATTATGTAACAAATAACAGACTTGAGTACCTATTCTGAAGTGCCTCGTTCATATAATTAATAGAACGAAGGTTAATCCAGCAAAAACTCCTAGATTAAATGCTCCAACAGGGTTTATCTCGACTTACTTATTCTGACTTACTTCGAACTAGGTACCCTAGCTAGACTTACCTTAAATAAACTTACAGCTGCTTGGCGTCAAATTAATTTCTCGTTTAATTATTAATTTTAACACACTGGTTGATTGCCTCGTTAGACTAACGGGACCAAGTGGTCCTGGGTTCGATCAAGATGTTATTGGGTTATTCCATCTGGAAATTCGCAGTAGCAACCCGGAGTCTGAATTTGTGCCCGGTTGATGGCAATAGGCTCGCTCCCTATTACATGGGACTTAAACATAACTGACGAAATGTGGTAGTAACCATAGGTACCTCTGCCTGACCATTCGGGAAAACAAAGCCTGATGTTATTTTAGTTTCACACACATGACAGCCACCTCAATTACCTATTCCAAGAAATAACACGAGATGTATCATAGATGCCATTATTATACAGAGATATTGCCCTGTCATCGTAACCACACAATGTTGTAACCTAATATTATTATTAGCGATGAAAGGGTCGATCTTAATTATTGTTAACGCCAAATACTTTGTTCATCTTGATCTACAAAATGGTAGTGAATTGGGTTACATTTTGATAGTGTTGTTCGAGAAGACCGTGTTAAAATAATTATTGAGGGTAGGAAAAGTTATTGGCAAAAATAATTACAAATAATTATTGATGTAATGATAATATTTTAAAAATAATTATTTGTATTTCCTTAAATATTTCCAGTAACTGAATACGACTTATGTTAAATAGCAAAATACTTGAAAAGACAGAAGATTCTGAAGATATTAATAAAAAATATTCTAGTTATTTCATCGCGTTAATTTATCAGAATGCAATAAAATTATAAATGAGTTCTGCATTAATTATGACTTCTGATTGCTAAATGAATTCTTAGGAAAACGAACGAATTTCAGAAAATTTAATCAATTTAATACATTTTTAATATAGCACATATAAAGATAAGTGACTGGTATGACTGTTTTTTCGGTCACTTTTTATACCTTCTGTCCTCAGATTTGAGGTTCGGATATCTTCTTTGTTTATAAAAAAATCATTAAGAAAGAGAAATTTAAAATGTCAAATAAAAAAAATGTATTTTTTTAATAATCTCTTACTTATTGAGAGATTTTTGTATTCACTCAGTGTAGTTAAGAGAATTATAAAGTCAATGTCAAGTCTAGAAATAAAGTTTAGCAATAAATTCTCAACCTCAGACTAAAACAACTCAAACTATAAAATTAAAGTCCAAAAAACTTCCACAAGAACTATCAAAGTAGAGATTTTTCATGAAAAGGGTCCATTAAATGAAGAAATTCCTCGGAGTCTGTAAATCGGTGCAGAATTTTCGCAATCAAAATATTTTTCAACGCGACCGCACATCGTTTGAAGAACGCCGCGGGCGACAGCAAATGATTTATTTTAATCGATTGTTTACCGCGGGAAATCTGTTGGCTAAATCGTTTTATGTGATGTAATAAAATTGATAAAAAGTGAATAATGGATGTTAGATGTGGTTGTGCCTTTATGTGCATTGTTATTGTTACGTTCGAGTTCGTTTGTGAGGTCAGCAGAAGTGTTTATGGTGTCGTAAATAAGTTGGTGCAGCTCAGGATTAAATGCAGTAGTTTAAGCTAAGTATAAAGTGCCAACACGTTTTAAGGTCAAGCAGCGTTTCTTAATTGCTTCAGGGACAGGTTCTACTTTAAGCAAGGAGCCAGTTTGCGCTCCTCCTCAATTTGGCACTTGATTCTTTCTTCTCTACGACGCTTCAGTTCTTTATCCCTTTTTTCAAATGAAAATGGTTCGGAAAATAGTGGACCCATTCTAGGATGATGTTCCTCTCTAGGTTTGTTTTGAGGTTTCATTAAAAGCAGGTTATCATTTCAAGTTGATTAGCAGAGTTTGTTGTTTTGTAGCGTAATTTAGGGCTAATGGTAACATGTACTGTGCAAGTATTGTTGACGGGCTGGCAGCTTGGACTGAGGGTATCACCTTTGTACGTATTTTTCTGTTATTTTCTTCTTGTCTGTTCATATATGTATGTACATAAATGGTTAAATAAATAAGGGTATGTTATTGATAACAGACTTACCTACTATTTCAACGTTAACGTTTAACTATTGAATCTGAGACCTTTTTTACATAATTCCACAAATATCTACGCATCTCTAGCTTCATCCATATTACATTTTCACACTAATTGGACCACATCCTCAACTTAAAAATATTATCAAGCTCATTCTAGTATCATACCATTAACTACGTTCAAAGCCAGTGCTCTCACTAAAATTTAAATAAAAACCAGTATCCTCTACAACAGTTTCATTCAGCTCAGATACAGACTACGTGAGCAACACAACTACTTGCTGCTTATGCATAATGTGATCATTAACAGAACGCGTTACTATTGCACGTGGTGTGGTTTCGGATTATACACACACAGGGATACTTAAAACAGCTAGGATCTCGAAATATTTGCAGTTTAACTGAAGGTATACATTCTTCTGCGTTATCTATGAGAGGAATTGGGATAATTTCAGTTATGCACAAACGAAAATCAACGTAATCTATACACGTATCCATTGTGAACAATTTGCTTATATGATTCTGGCGCTCTCACATAATTGACTTATAATAATGAATCATTTATATTTAGCTATGACCATAATACTCAACATTTAGAACATTTAGACACGGTAAAAAAAAACTGCTGTTCTACACATACATTTTGACCGTTTCCGTATTGCACTTTTGGGTGTGTAGAACCATGTGCTGAATTCATGGTAATACTTTGCACGCCGATGCACCAGTATAAACAGTATAAGAATTCAAATTCTCCAGTACAAATGTAAAATAAGTTGTGGTTTTTCATTCCAGATAATCTACAGAATTACAATTCACAGTCGTAATACCCAAGACATCACCAAACTCTAAGTGTATGACTGTCTCTGCAGTATTTGCAGTGATACCAACTTTCCCTACAACACAACCTAATCTCGGCCTCGTCTATTTAAGCGCACCGTTTGGCCAGTAGCCAGCTGAACATGAATCATGCACTGCGCTGTCAATGAAACATAATCCGATCATTTCGTTAAGTGACTTGTTACATTATCCTGAACTCAAATTGACGGATTTTGAAATGTAACACAACGGTGGCTATGTTGTTTCTGAGGGTTATGTTTAGTGTCAACTGTTGGGTTTGTAATGGGAGTAATTATTTCAATCAACGTTTTGTTGTTGGGTAAATATCTTACTAAATCTATACATTTAATAAAAAAGTAACAAAGTCAAAACTGTACATTTAATATTTTTGAAAAAAAGTAATTGCTACTGAACAATGTTTTTAGAATTTTTGTCCGTTTTTCTGTTTGCTTAGATGTATGTTCCGGATTGGCACAAAAACGGCTGAACATATTTGAATGAAATTTGGTCCACAGATAGTTTAAAGCCTGAATTAACACTTTGGATACTTTTGATCCCGGTAGTATGTTCCCGTGGGATAATTTCCAACATCCACGAGGGACAAGTCGCGGACAAAAGCTAGTAATCTATACATATTATCAATTAAAGGCCCTTTTTGTGTCAGTCTGTATGACCGCGTTGTTCTTCAAAACTGCGCAATGCATTTTGATGCAGGTTTACTATGATTTAGAGAATTTATTTCGAAAGTTTTTTGTGTGGGTATAAGAAATAAATTGAATATTAATAACATTAAACTAAAACAAAATAAAGAAATTTCAATCTATATCTACACTTAATATAAAGAGGTGAAATTTTGTAAGTTTGTATGTAAGGGGTAATCTCCGGAACTAACAGTCGAATTAGAAAAAATAGTTTTGTATTGAATAGCCCAATTCTCAAGGAAGGTTATAGGCGCAGATAAAGTCGCGACCAGCAGCTAGTATTTTGTCAAGTCATAAAAACGGTGCGAAGCAGGGATGAGCCGCTAGTTGGTAGATAAAATAACTCTCTTGTAAAATCTTCTGCTTTTTCATACCTTGCAATTTCTTTAGCTCACAATAATGATCCAATCGCTAGGTTCATTATGTTTAGCTAGGAGAGTATAAGTATTAACAGCAACGCAAAAAAAATACCTAGTAAAAAATAACGAGCTAGCCTTACAGTAATCGCATATGACGTTACCCGTTATTACCAAGGTGACATGTCAGATGTTACCCATCTGACATGTCACCTTAGTAATAAGCAACATTAAAGGGGCGGGGCCTCGTCAAGGTCGTTTCTGGCGGCCAACTCTAGCACCGCGCGCGCTCATTGGTCAAATCAAATAGCACGGCTTCCTGTGACACACTTCCATCCCTTCCCGAAATCACTCACAGATTTGATTATTTAGATTTTGTTGATTTTGATTGCAGGAAAGCGAGAGGAATGATGTTACACATAAAAAACTAAAACAGATATGAATGCCAAAAACGTTATCATTATCAATCAGCAAAATTCGTATTATTTTGTTTTTTTTAATTACTTTTTACTTGTTGTACAATATGTTGTGCATTTTAGTCTGTGCTAAATAAATGTATTTTCTTTATTTTTTTTATTTTTGTTAGTCTTTGATATTTATTTTTCGACACCACATCACAGGTTGTTTATTCATTCACAATTACTACGTTGTAAATTGAGGTTGTCACCCATATATCTATTTGGCTTTGTTTAAAACGACCCGTGGCCTCATCCAGGGCCGTTCGTTTTCTGTGGAGCGGTTTATACGTCGCGTTTTAACTAACACGAGCTATATTTAAATAGGAGTTAACAAGGCTCGTTACTCTCTTAGAAATTAGTGTGGAAAAGGTACTTAGAATAAATCTCAAGCTTATTGCATAGTTGTTGACAACTTGACGTGGAGAAAACTTTAATGCAGTCATTAGTATAAACGGGCTAAATTTTATTGGTTTTTTCTATCAGAAATTTCTCAGTAGCAGCTTGGAGTCCGAATTTGTGCCCGGTTGATGGCAATAGGCTCGCCCCCTATTACATAGGACTTAAACAAAACTGGCGAAATTTGTGTATTACCATAGGTACATCTTTCGCTAACCTTTCGGGAATTACAGGCTTGTTTTTTTGTGTATTATAATAAGTTTTGTACCGGAAAATAGAGATAAGACTAACTTGTCTGTCTAGTTTGCGACAAGAGTCAGTCTGCCTAGCCATTTCCCAACTATGTTGGGGTCGGCTTCCAATCTAACCGGATACAGCCACTGCCTATCCGACCTTCACTACCCAGTAACTGGGTAATATGATACTCCTTGGTAAGACTAGTTATCAGACTTTCGGGCTTCTGACGACCCGTAACGACTGTCAAAGATCTTCTACGAATGACAGCCGGGACTAACGGCTTAACGTGCTTTCCGATGCACGGAATTCTCGTCCCGTAATCTCCGTCTCGTTATGTAAAGATGGACTATCCTGAGACATGGACTCTTCTTGGAGCTTACGACAAGAGTACTTGCTACAATTTAAAAGCCTCATAAAGTTTTCATAAATCCTTCAAATATTTTAATAAAACTTAAACTTAATTTGCTGTTACAAATTAAACTTTAAGGAATTTTGAAACCCATTTTGTACTGGCTCTATTCCAGCTTATGAATCACTAAGTTTGATCTCAAACAATTTGTTACAATTAACGTTTTTCATTAATACAACTTCAGCTTTATCTGCTGTCACATTAAGTCTGTTCTTGTTTTCGTGTCTAAGTATACAATTCTAGTCTAGCAATTTAACTCCGGGTTCCAGGATTTGAAATGTCCTAGCTTACAAGTATGTTTATATTAGTTTTCAAATTATAATTACTCTACGTACACTTAATTAAAATGTTGTTATATATCTTAATGTAAGAAGTATCATAAGATTTACAAACGTATGTTCACGTAGAGACTTGATATTAACTTAACATAATATCACGCCTTGTTTGCCCGAAGGGTTGGGCAGGGTTGTATCTATAGTAGGTACACCCACATTTCACCAGTAACATTAAATTACCATGTAATAGAGGGCGAGCTTATTGCCATCAACCGGTCACAAATCCAGACTCCGAGCTGCTGCTGAAAAATTCCAGATATGAATACCCAATACCCAATCCCGACCTTGGAATCGAACCCAAGACCTAATGGTCAGCAGTAGTGCTTGCGATCACTAGACCAATGAAGCAGTTGAATAGACATGATCTTAAGAACTGATAAGAAGAATAGAAGTATTTATTCGTTGTTGTCAGACATATTTGTGAAATTTGCTCTGTTCTTAACCTAATTCGTCAAACTCTTTTCTGTTTTTTTTCTTTTCTCGAATCGGCACTATATGTATCCATACTAACCTAACTAATACACTGACAAGCAATATAAAAAAACCACTAACTTATCATGAAATATTTCCGAAAGCACGCAAGATAGCTTCTTGAAGTAAAAATTCAATTGTATTTAATAGCGCATAAGACAATAAAACTGTTTTCAAGATTTGTCTTTCTTCATGTAGCTAACTTGTGTGATTCAGGAGACATTTAGATTGTTTTAGCATTTTGTAAGTGGTTTTTTTTTTATATTGCCATCAGTGTATTGTATATGCGAAAGTGAGTTTGTTTGTTCGGGAGTTGGTTGCGCCACTTCTTCTTCCCAGCTAAAGCACTAGGAAGTGGTGATGGGCGGGCATTTTGGGGGACTGTCTTATGTAATTATGACGTCCGAAAAGTGCTGATTCTCAGCCTAGTTTGAATAAATGACTTTTGAATTTGAATTTGTTACGTTTTCACGCTAAAACGGCTGAACGGATTTGGCTAAAATTTGGCACACGGGTAGACCATAACCTGGGTAATGACATAGGCTACTTTTCATCCTGGATCGCAGACAAAGTCGTCGGCAAAAGCTAGTTATATTATAAATGCAAAAGTTTCTCTGTCACCTTCTCACACTTGAGCGGCTGAACGGAGTTGGCTGAAATTTGGCACACGGGTAGAACTTGACCTGGGTTAGGACATCGCATACTTTTTATCCCGTGGGAAAATTACCGACCTCCATGCTGACGACACCGCGAATATAGACAGAATAGATATTGCTACCGTGGTAAAATGTGACTTTGACCTCAGTTAGTCAGGTTCAGCTACCCAGTTTAGGTTTTATCACTCGTGGAGATTTTCTAGTATTTCATTTCAGTGATCATACATAAACACTCACATAACAATTCACAGCTAAGCCTGCTTACTAAACTGGATTCCGAGACAGGTGTTACACATGAATGATACGCCACGAAATATAAACAAATTACTCAGTAATTTTCCATGTCAGTGTGTTTACCTAATTATAACATAAACGGTAATCCTCGTAATGAATGAGGGTCCTTTCATAATAAATGACTCTTTATTATAATTTTAATTATCCCAAGAATTTGTAGGGATGTAAAGTTTATTAATAAGGTTTTTTGACGGTTTTTAACCTCATTTCTTTTGTATTGTGAACGGGTTTAAAGGGAAAAACATGGTTTGTTTGAAAACAGCCAAATTACAATGTTGTTTCCTATTTTCTCTCATTTTTTTTATCAAGGGCAGAACAAAAAAAAAAAGAATGTTTTCTTCAGTTTCGCTTTAACAAACTCTTAGTCGTTCTTTGAAGGATAAGGATGAACATATTGAACATAAACGAGTACCTACATGTTATACGTTACATATATAATTTTTGTGCCTGCAGTCCTTTAATGAGTTTCAATTTGAATCCCCTCTTTGCCTTTACCATATGTATGTACCTAGTAGTTATTTTTCTCCGAAACACTTTAAAAGATATCTCTAATTTAAAGCAGTGTTTTATTTTCATGTTATACTTCCACGCACATCCACGCGCTATTGCTATATCCCAAAAGTCTCGAAAAGCCTCTTCTATCCTAACCAATTCTTTATCGTCATCGTCCAGTATGTGGGTACCTACGTTTATATGTGGCTTTATCATTACAGACAGTGGGACAATTAGCGTGAACTGGCGTGAAATCATTAAATTTTCAGTGAGCGCCCTGCCGGTGCTAACACCGTTTTATCTGTCGTCAGGACCAACATTAATTGTTGTGGTACTTACAATTTTTATTACGGATTGTCTTTTTATGGATGGTTTAATTTTAATATCTGTTATTAAAATTATGACATAATTTTGTTCAATTATTATTTTTAATAAAGCTTTTTATAGAAACGGTGTAGTTGGCTTTACAGCGAGATGGTGTGAATAACATTTTGAGTTAAAGTAAATTAAGACGTGAAAGTAATAATAATTGTAATTGAAGTGCAGATCGTAAAATTTCACTTGAAGGTGGATTACGAGCTGGTTGAAAGGTTTGCACGCAATAAATGGACTATAACGAGAATCTCAGTGAAGCGATTACTACTTAATTTAGTTTCGCTGGAAATTTCAAATGAATGGTTTTCAATAGTATGGCTTAGAATTGATTCGAAGAGATTTAACAGCTACGTTGCTAACTATATCTATGGTCTATGAAATATTAAAGTACCCAGTATTTGGCGTGGTAGAATAATTTAATTCTATTACAAAATGCCAAATCTCAAGGTAGGAAATTTATTTTTAGCCGAAATTATCAAGGAAAATATTTCTAACACCTTTCCAATCATTATAAGTTTATACCGAAACCTCAATCCGAACGTTTCATCATAATGTTTTAAGTTAACAGATGCGTTCCAGAAACTTTGACCAACTTTTCAAATTTGTCTCAACGGGCAATTATAAGTTTCGTTTTTACCTCGACTTGAGTTAATAACCATGTTTTTCGCTAAAGCCTTTCTTCTACTGGCGAGAAAGGCTTTAGCGAAAAACACGGCTCCTACTAGTGCCTTGCTAACAGAAAATAATTGTATTTTATTGGAAAATGTGTAGGAAAAAGGTGTGTAATTGATAATAATTATGTCAGGAATATAACGTTTCACTTGTATCAAACGAAGAGAGTACGTACAAAAATAAATGCAGACAGAGTTCACTTGAAATGTTTAAACTTACGCATTCAAGACATTGGACATCTATAGGATTAATGCATATACTAAAATCGTAACGAAGTCAAAACTATACATTGAATAATTTAAAAAGTCATTGCTACGAGGTGTAGAAATGAGTCTGATGCCGAAAATACTTTTTTTAAATGTTCGTCCGTTTGTCTGGATGTATGTTCCAGATAGGCGCAAAAACAGCGGAACAGATTTGGATGAAATTTAGCACACAGATAGTTTATAACCTGGATTAACACATAAGCTACTTTTAATCCCGGTATTACGTTCCCGTAGGACAAAAGCTAGTTGATAATATAATTTCAGGAATCAAAATTACTTGTATCGAATGTAAAGAGTACCTACAGAAATAAATATAAATTTATAGTTAACTTGAAATGTAATATTGAACCTACGCAGTCAAGAGATTGTGTATGAGTATATAAATTGGCTGAAATATAAAGGGAAGATGAAGAGTGATACGTAAACATCAAGCAGGGTGAATCCGCAGCTGTAGCCCGCGAAATTCAAATTTTCTTTCATTTTTTGTAATTTGCAGGTCAGTGTCAGAATGTATCGTGATCAAAATGTGATGCTCGACTATAACAGATAAATGTATTTACAGAATTATAATTATTAATCAAACTCAAACTCAAACTCAAAGTATTTATTTCAATTAAACCATTTACAGGCACTTTTGAATTGTCAATTAATATCTCTCTAAGTTAGATTTGTTCCATAAAAACTTTTCCATAAACGTTCTTATGGAACAAATCTGAATTTGTCCTCATAGTTGATTCATTTTATATTTAAGTTCACTTATGTGATCTTGAAGACAAGTAATGGAATTTTTATATCGTGATATGCTAACCTAAACCCTGAAAGTAAATGACTTCCTTCCCCATAAAAATTGCAGTGAACGCCTCATTTGATCGTAAATCATTTCATCTGTGGAATGAGTTTATTGAAAAGGATTTTTTAACTAAGGAAAAATTTGGGGCACTTGGAATCCCAATGAAGGTTTTCATGAAAATTTGACCAGAGGTCTTCCATTTCAATGATCATTCATTCATTTCATTTGAATGATTTCAATGATGATGGTCTGTCCTATCGCAGGTATGCTATGCTATGGAAGAGATTTCTTTAGAAATTATCATCACCTTTGTACGTATTTTTCTGTTCTTTTCTTCTTGTCTGTTTATATATGTGTGTACATAAATGGTTAAATAAATAAAATAAAAAAATGAATATAAAATATATTATGACGTTAATTATTGGTTTCATTCATTTGTTCGTCATTCAGTCCCAGCTGAAGAAAATATAGGCGCTTTGGCATTTTTGACAGGACCTGAATTCTCAGTGCTACCACCTAGTGAACATCATTTTAGAAAACCCTCATTGTGTCATGAGAGTGATGATGATCAATAATAAAGATGTCAAAAATTTATATTCCAACCTATTGATGAAGCTGAATAAGATAGATGTGAAGTCTAAAGAGACCTATGCTAAACTCAAGAAAGGCAACGGGAAACTCCTGAAAGATATTAAACATAAATAAAATTAATACTCTAATGAACCTAAACACACTGAACAGCGGTATAACTACTAATACATACTGGTTAACGAATCCATATAGAACATTAATATGGTTGTAATCAAATTATACCATACCTATTAATGTAGGTAACTTAATCAGAATGGAAATGATGTCGTAAATAAATAACGAGTATAAAGACGCAAAATTTCATTTACCTCTCTCTTCTTCCTTCTACGGAATATTCCTAATGCATTTTTCTGTGTTCAGTTGTTTGGTTATAGGCACGTTGTCTATCTCTAAAGCGACGATTTCCTAGAGGAGCGGAGGCCCCCGCTAACGGCCGCAGTGACGGCTGTCACGAACATTATGGCAGTGGCAAAGTTTTAAAGCATTAGATTCGCCCTAACGCGTCAAAATATATAGTCGCATTTCTGTTTCGTTTTTACAACTCTGACACACAATAATCCAATGACTTTACTTGCTTGTCATGGAAACGCTATTAAATTATGTTTGAGCTCACTCTTCTCAGTATGGAAACTTTTTCACGGTGAGGTCAAATCTAGGTATTTAAATCTTTGGCAGCAGGGTTTGACTTAATGTCAAATACTGGTGACATTAAGTCAAACGGACAAAAATTACACAGTTTCATGACGGCCGTTTTAATATGACGGAACCGTTTACCTAGGAAATCAAAGCTTAAGTCAATCACTTAGCCACTGAACTAACTATAAATAATAAATTATTTATTGGCATAAACACAGATTACAGAAAAAAATTAAAACCCTGACTCCAGAGCTACGTTAGAGTACCTACCATGTATTTCAGGAGCTCTACCGTGACTTACAAATATGTAAGTTTTACACAGCGTAGTTATAAAATTATATTATCTAAAATTAAGTTTCATATCAAAAAGCAAATAAAATAAAACCATGTTTGAAATGTACCAGTTCGAAACACCTGAAACCGCCCAACCATTTCAAAACCTTTTCAGTTTCAGCCCCACAGAACTGAAAACCAACATCAATTTCTCAGCTTACCAACTTGTTCCATTTTCATCGCTAATAGCTACAATTTAGTTTTCAACCTACAATCCATTCGCCTGGCTAACTCCCTTTTTGTTCTTAAATCCCTTTAGCTTCATAATTAAAATAATAATAGAAAAATACTGGCCAAGTGCTTGTCGGACCACGCATTATGGGGTTCCGTAGAGATGAATTTATACGCATGCACAACATTGTTTTTTTTCCAAAGTTTTTTCTAACTGTCAATATCTCAAAAACTGTTGGCTTAAATAGCAGTCTCTAAGAATCTTTTTTTTTAATTGTTAGACCCCACAATGAAAATAAATCAATACACATGACACATTTTTCATCCCTCAGTTACCTGACTGTATGGAGGGTGTTACCCCAATTTTTTTTTTTGTAATTTAACAACAGTATTGTTTAGCGTTGCACAAAATACCCCTTTCCAATTTTCATCGTTATAGTGCTAATAGTCTCCGTGTAACATGGCTGTGTGACTTCCAGATGGACGAAAAAACAGACAGACTGACAAGACGAAATTATATCCAGGTCTCTTTTTGGGGTTCCATAGCCAAATGGTAAATAGAAAACGGAACCTTAAAAAAGACCTCTCGAGTCACAATAAAGGTCCGTTGCCTAGTAACGCTAATCTGGTTGACCGCGTGACCCCTATAACGAGACGACGCCTGTTAACTGATTACCCCTGGTCTCTAACTTGAGTTACGTTGTTGGAACTCGTTATTCTGTACCTACTTCGGTTTACGTAATCGTTTGTGATAAATTGTAGGTATTTTTGCTTTTAACTTTTTTCTTAATAATCGATACATAGTTATTCTAATCTGTATCATTGTTAGTTGTTTGAGTTCAGAATAATAAAATTAGAAAGAAAAAAAAAATGGCACATGCACAGGAAATACAAACAAAAAAAAATTGAACATTAAAACTAACAAAACAATCCATGAAAAGACCTGTGTGAGGCCAGGAAGGCTCCTATCTCAGCATTATGCTGCATTATTTAAAAAGTTTTCTATTAAATTGAAAAGATACCACATCTCACACACTATCGGTATAACAATGACCTGGCCGCGTCCTATTTAAAGGCGATCGTCGCGTGCATAATTATGTCACTTTTTGACAGGGGGTGTATACTGATTTCCGAACAAAAAGTGACATACGACCGCGACCATCGCGTATTCGCTCAACGATCGCTTTTGAATAGAACGCGGAGTTGGTAGATTCAATGAAAAAGTACCTACCAAATGATAAAGTAAATCTTACTTATTTATTTATTACGTGCGTCTTTTGTTTACGTACGTACTTTGTTTCATATCCATTGTATTTCAAACAAAACCCTATTAATTGAAAGGTTATTCATTTATTTCAAACTAATTTACTCGAGCAAATCTATAGAGAAACGTGGACCTATTAGCTTCATTGACTTTAAACCAACAAGACAAAGTGAATTGAAAATGTAAATTGTATTATTTTAATGGAACGTAACAATTAGAGAAATGTAAAAGAAAATATAAATAGAAGGTTTGTTAGTGAATATAAACTAGGCTTTGTGGAATACTTACTTTGTCAAATTTTATTGACTCTATTATAATTTACGTTGGTTTAAATAGAATAAGTAAAGCCTATTAGTTTCTCTATTTGTATGTAAAGTAGATTGTTAAATTAATAAATTGAAGTAGGTAAGTATTCACTTTCCAACTATAGTTGTTACAGAGTTATTATTGATACCATTCCGTTTAGCTATCCTGTAATAACATAAACGTTACCTATCAAATTTATTTTGTAAACTCCCACGTACCATTTTCATTTGCGGGCTGACCGATGGATTTGGAAACAATCATAATCTCGATTGTTTTATCGATAACAATACATTCTCCCCACAATTACCCAAAAGCAAACATCATGTCGATTAGACTTAATAACTAATAATTCTGGCTTATACAAATCATTGTTGTTGAACAGTTTTCTCATTCGGATCTCAAGTTGGGGAGTATTTTCGTACATCACTCTGATTCTGCATTGTTACAGTCGGCTGATCTCCGGCTTTACTTTGTTCAACTTCGGTAAGTCCGGAAAAGAATAGAGATTCGATTTTTTTATCGAAATTCTTATCGATTCGAAAAAATGTGTTCCTGGCCTAGTGTGCCAAAGCGGTGCCTACAAAAACAAAGTGTTTTTGTTAAGAGTTAAAATGAGTTTGATGCAGATGTTACATGGTTTATTTCGTGTTTTTGTGAAGTTTGGTAAATATCGGGGTTCTTGGTTGCAGGATTATGTTGTAGATCACTATGAAGCACTTGACAAAACTAGCAAACAAATAATGAATAAAGAAACTAATATAAATAAACAAACACAAAAAACTCACATTATTAACTACATAAATCATTCCTCTGAGCGCTGTATAAAAAACGATTATTACTTCCAACTATCGATAATGTAATGCACCTTCCCATGTGAATACACTTCTCAAAGGCGTTCGATTCTGCAAGTCACTCGAAGTAGGGTAAATAAAAAGAAAGCGAGGTTTTCCCAATAAACCATATTGGGTATGATTACCCATAAATACATAAAAAATGAAGGAAACCTTGGATTATGAACAGGCAATTATATAGCATACGTTTATATGACAGCGAAATATATTCAACTTCGATATCATATGTGATTTTCCTTATGTGAAAATGACAGGATGAAAGATTATGGTTCAGGAATAATTTGTGTAGAAGCCAAAATCTTTAGTAGAACATGTTTTTTTTCTATTAAAGAAGGTTCCAGAAATGTTAACGCTGTATTGACTGCCAGATCTAACAAATCATACTCAATATCTTTATTGCTTTACCATAATGTGTACTTAGGCGGTAACTATATAATTTAGATCATTATGGACCCTGTAGGGCACAGCAAAAGGGTAGGAGAGAGAAAGTCCTGTTTTACGAGATAATTAATTAAGTTGTTTTTGTGGGAACATTTCCACCATATATACCATTCTCGACAATCCTCATGTACATTATTTGTATAACTGTTAAATCAAAGTGACAAATAAAATAAACAGCGTTTATTTGTTGTGAAATCCTAATTTTACAATCACAGCAGTTTGTTGGCAGATGTAGCTCCCATATTACAATTTTATATAGTACTTTTTCATCAATTATAAAAATACATTTACCGCTAAACATTACCTATAGCTAACACCAACATATTATACAGGCTGCTGTATAATATGTTGGTGTTAGCTATAGGTAATGTTTACGCAAATTAGCATTACGTAAAAGTTAGCCTTTGTGCTGACAAAGGCTAACTTTTACGTAATGCTAATTTAACATTTTAAACTGCGTGAATGCATTCCAAATCAAATCGGCGAAGCCACAAACATAAGCTAGTATGACATAAATTCAATCTATGCATCTGCATTTATGAGGCTTTGACAAAAGGTATTAAAAATAAACTTCCCCATTTTATGTTTAAAAGACATTTTTGTGGTACAGCTACTTTCTAAAACGAGCAATAATCTTATATGTTATCAACATGGCTTAGTTGATTGAGATAATTACCTATTAGCAAGTTAATTCCAAACATTTCGCTCATGGAAATACCGTACATATCAATCACTAGCTTTACGAGTATGAAGTGTATCCCGAACAGTATCGAAACAAAGATATTGAGTTACATTCGGGTGTAATGCTCATCATTTTCCACCGAATTTGTTCAGTAATTTCCTTTGACGATCAGAATCCAATGACTAAAAAAACGTATAAAGGTGCAAATGGAAAGTGGTATGTTAAGAGCATTCTGAAAGTGGGCAACGTCGCAAATAGATGTCAAATATTTCGCTGTTTTGATTAATTTGGCAATATTACTGTATGGAACTAACGAACGAAATACTAGCTTCGCCCCTCGGTTTCACCCGCATAAGTCTCAATCCCGTGGGAATATCGGGATAAAAGGTATCCTATGTCCTTTTCCAGGTCATGGTCTATCCATGTGCCAAATTTCATCCAATTTCGTAGAGCCGTTTTAGCGTGAAAGCGTAAACAAACAAACAAACTCACTTTCGCATTTTAGTTTAGTAGTTAGGATGGCTAACTACTAAACTAAAAAACTGATTATGAAATGCAATAATTAATATCGTTCACCGAAAATTTAGTTGAAGATGTAAAAAAGTATTTAGAAACTTTGCTAAAGTATTTTACTGCTAAAACGGTTACAACATCCAATTCAGTGTTATAATTTTACAATTCATTATTAATATTCTAGTTCACTAGTTAACGATGTTTCATATTTCCATACAGAAATATTGCCAAATTAATCAAAACAGGTAAATATTTGACAGCTGTTTGCGACGTTGCCAACTTTTAGAACAAACGCTCATAAAACTTGTCTTGTTAGCAAACCTGTCGGTCTGTTCTTTAAAAATCTCACCGAGAAAACCTAGGTGAAGTGAACTTGAAGTGAGCTGTTATTCCACCCTACGTTAGAGGTTTACACCTATTTACACCGTACTTCAAGCTTACTCCTACTAAGTTTTCACGGCAAGATTTTTAGTACAGAATAGATTGGCTGAACTCAGTTTCGCGGCGCATAGCAACATTATTAAGCCTGTCTTTTTTCGCATCGAGTTTAATTACGATAATTATGCTGTCCTACTTCTACGTGTAATATTATTGTGACATTTCAATATTACGTTATTAAAGTTACGATTTCCTAGAAAAGCGGTGGCCGCCACATAGTGATTGCGATTTATCAGCGAATGACGTCACTGAAGCCTTATTTATGAAAGTTAGTTGGTGTGTTTTCCTAGAGAGCGGTTTTGACACCGTAAAGACTTGACCCCATTGCCATTATTTTCGTGGCCACCGTTTTTCTAGGAAGCAGTAGCTTTTGTGTACTGTTTTCGAAGATCGAATGTTGCGTTGGTAACCTATATCTACCTATTTCCACTTATAATGTCTTTGGTCTAATCACGCTGACGTAGATAGACTTTCTGCCCTTGATTCATAACCTTTACTCTCAGTCCCAATAAGCTCATTCATCATACTTTGATTTATGAATAATTTATTTACAAAGTCATTTTATATTCATGGAAGTATGTCGGAACCATTAAAAAGTGGATGTTTGAGCTCCATTGTATTCAAGGAGCCATGTCGTTGTCTGATCGACGGGCTGTAGTGACCCGTGACGATGGCCCATGGTCGTGACAAACAGTTCCTATTAATGCGTCCGAAATGCAATTTGTAGTCCATTTGGCTTTGATATATTGGTATTGACATTCATTTTAATCAATTTCGGTAGCTTCTTCTTTTTTAGCTCGCCTACGTTGTTAAATGACTCGTTTCTTTGAGTTGTCATTTATAACTTTCATGGGATGATCATTTGTAGTTTTCGATTTCCATTAGCTTCATCCTTATTTTCTTGAACTACACCCATACACTCGTCAGCTAGTGAGTTGCCTTTCTTGTCAGGCAGTAACTGTTGACTGTTCCGGGAGTTCAACGGAATAAAGCTGATAAATCTCCATCTTGTACCATCTCAACACTCAAGCAATTCCAACAAGCTAAAACTATAACTTTTCATGAGTAAACATTTTGATTAGAAATTATCATGTTAATTATTTCTAATTTAATTTCAAATAAAAATTGCGTTTCCATGACAGTCAAGTCTAGTAACTTGTGTCATTGTGTGTCTGAATGAAAAAATGAAGACAAATCTAATGATTAAAATCTTTGAATTTCACATGGGTATTTTATCAGCCAGATAACTGAACAAATTCCCTCAATTTGCTGTGTATAAAATTTACCAACTTTTTGTAACGTAATTATTTTGATTATTATAGACATAATTAAATATCTAACCTATTTTTCTTCTTTTCCAGATATTCCGGACTCAAAGTGACAGTGTGTGACAAAATGTTTCAGTGACGTGTAACAGAATAGTGTTAGTGTTGTGTACAAATATGTGGGCAAGATGAAGCTGTGGAAAAGCCTTAAGATATCGATAGGCAGTCGCAGCGACCCTAAGTCTTACTCTCAGGAGTTACCGCAGTGGGGTGGACAAGGTTATGAACTAGATGGTGAGTTTAATTTGATATTAACATCATCGTTCTCTTGCCCTTTTCCCAGTTAATTAAAAAAAATAAAGATGTTCCACAAAGCTTTCTAAAATGATTTTTCTTAAATACCGTTCGATGCTCTTTTTTTTTCCTAGACAGCTTGTGCTTCGACAAAGGCCTCCTCTAAAGATTTCCATCTCTCTCTGTCTGTCGCATTCTGGACCAGTTACTCTTTTGACGTAGTCTTCCCAACGTTTCCCTGTCATCATTTGCGTCTTTTTCCACCCCTTTGGTACCACTCTGTCATTAATTTGGTCCATTTCTCTTTTTCCTCTCTTAGCATAATTATGGTCCAGTCCATAGCCATTTTTGTGTTTTACATACTTTTTCCGCATCTTTAAACTTAGTTATACTTTTTATATCTTTTAATCTTACTTTGTCTCTTCTCATGACTCCAATTACACTTCTTTCGTCGGATGTATAACCTTATTACTATTAAATATACCATACCATATACCACATATTAGTGGTTACTAAAGCGAGCAATTATTGCTCGAGCAAAAAACGCCAACCCGTTTTCTGTATGAGAAGAGATGCCCTCTTCTCATACAGAAAAAGCACAAGCATTGATCACCACGCTTTCTCAAGACGGGTTGGCGTTTTTTGCTCGAGCAATAATTGCTCGCTTTAGTGCTTTTTCTGTATGAGAAGAGATGGCCTCTTCTCATACAGAAAAAGCACAAGCATTGATCACCACGCTTTCTCAAGATGGGTTGGCGTTTTTTGCTCGAGCAATAATTGCTGCCATTCAGCGGGACAGTATTAATTTTTTCAGCAATTATTGTTGCAGGTTCTGTTTCTCTAGTGGTGATCCGTCCATCATCTAGGTAGTCAGATCCGCAACCAACATGCTGACTGACTAAAATTCTAACGATACTATGAATTATTCAGTGCAATTAATCCCATAACGAGAGATGATTAAACATTTCGGAGGTATTTGAACCACTTCAGAATTTCCGCCATTCTCTCTGTGTTGTGGATTTTGTGAAACTGGAGTATATTTTTGAACAACACAATATTATTTAAATTGTTAAAATAATTTCGTTACTGTTAATGTCAGCATTATTATACCGAGTTGATACATAAGCCGAGTTTAAAACATTTTCGCCATTCTGTTAAATAATATACATACATTCAGCTTGATATGGGAACTGATATGTAATTTTCAGCTGCGCTTATTAAAATTGCTGCCATACTCAGATTCTTGCTACTGATTCAACTCGTTAATCACTTTTTACAACCGGCAACACAAAAAACGTATGATGATAAAGGAGATCATTTATCAAACTTTGAAGATAGACAAGAGTCTGTTGCTGACAAAAAAAGGAATGACTTAAGTATAAAGCAACAGAAAAGTCACATGGGAATATGAATTGTATAGTTATTACTTGCTTCAAAAACGGTGAATGAAAACATCGTAAGGAAACCACCTGAGGGATATTTCCGACGGCAAGTGAAGCCAAGTCAGAGGCCCATGGGTGGCTTGAAAACTCTGACACTAGGTTAGTCACTAGCCACAAGAAAAGAAGATCATGAGAATATGAAAATAAAGATTCTTTCATTAATGAATATTATGACTTTGACCTGCCTTAATATGACTGGCTCATTGGTCTAGTGGTCGAAAGCGCTACTGCATTCTGGGTTCAATTCCCGTGTCGGGCAAAAATGTTATTGGATTTTTCCAACTGGAATTTCTCAGTAGCAGCCCTAAGTCTGGATTTGTGCTCGGTTGATGGCAATAGGCTGGCCCCGTATTACAGGGAACTTAACATAACTGGCAAAATGGATGTACTATAGGAACATCTTTACCTACCCTTTGCGGAATACATGCGTGATATTATAAAAAAAATGAGTATGACCTTTACATTAAAAACGGAATAATATTATAACATACAATTCTAAATAGGCTGTCTAGACATCTAATCCTCTCCCACATCTAAAAAACATATAAATTGATTTAGATAAAACATGAATAAATACAAATTTTATATATTATGACCCGTTAAAAAACTGTGTGTGGGTGTACCGATTAAGTGGATAACAAATCACAAACCCACGCCTTTTAAAATATAAAGCCAGTAAATTCTGGATTTTATGAAATAGCGTCCACCCTTTGTATACCCACTCACTTTGGTCAAATCATTTTTTCCTCGTCCTGGTTAAGGCGAAGGCACTCGGTTAACCTCCATTTAAGTTCAGGTCACAAGGGAATTGAGTCCGCATTTGACGTTTCGTTCTTTTTCATCGTAAGGCCGTTTGTCCACCGCCACGTCAAGGGATCGTCAACCGCAACGAGATGACGGCGCTGAAGTAGCGATGTATATATTTACTATGGCCGCGTGTCCACCGCACGCCCGTCAATGGACGTCACGTTCGGTTCGATTAATCTCTTTTCGTTGACGTCCCGTTGACGGTAGCGGTGTACAAAGGGCGCAAGGCTTTTCTACCTCCCGATTTATATTAAAGAGTATTTTCAATATGAAATGAAATGGTATTTCAAAAACGGCACGGTTGGCGCAGTGGTTAAGCGATTGACTGCTGCGCTGCGTGTCGCGGGTTCGATTCCCGCACGGAACAAATATTTGTATGACCTACAATTAGTTGTTCCGGGTCTGGCTGTTTGTGTATGTGAGTTTAAATGTTTGTAAACGCACCCACGACACAGGAGAAATTCATAGTGTGGGGCAAGGTTTTTTTTAAAAAGAAAAGAAAAGAAAGAAAAACAGTTTTATTCTGGTGGTTTTTTGGAAATGGCGTGTAATATAAACTAATATTATAAAGCGAAAAGATTTGATGTTTTGAATGTTTGTATATTTGTTTGTTACACTTACCCACTAAAACGGCTGAAGGGGTTGCGTAGACCATAACTTAGGACATGAGGTAGAACATTTGTATCCCGATATTACCATGGGATCGAGACTTATGCGGGTGAAACCGCGGGGCGCAGCTAGTTCAGAATAAGTAGAGAGGATATTAATACAGAGAAAAAATATATACTCGTAGATATCAATAAACACTAAGCACAAACTCTAGTCGCATTTTTTTAACGTTGGCCCCAATTCTTTGATATAACATCCAGGTATTTTAAACTTTTGATATTAGCTCAACTATTTTATCCGACCAAAAATCAATTTGAACAAGCCTTTATACGTCAGAGGTATGATGAAAGGCTTTTTTCTCCTAATTTTTAATCAACGGGTTATCACTGGACCGTACCTAACTTGCGACATCAAAGCAAATATTTCGGTTTCATAGTCAAGGTAATTGGGTAAAACTGTTGTTTATAAAATTCTCTTGTCGTGTTGTTTTTAATTATGTTTTTTATGTTGTTTTGGTATGGGGAAACAGGCTATGTTATGACAGATAAGCACTTTATGTATATTGATGAAATGGGAGCGGAGTTTATTTGTGTTTCATAATTAGTACAACAAACTTTCCGTAATTTTGTTTTCCTGGAGGATTGTGAGATCAAAGCGACAATACGGATGGCTTCATATAAGCAAATTCACTTAGCTGTGAGTGGAAATAGGTCAAAGATAGAAAGAGTAACATGCGGTGCATTTTTCCGCAAGAACAAGTATTCAAAACTTTCTGGAGACATTGTCTGTGAACGCCCGACTGAGTGATTTTTCTAAGTGATCCCCGGCAAAGTATAATCTCGGGCTTGTTTTATTATTATGCTTCTATTTCTTCTGTAGTGTTAATTATTTAAATATACCTACTGTGATTAATTGCCATGATATAATATAAATACAAGTTGACCCTTCAAACAAATACAAAACAATTTTATTGTTTATTATAACTTTTGTAATTGTATTACTTGTTAAAATGTTAGGAATATCGTATAATTCTACAATGTTTGTATATATGTGAGCACCATGCATCTATCACATAATTAATTTATCTGTCATTCCTTCATTTTTCATTCTATTTTCCTATCGTGGTATAGTAATCTTATTCTAGGTGCATCGTCTTCACATAATAATATAATTATATAACTTATGTATACAAGATATTGTGAAAAGATTTTAAAAGAGTAACGGTGGAGATTCTTGCCCATTCTTCTCCATACGAAAACTATCTTTTGGAAGGGGCGACTAGAATCTTTTTTTTTGTAAATTTTTTCATTCGTGCCTTTTTTGTGCCTAATCGAAATAAATTATTTGAATTTGACTTTGTTACAAAAAATTCGCTGTAGGTACTGTTGAGTGCGTAAAATTCTCTAGCAATGAACTATAGGACGTAATATCAAAGCAGGTGATTGCAAAAATAAAAGGAGCTTCAGACAATGGCGGTGGAACAGTGCAGATCACCTGCCAGGCTTCATACCTGAGCTCACGCCAGGCAGCTCAGTTTTTGCACACCAATATGAAAAACCAGCAACGAACTGGGCACGCGGGGCGGATTACGGCCCGAGAGAGGAGGCATTTGTCCCTGCAATGAAAACATTTATAGGCTGATTATGTTATGTTATGTTATTCTAAAAAACTCGAAACACAAACCCGAAGCGAGATGGTAAAGCTACTTTTACTAGAGATTCCAAACTTTAGCAAAAACCGAACGAAAAAAAGAAAATTTCACAATAAGAAAAGCTAATTTAAAATTTGTAGCCAAAAATACAGTTGGAGAATCCAATAGTGTCCGTGCTGCACATAGTATGCAATGATTTGGCAATTTCGTTCAAGACTCGCCTTTGAATATCCTCTATTTTCGACTGACTTGGCGAATTTAAAATAACAAAATGCAATTTTGTTTGAGAGTCCGTGCTCGGATTAGGATTTTTTTTTTCGTTAAGTTTTTTTAGTTGTCAAAATGTTATCAGCTAACTTCACAACTGTTGTCTCTCGTGATAATTCCGGCCTAAATAAATAAACACCCATAAAACTATATCCAAAAGTCATCTCACTCTTCAAGAAAACTAGTTTACACATTCTACTACTCCTATGTAACTAATGTTCAGGACTTTACTATTTAGCCATGTATTATTGAAAACACATCCGATGTAATATAAAATCACATGTTAAGATCAGAATCTATGTATCCTATTCCTTCTATGGTTGTAAGACCTCAAAACTATTTCACTCAAGCATACCCTGAATTAAATCTTGCGCATATCACCAAAGTACGTCATCAGTTCCTGTTGTCATTACTAAAACTACAGTAATAGGTGCAGATGTCTCGTACTTACCGTAATAGCAAGCTCGACAATTAGCAAATCCATTACATACTTGAAGTTGGTCAGAGTCTTCACTATTGTTTAAGAACTAGTTATATTGTTGGAAGCAGTCGTATAGTTCTAGTTACAATTTAGACTGCAAGTTCTGTGGTAGTTGCAGATGAAATTATGAACCCGTGAGAGACCACTAGCTTGTGTTAGAGATCTTAACATCACACTTGATGCTTGGTAATAGTAATTTGCTGTCAAATTAGAACATTGCTATACTAGGAATTTCTCAGCCGTATTCTCAAATGAAACTTATTTTTAGTCTGTTAAGCTTCATATTTCTTCACTCTAAAATGTATTGTGGTGACAGAAAAATACTTTCAAAAACATCTAAAATATTGACTAACTATCTTTTGCCAGAGGCTTCGACGCGTGCATTTCGGAAATTATCACACGGGAACGTACTACCAGGATAAAAATCCTATGTCCTATTCCAGGTCAAGGTCTACCCATGTGCCTCAATGGTTACGGGTTGGTTTACGACAAATAACCTAGTTCTCAATGCCAAGAAAACGAAATGTGTAAAGTTCACCCTTCCAAATGTTAGAAATCTAGAACCCAACATCGTCTTAGATAAAGAAACTGTTGAAACTGTAAACTCGGCAGTTTTTCTGGGCATAACAGTAGATGCCAAACTTCAGTGGGGCCAACATATATCTAGCCTAGCGGGAAGGCTCAGTTCGGCCGCCTACGCCGTCAGGAAAGTAAGATAATACAAAGTAAGACACGTAAAGGGACAGGAAAGTAAGACAATACAAAGTAAGAAAATACAAATATATTTGTCCTTCAAATACCTCTGTGCTAGCTGACATATGGCTATTAATTTATAATTTAGGTTATGTTTGGTGTTGCATAATGTAAATTATTTTGCATACTATTATATAGAATCAATCTTTTCTAACTGAACAGACAGCTGTGCTTCTTCTTTCCCAGCTAAAGCACTAGGAAGTGGGGTGGGCGCTTTGGGGGACTGTCTTATGTAACTTTGACGTTCGAAAACTGCTGATTCTCAGCCTAGTTGGAATAAATATATACGGCACGGTTGGCGCAGTGGTTAAGCGATTGACTGCTGCGCTGCGTGTCGCGGGTTCGATTCCCGCACGGAACAAATATTTGTATGACCTACAATTAGTTGTTCCGGGTCTGGCTGTTTGTGTATGTGAGTTTAAATGTTTGTAAACGCACCCACGACACAGGAGAAATTCCTAGTGTGGGGCAACGTTTTTTCAAACAAAAAAAAAAAAAAAATGAATTTTGAATTCTGAATTAGATTTTTTTAATTTTGTGCCAAATTTCATACAAATCCGTTCAGCTGTGTTTATGTTAAAGCGTAACAAACAAAGGCACTTTCACATTTATAATATTAGTTAGTGTAGTTATAGTTATATAGTCAGGATAATAAAGTATCGTTTGAGAATTCGGGGGTACATAACTATAATTGTAAAAGTAACTTCATCAGAATTGGTTTAAAACCAAAACAATTAATTTATTCTTAACCACACATACAATTAATACATCTAAAGTAAGTAATAACATTCTTAGATGTTCCTTACTGAATTTTTTTTACTAGGCCTCGGAAACATTTCTCTCGATACAAACATCCAAGCCAAGGAGGCACAAAATGGTTATAGCGTGACAATAAGCAATGCCAAAGGTCATTGACATTTAACAGACTTTGTTCTTATACACTTATACAAAATAAAAGGGGACGTGTAACCTACTTCGACTAACTGGACGGAGACTGAGATGGGGGAAGTGGACATGCGTGACCTATTTCAATATTAGGGGACCACTTGGACCTAAAGATAAGAAGCTAGAATTATTAAGAGTAAATTCCTGTTTTGCTCAGAAATAAAAGGATAAAAAAAATGTAGACTTTTAAAATAACTCCATTACAATGTTTTTTTCGCAATACTTCAAGCATTTCAACATTATTAGATACTTTCCATAAATCAGCAAAGAGAAAATAGATTAACCTATTTAGTATGAAAACTTAAAGAAAATATCCAGTTTAAAATTCTGTCTACATACTTTAAATATAAAAAAATATCTCTCCATTATTCTCGTTTTGCGACCAAAAATCAAAAAGGCCCGACATTACCATAACAAAATGAGGCACACTTTAACTGAATCACCCAGTCTCTTAATTAAGATCCCACTCGGTTACATTTTTGGGACAGGCGACAAAAGGAAGGCCACAAAGGATGATTTGTTTTTGTCTCAAGCTTATTTTTTTTTGCCTGACACGTAAAAAATTGCACGAAAACCCGGAGAGAATGACCCAGTCACAGAATAGATTGGTACAGAAGGCTGGCTCTATGCAACGAGCGTTAACAACATACTATAAAGGGTCAAATTTGGCAGCATTACATGATGGGTATCGATATCAAAACATGATCAAATAAAAATAAATTTGATAATATTTTTTTTGGGTCAACGACCGGAGGTAGTTTATAGTTATTTAAAATATAAGTTTAAAAAGCAGTGTTATTTTTTAATGTAAACATCGCTCGCTGTACGTAGACTCGTGTATAAGTGTGCGTGCGTTTTTGTTCGTTGTATCTCATCTTCTGTAACTATCTATTCTGTGACCCAGTGTTGCGTTGAGTGAATTTAATTGTTCAAGGACGGATTTTTTGACGAAGTACTTAAACGTGTTTTTAAGTGGGTACTGGTTTAATTTGTGGGAGGAGATTTAAGAATAATATTTCTTGGCAGTGTCAGGCTGATTAATTTTGATGGGATAATTGTTTAAGCAGCCAATTTAAAAGATGTTAAGGGTCCCCGAAACGATCAATTGCAATTGTAGATTTTTACGTAATAATACAGATTGCTGTGTAAAAATGATCGTCTACCAAATATTACTACAATTTCAAATATTACTAATTTTGATGAATTTATTGCAATTTTATTTATCGTTTCCTAAAACCCAACCCATTCGTTATTTCAAATATCTCTTAAGCATCTACTTATGTACATTTCATGCAAACGATATTGACTACGCAATAAAAAGGTCAAATAAGTAATAAATACTGGGCAAGCCTTGGGAAGTTTTTTAACAGCATTTCGCCGAGTAAGATGAATTGGGAGTATCTAGAACAATTTGGACCTCGGCCAAATGATGTTGAAATGAAAAACTCCCCTAATGAATGCGCATGCATGAGGACGGTAAGAAATGCTGACGACCCGCGGTACTCTGCATAGTCGACATTAGTTTGATAGTTATTTGATGGGAAATTCTAGTAGATATAATATACGAGTCTTATAACAATCTGTAACCAAACCAAGACCACCAGGCACCAAATGAGGTAAACCAGGTGTCGCGACAGCAGAGGCTGCTGATATTATAAATGCGAAAGTGAGTTTTTTTTTGGTTTCACGCTAAAACGGCAGAAAGGTTTGGGATGAAATTTGGCACATGGGTAGACCATGATCTCGAGAAAGACATAGGCTTCTTATCATCCTGGATCGCAGATGAAGTCTAAGAGCCAGAAGATACTATAAACATTCATTGGAGAATTAAGAAATTGAGCAGCAAGCGTAGGAAGGTAAATTTAGGAAGTCATTTTGGTGGTTGGGGAGAACAGTGGTAGCCAAGGGGTAAAGGCTCTTACGTGTTGTAAATCGTGGGTTCGAACTTCGAACCCAGGTAGGAAGTTTATTTTATTTACTTTATTTATTTATTTCATCACTACTGCTCACAAAACGGTGACAAAAACATTGTGAGGATATGTTCTAGAACCAACAATTCAAAGTTATGTAACATCCGCCAACTGACATTGCACCCACGTGGCGGACAATGGCCCAGTCCTTTTCACAGAGAGGAGGCCTGTGTTCTAGCAATGGGAGCTTTATGTGCTGAAATCTGCTTATGCTATGTTGGTAGAAAATAATTAAGTAATATATATATATATAATAAGCTTTAATGCATGCTAATTTAGGATGATAAGGGCAGGCGAATGATAATTGCAATGCTTGTAAAAAGCTGCTAAGTCATAAGTACTAACATAATATAACACCAACATCGTACATCTAGTTCGCAATAAATGTTTTGACTTTGACTTTTAATCGACCAGAAAAACATAACAAAAGCCAAAATCACACCTGGTAAACTCAAATTATCGAACAATATAGTACAGTATACGCGAATAAGTACCACCATTAACATAAAAATAAGACCCTAAAATAAACTCTACTCTGCAAACGTTTACAGGAACATGAATATAATTATCGGATCCCCTGGATTTTGCATTAAGCCATTCTTCATTCTGACACCCGTCGTTAGCATAAATTTCAAAAGATAAAAAGGACATACAATTTTGTACAATAAACGTGGACTTTTTCGGGAAAGAAAGGTGTATTTAAAGGATTATTTTATTTAGCGGTTGTTATACTCAAATTTTTTTTCTAATCTGACTGTCTCTCCTCCTCTTTTTATTTATGATTAATAGTATAAAACACACTAGACGACATATATTTAGTAACCTTATCAAAGTAACTGTTTAAAAAAAATCATAATTCAGAACCCTGTAAGAAATCGACACGTGTTTCATCTCTCAACGAGGCATCCTCAGTGTGACGATTGACTTGTTGTGAACTCGGACACGACGTGTTGCCACGTCAAGCGCCGAACGCCGTGTTAAGAAAGCAAAGTCACGCCTGAGTCAATTGATTAATAGTCTTTTTCACAGCGGCTTACCTTGCTTAACTCTGACACCAGGTTAGTCACTAAACCACACGAAAAAGAAAAAAAGACAGGAGCAGGGTAAGGTATGGCGCATACCATGCGACATGTGACTGCGACAGCTCCGACAATCTTCATAATTATATTTAATCCTAAGCTCACTTGTCGTCCAGTTCTAGAGTCTCAACGACAGGCTAGGAGAGTCGAATGCTTTCGCTATTTTATCGCAGCGACTAGACGCACGCGCACGCCTGACAGTGACAGATCACCGTCAGTCTTGCTGTGAGCGCTAAGGAAGATGCACGTTCGATGTTGATATTTTCAAATCGGACGTCAAAGCGCGTTGAATACTCGAAATAAAATGGTCGCTTCCTGCACGACGTCTATCGTAACGTCTAGTCCTGCGATTAGACGTTACGATAGACGCAGCAGACGCAAACGACAACTCTACGTCTTGTTGTAGCAACTAGACGCAGCGACGACATGCACAGTTTGCGCTGGCACTGTAGATATTTTATGCTGTTGTAATACAACAGCATAAAATATCGTTTGTCTCCTCATCTTTAGATTTGTTTATGGAGTTAAACCCTTCCAGCACACTTATCATGACTACAGTAGAAACGGGTTTTGTTGACGGAAGAATAGACAAAATGACAGATAGACAATCACAATCTGTCACTTTGTCTATTCTTCCGTCGACAAAACCCGTAGAAATCCCGTTGCTATGGTCTTGCTACAAGTGCAGCACGATAGCATGGTTAGTCCCACTTTAGCTCTTATCATAGGTGGTATAAATGTGGCTTAGGGTGAAATAAAATTGCTGATTCTGTAAATAGGATATCGGAATCCCTTTTAAACATCAAATAAAAAAAATCTAGATGAAGACGACATTTGCTATCTGACTACCCCCCAGAAGCTATGGCGAAAAATATTCAGGGGGGATTTTCTGCGCATCACATGTCTTTTTTTTTTGGGTTTGGAATTATCACATAACTTCTCCCACTAAGCGGAGCGGGAGGGCGTCTTTGACTCTTACTGACTAAAACCAACCCAATCCTTCAGTTGCCTGTGCGTTGTCAGGGCCACGGTATCCCTTTCGGACTTTCCCGCAACCCCGGCAGGCATGGGCCCTAGCGGACCCCATCAGTTGTTAGCAGCTGACATCTCTTTGAGGTGCACGTGGAACACAACGCGCCGTCAACCCGGGCCTGGTCCTTATCGGACGGCGAGCTACCCATTGCTCACCGTCCGCAAGCCCGCGCGTTCGGTGGCCGGGAATCGGCTTGTAATTCCCGACGCCCAGGGCGTTTCCTGCGGCGGCTAGGGGCGTGAGGGCGCGAAATTTGCCTCTCCCTCACGCGTTTTGCCTCCTCCTTTGTGAGCATTAAGGCTTGTGCAGACCAGAGCGACGCGACGGCGCGACGCGACACGAACAATACAATTTCCAAAAAAACTTCACGGTATAACAATAACCGGTGTCGCGTCGCGCTGTCGCGTCGCGCTAGTCTGCACGAAGCTTATCTGCTTCGCAAAAAGAGGTGACGGCCTCCCATGCCCTTTTGCTCCATACCAAGGCCTGGACTAGGGCCGGATGTGAGAGATCACCGCCACCGATTGTGTCCTCCGGGTGATCCACGAAATGATGGCACCGGGCGTTTCCTCCCGGCTTAACCGAAACAGGAACCTCCCGAAACAACCGTGTCCGGTGAGGACTTACGTCAGGTGGAAGGTGAGGACGCCTTGGCGCCTCTCTAGCTACTCCTCAAAGAGGGGACTTATCGCCGCAATTGTGGCGTGCCCAGTACTGGATTGCGACAATCGCACTCTCCATGACGCTATGAAATCCCGGAGCTCTGTCCGCTGTGCCGTGCTTTCTCGCGGCAGCGGAGTTACGCCCCGGACTTTTGCCTCCAGATCCCATGGCAGCAATCCGGCAAGGAGGCTCGCCGCCTCACCGGAGACCGTGCGTTATCCCCGGACCAGCAAGCCGTGGCCATGACCCTCTGGGACGCGTTCAACCAGTGGGCTGGCCGCCGCCTAAAGGAACGCGCCCACACCGGTGCCCCATAAAGGGCCATGGACCGCACGATCCCCGCGTAGAGCCTCCAGCAGGAGGCGTTTGGACTCCTAGATTGGGCAGGAGCCGCTTCAAGGCAGCCCCGGCCCGCTCCAGTCTGGGAGCTAAACGTCGGAAATGCTCCACGAAGTTCCATCGGCTGTCGAGGACGAGTCCCAAATACTTCATCGTTGACTCGACGCCGATGTGAACTCATCCTACCGTTATTTGGGAACCCGGCATTGGCGCGTTCCTCGGACCATGAAAACACATGGCCCCGGACTAGTGCAGGGCCACCTCGAGTCCCAATTGCCGGATCCTGTCGACGATAGTTGCAACCCCGCGTGTCGCTAGTTCGGCCGCTGCCTGGTGCGACCTCCCCTGCGCCAGGACCAACGTGTCGTCAGTGTAACAAACGACGCTGACGCCGCTATGGAGGCGTTGGCATCACTTAGACTCGCGATCGAAAAAATTACAAATTCACACTCTAGAGGTGTGCTTCTAAATTATATTTTCAATCCTAATTTATAATCAAGAATTGTGATTACAAACGACTTCGTCCAGAACAAACTGCTCCCAGAAGAAATGTATTTTTTCTCACTCTCCCAAAACTTTAATAGTAAAACAGAATATTGTGCTATATTTCATGTATTTTCTACATATTACATGACAGATACAAATTATGTGGCTTTGTCTATTAAAGTAGAAACATAAACCATTTGCCCCGGGGGAACGTGTCACTAATAAAGTATTTTATCTTTGTTACATCGTAAACATTGCAAAATTGTATTTTGTTTTTAGTATTCTTTATTATTCCACCCAGTTTGACGAGTTATTTTATTTGTTGTTTGGGCAATGTTTTTTTTTGCAATTTTTTCATGTTTTTGGTATTTATTTTATGAAAATGTTTTTCAGGTGCGGATAACAAAACACAGTCTTGTTTTCGAAGATTTCAAATATTATTTGAAGAATAAAGTAAAATGGAGTTAACTCCCCACACCGTTGGCAATATTTCTTATTAAACAAATTGAAAGAGGCCTTAGTCAGTTCGTAAAACCCATTGTGCACAAAATAATGTTCAGTAAATAAATGATGGATTGATTAAGTGCTCAGTGACTCGTGCGCCATGATTCGTAGAAATCGTATCGATATCTAAGTAAATCATAAAAGCATTAATTTAATTCAAATATAACTTCTATACTTGTATTTTTTGTTTTATTTTGTCGATAACAAAATCATTCTATGAAAGAAAGTTGGATTACTAGCTACGACATCTTTTACAAAAACTCCAATATTCGGTTTAATACCGAAAATATTCCTTACATTTCTTGCATTTTCTTGCCTTAGTTATAGTGCTAACTAATTAGAGACGACTTTAATTAAACATGAAACCTAGACGTTAGTACGGCACTCCTGGACCCCGTCGGGATTACAGCTAAAAGCTTCTAAATACGAGAAGAAAGGCTTTTTCATATGCATCTAGAAAATAAAATATAAAAGAATGTATGTTTATCTTCGTAATAACGTCGTCTTTGGCTAGAATTTTATTGGAAAATTGAGTTTTAAGAGTGCATTAGTGAAAAAATGCGGCAGACAATGGAAGAGGAATATTTTGAACATCAATATGGCGTGATGGGGTGTTTCCTTTTTGAGCTTAATGCCCTCCCTGGTCAATCAATCAAATCGGCTTATCGGAATATGCTGCTGTACATAGGCAGCTTTTGAATAGACCCCCAATAAAGAAGATATATACCAACCTATGTAGATAGATGTCTCTTTATCGAATACTAAATATTGAAAAAAAAATCTAAGGCATTATAAAATAGAAGTATACTTAAAACATAACACCATATAGGTATTCCCGAAGGCTTAGCCAGAGTATCTATGGTACACCCACATTTCGCCAGTTATGTTTAAGTCCCATGTAATAGGGAGCCAGCCTATTGCCACCAACCAGGCATAAATCCAGTTTCTGGGCTGCAACTGAGAAATTCCAGATGAGAAAACCCTTTGCCCGACCCAGGAATCAAACCCTTGGGTTTGATGGTTGCAAGCGCTACTGCTGGGTCTGGACCTCATGCTCAGCAGTTGCGCTTGCGATCACTAAACCAACGATAATAAATTAAAATTTTAATAAAAAACCGGCCAAGTGCGAGTCGGACTCGGACACGAAGGCTTCCGTACCGTATCAAGATCGAGCAAAAAACGCCGAAAAAAAAATGTTTCTTGTATGGGTACTCCCTTTAATTATTAACTTTATTATTTTTTTGTTGTTATAGCGGCAATAGAAATACATAATCTGTGAAAATTTCAACTGTCTACCTATTACGGTTCATGAGATACTGCCCGCTGACTGACAAACAGACGGACGGATTGACAGCGGAGGCTTAGTGATACGGTTCTGTTTGGCAACCTTGAGGTACGGAACCCTGAAAATATTATTCCCTTGTTTATTACAGTTCTCTTGTCCAGTAGTATGTACATAAGTACATATATTTATATACTATAGACTGAATATGATGATAGCAATATTGAGAAAAAATCGTGCTGATTTGTTTCACAATTTCCTATTTTGGTTTGATTATTAACATTTGCATTGCGTAACCTGAATTTAAGAAATATAAGTAAACTATCTATACCTTCTACTTCTGCTTAGTATTCCGTGCTAGTAGCAAAAGGGGTTAGAGCCAAGCTTGTCGGTGAGTGAGCAAGTAACTAACCAATAATTCACTTGCGTAAGTGGCTCTAAGAGGTATTAAGACACTGGTCACCGCATGAAGGTTTCTCTTGAAATACTGCTTGAATAAATGAGAATAGAAGATATAGATTAGAATATATAGATATAATATGGTGAAATCAGCCCTTATAATCTTTATAAGAGCTGATTTCACCAATGAAACTGAACGTTCGGCATTTGTAAAACGCGTTCAAGAGCTGTCAGTGTCAAAATTGTTATGGAATATTGTACACTGACAGCTCTTGAACGCGTTTAAATGTGCTGAACGCGTTCAATTTCATTGGTGGACTCCGCACTAAGACTGATACTTATATTTATTTGTAATGTTGATTTCAATAGAGATGATGCCTGGGTAGAAAAAGTCCGTCAGTCAGATAATAAAAAAATATTAGACACGTATTTTTTGCTTTATCATAATTATTAATAAAAAAATACTTATTAAAGATAAAACGCATTAAAGTAGGGGTTGCTACGTCACAATTAAGTATGAAATCTACATACTCGTGACGTCATGGCACATTTGAACGCAATGTAACGCCGTAATCTTTCAATAAAGTAAAAAAAAAAAAAAAAATCCAATATTTTTTAATAATACAACTGACAGACAAAAAAAATTGTTTTAGTCATCATCCCAATTTTAGCTAATCCTTGATAACTTAACATGATCTGAAAAGAAAATATATTTTTCCGATAAATAGATTTTGTAAAAGAAAGTACGGTAAACCGGGGTTACTTTGATTCACGGGATGATTTTGATCGAAACTTCCATTTCATATAAATTTGCAAATTACGTAAAATTAAACGCAATTTGGTAGTTTTTTTTTCTAAGTTTGGATCACTGAAGAACTGTCAAATCCTTTTCTGAGAACGCTCTGGGAATTCACCAACAAATTTAATTAAAAAGGTAAATATATTGTTATTATCTTTTTATAGCTAAATAATTGTGCTGCAAAACTTCATGTGTACTTAATTGCGTGATGGTGTAATGAAATTTCTAGATAAACTCCATTATGTGGCCTATTATCGATTAACCAATACGTTGATCATTGTTTTTCTAACCTCAAAATGAATGCAATAACTTGAGTTTGTTTAATGCGGGGTGTCATTGATAGGGTATATGGTGTGAGATTGATCAAATTATCAAATTAATCCCAGAGAGTATGCTCTTTTTTTCAGATGCTTTTTTTTACAAGCTTTTATTTAATTTGCAATGTTCTTTTGCTAAATGAATAAATATTTTGTTAACCAGGAAGATGCCGCGAATTTATAAAAATAAACTTGGGTCCCGTGAGTACAAAAATATTCACAGGCGCGAACAGAAGAAGCGCTTAATCAAACAGTGGAAGGAAGTTTGAGTGGGACCCATTGGTAGTCGAAGGTTTCAAATAATTGGGAAATAAAAAATAATTCAAATTGGTTCGCGATGATATATCTGAAATTGAGGCAAGTGTCATATTAGCCTACCTGCCAAAACCAAAGCCTTTTGCGAGTCAGGATAATAATGTTGAATGTATCCAATTTTATTTTAATATAGATATTGCAGAACTTGTAAGAATATTAATTGATTTTTGTGAATTTCTAAGACTATTACATGCATAGATATAAAAACATTAAGGAACAATATTATATATCTTGTTGATTTTCTGAAGACTAATTATTTCTAAGCTCTTTTTCAGTTTTAATGAAGAGATTTTAAAATAAATAAATAAGAAAGACTGATTATCTAGTTGTTAAATTCTTTGTAAACTAAAATTATGTATGCACTATTTTTAATAAAGAAATGTTCATTATTTGATGACTCTTACTAGATCAAAGTTACCCCAAATAACAAAAATGACAATATATATTTTTCCCGTTGGCAGATTTTGATTTTTTAAATTGTATTGGCATTATAATTGGCGTTACTTTGTAATTACGCAATAAAATAGGGGGGTATCAAAGTAACCCCATTCTACATATAACTTTGATCAGACGGTTTTTATTTTTTTCCTCAAAATCAAGCCATCGGTTTTTGCTTATTATTACAGAAATCGAAAGGTATAAAAAAACCGATTATTAGACATTTTTTGTATTTTTTTTACACCGTCAAATTTAAAAGATATGGACCTTCAAAGTTCAATATTGATCAAAGTAACCCCGGTTTACCTCACGGAGTATTGACTTCACGAATATTTTTGCTAACATACGTTGTACGAGCTTTTGTAAAGGTGGGTTTAGACCAAACGAGCGAATGCTCATTCTATCCTCTCCATCAAATTCTTTTGGTGTAGACTGAGACAGAACATTCTTTTTTTTATTATGCTATCTTGTTTGCAAGATTTTATTGAATGTTTTAAGAATACTTGAATGCTCGCTCGCTTGATGTAAACGACGCACGAGCGTGCGAACAGTGGCCTAGAGCGTTCTTTCGTGCTTGCTCCTTCAAAGCGATCTCTTCAAAGCGTTCTTCTGTTCTAGTGACTTGACCAATTAATATCTTATTTAATTATGGAATGATCTCGAGAAAAATATATACTTATAATAGAAGCCTGCTATAATTTGAGTTGTCAGTGGGATCTAGGGTTGCCAACTTTATTTAGAAGAAATAAAGTATTTCTGATTTCAGAGAGGGTAAATATAGAATACAGACATTTAAAAAAGTGTATAACTTTATGTTATTTATAAAACGGCATTATTTTATGTGTTATTTAATAATAATATTTATAATTTTTAAGAATTGTACGACTCTAGTAGTCTAGCCTACTAATTCTAAGTTCAAATTGATGAGGTATTCAGTTATTATCATAATATCAGCCCTGTTTCTGTCTTCCCGGCACTTTGCAATCTTGACCGAAAACTAGGCCGTCTCTAAACCAATTACCACCCGCCTCGTAGGTTTGGTTTTCTTTTTGCAGCCTCCAACTAAGACGCTGGCAGAAACTAGGAGTGGCCAATGGAAAAGAAGTCCCTAACCGAAAAGAGAAAGTCAATATAAATATAGAATATTAGCGTATACTCTATTGATTTTGTAGATTATAAAGTACGCCTACGCGAACTAGAGTTCAATTCGGGTCCCCCCTTTATAGCAGAACTTTTTATGTCATAATATTATTTTGCATAACAGCGCATAGCATAAACTTCATTTCGCAGAAAATCGTTTGGCATACACTCATTTATAATACATTAAAAACGCATAATTTTGTAAGTCAGAATCATCTTTAGGCATAAATTTCATATCCATAATAATTAAAAAGTAGAACCATCATATTGCAGAAAGTTCACTGTCAGAATCGTCTTTTGGCATAAACTTCATATCCATAATAATTAAAAAGTAGAACCATCATATTGCAGAAAGTTCACTGTCAGAATAGTCTTTTGGCATACATACATTTCATATCGATAATTAATCATTAAAAGGTAGAACTATCATATCTCAGAAAGTTTACAGTTAGAATCATCTTTTGGCATACTTTTCATATCCATAATAATTGAAAGACTCATCTATCACATTACGGAAAATTCATAGTTCATGCATGTAGCATGCAAATATGCAAATAAGCGCACACCATGCATATATGCATCAAGCATGTAGAATGCAAACATGCAAAAAAGCACACACCATGCATGCAGCATGCAAGCAAGCATGCAGCATGCAAGCAAACATGCAGCATGCAAGCAAGCATGCAGCATGCAAGCAAGCGTGCAACATGCAGCAGGCATGGTTTCTGTAGCAGCTTCGGCTACAGCAGCTTCGGCTTGCTGGCCGGCAAAGCCGGCCAGCCTCAGCCGCGGCGGCGAGCGTTAAAACCACCTGCTCCTCAACTCGCGGGCCGCCTCGCCCCTTCGCGCCTACGCGGGCTTAAATTACACTCTAGGGGTAGGGCAGACAAGACTACGTGCAGTCGGTTTTGCAGCGATTCGGTTCTGTCACTTCACTAACTTTTGTAGTACAACTTATTGACTTTTTAAGACAATATTTTAATTTTAATTTAAGGTTAAGAATATGATTACATTTTATAGAAATGACAATAATTATGCCTAATAAAATTATTCCAAATGAAATTCTGCCATCTTCTTAATATGCCAAGTGAAATTATTCTAAATAATCGTCGCTCTAAATAAACGTTATGTGAAACGAAAATATGCGAAATTAAGCTTTGCCAAAAGTAAATTATGCCAAATAAAATTCTGCCATCTTAAAAGTATGCCTTTGTAAATTCGGACATATAAACATTCGGCCAAACAATAATTATATTAAATGATTTTTATGCCATATATATATTCGTTTAAAGAAGATTATGCCAAGTGTGTTATGCCAAATAAATTTCGGAGCATCAAAATTCTGCCAGATAGAGGGAACCCGTTCAATTCTCTAAATAAGAGTACGGTTGGCAAACCTAGTGGGATCCTACATAAGAAAATCATAAAAACACAAACCATTATCTAATTAGGTAGACTATTCAGGCAGAATTATAATTACAGAACTTGCAATTACAATATCACTCACAGAGTCAAACATAGTATTCCTAGTCTACAACCAGCCACAGACACTTGACGAATGACCAATGAGCACTCGTTCACCTGATTTAAACGTCACTAGCTAAAGCATGTGCAAGAATTCCAATTCTTGTCATTGTCATTCTTGCTCGTTAGTATTATTTTGGTGTAAATGATAAAAACGATTTATTATACACCGCTTAATACCGTTTTAATATTCGTTTACACCGAGCAACCAACAACGACGCTCTTGTTCTAGCTTTAGCTCTATATTCGTTTGATTTTAATCCACATTTACGGGATGAACATTCATTAGCGAAACGAGCAATCGTTCCTGAGTAGCTTCTTGAGAATTGGTTTCTTATTTGCATTCATATAATAGACAAACTGATCGCTTCACGAATGAATGTTTGTCGTGTGACAAAAGCTCGCGCAACGAATGCCTGCAAAACAAATTCGCGAAGCGAATGTTCGCGGGAATCACGCTCCATAGAAATCTTTGTTTCGGAATCACACCGCCCGCTACATACTTTTTTGTAAAGAAATTCAGAACTAGCAACTTAGTACCTACGGATTGATTACCTAACAGGTCTATTTTCTTATTGTTATGTTACTGACGACGTATCTGATGTAATCAGGCATGGACTAAGATTATTCATCAAAGGTTGTCATCAGTTGATTACTTCTTATCGTGACTTGAAAGCTATTCATGAGAATGGATTGGTATACCTATAAGAGTATATAGGTTAACAATAAAATGGACCTATTATATACCAGTTCATTGCCTACTCATGAACTAACAATGGGTTCACCTTACTGTAAAAACCTACCTCCTACGTAAGTAAATAGTCATTCTATTCTGTTCTAATTTCATATCAGAAAATAAACGTCTACAAATGAAAATTTAAATTTCTGTAATAATCGGGAAATATTTCATAATCGTCAATTTTGCAACATCATAATAATATTTATGTAGGTATTGCAAATCGGTGATCTCAAATATGAATGATACTACCAAATTCTTACTTTTTTCTTTTTAAAAACACGTTGCCCCACACTTGGAATTTCTCCTGTGTCGTGGGTGCGTTTACAAACATTTTAACTCACATACACAAACAGCCAGACCCGGAACAACAAATTTTAAGTCATACAAATATTTTTTCCGTGCGGGAATCGAACCCGCGACACGCAGCGCAGCAGTCAATCGCTTAACCACTGCGCCAACCGTGTCGTCAAAATTACAATAATTATTTACTTCGCAGATTTCAAGCTCGACATTATGTAGCTAAGTAATCTCGGCAAGATCAGGCATAATCCGAAAGTATAGCTACACTCGTTTCCCCGAAACGAATAAAAAGATATCCACTTTTACGACCATCACTGTCTTTCTTATCTTTTGGTATTCGTCAAAAGCCCTTGTGATAAGACAAAACTAAATCCATGGTGACACATTTATCGCCATAATTTTTTACAACCATGAACATTCAATGGCGTTTTTCATTGAACTTTTAGATTAATTTACTTTTTATGTCCAAAAGATGTCCTAAAAATTTTATGGACATTTTTTTTCGAATTTCATGGTAAAGAGAACTGTGGATTTGGGCACATTAAAACTTTTTAGGGGTCTCGCAAAAAATATCTTGAAAATCAACCCGAAGTAAGTTCGAAGATGGAAAGTTGGAAAAAACTTTTGTAGGGTAATATGAAGTGAGTAAATTAAAATTGTTGAGAAAACCTAAGTGGTCTTTTCGCTGAGAAGTTATTGTATGATAGGAAAGTTTCAGTTGATTCTTTTGTATATTTTCTGTTTTACTTTTGAAACTGGTTTCTGCTTCTTGTATTTTATTTTTGTTTCGTTACATAATTTTACTGTTGCCAAGAGTAAATTCAGTGGTAAACGCAGAAAATGTATGAGTATTTCAGCAATTTCAGCATTTCTAAACCCACTCATGTAAATTGGCAATACTGAGCAGCTGCATGTCATTGTAGCTCAAATCTACATCTATATTATCCTTTTCAATTTTTGAACCGCCAATCTTCACATTAACCCTAAAATATGCACCAATAAACGTCATTCCTTCCAACCCTCAATCTAAATCCCCAATAAAACTCGTACGCATATCTGGTAAGCTAAACGGCTGTCACATATTTACCTACGATAATTAAGTCTACAAGGGACGTGGCAGTAAAATTATTTTAAACAGCACACATTAGCATAATGAGAAGCAACAGATTTTGTTTGCGTCAAAAACAGGTGCTTATTGTCTTTTTGTTCTTGAATTTAAAAGTTACAGAAGGTTAACTTCTTTTAATTACTTGACAAGAACGCAAGTCTGTATAATTGGTCATGTGATCATTAGGTCCTGCCGATTCCCAGCCACCGTAGGCGCGGGCTTGCGGACGGTGAGCAATGGGTAGCTCGCTGGCCGATAAGGAGCAGGCCCGGGTTGACGGCGCGTTGTGTTCCACGCGCGCCTCAAACACATGTTAGCAAGTGAAGGCGACAGGACCGATGCCTGCCGGGGTTGTGGGAAAGTCCGAAAGGGATACCGTGGCCCCTGGCAACGTACAGGCAACTGAAGGAACACGGGTGGGTTTTAGTCAGTAAGAGTCTGACGTCCGTAAGAGTAAGAGTCACGCCCTCCCAGAGCGGGAGTAGTTATTTGATAATTTCCCACCCAAAAAAAAATAAAAAATCATAAGGTCCTTTGTAATCACACTTGCATTTTTTTTTTTTTTTTTTAGCATTTATTTCATTAAAACGCAGGCACTTTTGAATTGTCAAGAAGTCGGTCAGTCAGAAATATGAAGCTAGTTGCCCATTCCAAAGCGTAGTAGGTACCTATGGTGAAGAACGGGCAAGAAACTCCACGGACACTTTTTTAAATCAAAACATTGTTACAAAATATTGGTTACATCATTAATGTTGAAATTATACATGTGAGAACAATGTAGAAAGACGTGCGCATTAAAAGCGTCCGTAATAAAATTATAAAAAACTAAGAACAATTCAAAAATTAGAATAAGCCATGGCAGCTAAGAGATGACCAGACTCTACTGACGGCGCCCGTTCACGAACATGACTTGACATTTTTCTTGCCATGAAAAACTACGGTTTATCCGCCGCCAGGCACAGTGGTCAGTGTTGTGTGGATCACTATGGAAGCTTGTTGACACACACGTTTTTTTCTACGGTTATACGCCGTACCGTAAAAAAACCGTGTCGTGTACAAAGTGCCTTACGGTTCAACTTACCTAGAAACAGGCTGTCAGCCAAGTTTTAAGGATATCTCTACCTATCGCACCGAAACCACATTATGTATAGTTCGTTAGCCAAATAGATTCGATAGCAATCCTAGAAATGCTAGATATTTAATATTGCAAGCAATCTCGCGTCTTCTCTCGGTATACCTACTGTTTCAACATATTATATTTATATTTCATCTTATATTCTTGTATTTTTATTGAATTTACACTAAAGTGTAAGTGATTGAAGCGAATTTTATATTTTAAATGTATGAAATCGTGACAAAAAGGAGTGTTTATACGAAACAGACCTTCTGTTTTTTACTTTTTGGATTTTATGTCTCCAAAGCGATAATTCGCAGCTGTTCGCCGTGATTACTAAAATTTCGAAGATAGGTATTGGTTAAATTCAGTGTGTTGAACCGTTGAGTGTTGTTCGGGTTGTCAGGCGGTGAGATAAAAAATTTGATTAAAATAATAACGAAAATAAATAACACTGTGCTTGCTGATTTGGAATGTAAAATGTTTGTGGCTGGCTCTTGGCAACAGACATCTTATTATTATCTTTAAAGAAAGAAAGAAAGAATAATATTTATTTAGACACAGTTCGTGAAACAATAAAAAGCGAAAATAATCATAAAGTGAGTATTTATATACCTATAGTATGTATGTTTATATATTTAAGCTCTATGTATTTATTTAAGTATATATTAATTTATTACTTTATACGTGTAGGTTTATTTCAATATTTTAGTTTAAGACTTCGCATATTTATATTTTTCTCTTCTTGTTCTCACACACTATTGTCTACATTTCTTTCTCATTTCTCCTATCGCAGGTCTGCTGGAAGGAATTTCTTAAAAAATAAGCAGTACCTTTGTACTCATAATTATGATTATGTCTTATCTGTATCTATTTTTCTGTGTGTACATAAATAATAAAATAAATAAATAAAGCTATAATACAATGTCATCATACATATAACACCAGGATCCTATAGACGGGTTTTGTGTCTGGTATCTGGCTACTGCCTGACAATTGATCTCGGGACGTTGTACGCTAGTCGCGCGTCGAAATTTTCTTGCGCGATGCAGGATTTTTGCGTAACGTCAGTGTTTGCATGTGTCGTTATAGATGCCGCGACATCAGTAATAAGCATCTGCCTTTCATCGGCTATGAAACTTGATACCTATAGATAAATAGTAGAAATAGACAAAATGTTGTATAAAAGATGGCTCACAATTAACGAAACAAATCAACCTACCCTAAAACGTCAAACCTGATAAATATTTCCAATAATAAAAGGAAATCTTTTCATAAGAGATTAAATCTGAAACCCCGCCGTCTTCCGTTTCAATTTGGATCATCCTAAAACATTGAATTGAACGTTGATGATAAATTAATAACTTGTACATTTATTTTGACAAAGTGAGTCCATCAAACGAATTTGCTATGGAATTACGTCCGGATCTGTTTTCGCAGCCGCCATTACTTAGGCTGTATTTTCTAAATTGAAATGAATTTACACAAACAAATGGAGGAACAGTGACTTGGCTTATTGACTGAGTGACTGTGCTGTGTACATAAGTCAGTGATTAGCTTGTTAATGCTTGAGTCAAGATGGTTACAGTACACTTTAATAATGAAAGCAAATAATGTGTGTAAGTGAACAAAAGGTCACAGAAGACGACGACTGTGATGGAGACGAGACTTGAGGAACTGAACGTGTCATTACTTTATCGTAAGGGTTGATATTATTTCGGTGCGGCAAGCGGTCCGGCCGCTGACGCTCTGGCCGCAAGGCTTAGGGCGTCCCTAAATGCGGACGAGGCCCGAGTGTCCAGGCCCACCAAATGCGCTGATATGCGTATTCTGGGCTTGGACGACTCAGTGACGGAGGGACAGGTGGTGGCCGCTGTCGTTAGGACTGGGGGGTGCTCTGCCGAGCAGGTTAGGGCAGGCACCATCCGTCCTGACTACACGGGGATGCGAGCCGTTACGGTGAGCTGCCCCGTGTCAGCGGCCAAGAAAATAGCCGGGGAGGGCCAAAGGCTATTGGTGGGCTGGGTTTCCGCGCAGGTCAAACTGCTGGAACCCAGACCTCTGAGGTGTTTCCGCTGCCACGTGGGCAACCACGTGGGAGCTAAATGCACCTCGGAGGTGGACCGCAGCGGACACTGCTACCGCTGTGGTCAGGCCGGTCACAAGGCCGGCTCGTGTGACGCCACGCCGCACTGCGCTGCATGTGCGGCAGCTGGCAAGCCGGCCAATCACCGGATTGGGAGTAAGGCCTGCGCCCCACCCGCCAAAGCCAAAGGCAAGCCCTCTGCCACCGCCGTCACGGCCGCAACCGCCACCACCGCCGCCGTTGCCGCCTCCAAAACCGTCGTTGTCGCCGGTGCAGCCGCCGCGGCAGGGCCCTCACAGGGGGCACGGGAGGGGGCTGAAATGGACTGCCAATAATGGCCCCATTACGCCTTCTCCAGGCGAACATCAACCACTGCGCCGCAGCTCAGGATCTGTTGCTCCAGAGCATGGCGCAGTGGTCGATTAACATCGCCGTGGTCGCTGAGCCGTACTTTGTCCCGCCCAGGGACGACTGGGTGGAGGACCTGAGCGGCTCAGTGACCCTAATTTCGTCGGCCGCCGCCGCCGCCGGTACTCCGTCCCTCGAGGCTGTTAAGAGAGGACGGGGTTGCGTTGCAGCACGGTTCGGGGAGATCGTTGTGGTAGGGGTTTACTTCTCCCCGAGCCGAACTCTTGCCGAGTTCCACAACTCCCTTGCGGAGTTGAGAGTCGTCGTCGTCGGGTTCTGTTCCCTTCCCGTGTTCGTCCTCGGGGACTTCAATGCCAAAAATGTGGCTTGGGGTTCCCGTTATACGGACACACGGGGCAGGATGGTGGAGGACTGGGCTCTGGAGACAGGCCTGGTCGTCCTGAACCGGGGTTCTGTCCCCACGTGTGTGCGGATGCGGGGTGAATCAGTGGTGGACATTTCGTTCGCCAGCCCCGCTCTGTCACCGCGTGTAATTGACTGGCGCGTCATGGAGGGGGTGGAGACCTATTCCGATCACCGGTACATCCGGTTTGACGTCTCCGCCCAGACCTCGAGTGCGCCGGTCCGACAGGCCCCGAGTGGTCCGCGGTGGGCGCTGAAGCAGCTGGACCGGGAGCTCCTCCTGGAAGCCTCGATCGTGCAGGCCTGGGTGTCACCACCGGACAGGCCTGCCGACATCAACGACGAGGCGGAGTGGTTCCGGGAGGCCATGTCCGAAATATGTGACGTGGCAATGCCCCGGGTCCAGCCCGGACGTGCTTCGCGCCAGGTGTACTGGTGGTCGCAACAGCTGACGACACTGCGCAATGCGTGCGTTGCTGCGCGACGCCGGTACACCTGGCGCGCCTGCGGTGCCCAATGCGGATCACACCGCCGACGACGACGACGATGCTCCAGAGGTGACCGAGGTAGAGATGAGAGTGGCGGTACGTAGGCTGAATGCCAAAAATACCGCCCCAGGACCCGACGGCTTACCTGGGAAAGCCTGGGTCCTGGCCTTGGAGGCTCTCGGGCCTCGACTAAGAGGGCTCCTAAGCGCATGCTTGGAGAGGGGCCAGTTCCCACTTCGCTGGAAGACGGGGAAACTGGTCCTCATCAAGAAGCTGGGGCGCCCTGCGGACTCTCCGTCTGCTTACCGGCCCATAGTGCTGCTCGATGAGGTGGGCAAGCTCTTTGAAAGAGTCATTGCAGACCGCCTCGTCGGGCGGCTGGTGCGGGTGGGGCCGGATTTGGCGGAGAGCCAGTTTGGTTTCCGCAGGGGGCGCTCTACGGTGGACGCCATCATGCGCGTGCGAGCCCTCACGACGGGGGACGCTGTGTCCCGGGGTGGGGTCGTCTTGGCGGTGTCTCTAGACATCGCCAATGCCTTCAATACCCTGCCCTGGAGTTGCATCAGGGAGGCACTCCGGTATCACCGGATGCCGACCTACCTCTGTCGTGTGGTCGAGGCCTATTTGACGGACAGGGCCGTCATCTACCCCGGTCACCAGGGAGAATGGAACCGGCAAGAGATGTCGTGCGGTGTCCCACAGGGATCGGTCCTGGGGCCGCATCTGTGGGACATCGGTTACGACTGGGTGCTGCGCGCCGACCTCCCTAGCGGCGTCAGCGTCGTTTGTTACGCTGACGACACGTTGGTCCTTGCGCAGGGGAGGTCGCACCAGGCGGCGGCCGAACTAGCGACACACGGGGTTGCGACAATCGTGGACAGGATCCGGCAATTGGGACTCGAGGTGGCCCTGCACAAGTCTGAGGCTATGTGTTTTCATGGTCCTCGGAACGCGCCACCGTCGGGTTCCCAAATAACGGTAGGAGGAGTTCACATCGGCGTCGAGTCGACGATGAAGTACCTAGGACTCGTCCTCGACAGCCGGTGGAACTTCGTGGAGCACTTCCGACGTTTGGCTCCCAGACTGGAGCGGGCCGGGGCTGCTTTGAAGCGGCTCCTGCCCAATCTAGGGGGTCCAAACGCCTCCTGCCGGAGGCTATACGCGGGGGTCGTGCGGTCCATGGCCCTTTACGGGGCACCGGTTTGGGCGCGTTCATTGAGGCGGCGGCCAGCCCGCTGGTTGAACGCGTCCCAGAGGGTCATGGCCACCCGGCTGGTCCGGGGATACCGCACGGTCTCCGGTGAGGCGGCGAGCCTCCTTGCCGGATTACCGCCATGGGATCTGGAGGCAAAAGTCCTCGCGCACATTTGGGAGTGGCGCGAGGAGGCGAAACGCCGGGGCGTAACTCCGCTGCCGCGAGAAATCGCGGCACAGCGGACAGAGCTCCGGCGAGATCTCATGGCGTCATGGAGAGTGCGATTGTCGCAACCCAGTGCTGGGCACGCCACTATTGCGGCGATAAGTCCCCTCTTTGAGGAGTGGCTAGAGAGGCGCCACGGCGTCCTCACCTTCCGCCTAACGCAGGTCCTCACCGGACACGGTTGTTTCGGGAGGTTCCTGTTCCGTATCAGGCGGGAGGAAACGCCCGGGTGTCATCACTGCGTGGATCGCCCGGAGGACACGGTTGAGCATACGGTGGAGGTCTGTCCGGCTTGGGCTTAGCATCGCCGTGTCCTCGTGGAGGCGATCGGCGGCGGGGATCTCTCGCGTCCGGCCCTAGTCCAGGCCATGGTACGGAGCGAGAGGGCATGGGAGGCCGTCACCTCCTTCTGCGAAGCAGTAATGCTCGCGAAGGAGGAGGCAGAACGCGTGAGGGAGAGGCAAATTTCGCGCCCTCACGCCCCTAGCCGCCGCAGGAGACGCCCTGGGCGTCGGGAATCGCAGGCCGATTCCCGGCCACCGTAGGCGCGGGCTTGCGGACGGTGAGCAATGGGTAGCTCGCCGTCCGATAAGGACCAGGCCCGGGTCGACGGCGCGTTGTGTTCCACGCGCGCCTCAAAGAGATGTCAGCAAGTGAAGGGGTCCGATAGGACCAATGCCTGCCGGGGTTGCGGGAAAGTCCGAAAGGGATACCGTGGCCCCTGGCAATGTTCAGGCAACGGAAGGAACACGGGTGGGTTTTAGTCAGTAAGAGTCTGACACGCCCTCCCGCTCCACCCAGAGCGGGAGAAGTTATTTGATAATTTCCCACCCAAAAAAAAAAAAAAAAAAAAAAAAAAAAAAAAAAAAAAAAAAAAAAAAAAAAAAAAAAAAGGGTTGATATTATTTTCAGTTACATTTTCTAAATTAAGATAATATTGTTATATTATAAAAACTAGCGATATCTTCACTTAAGTGCGGATTCAATTTATTGAACACTTTGTACCTTTGCGGCCCGGAGGACACGGTTGAGCATACGGTGGAGGTCTGTCCGGCTTGGGCTTAGCATCGCCGTGTCCTCGTGGAGGCGATCGGCGGCGGGGATCTCTCGCGTCCGGCCCTAGTCCAGGCCATGGTACGGAGCGAGAGGGCATGGGAGGCTGTCACCTCCTCCTGCGAAGCAGTAATGCTCGTGAAGGAGGAGGCGGAATGCGTGAGGGAAAGGCAAACTTCGCGCCCTCACGCCCCTAGCCACCGCAGGAGACGCCCTAGGCGCCGGGAATCGCAGGCCGATTCCCGGCCACCATAGGCGCGAGCTTGCGGACGGTGAGCAATGGGTAGCTCGCCATTCGATAAGGACCAGGCCCGGGTCGACTGCGCGTTGTCCGTAGGAGTCCGATAGGATTGATGCCTGCCGGGGTTGCGGGAAAGTCCGAAAGGGATACCGTGGCTCCTGGCAACGTATAGGCAACTGAAGGAACACGGGTAGGGTTTAGTCAGTAAGAGTCTGTCACGCCCTTCCACTGCGCCCAGAGCGGGAGAAGTTATTTGATAATTTCCCATGAAAAAAAAAAAAAAAAAAAGCCTATAACCTTTCTCAAGAATTGGGATATCCTATGCAGAAACCAAATTTTACCTCACATAAGGTAAGAGAATCCAAGCTATTGCAATTTATTAAAATAAAACAAAGCTCGGTTAAGTTGATAGGTACTGTATAGTTTTTAATAAATGCCTTTAATATTTCCAGTTGACACATTTTATTTTTTCTTATACATTTAATAAATTGATGAAATCCGCTGTGCAATAATTATGATGACTGAAATCAACAAATAATTAATTTAACTAACCACACGATAGTAAATAAATCACACCTACCTCGTAATTAAATTATCAAAATGATATCACCAAAATAATGTTACAAAACCTTTACATTATCCTAAAACAATAACCCACTAACTTCCTCAACAATATTATCATTCCTGTGTAACATTCCCTAGAATATTAACCTTACTTAAATTCACACGTAACATTAATAATTATTTCAGAGGACATTTTTTGCTCAGTAACTGACCGTCGCTAATTAGAAATGAATTAAATAAGCACCGTGCATGGAACGTAAAGTCTTTGCTCTCGCCTGTTAACGTATATTATGAGAGTCTACAAAAGAAAAATGTACTAAGTGCCTTCGAAGAATAATGGCTCTTATGTAGTAAGCTTATTAACATTGATAATTATGGCGAATGTAGGTGCAGTATATTTTAACTTACATGTCAGATTTGGTAATCAAACTAATCGCAAAAATGATAGTTTTCGCATCAATCAGCCGCTTTACTTTAACACGGCATCATGATATACATACTTATGTTAAAAACATAGATGCTATTTATTAAGTCCATCAAAAACTGCTTCTAAAATTTTTAGTTTTTAACCAGTCAGACTATTTTTTTCGAAATCTTAGGACGCCTTTTTCATTACCAAATAGGACAATTAGGTAACGAGACACTTCACCTGTAATTCCCTTCTTCTACGTAAACTTTATTGTACCTAAGTTGTAAGCATGAAATATTTATAGGAAAGCCATATATTGTTTTGGAGATATCAATCAGCGGCTCAATGTAAATAAAGGCCGGACTGAAGCTAATGATTGACTGAAATGTTTGAATGTTCACTGGTGTAATATTAATAATAGGTATTAGTCATGATTATGGTTACCTGTTTTTAGTTTCGTACTGATTTTAGCTGAGTTTGGTTCGGTGTGAATACGAATCGAACGTAGGTAATTATTAAAAAGTATGGAAGGTGACAATGTAAAGATTTAAAAAAATAACAGACCGCCTTATATTATACCAGTCTTGATTACAAGAGTAACAAATTTGTTAACAACTATGAGTGATAAGTCATCAGACGTAGCTACAAATTTATTCAGACTAAGTTAGAAACCCGTAAACCACGAATAATCCTTTGCAAATCGTTCAAATTCACTGACAGACATTAGACATCACTTCACAAGCATTAGACTAACGAACTGTCACTACCACACACTCTAAATTAAGATAGATCCAAACGCCCATCGTCGTTTTATATTTTCTACCGAAGCGGGCATATTTTATTTTTAGAGTTGGCGTTTAAGCTTTTTTGTCAATCCACCGTCCAATATGAATTCCTCTTAGCAAGGCAGGATGTCTGAATGATTCACGAGCTTTGGTGACTAATTATAAAAGCGGGGTTAGCTTTGTGTCCTCTAAAGTTCTGATATTATTTCTCTGAAATATAAACGCGTAAGTAGTTGCAGTTGAGAGCTGTGAGCGAATGTGAACCTTGCATGGTGAATCGTTTAGGAATAAAATTGTGTGACGGTAAAAAGATGTCATGATTTTGTTCGGTAATTGAGGAATTTGTACAATGTGCACTGCACTAATGGATAAATTCTGTCAAATTGAATTGGAAGGATTGAATTTTGTTTGGGTCAGGATTGTATTCTGTCGTTACAAACAAGTTAGTTCAAGATATTTATTTTTTTATTTATTTATTAACTATGGACGACTTACAGCTAAAAAAAATAGAATAAAAAATAGTGTGTGAGACTAACAGCCAATTAAAAGTCTTCACTTCTAAAAATATGACCGTTTTGATAATAGAGTTAGTATAGGTATTGTATTGTAATTTCGGTCATGGCGACGAATCTCAGCGGAGACGCGCGGAAGATATTATAGTGCACAATAGTTAGTGCGCAGACACAGTTACCGTCATAATATTTTCATTGTAAAAGCCATTGTCATAATCATAACCATTAACTTTAAAATGTTAAAACAATCTGTCGACGATACTAGAAATCCTGCAATTATTTCTTATTGAATTGACAATTTCATTTTTCCATCCAGTCTTTCTGTTTATTATTATAATAATGGGCAATATGGGCATGACAGTAAAAAATCAAGTGGTAGATAAAAAAATATTATTGTCTACCGTAATATTTGACTCTTCAGCAGTCTCCCTGCTAGAATTCAATGTCCTGAAACTTTTAAAGACCTCATTAGACAACATAGAGTTACCTTTACAATCTGTTATTTTTTCTATAATATTTTCAGAACGTTCATAATTATTGGTTAAAACTTTGCCCTCAAAGACTCAAACTCAAACTCAAAGCATTTATTTCAATTAAACCACTTACTGGCACTATTGAATAGTCAAAGAGTCGGTCAGTTAGCCAAAAAGCTGAAGCGATAGATAGAGATCTATGTTTTGGAATGGGCAACTACCCATTTAAAAACGTAGATCTCTATGGAGAAGATCATTATAGACACTGAGGAATGTTAAAACGTAATTTTTTCACTTTTTTAACATTTCTCAGTTGGCAACTTTCAAAAACTCGCCTTAACACCTAGTTTTTGTTCCTCCAGTCCACAGCCTTTTTCAGGTCACCAGTCCATTTTTTCTGTACTTCTGAAATAAATTTAACATCGTTAACCAAACCAAATTATAAGAACCACTAACTTTCTTAGGTCTCTTAATACTTCGCGATCTCGAGAAAATATTATGAAAGGAAGGAGAAAAGAGCTAATTTGAAATGTTACGAGGAGAGCGCTCTATTCATATATCACGTATTATAATGCTAGTGAGAATTTTAAAGCACAATGTTCTTAACTTGAAATTGGAGCTTTCAGTGCTTAAGAACGTCTTAGTTGGTGCTTGAATAATTTATGGAATGGATGTTTTGGTGCTTGAATAATTTACGGAATAGATGTTAACTAATGTATGATTTTTGCTCAGTTTTGGGCACGTGAATGGTTGTAACTGTTTGGAAAGTTTATAAATACTGAAATATAATTACGTCTCGAAAGTAAAAATATAATATTTTGGTAAATTCATTGTTATTTGTTGATATTATACATGAGTCATGTCTGTGTTGTCTGTGAAATTACCTAAATAGAAATCCCTGTGCTATATGATTTTGAATCATTTTATTATGCTTAGGTTATAAATCGTCTGCGTCTTTTATCACATTTCAACGCTAATTAACAACATAATTATGTAATAATATATGTTAAAAATACAATATGCTTTATGATTAATTATAACTAGGTACTATACCTATGTTACCCCAGTTACGAAAGTAATTTAATTATCTCCTATAGGTACACATATGATTTATAACATATATTAATAGAACATAAAAAGTACCAGGATGTCCGCACCATGTGTGATGTCATAATGTACAGGTGACTCACTTTATGGGTGCTTTCAACGGCAACGATACTAATTGAAAAATGCTTACCTTCTACATTGAACGTATGAAATTACTTACCTTTTAGTCACCTCATCAGTTCGCTATATAACACTTAGTATAGGTAGGTATTTTTTCCAAGTCTTGCAACAAAATTATGGAAATAGAAATAATCCGTCTAAAGGTGGCCGCAGCATGTCTTATCCTAACTAATATTATAAATGCGAAAGTGAGTTTGTTTGTTTGTTTATTACGCTTTCCTGCTAAAACTGCTGAACTGAAATGACAACAATGAAGCTTAGCCTGAGGATAGTCCAATAGCCCTTCTATTGTATTAAAAATAGAAGGGCTATTGGACTATCATCCTTAAGCACATTTTGGATTAGTTTACATGATTGAACAGAATTAGTAATTTAGTATGCATTGATACGTAATAGGCTTATTAGTGAATAGTAACACTTAGGCTGTTTTCACACGCCACATAATCTCCAGCAAATGTCAATTTGCCTAGCCTTTTCCCAATTATGTTCTGGTCGGTTTCCAGTCTAACCGAATATCAGTAATTTACATGGAGTAACTGCCTATCCGACCTCCACAACTCAATAACTGGGTAAAACGATACCCATACATACGTAATACGATACATACATAGCTTCTGTCGGTCAAATTCTCATATCTCATTTTTGCTTCGCCGAAAATTCTTCGCGAAAATTGGATTTCTAAAATTAACTTTAATTGTCAAATGAGAAACCTCTTTAAGGTGATTGAAAATTCGGATGTCGGGTTTAATTCAAATAATCAAATCACTCAATTTGTAAGTGGCACAACAAATGGCATCTACAGGTACATATTCTTATCCATTTGTTTATATTTTCATCGGAAACTTTTGGAACATAAATAACACGGCATCCGGCTGGCCGATAGCTTGAACGTGTGGAAGGAGTCTAACTATTATAATCAGCCTTTTTTATCTTAAAAATCCAAAACTTAACGTCAAATTAATAGATGAACAACAATTCGAATTCAAGAACTAACAAGTGTAATTTTTCTCAGTTCTTCAAAGAAGATTCTTTAAGGAGTCGAATAAAAGGTTTTCAGACTTTCTTTGAAGTTTAAGAAACTTTATTTTTAGTTAAGTTAGAGTTAATGAAGTGGCATTAGACGTAAATTAAAATGGTCTTCAAAAATTACATTTTAAAATTGGGCCGCCTAACCTTGGGTCAAAAAGGTCAAAAGCCGAATCGATGAACTTTCCTTTTGAGGCAATTAGCATAATGAATTTACCTTTTGCTTAAATAACTGTGATATATTTAATAAGAACAATAAAAGGTTGATGAAAGAATTATTAATATTTTTAGAAAAAGTCTTTCCTGAAAGTAATTTAATTTTGTTTTCTGTTGTTGTTCGCTACACACATTTTTGTTGAGTTATTAATATAAATAATAAGAAATCACTTTCTTACGTCTTTTAAAACTCCTAATAACCAGTGTTATTAGATATGTTATAATAATTATTTAAACAAATTAATTTATAGTAGATTTTTTTACATTTAACATGTTTAAATATTTGTATGCCTGTCTATGGCGAAACGTTGCTTTAAATCATGGTACGAATTATGATCTCACATGATCATAATTCGTAACATGTTTTAAAGCAAATAAATATATTCTGTACTATTATATTCTCAACAGCTAGTTGTTGTATGTGTGTGTTGCTGTGTTCTGTCTGTGTTGTAGTTGCTAGGTGCTGTCCAGTTGCTGGCTGCCTCTACGTGTCGACATATAAAAAACAATGCGGTAGCGTAACTTACTCCTTATAATATGAGCTATCCACCAGTGCAAGTCCCGTCAAAATCGGTTCAGCCGTTTCGAAGATTAGCCGGAACAAACAGACAGCTACAACGAAAAAAAAGACATGTTTGTTTACAAGTACCGAATAGGATACATACTTTCAATATGCATTTAGTAAAAAGCATTATTTTAACATTATAATCAGATATTATATGAGATATCTATGAGCTATACAAATAAATAAAACTGAAGTGCAGTTTTCTTTATTTGTATAGCTCATAGATATAGATATAGATTTCTTTCCGTCGCGTTTGTGTGTAGGTAAGTGCGTTTATAGCACGATAACTACCAATCCTACTACTAGGTTACAGGGCATAGGTACCTATTTCTGTATGTCACCGGTGACTTGTAGAAAATACTTACAGCATAAAGTCCGTCTTTATGTGAAATGAAATGAAATGAAATTGTTTATTCTGTAAATAGGATATTGGAATCACTTTTACACGCCATCTTAAAAAAACAAAAAAAAAATTAGCTAGATGAGTTCGGCGTTTCCTATCTGACTACTCTGAGAAGAAAGGCCGAAACAAACTCAGAGGTCACAGTCTCTTTTAAAGTCCAGGCCATATGAGGACCATGTAGATTAGTGTCTGAAATGGTCTTTTGATGTATTTAGTGTGTAAAATTATGGAAGCCACAGTACTTACGCCCTATCCCCTAATGACTCATGGTACATGACCTCACATAGGAGCACGCACGCTAACCCTTCTGGATGAAATATCGATGGTGGGTAGTAATTAAATTTAAAGTTTGTTAGCACATGTGGGGTTGTGGGTCATATCCAGGCGATAGTGATCAATCTGCAGTAATTATTACGATTTGATATTATCTTCCCTCTCTTTCTTTTTAAATAAAAATGATTACAAGGTTTTCTACAGTGAAAATCTTGTAGGTACATACAGTCACGAACCCTATATTTTGCTAAATTTAACAGTGATTTTCTTGTGAACTTTGGGAAAAGACCTATTTCTTGTATGGTATAAAAACATTATCAGTACTTCTGGATAAAATCGATTTTTAACCGACTTCCAAAAGGAGCAGGGTATCAATTCGGAAGTTTTTATTATGTATTTATTTTATTATTTATTTACACACAGAAAAATAGATACAGATAAGACATAATCATAATTGTGAGTACAAAGGTTTTAGAAATTTCTTCCAGCAGACCTACGATAGGAGAAATGAGAAAGAAATGTAGAAAATAGTGTGTGAGAACAAGAAGAGAAAAATATAAATATGCGAAGTCTTAAACTAAAATATTGATATAAACCTACACGTATAACGAAATAAATTAACATATACTTAAATAAATACATAGAGCTTAAATATATAAACATACACGCTATAGGTAGGTTTTTTTATCCATCATAATATAGACGGATTTGCAAAATTATTATTTTTTATCATCAGGTCAGGTCAGGTTTTTTGTCATCAGGTCAGGATCTGATGATGGGATCCTGGAGAAATCGAGGGAACGCTTCAAATATTGTAGGCACACCTATAGCAGTTTGGGTATTTTTTATAGTAACTCGCCAAATGGTGCTAGCTCTCGGAAAGCACCATTTGGTGAAGTGGAACTGATGATGAAGACCACAGATGGTCACTGGAACTGCTCAATAATAAGTATTTCACGGGTTGCGTATCGATTAGTTTAATATGGTTGCTAAACCATTTATGCTCGTCATAATGCATATGGAGAAATGGAGCTGATGGTAAAGTACCAGGAGAACTCCTCAACGATTAAATAATTAATAAAAATAAAAAATAAATCTTTATTGCAGACCACAAATGTTCCATAAAAAAAACACTTAAATTTAAAATAATATAATCAGAATAACAATTAACGCTCCTGCATCGGGAAAAGCAATATTTAGTAAAAAGTGATGAGCAGTTGACAAGGCTATTATATATATAACTTAGATAAATTACAAATTGACCCACTAAGAAGCGAGAAATAAAATCTGCTATCTAATTACGCAACACATTTTCGTAAACGATTACGATAAATTTGTTTCATGTTGACAGTTCGACAACATTCATTGCGTTATTTACGTTGTTGAGCAGATTTTTTTTCGAAGTGATGAAGCAATGGATTAGTAATTTGTTTCAAAACGATTCAAATTCCGATTGATCGTGTATTACGTAATTAGGGTACTGTTTTACAAAAAAACAATCGGCTTCCAAAAAAACACTACATAGCGAAAAATAACTTAAAGTCGATGGCAAATAACGATTATATAAAACCGAATTTACAACACAATGCAGTGTTTTTTTTTTGTAAAAAAGTTTTTTGAATCTTGCATCTTTATTGTACGGCGTATAAACCGTGCCATAGAAAAAACGAGTCTATCACGAAGCTTCCATAGCGAATCATCCATACAACACTTACGACCGTGTCTATACACGGCGAAGTGTGTGTACAAAGGGCCTATGTAACTGTAAGGAATTTATGCTAGTGACTGGTAAAGTATCCAGCCGTACTTAACGGCTGGGTACGGTCACCTAGATATTATTGCCTTGCGAGGCGATTGCCGAATTAACGGAATGTTGCCATTTTTAAATATAATACTTTATTTATTTATGTAGAATTAATTATTTTATTTTTATATCATAATTATATTTCATTGTATGCTGCACCGGTCGACGTCATAACGTCAACGCCGGCTGTCGCTGAAAACCAGCGCTGGGGCTCTGTCTTGCATAGGGTCGCAGCATTATTCTTTCTTATTAAAGTTCGATGTGCCATCACAATCATCACACTAATAGTGCTAATCTATTAAAATATTTTAGTTTCGCTGTAGTCAAAATAAGTCAGATCAAATGATTGAATTTATAAAATTAACTAGGACTTCGCGATCCCTTATATTATTATTATTGGAATAAATTGGTTTCTATCCACAGAAACTTACCTACTTCACCCCAAATTTAATTCTAAAACTATCAACCCAACTACTCCAAGTTCTTGAAACAAGGAAGGGAGCAAGAATATCTAAACAAAGGGTACTTTTTCTTGCATCGCGTAAAGCAAGCAAAAAAAAAAATTACAAGACTACTACTGTACATCGCGTAAACTTCGGAAAGTTTCGCGTGACAAACAAAACGAAACAAGTTTCCGACGAGTTTATGGTCCAGGTTATAAACTCCAAGCGGCTCAACCGAAATTGGTACTCAAAGAAACCAAAATGGCGATTATTATGGCCTATGCAAGTACCTACTTGTATGTGTACTGACTTGAGGTGTTCCATATGAGTCAATACTTAAGTATCGATGAACTACCGTTCTTTTTAGGAAATAAAGTATAACTTGGTATGAATAAACTCGTTATGTAAAACCAAAACTTGTAAGTTTTCACATAGTGAGGAATCAAAGGCAAACCTCAGCTGATTTCTTGTACTTACTCGAGTCATAACTGCTTAGACAGGATTCCAAAACGCAAGCATAAAACCAGAATACTGTATTTTCCAATTCACACAAGACTTACTACCTACACCACCGGCTAAATATCTACCTACTTACTTATTTTCGCCAACATCTCTTATCTTACACCACACTATCTTCAAGAAGGTAAATAAAATTACCTACAGACTGTACCGTCTGAAAGAGTCACGTTCCTCCATGGTAATGGATTACGTGACCCCGTATCGAAGCACAGAGTTCTATAGAGTCAAATAAACGGGGATTATAGAGCATGTCCCACTTTTAAAGTACGTATTGTTCGGAGGAATTAATAAAGCGTCTAATGAAAGGCGGATGGAATTCTTTGTTCTTGTTTTTTGGAGTGTCTTGTTTTGTCAGTATTGGATTACGTACGCGTGTTTAAAATTTAATTATTTTTGCGGAATTTCTTTCGCGAGAATATTTTAATTACGATGACTAATGAAGCATAATTTTTGCTTCTTATATTTCATGTTCTAATTATTACGAATATATAGGTAACTTGTGAAGGTATTGTTCTCGTCAAATCTGGGCTGAATAACGAAATATAATAACCGTAAAAATCTTACGGAGGTTTCGCATGATACGATTTTTGATATAGGTAGATAGTCGCTTGTTGGTATAATTTTCTGTACCTCTTGATTTCAATGTCAAGAGCTGACAGTTCTCACCGAAATCTTATTTCAAAACCAAAACTAACCTCTGAACAATAAACACGTCAGTTTTGCCGGCAGTAACAAAAGGCGGGACATTGATTTCTCCCAAACTGGTTAAAGTTTAGAGTGCAAACCCAACTCGTTATCAAAAGTTATGAGCACGAATTTATGCAGACAACTCGTTCATAAATTGTGGCAAACTTTTGTTTCATATTGTATTTTAAATGCCAATTAGACAAGGGAAATTAGAAATTAAAGAAGAAAATTATGGGACTTGGTTTTCATCGTTTTAGACAAGAAATATTGTTAGACGAAGAGTTTTCCATGGGAATTAAACTCTAGGCTAGCAGTATTATTTCCATACAAAGGAATTTATTATATTAAATGAAATATATAAACTTAACTTAATTTTGCATTGGAAACTAATTTAAGAGGCCGTGAGGGGTCTTTGGTGACCTCATAAAAATAATTGATGATTCTATATTTATTGGTAAATAAAGTCATTTTATTTTATTAACTCAGTGCAGAATTATTTTCAAAGCGTTAATTAGCGTTACAGTCACTGGCCAAAAATAAACCAAGGGTATGCGCAGTGTCAGTCGAGTTCCTTGACGCTGCATTGTGTTATGTCTTGCCTTGCTGTGGTGTTTATTTTGCCTGGATACGGTCGATGCAGCTATATATCAAAAGGGCCATTTAATTCGAAGACTGTTCATGTATTAATGTCTTCACTAAAGGTAATCAAACTGTCACATCATTAATACTTGCAACTCAAAAATACAACAATAATAATAGTGTGTCAGGCTGTTCATATGCAGTTTGATTGTACACATAGCTTACATTTCACAGTTAAATCATTTTCATAGAGTTGATACTTATATAGATTTTGGATGACGAAAATTGAAAAAAGTTTTTTGTCAAGTTTTTGTATGCTTTTTGCAACTACACTGCTGCTCATAATGAGGACATGTTTATGATTATAAAGCCTGGTAAATACCTGTTTTTCCAGTCCCGAAAAACTTTCATATATTTCGCGTGGCTTTAAATACAGGTGTTTTCCCAATAAAGACTCCGCATCACTCGACATCTAAAGAACTTAACATTCTATTTATAACCCATATTTTACATAGAAATTTAGGTACTAAACGAAAATTCATAAATTACCGGCACTACGGACTTTATCTGCTACATGAATCATGAAAACTGTTTCGTCAAATGAATAATGTTAGTAAATTGCGGGAATGGATTTAGTTGATCCAGTTCATGGCCCAATTAATTTCAGTAAAATACTGAAGTATTTTAATTAAGTTCAAAGCTGACCAGAAATAAATGTGGGTATTTGCGATGTCAGTGTCAGTCGAATGCCGTAACGGCACATTTAGGACGTGGCGTGCCGATCGCTTTTTGTTCTCGTAAGGCGAGCTTTCAGTCTTTGGCGAAATGATAAACGATGCACTTTTGACTTTCAATTTGGGTAGCTTTACTTCTAATTTTTTCGCCAGGTAATTCAGTTGAGCCGTGTATTCTTGCTGTTATTGTAAAGTCTGATGTTATTATAAACAGAACGATGCCAAAAGATAAGTGCTTCCAAGGAGTTTTAAGTTAAGGGCAAGAAATGTTTTGTCTCAATATATTTATAGCCTCTACGAGTACCAAACCAAGTCTTCGGGTTTTAGCTAATGCTTAACTTTCATTGTGGATATTAAACCGTTTCTCGTTCTTAGAATTTTGATTGTCTGATTTGAGGATGATTTCTCCAAAACTGTTCACCGCTGCCCTGGAGGATATCTTCAAGGTTCTGGACTGGAAAGGGCTAGACATCAACATCAATGGCGAGTTTATCACTAACCTTCGGTTTTCCGATGACATAGTTATCATGACTGAGACCATAGAGGACCTCAGTACAATGCTCGATGACCTCAGTAGAGCCTCCGAAAGAGTGGGTCTTAAAATGAACATGGACAAGACAAAGGTCATGTGAAATGCCCATGTAACATCCACTCTCATGAAGATCGGAGACGCTACTCTCGAAGTTGTGAACGATTATGTTTACCTAGGAAAAACTATCCAGCTAGATAGGTCCGACTTCAAGAAAGAGGTCAATCGTTGAATCCGACTCGGCTGGGCAGCGTTCGGGAAGCTACGCAATATCTTCTCGTCCGACATACCACAGTGCCTCAAGACGAAAGTCTTTGACCAGTGCGTGTTGCCAGTGATGACCTATGGCACTGAACGTGGTCGCTCACAATGGGCCTTATCAGAAGGCTAAAAGTCACCCAAAAGACAATGAAGAGGGCTATGCTTGGAGTTTCCCCACGTGATCGAATCAGAAATGAAGAGATCCGCAGGAGAACCAAGGTAACCGCACATTGCTCGCAGAACAGATGGCCGATGGGGCCGAATGGTTCTGGAGTGGCAACCGCGTACCGGAAGACGTAGCGTTGGAACGCCTCCATCTTGTGGGAGGCCTTCCAACGCTACCGATGACCTTGCAAAGCCGCTGGAAGCGGGAGGCACAGAATCGGTCGAAGAGGCGGTGCTTGGGTGAGGCCTAGGTCTAGTAGTGGACGTCTTTCGGCTGAAATTATGATGATGATGATGATTTGAGGATAGAAAATGTTCGAAAACTAAGTTAAAATATGTTACCATAATAAATAAAATAGTTCTCAGCCGCTAACGCTTGTCCGTCTTACTCCACCCTGAGTGGTTTTAACGAGTGCTTGCTCATGTTTATACTTCTTATTTCGACCTCTTGATAAATGATACGTCGTGAAATGTCGGCTAATTCCGCAGTTCGGGTTCGCCTTTAATAAATAATAAATAAAAATCTTTATTGATACAAAAACCTTTGACATTGCTTAAGACTAGGATACATGAAATGGTTAGCTAAAGGTCATACGGATAAGGTAAACCCTGACCCCTAAACTAGGTGATCCTGTGACTTAGGAGTCAGTGTTCTGCTGTCATTGTGATACCAGAAAGCTTTTTAAGTTGTGTTCTGAACATTACAAAAATAGTCATAGACAGTGCAGGTTAACAAAGTATGTATAATACAATCAACAACGAAGGAATATAGGAAACGACTTTTACGGTGTATATGTGTGTATATTAGAGTGAGGGATGTATGTGAGTGTTTGTGTAGTAGTGTTTAGCGTTTGCTTGAGGGTGTGTTGAAGTGTTTGAGAATGTGATGTGTTGCTGATATGTTCCAAATAAAGAGAAAAATTCCAAACAGCAGTAGAACAGGTTTATATATTAAAATACGCCTACTGCTGGTGGTGTAGTAATTTTTCTGTTTGAGCGTAGTCTTGATCGTGCAGCAAACTTTGTACATTGATCTTAAGTTCATGGTTGCTTATCCCAGCTATCTGAATGACTTTACATATATTTTTATAAATTAACGTACTTAGAACGTAAAATTGGCGCCTAGCGAATGCAGTTTTGTGGCTTACTGTCGGCCATACATTTTTTGCTTTGCGCTTAGTAGGATCTGAAGGGGGAATTTGCTTATGTATTCTGAGAGTGGCCCGAAGTACAAAGAGCTGTCTCACAGTTAGTAATTTGCAGTCTGCATATAATTGAGTAGTAGGGAATCTGTATGGTCTCCCAAGCATCACCTTGAGGACAGCTCTCTGCGCTCGCTCCACTACAATAAACTTGGTTTTAGCAGCTCCTCCCCATACCGGGATGCAGTAGGTGATAACGGACTGACAGAGTGCAAGATAAACCATTTTTAAAATGTTAATGTCTGCACAATGTCTCAGTGATTTAAAAATGTAGATAAGTCTTCTGACTTTTGAAGCAGTGTTATCTATTTGGTTATACCATTTCAGTCCGTCATCAATCACTACACCCAGGTACTTCGTGTGACTAACACGGGTAAGCGACGCACATGAGCAAGAACTAAGATCAGAGCACGTATGTGCCGTGATAACAAATTCTGGTGGAGCTTTGTTCCTATAATTCATAAAGAAGGGAATGAAATTTGTTTTGGCCACGTTCAGGGTGAGTAGGTTGAATAGCAGCCAGTTCATAACAGTTTTTAAGGACTGCTCTGCAGTATTCTTTACCTCGCTCCAAGTATTACCATATACCACAATCGCGGTGTCATCAGCATAAGTGAAGATTTGTGATTTATGTAAAGGCAGCGTGCACAGGTCATTAATGTAGATTTGAAAAAGGGTAGGTCCCAGCACGCTGCCTTGGGGGACCCCATATGTGACAGTTCCTTCGTCACTTAGGCATGAGTTGATTTTAACGGCCAATTTTCTGTTTTGGAGGTAGTCCTTGAAGAGTTCAAGAGGTTTGCCACGAATACCTATACACTCTAGTTTATAGAGAAGTGTGGGAACAGAGACTGTGTCAAACGCCTTTTTTAGATCCAAGAAAATACTGACGCATTTTTGTTGCTCGTCTAGTTTTTTTGATACAAACTGAGTTAGGTCGATAACTGCGTCTTCGGTAGAAATTCCTTTCTTAAATCCATACTGGTTGGGTGCTATAATTTTGTTCCTGTTAAGGTAATTAACTAGTCTACCGTTAATTAACTTTTCCATAACTTTAGAGAGAGCCGAAAGTACTGATATGGGTCTATAATTGTTGACACAGTCTCTGGCCCCACTCTTATGTATCGGGTGGACTATGGCCCTCTTGAAAGGTTCTGGGAACACTCCTTTTGTAATAGAAATGTTAATAATATGTGTTATTAGCGGGACAATGGTGTTCCGACAAACCTTCAACAGGGTAGACGGTATTCCATCCCAGCCAGTTGCACTATCCTGTCTAAGGTTCATGATGGTGGACTCCACCTCTGATTCGTCCACTTCAAGGATTACAAAGGAATTATTAGAGGTTTTTTGTGTGATGGGCTGTTGAGAGGTTGCAGGAATTTTAGAGGCTAGCTCAGCTCCAATTGTGGCAAAGAAATGACATGCAGTGTTAATTGCTGCCTTTGGATCAGGTTTGGTATTCAGCAGTTCTGTAGGTGGTGCACATATCTTTTTTGTGTTTGTGATGTCTTTTATTTTATTCCAAAGTGCTTTGGGATTATGTTTTGCTTTATTTAGTTCGTGTTTGTCATGTAGTGTTTTAAGTTTTCTAAGAAGGCCATTGCAATAGTTACGGTACCTTTTATAAGTAATTTGTAGGATTAGATTATCAGCAGATTTCCGTGCTTTTTTGTGGAGTCTATCGCGGTGGCGAATACACCTCAATAGACCGGGGGTGATCCACGGTTTTAGGTTTCTGTTTATTTTGGGAACTTGGATTATTTTTGTGTGCACATTTATAATATTTTGAATTGTGCTTATTAGAGCAGTGGATGCAACGTTAGGGTCATCTGTACTTATGACTTGGGAAAAATCCTGTTGTTCCATATCTGTTTTGACACTTGGGTAGTCTATCATAGGAATTTTGTATGCCGGGACTATTTGTTTTACTGGTTTTGTGTCATCAATTTTTACAAGAAGCGGCAGGTGGTCGGTGATGTGAGAATCTAAGACAAGTACAGTTGTAGTTTTATTAGTTTTTAAGATAACGTGGTCAATACAGGAGTTTATTCTTGTTGGAAAAGAATGTGCAGGTAATAGGCCATGAGTAGCGTTGAGGGTTAAATAGTTGGCTGAGCGTTCATCTATATTGGAGGGTCTGATGTCTATATTAGCGTCACCAATAAGACATATATTTTTGTATTTATTAAGGGAGGTAAATACGTTATCCAGACTATTTAGGAAGAGCTCAAACCCTTGCTTTGTATTGTATGAGGGAGATCGGTATATGGCAATTATTGCTAATTCGTTACTAATTTGGCAGGTGAGACAGCTGCCATTTATGAAATCAGGTTCATCAATTGTGTATTGGATATGATTTTTGATATATAAAACTACACCGTCGTAACCCTTTACACAATTGTTTTATCCATTTTAGCGAAACAAAATGTTGTAAGTACTTTTGTTTGTAAATTCATCGCTGTTACGTGTTTTTAAGAGATCGGTCCCATTATTATAATTGTGGTCTTAAGTGCTTATGAAATGTTTGACGATGATATTAAGATTCTCATTTTGATTAGGTATTCATACCTATAGATAGGTATTCAGATTTGACGAATTATAGGTAGATATATAAGATTCTACTAACGTGTATTTTATTGGTTGCCTACTCATTAATATCACTTACAAAAGTTATCAACTAACGGTAACTGTAGTTGTTTAGGTACTGCAGTTTTGTTCAAAATTAACATCTACACAATAATAATAATAATAAAAACATACAATAATAATAACACACTTAGCAACATAACATAAAAACACACAAAATAACACACATAACATAATACACACACACACATAACACACAACACACACACATAACATATATATTACATAAAGTACCTAATTAACATTATAAAAATCGTTCTTAATAATTACTTCCATTATTAGTTTAATTAATTAAAGGTTCTTTGTTTGCTGCCCCTCGTTAAAATTTCTATCAACAATTTCGTACCTAGATTATTTTGTCTGGAACAATGTAACACAATTCAAAAGGGATGTAGTAACAAGAACAATTTAGAAATTATGTTGCGAGCAACTTAATTAGCTATTGTTTTAAAACAGCAATTAACATATTAAAAAGTAACTTAAATTAGGTTTTATTTGGACTTTGGAATGTTGGAATACGTTTGTCACATATATACATGGCTACACATCAAGCTAAACATTTTCAGTTTATGCTGATCTCGCATTGTATAGGATTTCCGTACAATGCGAAGTCAGCTTATACTGGAAATGTTTAGCTTGATGTGAAGCCGTGTGTACCTACATTATTTTTATTTTGTGTTACAAAATTGGCTTGTTTCGGGAGTTTGGAACCGTTAAAACTGCAATTTGGGCAGGAATTCATAACCTCCCTCGGTGGCCCACGATGGTTATAACTATGGTGGCTTACAACTATGTATTCTATACTATCTGGTTCCCTAATGTTTCACCAAAAAACTATTGACAATTTTTTTGTTTACAACTAACGTGTCGTAGGTATACTATTTATTTTACAAACAACTTATTCCGCAAGTGTTTTATTTTATAAACACTCGCTTTACAAACATTTATTTAGCAAATGCTTTCTCTTTACAATTTTTTTTCATGATATTTAATCATTTATACATTTTTCATTTCATATCTAGATTCTTTTAGAAAAATCACGTTTATACTAAATATAATTTTATAATAATTTTTCTAAACCAGTCACAAAGTGATCATGGTTGCAATTTCCATTTGGATCAAGTAATTTACAGGCAAGTACTGTAAGTCATTTACTACAAGTTCTTTAAACCTACTATAAAGTTTTTTTTTTCTATAGATTCTAGTCGTTTTTGGCACTCGTCGGCCGCTGCTGCGGCACCGCTCGCTTCGCTCGCTCGGCTCGTGCGTAAACATATTTAACCTAAGCCGTGTCTCACATTTTTTTTTTATAAAATATTTTTTGTTACACTTTTGCCTGTTAATTTAATGAGTTTCATTTTTAAGAAATTGCGTAATCCATTAACTAAAACGTTTTTATTCCAAACGTTGTTTTATAAGATAACAGTCATGAATAAAATATGAATTGTTTGTCAAATAATACGTTATTAAAAAAAAGTTTATCTTATAATTATTTACTGTGAATTATTTGGCAAACTTGTTGTTGTATAATGATGAAATAACAAATCATGTTTTTGCCAATCGTTACTTGTCAAGTGAAATTTTGTAAATTATTTTTTAGTGATGACTGGACACCATACTATCTATTAATGCAAATCTTTTATTTGATCTTTGCAATGTAATTCACAGTGAGAAAACACAAATAGAAATAAACAATACTACTTTAAGATAGTTTATTGATTCAGGCGTGACCTTGCGGAAATCCATTATATATAAAAACTACAATAGACGTAGATATCGTCATCCTGAGCATGCCTCGTTGAGAGGTGAAACACGTGTCGATTTCTTACAGGGTTTAAAAAAATATTTTTCTTTCTTTCTTCAACTATTCCAGTTAAGCGGAATAGGTTACTCAATATATCTACGTCTACTGTATTTTAATCCTACTCCCTCAACCAATCAATCTGCCTAGCTAGCCTTTTCCCAACTATGTTGGGGTCGGCTTCCAGTCTAACCGGATGTAACTGTAATATCAGTATAATACATGGAGCGACTGCCTTTCTGACCTCCACAACCCAGTAACTACTTCCTACTATATAATATTACACATGTGAAAGTTTAGATGTTTTTTACTCAATCACGCAAAAACGGCTTAACGAATTCGGATGAAATTTGGCATCTGGATTTAACGCATAGGATAATTTTTATCCCGTTAGTACGTTCCCGTGGGATAATTTGCGACCTCCACGTGAGTGAAGCCACGCAAACAATTGTTACAAAAAAAAAATACACATAGAAACAATTGAATATGATACTTTCCAGTCGGGATCAAGTCTGAAAATAATGAAGAAACTACTAAAGCTCAGTCTAATTATGATATCGACAACGAATTTCCTGACGACAAAATTCCATGCAGACGCCTCAATGATCCTAAGACAAGCGTCCGTTCCATCTTAACCTTAAAAGGATAAAAACATAAAAGACACCAACAAAAGCTTTTACGCTCAGAATATTAATGACATTCGTTATAAGAATAATTACGTAAATGGAGGACAAGCCCTGAAAATTGTGAAACGACAGAAAAAGTTAGACGAGCCTCTTCCGTAGAAAATTAGAGATGGATAAAAAGCAATGCTTCTTTTTCAAAATGAAACGTCAAGTTTTGCTAACGACCCGCGAAGCCGCTGAAATTTGCAAACAACAATTCAAAACGTAATTGCTCGAGTTATAGGCGTTAGCGGGCGGAAAGTTTTTGTACTGTATTTGTAAACTGTTTCAATTTTAGAAAAGATTTTTTTGGGGATCGACTGTTTGGCTAAGTTGTTTTCTTTAAGAGTTTTGAGAGTAACGAAGTATACATTCTTTTTACGTTGATAACCAACTAAAGTTTAAAATGAGTACACATTTTCTCACATACGAATTGGGGCAGTATGTGACTGTGTTTCATTACTAAGACCCTCATTTTGAGATAAAATATGTATAACTTGGTTATTTTTATTGTACATAACAAACTAGTGGACGTTGTTTTATATTCTCATATTATTTGTCCTACAAAAAATAATGTAAACCGAAACTTATCCACTTACATTTTATGACTTGCACAGAAGCTATGTCACAAACTACTACAATATTTGTTTCCTTTACGAAAAAATATTTGCTCCAATCTTGTTTTGTGTGATTAATGATTTAACAAATTGGGAGTGTCACAAAGATTTTAAGAAATGGAAACTGTAGAGGTTTCTGTTTTCTTTTTAGCCGAATTCTCAATTCAACTGTTTTTTTTTTTTTTTGCTATGTGATTACTCCGCCAATTATGAACTGATTATGGTGTTTTTTTTTTTGGTAGGTTAAAGTACTTCAGAGGTGGTATTAAATTAGATTTGTTGCAGCTGTAGTGGCAATCATGTCATTTGGTTCAAATAGGTCTTTACTTTTATTTTTCTTTTATATAGATGCTTTTCTTTTAGATTTTGTGAATGTGAGAACGTTGTAGGCTTAACAGACTGTAGATCTGTCGACCATTTTCTATCTTGCTAAGTACCTGGTACTACACTGTCCTCTCATACTTATTAACACTGTAATTTGGAAACATTGTAAATACCATTTACTTTTAAAAGAGTAACCGTGGAGTTTCTTGCCGGCTCTTCTCCATAGGAAAAGACCATTTGGAACCGTGCACCTAGCTTCTGACGTTAAGTGCCCTTGTGTGTTTATATGAAATAAAATAATTTGGATTTGTCCTGTATTATATAATTATATATATATATATATATTATTAACTTTGCTTGGGTAGTTTTTGAGTTAGCTTCAATAATACGTATTTTTCCCACTTAGTCTATAAGGATGATGTTATAGTTCCTGCCACTGACGTAGTATTCGAATTTGCGTGGGGTACGTATCACAACTTATAAGTGAAAAATATAATCTATTTACAAAAAAAAGAACCGACTTAAATAAAAACATGAAAAACTGAAAAATTACTTTAATTTCGGAAGTTGGTGGCAATACAAGAAAATACAGAAAAAAAGAAGCCGGCTTCCGAAATTCAAATTATTTTACACTCATTAGTGCTTTTTTTTAAGTCGTTTGTTTTTTTTTTGTATAAAGGTTTTTAATATAAAAAATTATATCTAGCAACAGAATAAAAGTTAATACATAGAAATTAGCCATCCGCTTGGTTGCTGAGCTGAGGGTCCTGAGTGCGTTGGTTGATCTATATTGGTGGACATTCTTTTATTACACCCCATTGTGAATACTTGAAATTGATCAGTGTTACCATTATATTTTATTAAGGTTATCGCCATTGCCAGCGAAAGCAATGATGTCAATACCTGAGCAAATAATTATATTGGAGCAGAATGGTGAGTAATTCGTTATTCGGAAGAAAAAAAAAGTCTTGTCATGCCTGAATCGTATACCAAAGATTCTTTTTCCTCCCACCGACATAATTACGGAACTAGAGTGCGTGCCACGACAAAAGGCCGGCGGAAAATTGTGTAACTACATTTTTTTTTACGCTATGTGATGCAATGACATAGACGCTAGCGAAGCGTCAAAAGGATTTCAGGACGACAACCATCTAATTACTCCATCTCCAATGCAGCTTACACTCGTTTATTACTTCCGAACTCCCACAAGACACTATCGATACCCGTGCAGTTATAGAATAACAAATGACCATCATCAAGATTATCATAGTAGCTTGTTCTATAATAGAGTTCACTGACACTATTATAGAACAAGCTACTATGATAATCGATATCTTGCTAGCGATGGCGATATTTTGTCAGCTCAAACTCAAACTCAAACTCAGTATTGATTATGCCTTTGTTTTATAGTGTCAATCATGGACTAAATCACAAATGATTCTATTTCATTCCACAACCAACAGCTCCACCATAACATCGATTAATTTCCTCAATAACGCAGCTTACACTCGTTTATTAGTTTCAAACTGCCACAAGTCACTATCGATACCCACGCCGGGTATTATTTTAAGAGAGGCTCCGCAGTTTACAAGTGCAGTTACAGTAAAAGTTGGACGCAAACGGGCGCGGGGAGATTTGTGCGTCCACCAGTTAAATGTTTCGGTACCGAAACTGTACCGCTTTCGGGTATTGTGGGGGCGTTGTTTTGGGAAATTGCGGGTTATTTTTCGGTTAAAACAAGGAAAGTGGGGAGAATTATGTCGGTGTATTTGTTGGGAAATCTCGGTTGGTTAGTGTAGGATTTATGAAGCTTGAGCATTGTATTAGAGACAAAAGAAAACACTTATTTTTAAAAGAACTAATTCGTTCGTTAAAATCCTCAGACTTAACGCAGGTTTCAAAATAACTTCTTCAAAATATAGTACTACAGGATTAAATTTTTAGTCGCAAGCTTAAAACAGCTTATACACACACATTTATGTAGTGAACTTTAGTGACGTAGGTATAGAAACCGGCCAAGTGCAAGTCAGACTTGCACACGAAGGGTTTCGTACCACCGTACAATATTCACCAAAAACGCCGTTTCTTGTAGTTGTCCCCGTTTAATTTTTTGTTATAGCGGCAATAGAAATACAGAATTTGTGAAAATGTCAATTGTCTTCTTATTCCGGTTCATGAGATACAGCCCGCTGACAAACAGACGGACAGCGGAGGCTTCAACTCAACTCAACTCAAAGAATTTATTAAAAAAAAAACAATTACAGGTAATTTTGAATTGTCAAGGGGTCGGTCAGTTAGAAAGATGAAGCTAGTTTCCCATTCCAAAGCGTAGTAGGTTCCTATGGAGAAGAACTGGCAAGAAACTGCACGGACACTCTTTTTACTGGTTACATCATTCATGTTGAAATTATAAATTTCAGAATAATGTCGAAAGACGTGCACGTTAAAAGCATCCGTAATAAAAATATAAAAACAAAAATAATTCATAAATTAAAATAAGCCGTGGCAGCCAAGAAATTACCAGTCCCTATAGACGGCGCCCGTTAACGACCATGACGCATGGATTCCACCACGAGCAACCCGTTTAGGTGATGGATTTTCAAGAATCCTCTTCCCTTAGTGCTCACTTTCGTTATTAAGGAAGGCTTGTGCAAAATTTCAAGTTTCTAGACCCAGCGGTTTAGGTTGTGCGCAGTCTGTTTTTATTAAGTGGATTTTAATATTTTTACTAAGTGGATTTTAAGATTTTTATTAAGTGGATTGTTACTATACTTACCTAACTTACTTTCTACCCGCGGTGGGTATATTCCTTTTCTATATTGTAAGATCTTTTCCCCGCAGCATACAATTACAAACTGATTTAATTGTTTTAATTAAATACTCTTATTTCTTCTGTTCCAGTGTTCAAATCCCAGACTTCGCTGTCGACTGACTCCGGACTGTGCACAGAGCGAGGTCTGCGGAGGACTCACATAGAGTTAATTAAGCCTCCAGGGAAACGCATCGGACTTAAACTGGCAGGTATGTGCTTAAGTTTTGGTTTATATGAGTAATATTTATGGTCTGTTAAGATTTTGAAAGAAAACATAACCTATAAGTCTTAGTAATTTATTGGAAATTAATTTATATTTATTTAATTTATTTGTGATTCTTTAACACTTATTTCGTCTTCTATGATCGTAGTTTACGGAACTAATGTAAATGTAACAGTTACATAATGAATACATTTTATTTTATAGTAAACACAATTAAACAAATAAATGCAAAAAATATATTCATGCAAAACTGCCGATGCATCAAAACAGTGCCTATGCGTCTGAATTTTTGCGACGAAACAAATTAAAAAAAAAAACTTGAAGAAAATATAAAATTAAAGATTTAGATTAGAAAAAGATTTAAATTTTCAGAGATATCCTTTAAGTGGCCCCATAGAATAAAGTAAGTCTTAAAAATAAAGTAAATCTTGCGTATTCTTTTCCATCGAAACTAATGACCAGTAACATTGTCAAGTACCGACCCAGCTCTGCCACCCTAAACCTTGGCCTGTCACTGTCAATTTGTTGCTGCGCATCGTTTGAGGTCAGGCAATATTCCACTAAACAACGTTGCTTATTTCATGCGAAAATTGGACTCTCCTAACTGTGAGGTATATGATAAAGCAGAGGAAGCACAGCATGTGTTGATAGAATGTATCCGATATTCAAACAAAAGAAACGCACTGAACAACTAGATGAAATTGGGCTTATAAATCGATTCACACGAATTTACTCGCCCGAAACGGGCCAATCGTCACTTTTAAATAATATTATTTTTCAATCCACATGAAATTAATATATTTGTGGGCGAAACGACAACTCCATAATTACGTATAATGCAATTGGCACATTTTGAATTTTATGCAATTAAATTTAGAAAAAATAATGTGTAAATATTAATAGTTCCTAATGTACCTTTTAGTTATTTTACTCCTTGGTCCTACTTAAGTTAATTTCCATTTTTCCTTCTTTCGTTGATGATCTAAAACTTCACCTATGTTAAACACATTGAAACAGACAGATCTTCGAAGCAAACATCGAGACGCCAAATTTGTAAAGTCAACACTAATATGCAAAAGTTAGTGAGATATAATTCCTCTGTGTAATATGTCAAACATAAATATAAATAAACCTTTAACATTTAGACCTTCCTAACAGATACCGGCTTTTCCTCTACGTGTAGCTCTCTGAATAATCCTCAAGCCAATTATCTTGGGGATTTACTCTCAAACAGATAAGTTCTTGAAACTAATATAAGCTGAAATCTGTGTAGGTACACAAAAATTTATGTTAGTTTGTTTGTCCCGTGTGCGTTCCTCAGCCATTTATCCGATTGCGATGAAACTTTAGTACCTTATCGTGCGCACATCCGCGGAGGTACCGGGAACGAATACGCGGGCAATAGCTAGTCTTCCAATAGTTTTATTGTAATTTTAAAACAATAATATTTTATTAATCTGCCTCGTCGGTTTAGTGGTCGCAAGCACTATTGCTGAGAATGAGGCCCTACGTTCGATTCCCAGGTTGGGTAAAGTGAATTGGGTTCTTCCATCAGGAATTTCGCAGTAACAACCCTGAGTCTGAATTCCTGCAATAGGCTGCCCTATTACTTGGGAAATCAAAAAACAAAATCAAAATATTTTATTTCACACGCACGGTGCACAGTTCCAATTGATCGTTTCCTATGGAGATGAGCCGGCAAGAAACTTCACGGTTACTCTTTTAAAAATAAATGGCTTTTAAAATGATTTCAAATTACAGTGTTAATAGGTATGAGAGGACAGTGTAGGCCTGTCAACAAGTACCAGGGACTTTAACGTGACTGGGGAAATGTGAATATGAATGTGTACTATATGTACACCTCTGCCCAACCCTTCATCGAAATACGGGTGATGTTATGTTCAATATTTATTATAGCTGCTGTCGCTAACAGAAATCTAAAATAAATCCAGCTTAAGCTTGCCGTCAAAGCTACAACGTCGTTAGTAGAAAGGCAACGCTAAGAAACTCAACTTAGAAACAAAGGAGATTTCTCATGTTACGTGTATGTGCTTGGAGTCTTTGTTTATTAGACTCACTAGACTACGCTGTTTTACATTCTATAATGAAACAAGGAAGAAAGTACTAAGCATGCATATAAGAATATAATCTCAAAGGGAAAACATATTTTATACATTATGTTAAAAATAAATATTTGGTCTAAATCTAATAATATCTTTTACAGGTATGAGCAACAGGGTGTAAAGCTCACTCATCCTTTATAGAAAAGGTGGGCAACTGCCCGACGATTGATGTCTGGAAGTTATATATATACTGATCGCGCGGTAAACTCTGCTTGCGCGATGCAGAATTTCGCGTGACGTCAGTGTGATGCGTAGTTCGCATGTGGCGATGTAGATGCCGCCACATCATTCCCCTCCGGAGACCGGCGATTGATAGTGGGCTGGTTCTTGTATCTTGCGAATCGCGATGCTTGCTAGTGCTAGATAAGGTTCCAGTGAGTCGCAACCGGGTGCCGCATAGTTTGCGGTGAGTCAGAACTGTCTGCGGTGATTCCTCAGTGAGTCGGATGTGGTACAGCACCGGGTTGAGGCTGACTACTGGCGTCGACCAGGAGAGGGTTGAAGAGATCGGACCTTCTTGTGGACCGGCCGAAAGTGCAGTGTGCTGTGCTGTGACCAGGAATGCGATTACACTGTATGCTGATGGTCAGGATACTCGTTGAAGTCGTGGGTCAGCACCCACGGTTTCAAAGCACACAGCCAGCCGCTGGCTGTGTGCGTGGTTGTGTGTTATTATTTTAGGTTTAAAACTGATTTCGGTAGGCTAGGGATATGTTTAACATTGGGTTTCTAAAATTAGAAGACCCTACTGTAATAAAATCTAACAGATAAACCTTCAAACACGTGGGTAAAACCAATATTTGTTATTTAGATATAGGGATTGACATTTGAATCTAGATTCCTAAATATATTTTCTGATGAAATACATTATCGGTGAAACTAACTAAAAAAGAACCGACACGTGATCTCATTTATTTTAAAAAAAGTGCTTGTCAGACCACGCATAATGCGGGATTCCGTAGTTGGGATAAAATCTCAAAAACAAACTTTACATTGTGGTTGAAAAACATGTTCCCCCATATATCGATATACTTCACGGTCAATTCTCTAACTGGAAATGTAAGTTTGTAATGCCATTTTTTTTTGTCGGTAAACGTATGAGGAACAGGGTAAAGTTCACTCATCCTCCTTAGAAAAGGGAGGATCTTCCAACCAGACAGCAGGCAACTGGCCGACGATTGATGTCGGAAAGTCTTATTTATGTGGTTCGCGCGGTAAACTCTTATTGCGCGATGCAGGATTTATATGACGTCAGGATTTTGCGTGACGTCAGGTTTTGATGCGTATTTCGCATGTGGCGATATAGATGCCGCCACCGCTGAGTCTTGTATCTTGCGATGCTTCACAGTGCCAGCTATGGTTCCAGTGATTCGAAACCGGGTTCCGTATAGTTTGCGGTGAGTTGAAACTGCTTGAGGTGATTGCAGTGATTCCCCAGTAAGTCGGGGTGGCGCTGTGTCATGATCTAGGGGGTCGGATGTGGTATAGAGCTGGGTTGTGGCTGACTGGCTGGGGTCGACCAGGAGAGGATAGAATGGGCTCTGCTTGTGAGACAAGCCGAAAGTGCAGGTGCTGTACCAAGGTTGCTCATGAGGCTGAGGGTGATGACCAGGAATGCGCGTTCGCTGCATGCTGGTGGTCAGGATACCCGTTGAAGCTGTGGGTGCTGGCTGGCTGTGTGACTCGCCTCACGAAAACTTGCGGGAGCGATGATGATGATGACGTCACCCTGAAATAGTTGCACGAAGGCTGCGCTGACCGTTCATATTCGGGGTCAACAATTTAGAGGTATGAGATACAGGGTGTAAAGTTCACTCATCCTCATTAGATAAGGGGTCATCCATAAAGTACATCACACGTAAAGGGGGGGGGAGGGGGTCGACAAAGTGTGACATGGTGTGACAAGGGGTGGGAGGGGTCCTAAGTTTCGTGACATCACATTTCAAAATCTGATATAATGTTGATTTCATAAAAAAGTACTTAATTTAAATGGAAATAAAACTAATTTCGGAACTGCTGTTTTAATTTAATAATTTTTCGATGTGAAATTTGCCAAACATGTGATGTCACACTAGGGATGGGGGGGGTCTCATAAATGTGACCATCTGTGACAAGGACGGGGGGGGGGCTCAAAAAATCATGAAATTCGTGTGACGTACTTTATGGATGACCCCTAAGGAAGGATCTTCTGACCAGACGGATTTCGTGTCTGGCAGGCAACTGCTCGACGATTGATGTCAGATAGTCTTATATATGTCGTCCGCGCGGTAAACTCTAAATGCGCGATGCAGGATTTGAGTGACGTCAGTTCTTTGATTCAGTTCGTATGTGACGATTTAGATGCCACCACAGTATGATAAAACTGCAAATGAACTATTTTCGGACTTGATTTTTTTTTTTTTTTTTTTCGCGTATCAAAATATGTCGCATAAATGGCAGTATTTTTTTATTCCGTTGACTTAGAAGCTTAATTTTTGTAGAGCTCCAAGGGACCATAGACTTACATATTTGTTATTAATTTGAACTTGATACCTCCACGCGTTCCTGAGAACGAATGTGAGGTACGAAACCCTAAAAATTATTCCACCTAACACCCGGTGGTTTTCTCTTTAATCTCGACATCCAACAGCAATGGTGAGGTTAATAATTCTTAGAAGAAAAACATAGGTACTGCATTTTTATCCCTTTTACTAGGACGAAAAATATTAATATCTGAGGAAATAAAAACGTGTTTGTCGTCGAATTTTTTAATATTACTACTTGCTTCAAAAAAAAAAACCACACGTGCTGCCCAAGTAAGAATAAAATTGATTGGGCCATGCATTTAAAATTTTCCCGTATGCATATTCTCAAAAGCATAATTTCGAATGTTAATCAAAGGCATGCAGTGAAAGAATTTTTCGCTTTTAATTTAAAAATTAACTCGACAAGATAAATTGTGTTCCACGTGCATAAATAGAGGAATTCGAGCTGTTTTTCACGCCTCTGACGTCATGTACGCACCGTATTGCCTTAATGTGCTGTGTCACCCGATTAATGATACCCTGTATAATGTACGGTGGAGTCGTATAAATATTTATCACACATTGTATGTGTGGACGGATTTATTTGACGTAATAAAAGTCGAAAAAAATATGCCAACTGACTGTAAACTTCAAACTTGGTAGGTAGTCATTTGTTTCAAATGGACTAAAACGAATGCTCTTGCGCATTAGAAAAAAAATACTGCTTTTTAAACTATAATCAAATCTGTTAATTGTACGCATTTGTTAGACCATTTGTCCATCGCACCGTGAACGGAACGTCAACGAAAATGAGATGACGACGCCTAAGTAGCGATAATACAGTTACTATTTCCGCATAACCTCGTTTCTCGTTGACGTCCCGTTCACGGTGCGGTGGACAAACAGTGTAAAGGTGCATCCACGTCAAAAATACTTTTTGTGGAGCAATATTTTGCAAGTGTTAGTGAGCAACAAGGGATAAATTTGTTCTATAAACTTACTAAAAGTTATAAAAAGTTACTTTATGTTATCAAGTTGCAAAATTTTGCTCTACAAAAAGTAACTTCGGTGTAATGCACCTTTAACATTATTATTCGAGTGAATCGCATACGTGGACTGCAGCTGAAAATCAGTGTCAGGTGATAGTGTCTAGCGTTGCCATCTGACATTATGCTGAGCTCTCAGCTCAGCATAATGTCAATGTGTAATGGTACTTGCCCAGATTTGAACTCACAACCTCGTGTATAAGAGGCGAGGCCTTAAAACCACTGGGCCATCAAATGCAACATTAATCAAAGGCAAACTACCTCAAATCGTAAGCGGATTAAATCAGTAAAGTAACTGAAGAAGCAAGAAATCATTTTTTCTAGAAAAACTTCATAAGGGAACCTAGCCAAGTGTTACTAATAAGTTATAACTTGTGTAATGTTCTGAGAAAGGCGATAAGTGTTCCTTTTACTTCATGTAACGTACCTAAGAGGTTCATTGTTGAAAATAGGCGCCCTGAGTGTTGTAATTAATAATAGAAAGAGATTATAGCTATCAAGATGGGTACCCAATAGATTGATGTTAGGAACCGACCTGGTATATAAAGACCTGGTATTTGATAGAAAGCGTTGGGAGTTAACTTTTATAACTTATCATAAATTCGAAGATTTGTGACAATCAGCAAGCTGCACAGGGCTCGCTCAAGAGAGGTGGCTGTACCCCAATATTGGGAACAAAAACAATAGAATAATCAATGTTCTAGTCTCTCCTGGTTTGATTTAGCAACATCCCAGAAAGCAAGTGGATGCTTAACGTAATCAGCCCAAAGTTTACCCAGAGTGGGTTGTTATCCACCACGGGCCTAGAATGAGCCAAATTCGAATTTTTTGTCCTAGGAAATGCCGATTTCCTCACGATGTTTTTCTTCACCTGTAGGTACTTATCCTCTTTGAACTCAGAAATTAATTGGCTCTTTCCGGACTACTCTCCGCTGCTACGTGCGATAAGAACGGGTCCGTGTACGCGAGCTTTAATGTCGGCCATAATTTATTACAGGAAGTTCATCAAATTAATTAGTGGCGTTAGCACTAGAACTAATCACTTGATAAGCTCGGTTTAAACATGAAAGCCAAACAGGTTGTGTGGGGAAAATCCAATATATCCAGCACATGTGAGTATCGTACTTGATACATCAAAGTTTTATGTAAAATCACAATGTTTCTTTGAGACAAACGGCTCGTGGCTTTTGACGGCAGTCACTGCTGAACTTGCTTAAAAGCTTTCTTAACAAGAAATAGGCGCCCTGAGTGTTGTAATTAATGATAGAAAGAGATTATAGTTATCAACCGCCATGTAGATTGTGAAAAATTCAAAATTCAAAAGTCATTTATTCAAACTAGGCTGAGAATCAGCACTTTTCGAACGTCAAAATTACTTAAGACAGTCCCCCAAAACGCCCACCCTTCACCACTTCCTAGTGCTTTAGCTGGGAAGAAGAAGTGGCGCAACAAACTCCCCAGCAGCACAGCTGTCTGTTCAGTAAAAAAGATTCTATATAATAGTATGCAAAATGATATTTACATTACGCAACACAAAACATAATTTAAATTATAAAATTAATAGCCATATGACAGCTAGCACACGCCAATATACCAACCAAAAACATCGAGAATACTCAAGCAGAAATAAAAATAACTTAACGAAAACAATATCTAAATAAAAGCCTCCAGACATAAAGGGCGTGCCCGCTTACATATAGCTGTAACTAGAAGTTATAATTGATAAACTAGGACCATTGAGGTAAAGTAAAAAATTATCGAAGTCGCTAGCTAACCACATATTGCAATACAACTCATAAAAAAAAAAACATTGTAATGAGTAGATTATGTCAACAATAAATAAAGTAAAATTAGTAAAATTATAAACAATTATATAAACTCATATAACCTGTCAGTAAGTAAGCTAATTCTGGAGAAAGAACATTTAAACATTGTCTTGAGTTAATCACAGCGACCAACTATTCTTATCATTAGTTACTAAAGCAGCTGACGTAGCTGAGGCGTTTAATGAGTTTTTTGCAAACATACCTATAACCACGACTCGCTCCTTAAATTCGTCCCCGTCTAAAGCTGAAAACCTTTTGTTTAGTAGTGTGTCTAAAAGTAGTCGCTTATTCAGCTTCGAACATGTTACGCCGCGTGATGTAGTTAATGTTTTTAACACACTCAATTCAAAAAACACTGGTGATTACTGGGGCATCTCCATTAAACTTTTAAGCAATATAATAGACATCGTAGCCCCATATCTAGCTGTTACATTTAATAAATGTGTTGATTTAGGAACTTTTCCTGACCTCATGAAGAGTAGTAAAGTCATACCATTATTTAAATCAGGTAATAAAAATGATGTTGGCAATTTCAGGCCTATTTCTATCTTACCAGCATTTAGCAAAATATTTGAAAAGTTAATACTCAAGCAGTTGCTAATCCATTTTAATTTAAATAGCCTCCTCCATAATGAACAATATGGCTTTACAAAGGGTCGTTCGACCACAGATGCGGGTGTTGCTCTGCTGAAACACATATTTAACGCATGGGAGAACTCGCAAAATGCTATTGGGGTTTTCTGTGATCTCTCCAAAGCCTTTGATTGCGTGCACCATGACACGCTTTTGCGTAAACTGCGTCATTACGGTGTGCAAAATGAAGCTCTCAACCTTATAAATTCTTATTTACATAATAGGTCCCAATGTGTAGATGTTAATGGTGTGAAATCTTCCGGGCTGCCAGTTCAGTTAGGTGTGCCTCAAAGCTCAATACTGGGTCCATTCTTGTTCTTAGTCTATATCAATGACTTACCATTCTATTTAAAGGGTATCTGTGAAGTTGTACTGTTTGCAGATGATACGTCACTTATTTTTAAAGTAGACAGGAATAGACAAGACTTTGACGATGTAAACAGTGCACTCTCAATGGTTACGGATTGGTTTTCGTCAAATAACCTAGTTCTCAATAGCAAGAAAACCAAATGTGTAAAGTTCGCCCTTCCAAATGTTAGAAATCTAGGACCCAACATCGTCTTAGATAATGAGTCACTTGAAACTGTAAACACGGCAGTTTTTCTGGGCATAACAGTAGATGCCAAACTTCAGTGGGGCCAACATATATCGAGCCTAGCGGGAAGGCTCAGTTCGGCCGCCTACGCCGTCAGGAAAGTAAGACAATACACTGACGTTGATACAGCTCGGTTAGTCTATTTTAGTTATTTTCATAGCGTTATGTCCTACGGTATTCTGCTGTGGGGCAAAGCTGCTGATATTCAAAATATATTTGTCCTTCAAAAACGAGCTGTTCGAGCAATTTACCAGCTCGGTGCCAGAGTTTCTCTAAGAGATTTTTTCAAAGATATCGGTATCCTCACAGTGGCATCACAATTCATTTTCGCCAACATATTATATATTAGGCAAAATATACACTTATATACTAAAAACAGTGATATTCACAATGTTAACACTAGAAATAAGGACAAACTACGTACTCCCTTTCACCGGCTTCATAAGGTTCATAACTCATTTGTTGGGCTTGGTATAACCTTTTATAACAAGCTACCTTCTTCTTTGCTAGATTTGCCTTTTAATGCGTTCAAAACTAAAGTAAAATCCAACCTCTCTTCAAAGGCATACTATTCTATCAACGACTACTTAAATGATAAGAATAGTTGGTCGCTGTGATTAACTCAAGACAATGTTTAAATGTTCTTTCTCCAGAATTAGCTTACTTACTGACAGGTTATATGAGTTTATATAATTGTTTATAATTTTACTAATTTTACTTTATTTATTGTTGACATAATCTACTCATTACAATGTTTTTTTTTTATGAGTTGTATTGCAATATGTGGTTAGCTAGCGACCTCGATAATTTTTTACTTTACCTCAATGGTCCTAGTTTATCAATTATAACTTCTAGTTACAGCTATATGTAAGCGGGCACGCCCTTTATGTCTGGAGGCTTTTATTTAGATATTGTTTTCGTTAAGTTATTTTTAAGTTATTTTTATTTCTGCTTGAGTATAGTTCTCGATGTTTTTGGTTGGTATATTGGCGTGTGCTAGCTGTCATATGGCTATTAATTTTATAATTTAAATTATGTTTTGTGTTGCGTAATGTAAATATCATTTTGCATACTATTATATAGAATCTTTTTTACTGAACAGACAGCTGTGCTGCTGGGGAGTTTGTTGCGCCACTTCTTCTTCCCAGCTAAAGCACTAGGAAGTGGTGAAGGGTGGGCGTTTTGGGGGACTGTCTTATGTAATTTTGACGTTCGAAAAGTGCTGATTCTCAGCCTAGTTTGAATAAATGACTTTTGAATTTGAATTTGAATTTGAATTTTATCATTTAAGTAGTCGTTGATAGAATAGTATGCCTTTGAAGAGAGGTTGGATTTTACTTTAGTTTTGAACGCATTAAAAGGCAAATCTAGCAAAGAAGAAGGTAGCTTGTTATAAAAGGTTATACCAAGCCCAACAAATGAGTTATGAACCTTATGAAGCCGGTGAAAGGGAGTACGTAGTTTGTCCTTACTTCTAGTGTTAACATTGTGAATATCACTGTTTTTAGTATATAAGTGTATATTTTGCCTAATATATAATATGTTGGCGAAAATGAATTGTGATGCCACTGTGAGGATACCGATATCTTTGAAAAAATCTCTCAGAGAAACTCTGGCACCGAGCTGGTAAATTGCTCGAACAGCTCGTTTTTGAAGGACAAATATATTTTGAATATCAGCAGCTTTGCCCCACAGCAGAATACCGTAGGACATAACGCTATGAAAATAACTAAAATAGACTAACCGAGCTGTATCAACGTCAGTGTATTGTCTTACTTTCCTGACGGCGTAGGCGGCCGAACTGAGCCTTCCCGCTAGGCTCGATATATGTTGGCCCCACTGAAGTTTGGCATCTACTGTTATGCCCAGAAAAACTGCCGTGTTTACAGTTTCAAGTGACTCTTTATCTAAGACGATGTTGGGTCCTAGATTTCTAACATTTGGAAGGGCGAACTTTACACATTTGGTTTTCTTGCTATTGAGAACTAGGTTATTTGACGAAAACCAATCCGTAACCATTGAGAGTGCACTGTTTACATCGTCAAAGTCTTGTCTATTCCTGTCTACTTTAAAAATAAGTGACGTATCATCTGCAAACAGTACAACTAAAAAAAATAACGTACACGTATAAAATGTGCCATGACGTCACTAGTATGTAGATTTTATACTTACTTGTGACGTAGCGACCCTCACTCTCCAACTTTAATACATTTTATACAAGTATTTTTTTATTAATATGATAAAGCAAAAAATACGAGTCTAATATTTTTTTATTATCTGACTGACGGACTAAATAGAATTTCTTTTTTTTGACCCAGGTATCATCCCTATTCTACTTCAAGAAACAAATAACGAAATAACAATTTCAGATTATTCTAAATAATTAGCTTTCACCCGCTGCTTCACCCGCGTGGAGGTCGAAACTTATCCCACAGGAATGTACCTACTACCGGTATAAAAGGTATATAAAAGTTATATGTCCTTACCCAAGCCATGGTCTAGCTGTGTGCCAAATTTATTAGAAATCCGTTCAGCTCCTAAGGCGTGAAAAGGTAACATACACAGCCAGAGTTACTTTCGCATTAATAATATTAAGTATACATAGAATGGAAGTATGGATTTTTATTATAGCTTCAATAAGCTATAATAAAAACAAAGAATAAAAATAGACAACCGTAAACCAGATCCATCCACCAGCTCCTAAAACCGACCACATCCTGAAGTCGTTTCCCTAAAATGAAATACTATCATAAAAACAATGAACTGCCCGGAGTAAATACCCATAGCCCATAATACTATGGTTTGCCTCCCATAGGCGCTGTGTGTTGTGGCCTTGTGGAACATAAATTGTACGGACCCTATAAATCTTATGACCACTGAATTCTTTCGGCTACATTCTGGAATTAAAAGCATATTCCTGCGGTTTATCTCTTCAAGCGAATGGTTATTTTGTGAAAGATTGCCTCGCGCGTGTGTGGAAGTGTGAAACTTTTATGAAGTTTCGTAAAGCCTGTTTGGGAGCTGTTATTTATGTTACTGTTTTTGAATATCCCGTGTATATCAATTGGAAAATTCAGTTAACTTAACTACCTGAATTCAATTGGCTATTGGATTAGTTCTAACATAGCTTTTAGCTCGACAAAGGCTTCATTCTACCTGCATTTTGGTCCGCAGTTTTTAACTCTTTTCGTGCAGTCTTCTGTGGCGAATTTCTTATGTTCTTTTGGTAAAACATGAAAAACATTAAAATCAAAAACGTTGTTTATTTTCGTAGCTTTTAATTTTACCACATTTAATGTACCGTAATGCGTGGACTATTTAATTTACAAAGCTTTCTTTCCTGGTACAAATTACTGCAATTAGGAAAATTAAAATGAGAACATAATAAACAGGACGAACAATTACATTGCAACAAAAATAAGCTCATTTTATTTTTCTGTTATTTTATAAACCTCAATAGACCAATCAACGGTGATGTAATTGTAACCTTAAATTTCTACTTTTTTCAAAGAGAAAATATTAAATTTTATATCGTTCAAAAATGATTACTCAGAGCAAGTTCGCCAGAATTTACAGGAGCAAGCTTCTTTTGCCAATCGGGGTTAATCCAGAACAAATTTACATATTTATTGGGTTCCCGGGACAGATGCGGTGTCTAATCGATAGGGACCAACTTTCGGGTCTTTGATTGCGATTGGGCATGCCCGGGCGTCGTTGTAAATGTATTTAAAATGTTAATTTTCGAACTGTGACGATCGGTAAATTAATATTTGTCGTGTTATCTGGTGATCTACATGCTGATGGTGTTGATTTTATGCAAGGGTTCTCGGCGTTAGTTGTATAATCGGATGGAGGTCAAACATTGTCCTTTGTTTGGTCTTTCTTATTAAGTTTCAAATTGTATATCAGCAGCATGATTATATCACGTAAAATAATTGATTTCAATTAGGCAATAATAAGGTATGTTTGAATGTCAAAACACATTACTACGGTTAGCACATCCAACGGGTCACAGAATGTGTCAAAAATTTAACCCTTTAATTCTCAAACGACATCTTTTTTTTTTTACTTGTCTTTGCTGTCCCACCCTTCCATCGCTCGCAAGCCCACGCGTGCTACTTCCAGTTTTGATGTTTTTTTTTGTGACTCCAATCTTGAAGACGTTTTTAAGAACTTCTTTCATAAAAATGCATTTTAAATTGACAGTAATAAGAGCTATATCCGCTGCCAAAAATTCAGTTTCATTTGACAATTTAGCCTTCTAATAAAACAACATAAAATTCTGTTAGCCAATCTTCCTAACGAAACCCTCGTTTGTAATCTTATTACTACCTTTCCCAATTCCCAGCATTTAGTAGGTAATGATAGAAATTCGCATTTATTTTCTTATAACAAATCGAATTGTGTTAACATTCGCCCAGGGAACTAGACTTACCAAAGAAAATTGTTTTGATTTATCGTACCAAAATCTATGTTTGATAACGGGCAATTTTTCGACTCGACTCGTTTAATATAGAAATGTTATTTCGTATTGTTACTATTCTCTGTAGAAAGGTTGTTCTGTGATGACATATTGAATGTATTGAAGTCTAGTTATTTCTAGATTATTGGGTGAATAGGTTTAGGTATTGAGTCCATCAATTTGGGAAAATGAATTATTGGTCTTCGAAATTAGGTACCTACTATTTACTTTTCGGGGATTGTTGCTGGAAATCTTACTTAGTCAATTATGACGTTACAGAATCTTTTAGGAGACCATTTTGTACCTAAAGCTTTAGCTACAGTTTCTTTTAAAATTATGATGTCGATAAGATTTAAAAACTGCCTCGTTGGTCTAGTGGTCGCTATTCGGTCGATTCCCGGATCGGACTAAGTGTTACTAGGATTTTCCATCTGGAATTTCTCAGCCCGGTGTCTAGATTTGTGCCCGGTTTTTGGCAAAACGTTCGCACCCTATTAGATAGGACTTAAATATACTGGCGAAATGTGGGTGTACTATAGGTACCTACACCTCTGCCCAATTTTTCCGGGAAGACAGGCCGATGTAATGTAAGATTCAACTGGTTCCAAAAAAATCACCCATCAACTTCACAGAAACTTTTTAAGTGTATTACAGTGTTGTACAATGGCGTGCATTTTCATAACACGCTCAGAAGCGCGAGTTAATTCCGTCCGCTTGAGGATTTACGGTGTAATTACCACGTCAAACGGTACCGTCGCTAAATCTGTACCCAGCACTATGCACTTTACGCATGGTAAACAATGGACGAAGGTCTAGTCAGAACAAAAGGAGAATGCTTTATAGTGAGATGAGAAATGTATGTGCGAGAGGGTGCGGGAACTGCGGGACCAACTAACCGCGAATGATATTTAATGGCCAGTTTTGCTTGGCTGTAAGTTTAAGTTCCTAATAGTGTTGCTCGTCGGTTTTATAACTGGATGCACAAGGTATTTTACATATAATTGTTACTGAAATGTTTGAAAATATATAGAGATTATGAATACCTAAATTTATTCTTTAAAACTCTTTTTCTTTTGACACTCTTTAAGGAAAATAATATGAAACGCCAAGATATTTTGTCATTCATTTATATTTCTTTGCCAACATCAAAGTCAATATTTTACACCGTATTATCACATCTATTTTCGACAAAATACTATTTATTTAATAATCGAATAATTACAATAAAACTAATAGGCTATCTTCATTTGCAGTACATCTCCAACCATTCTTTCTTCTTTCTTTCTTTTCTTTTTTATAAAACGTTTCCCCACACTAGGAATTTCTCCTGTATCGTGGGTGCGTTTACAAACATATATACTCACATACACAAACAGCCAGACCCGGAACAACTACTTGCAGGTCATACAAATATTTGTTCCGTGCGGGAATCGAACCCGCGACACGCAGTGCAGCAGTCAATCGATTAACCACTGCGCCAACCGTGCCGTCATTCACTTCCAATCTATATTTTTAACCGACACCGCACGTCGCACCTTCGCGAGCGCCCGACTCAGAACGCCGTTGTTCCGCCAACATTGATCATAAGGCACTTGGCGTCACTTGTCCATAAGGGTTCATTAGAAAACCAGCGTCAGACAGCATTTGTCGGGCATTAATGCTGAATCGAACCTTTTTGGCGCAGCCGTGAAGCACACACTATTATTGCTTTATGATTATTTTCACTTTTTATTTTGTTATTATGTGTTTCACGATCTGTGTCCAAAAAAATATTATTCTTTCTTTCCTTTCTTTCATAATAAGCAATAAATGGATTAGGCAAACAAAACAGAAATCCTAATAATTATGATTGTTTGGTAGATAATTATGACATAAATAACATAACATAGCATCACGCCTGCATTCCTCAAAGGTTTAGGTAGAGATGTATACCTATAGTACACCAACATTTCAGCAGTTACGTTTTAGTCCCATATTACAGGGGTCGACGCCAGACTCCGGGCTCCTACTGAGAAGTTCCGGATGGAAAACCCAATAAAACTTTGCCCGACCCGGGAATAGAACCCAAGACCTCATGTTCAGCAGTGGGGTTTGCGCCCACTAGACCAACACAGACAGTTTTATATACCTATACTCCATTTGAAATAAGATTAGACATTTAAACCAATATTTTTTACAGTCCGTGCAACAGATTTTGACTTCTATACCGTAGGCATACCATAAGGATGACAGCTGCCATCTGTCATGCCACCGACGCAATAGAAGTCAAAATCGGTTGAACGGACTGTGAAAAAGGTTTATTTAAATGTCTAATCTTATTTCAAACTAGCGGACCTGGCATAACAGCGCCACCTACCGGGTCCAATTGTATTTTCAAACCATCCAAGATCTCACTCAAATATACACACAAAATTTCATCCAAATCGGTCAAGCCGTTTAGTTAGGTGACAAACACACGTACAGAAGAATTATATATATAAAGATGGAGTATAGGTTAGCAAATAAAATAGTTAATTAAGTTAATACTACTGACAGTTCACTACTCTGTGTCACAGTGTACCGCCCGCAGTGATATGTCTGGCAAGCAAAAGTGTTCACTCAAATTAGAAACGAGTTTACAATATCGTCCGACTTCCTTACTAATGCGGTTTCCGTTCAACATTCTTTGCTGCATTTTCTTGTTAAGACATTATTAGAGTGTAATAAAATAATAATAATAATTTATTTGGCAACTATTCGTGAAACATAAAACACAAAAATAAAAACTTTTTTACAAAAAAAAAACAACCGACTTCCAAAAAAAAAACACTTAAAAGAGAAAAATAACTTGAATTTCGGAAGTCGGTGGCAAAAACAATAGTATTTTATTAGATACATATATAGTAAAATATACCTACCGTAATATAATATATGAAAGCAATTCATAACTATTTCCCTAGGGATATAACTATATCACGGCTTCAACTATGCGAACTGCGAACCATCTTAAAATATAACTATATGGATCTGTATTTTCGTTTTTGCCACCGACTTCCGAAATTCAAGTTATTTTTCTCTTTTAAGTGTTTTTTTTGGAAGTCGGTTGTTTTTTTTTTGTAAAAAAGTTTTTATTTTTCACTTTTTAGTTGTGTTTATACCTACCCCGCACAAATTCGTATACCAGTCGAATAATGGAAACATAACAAAAGATTTTTCAAAAATTAACGAATCATTCCAAGCGCCCCGCTGGTGGGGCAAAGAGGAATGCCTAAAAATTTTCAGTGGAATATGCCCCACTAGTTCGACTTGGTGGGGCAGATTCCACTAGTCTAAAATCTTTATGGATTCTGCCCCACTAGGGTTGGCACCTTAGAAATGTGTAGGTAGGTATGCTCGTATTTTATATTTGTTTGGAAAAGAAAGAAATGTATAGTAAAATATATATTTTTTGGTAATTTAATATGTTATGATGGCCCAGAGGTTAAGGCCTCGCCTCTCATGCATGAGGTTGTGGGTTCTAATGTGACTTTTTCAATTCATATGAACTTTCTGAGTTTATCTTGGACATTATTGACATCAGGGAAGGAAAACATCGTGAGGAAACATGGACTTATAGTTAATATTAGTCTGAAATCACCAACCCGTTTTGAGCTAGCGTGATGATCAGTGCTCGTTCCTTCTCTGTATGAGACGAGGCCTTTGCCCTGCAGTGGGACAGTAATAGGCTGGTATTATTATTTTATTATTATTTTTTATTTACTAGTTGTTTCTGGAAGGAATCGGGTTGTAAATCATACGTTAATTACACGATTTGTTACAAATAAAATAAAATCTAAGTAAATACAAGTCCTAGTTACATTTTACTTACATATAAATTTCTTTCTTTTCCAATCAAATATTAAATACGAGCATACCTACTTACACAAATTCTAAGGTATCAACCCTTGTGGGGAAGAATCCATGCCATGGGGCAGAATGCATTTGCCCCACCAGTGGGGCGACTTGATGGGGCAAAGTGGAATGATTAGGGTGAAAAGGGGGGATACGGTTTGTATGAAAGATATTATTCATTTGGTTTAAAAAACGTGGTATAAACTTATCTAAGTAATAATAAAGATGGAATCATACATTTTTCAAAACTGGCTTGAAAGTGTAGAAAGGGGGTTACAAAATTTTTTGCATCTCAATGACATCTATTGGCCCAAAATGGTACACATTTTGGAATACATTTTTCTACATTCAATTTAACAGAAATAACATTTTTGAAATTTAATTACAGTCCTATTAAAATTGTAAATATAATATTATCACGATGTAACATTTAGTTTTTGTTTCATTGCAATCGTCTCATACAATAAAAAGATATGCTAATTTAAAGTTTTCAAAGTGAGACCCATACCACCAACAAGCACTACGTTCCAGGCGGCAAGGGGTAACGGAGATGTGGAGCGTATGCTGCCTCTAATATTAAGCTGGGCGGTCACAGTCCATAAATTACAGGCTACCACCCCCGAAAGAGCTGTGATCGACTTTGGTAAAAAAAACTTTGCAAAAGAGCAAATATACGTCGCGCTTAGTCGTGTCAGAAGTTTGGAAGGCATAGTTTTATCAGAGTTGGACGCCAACAAATTATTAAAGCAACCACACGGCCACAGATCATTGACGGAAATAACGAGGCTACAAAATCTGTCTTCTGACAATCAAGGCCACACATAACATACGACTCAAGTAGCGCAATTTGATGCCGGGATATTACCATTAAAATCATTTATAGCCAGAGTACATCTCATGGCAATTCGAATAAGCCCAAACACGGCTAGGATACATTGTTTTATGACGGAGTGCCGGTGCCGTCCTTCCGGCTTCATCTTCAGATCAGTTCGATGGTCATCAGAATTATTTATTTAAACGTGCTTCATTGTCGCTTAATTATCTTAATCGAGATATCTTATCGCCACCCGTGAAATACTTATCATTGAGTAGTTCCGGTGGCCATCTGTCTTCTTCATCAGTTCCATTTCACCAAATGATACTTTCTGAATGCAAATGCTTAATTTGTTGCTGAAAACACCTAAATCGCTATGTGTGTGCCTAATATATTTGAGGAGTTCCCTCAATTCGTCATGGATTCCAGCATCAGAACAGATTTTTTTTTAATGGGACCAATCTAGGCGTATATCCTTTCAAATCAGAAAATAATTTTCCAAATCGGTTCATAAATGGCGCCACCCGTGAAATACCTATCATTGAGGAATTACGGTGGCAATCTGTGGTCTTCTTCATCAGTTCCACTTCACTAAATGATACTTTCTGAATGAAAATGCTTAATTTGTTGCTGAAAATACCTAAATCGCTATGCGTGTGCCTATAATATTTGAGGAGTTCCCTCAATTCGTCATGGATTCCATCATCAGAACTGATTTTTTTTTTATTGGGACCAGTCTGGCCGTATATCCTTTCAAATCACAAAATAATTTTCCAAATCGGTTCATAAATGGCGCCACCCGTGGAATACCTATCATTGAGGAATTCCGATGGCAATCTGTGGTCTTCTTCATCAGTTCCACTTCACTAAATGATAGTTTCTGAATGCAAATGCTTAACTTGTAGCTGAAAATACCTAAATCGCTATGTGTGTGCCTATAATATTTGAAGAGTTCCCTCAATTCCTCATGGATTCCATCATCAGAACTAAATTTTGATAAAAATGGGACCAATCGGAAAGTGTATCCTTTCAAATAAAAAAATAAATTTCAAAATCGGTTCATAAATGACGGATATATGAGGTAACATACATTAAAAAAAAAAAAAAAAAATCAACCGAATTGATAACCTCCTCCTTTTTGGGAAGTCGGTTAAAAAGAGACTTAAAAGAGTAACGGTGGAGTTTCTTGCCCATTCTTCTCCATACGAAAACTACCTTTTGGAAGGGGCGAATAGAATCAATTATTATTTTTCTGTAAATGTTGACGTTCAAAAGTGCCTTTTTTGTGCCTAATTGAAATAAATTATTTGACTTTGACTTACAAATTTGAAAAAAAAAACGTGCAAATACCAGCCGCGGTGCAGCAGTCATTTTTCGTGCACCGCAGTGAGACAAATAATCATTTAAAAAAACCGGCCACATGTGAGCCGGACTCGCACACTAAGGGTTCAAAAAACACGTGTATATATATGAAAGAAAGAAAGAAAATTTGTTTATTCTGCACAAACAAAACGCACATTTAAAGAAAAAAAAACATAAAATACACAAAAACAAAAGTAGCCATAAGCCTGGTATTCAACCAACAAATAAAAGTTTGAAAATGTTGTTTATTGGTTGATGTCAAGGCCACGGACCAAAGAAAATATTTCGTAATTACTGTTGCGACATTACGTACTCTGCGGTTCTTGCGACATTGGGAAATGACAACAAAAACAAAATGCCGATTGCAGAGTTAGCTACTTTTGTAACAAATAAAAAGAAAAATTAAGCTGTGCGTCGCATCTGTGCAAGAACAGGTCATTGCACAGCGAAATGCTGTGACTTCGGACGAACCTAACGTCAACAGCTCTGGTTTTCAGCATTTACCAATGGAATGACATATTGACGTCCCCCTGTGTGATGTTATATATCGGGTAAGTATTCTTTTTCACTGAAATACGTGTGATTCAGCTGAACGTAGTATGTACTTATAAGTAATAAAATAAAAATATATATCTGTATTTGGGAGTAACATAAATTTAAGAAGTAATAACAAACTAAGACCATAATACAATGAGAATATAAAATAAGTACTAAATTACTTTATACACAGTGTGGTGTGTTTTCATCTTAATTGCAGTTTTAATAATTACAATAATTTTGATAATACACTAACAATCTTTACTTAAACCTACATTGATACACCTTAGTTTCTTAGATTCACCATGGGAATTGCGATAGTTTGCGACTCCATGGCGTGGCGGCCATTTGCATAACGGTGCTTTTTCAGTCAAAAATATATAATGCTGTTATAATTTGTTGCTATAACGGCAATAGAAATAGACAATGTGTAAAAAAAATCAATTGTCTACCTATTACGGTTCTTGAGATACAGCCTGCTGACAGACAGACAGACAGACGGAAGGACGGACGGAGAGCGTAGACTTAGTAATCGGGTTCCGTTTGGCACCCTTCGGGACCCTTCGGAACCAAACCAAACAAACATGAACTTTTTTTTGAATGCATAGTCTTAATAGAAATCTATTAAGACTATGCATTACAAAAAAACCCTACAAAGACCGAAAAGAAACAAAAATTACGCGATACAAAACAAATGAAAATGATTTAACTTAATAACGTTTAATTACAGAAACAGGTTGCTTGAGACCTGTCTAAACAGGAAACAAGTCGTAAAACTTGTTATAACCAAAGAAAACCATAATTAACCGCAAATGCAGCGAGGGTTGTGTTCATGTTATGAGGAGAAAAGTTGTGTTTTTATGATATAAACTTGTTTAAACTTTAGTCTGCCACATGAAACACTGGTTTATGAAAGCAGAAAGCTGCTGTTTGTAAACTTAACTATAGAACTTGCATAAAACAACTTTACAGGTTCTTTTTTCTACACTAATACTAATATATAAAAATATTATTATATATTTATATATATAATATTAAATAAATATTATTCTATCGTATACAACGTGAAACGTTAAATGTGCAAAACCTCAGACACCCCAACTGATTTTTAATTCAATTGACCTATTTCAGAGAGAAAAAAATCATTAAAAAAATTGTAAAGGTTTTGTGTGCTGTTTTAGTTTTACTAGCAATTTAATAATCGTTTCTTGCGTCTGTGACGACGCTCTTGTCTTATTCATGGTACTGTATGGAAGATTTGTATTTGCATTGAAATAAAAGCTATTATTATCCCGCGTATGAGAAAATTTAAATTGGTCGACAACAATTTGTGTTTGTTTACCTATTTTGGCGGGTTTGCGCATGTGATGGCTTGACCTATTAATAAATATACCCGGCAACGTTTTTAACGAAGATTTTTTGATAAATGTGATCTATATTAAAAAGTGGTTCAATTGATTCTGCTCGTTATTCTGATCAAACTATTTTCAGGTTTTGCGTATTTAACGTTACATGTTGTATATAGGTAAAATTTGTTTGTTTTTTAAAGTTTGTATGTAGGGTATAATCCCCTTCGAGAAGAATTCAAAGAAATAAATATTCTGACTGTAGCCTCACAATATATTTTTGAAAACCTATTGTATTTACACAAAAATAGATCAAATTTTTAAGAAGATTTCCGATATTCATAGTTTTAATACCAGGAATAAACACAACCTCGCTGTACACCGCACTCGTCTCCACAGAGTAGGCAACTCATTCATGGGTCAATGTATACGCTTTTACAACAAACTTCCCATCGACATTCGAAACTTACCCATTAAACGATTTAAAAGGTGTTTTAAAACCAAATTTTGTAAAAAAGGGTACTATAAAATTTTAGATTATTTAGAAGATAAAAAAGCTTGGGATTGAGCTGCTCGCTCTGCTAAGCCTTGTGATAAAATATTAAAATCAATATCAGTATTACATAAACATTACATACAAAATGACATTATTACTTTGAAAAGTATAATATTTTTTTAAATTTTGTGGTTTTGAGAATTATGTGGATATTTTTTTATTTATTTTTTTCCTTCTGATTTAGTTTTAATAAAGGTCTGGCACTTTGAGTAGTTTATGCGGCCTACCCAAATGTCCTTTCTTTGGTATTGTTCGTTGAGTTGAGCTCCTTAAGTTCTGGGTTGAGCTCCACGATTACTGACAAATGCTTGCACTGACAGGACAGGTCCACTCAAATCTGTGTGGTTCTTTTCTCAAAAGACCATTTCTGACACTAATCTACATTGTCCTCATATGGCCTGACCAAGATTATGTCTGGACTTTAAAAGAGACTGTGACCTCTGAGTTTGTTTCGGCCTTTCTTCTCAGAGTAGTCAGATAGGAAACGCCGAACTCATCTAGCTAATTTTTAATAATTACTTTTAACATGACGTGTAAAAGTGATTTCAATATCCTATTTACAAAATAAACAATTTCATTTCATTTCATTTCAATCTCCGGAACTACCAGTCCTCGATGACAGTCATACCCCAGCTAGGTCTAAAGTTCTCATCAAGGTGAATGAAATAAGCCCAAACATGATGTAGCTACTGTAAACTGCTGAGGAGCTCTCGCAACTGTCTTTCGTCTCCATTAGATAAACTTCAAATGTTTATTATGTGATTATGTCATCAGAACTACTATTGCGCGAAACTACAACAGAATCGGTTCGCAGTTGAAAATTCAATCAACAGCAATTTTTGTACCCTTAGGGGTGGGTTTTAGTTTTAAATTTTACATGGGACCAACTTCGAGGTTTACCCCAATAAAACAAGAATCGTTAAAATCGAAATACTCAGTAAAAAGTTATGCGTAGACATAAATATATATATATATATACGCGTCGACTTGAAAACCTCCTCCTTAGTTTTTCGTCGGTTAAAAACAAGAAACACGGGGATGCAGTCGCGGATAGAAGCTAGCATTAAATCAACTCTGACAAACCTGTTATTTTCGGTTTGTATGTATTACGTTGTTTACTGGCGAAATGTGGGTGTATTCAAGGTACACCTCTGCCCATCCCGTCGGGGTAACAAGGCGTGATGTTATGCTGTTACGTTGTTATTATTGTTAATCGCTGCGAGCTATTTGCAGCGCTTGATAGAGCTGATTGTTGAACTTGATTTTCAGTAGGTAATCATTTATTAATTCATGTTTGTTCATTAAGGGTATTAAAAAATAATAATTATAATTGCATTTTAATATGATTTAATGTTCTGATTAATATTAAAATAATGTCGAATCATTTATCTACCTGAATGAACTAGAGTAAGCTGGAAAGCGAAAAGAACCTAACTTAAGGTGACGATAACCGACTTTTACTGATTTTATATTGAAGATTACGTCCAAACGAGTAGTTTTAATGATTTGGAAAAAAAAACATATGTTAAATAAGAGCATTTTCTTAATAACTTTATATACGGATATTTTTGATTATGTTTAAATAACACAGTGAAATTAATTTGTAAACTTATGTCTAACGCGGGTAAAAAATTAAAGTCACGCAAAATCTATCAAGATTTTTTCTGAAACCATCACCATTTTGAAGATAATTTAATTATTGATCTTTCAGTATACGTGTTTTAAAAAAATATATTTTGTTCTATGTATAATAAATTAATTATGCGTCTAATTTGGGACAGCGCTCCTGGATGGGCGAGTCCTATTACTGGCTGGACGTACGACGCGTTGCCTGAGCTCAGTACAGAACACGCAAGCTAACCATTCAAGATCACTGGCATATATCTGCTTCTTAAATTATATATTTTTAGGGTTTTTTTTTACTTATTAGCACATAGTAAAACAATTTACTTACTTAACTAGAATAGAAAACATGTTGCGACTCGTAGTTAATTATGTGAATGAAACTATCAACTAAAACATTAAAATAAACGCTCACGATAGCTAAATAAATAGCGAAACATCTAACCGCACTACCAGAAACGTTAATAAACCAAGTTCATTCCTCCCTTGACAGGCAAAGTCAGGGCAAACATTTAGTTACGTGTATAAAATCATAAACGTACGACAAGTCCTAAGGGCGCGGACAGATTTAAAGCATCAATTAGTACCCCACAGCTAACTAAGAGGGACTAAATTTGTACGTGTGGGGGAGTAAAAATAGTTTCATGTGTTTGAGGAATAGTTCAAAGGAATTTGCTGGAAGTGGCTGGCTAGACGCACGACGGCACGACGTGTTTCATACAGGTATGTAGATAATATAGGGCAATCTATGATCCTTTAAATGTAACGCTAGTTTTCACGATATAAGTGCAGTGTACCATCAAAAAAGTTCATATCTATACACCGTAAGGACTATTTCTGCTTGCAGCGCTCGGCCGCTTTAGAACCGGGGCGGTAATGTGGTCATCGTGCTCACGGGATTTTGTTTTCAAACTGCTTAGGTATGAAGATCTTCGATAGTACGTCTTAGGCAGTTAATTTGTAATGATAGGAAACAAACTTGCTGACTGTCCGATCTTTTTTCACTGTATGACTTCTAGAGCTTCTTTAAAGCAATTTTAGCCTTGTTATTGATACATAAAATTAATTATGACGAAATTTATGAATTGCTAGAAAACTGTTTAGGTTTTGTTTAAAAAAAATAGGTAGGTAGTTAAGGTTGTTACTGAAAAATTCCAGGCCACATCTTTCAACTCTATCTCTTTGTACCATTTAACACCACACAGCTGTCGAGACATTTCCACTGGTTTTAAAATTTTCTGTTTTACCGACAGAAAAATACGAGCAAGCACTAGTGTCGTAAAGTTGAGTATCCTGTTATCGTTTACGACTCAAGTATTTCGCGATGTTTAGTAAAATGCTCAATGTGTTATTTCGTGCGCTGCTCGGGATTCAATTATGGGTGGCGCCATATTGAATTTTGTTTGAGAGATGGAGGTCGACGTTTTTGACAGATGCATTTTTCTGTCATGCTATGTGCGGAAAGTGCTGCCGAAAAACCTCTGCCTAATCTTTTGGGGAAAACATACGTGGTGTTATGTTATGCTGTCAAAAAACGTATTAAATTTTACGTAATTTTACGAAACATATTGAAGGAATTATTTATTTATTTATACTTTAGTAAAGTCAAAGTCAAATAATTTATTTCAATTAGGCACATAAAAAGCACTTTTGAACGTCAAAATTTTCAATAAATAGAATTGAATCTAGTCGCCCCTCCCAAAAGGTAGTTTTCGTATAGAGAAGAATGAGCAAGAAACTCCAGACGGTTTACAATATTTTGTATACATTAATTATATAATTATATATGAAGACGATGCACCTGGAATAAGACTACTATACCACAATAGGTAAAAATAATTTTAAAATGCTGCAATGACAGATAAATTAATTATGTGATAGATACATGGTGCTTACATAAATACAGATAGTAGAAGAGACAGTAGTGGTACATAGGCGGAAATAATGCCACAAGGCATTATCTACCAGTCCACCTTTGGGTTAAAAAGGACAACATTGTGATAGGTTTAGCTTAACTACCTACGGAGAGCTGAAAAATTGCACCTTTGGTTAGGTAGAGTCCGGCCGTAGAGAGAATGCGTTCTTGACACCTGCACGCTAGGCATGACCACAATAGAAACGGGTTTTGTCGACGGAAGAATAGACAAAATGACAGTTAAACAATCACAATCTGTCATTTTGTCTATTCTTCCTTGTCGCGCTACGCGTGCTGTCAGTTTCATACTAGCGAATATGTGTTTTGCGAATTTGATCCTTATAGTTACTAGAAATTGTCCAACTGACAGGTGTTAGGAACGCATTATCTCCAAACAAAAAAAAAAAACAATACAACCATAACTACACTAGGTAATAAACTCCAATATCCTGTACTTATACTTTAACGACCAAAATAATAATGAAGTCTACTTTGTTAGAATTTATGCGCTGTTTTGGTGTTCAAACCCAGTTCGCTAATTAGGTATTCGCTATGAAATTATATTAATGGTTTCGACGCCCTTACTGTAAGTTCATTAATGCTGTTGGTTTCAAGGCTAAAAATAGTAGGTACTCAACTCTTGTTCTTATGGCTACTAAAGTTGGAAGGTAATGTAAATAAGCAGGTACCTGCGAGGTGTAAATGGCCAGTATCATCTTTATGTTTCCCTAAAGTTTACCTATATTATGGTGATTGAAGACGAATACCCGGTAAGAAAATAAGAAATAGTTTGAATTATATGAGCCGTGTCCCACAATAGGAAAAAATTGCCTATAGGTATAGGCAATGAACAACAACACACAGCACATAATAACGCATTATTTACCACGCTTGTACACTATGTAGGTATTGACAATTTCCGACCACTAACACGGATAAATGGATGGTTTACTCTGCAAAATTATTTAAATAAAAAGCGACTTTTGTTACGACCCAAAAAAGTGCAATTCAGGTCGCGCAGCGCTAATTACCTACAGTTATATTCACCTAGAAGTTGCCTCTCTTTCTATCGCGTAACTCTTATATCTTCTAACTACGTTATGCTCACTGAATTGGCCCGTCAAGACGAGCCCGCCGCGTACTTATAGCTTCATACCTAAAATGCGGAGTGCGCCTTCTGTACTATTCTGTGCCACAAATCTACATTTTTTCACAATGTTTTTCAAGACCTAGACAGTTGATAATTCTGACTCTAAAATCAGAGTTATCTTACGATTACGTAGAACTTATCTGATAAATACATAAATTGGTACATACCAGATTTGTGATGACATACTCGTACATAGGTTTAAACACTTTGGGGATTTGGGCAATAAAGATAAGGCTGGGAATACGACCTAAGTGTGGGTCGTAAAGTATTGTGTTCCAAGCGTTTATGGTTACACTATTACTTCTCGAAATTGTTCTGAAAACATGTCTTTGTGCATAGCATAGTAGCGGAAGGCCAGGTGTTTTGGCCACTTCTTCTGGAGAAGAGAAAGTTTTTTTGCACTAGGTAATATTTACAACGTATAAACATAAAATCACGCCTGTTTTCCCGGAAGAGTTAGGCAGAAGTGTACCTATAGTTACACCCACAGTTCATCAGTTATGTTTAAGTCCTACAAGGGACTTAAATATATTTTTGTAATATTTTTTGTATTATACTTAATCCTAATCGTATAATATAATAGAATGCAAAAGTGAGTTTGTTTGTTTGTTATGCTTTCACGCTAAAACAGCTGAACGAATTTGGATAAAATTTGGCACATGGGTAGACCATGACCTGAGTTAGGACATAGGATACTTTATATCCCGTTAGTACGTTTCCGTGGGATAATTTCGACCTCAACGTTGGCAAAGCAGCCTGCAAAATTTACTTATTACTAAATCTTTAGACTGTAACGAATCTACTAAATATTAAAATAAAAGGGAAAGTAGACAAGTTAAAAATATATAATTTGAGGTAAAACACAGAAAAATAATTAAAAAAAATAACCTAACCTACCTAGCGCTCTCAGAAAAGAAAATATTTACAAAGGAAGTGTTACGGCTTTCAGGTACGAGACGTCCGTCAGTTCTGAAACATCCAGATTCGTTTCCCAGATAAATCTTGATAAATTCACAGGCAATGTAGAAGACGTCAGGCCTCGTTAGCTCTGAGGCCTGAAGATCCGCTTCCCAGTCTCTCAGACAGTCCAGACAGGACTTAGAAGTGGAAGGTCCTCCTGGCAAGAAACGTAGTGCCGTGAAGACAGAGTATGATTTCAGGGTGAAATGTATGTAGACCAATTTGCAAGACTTTTCTTGAAGAGATGTTTCCTTGAGCGCTTCCAGATCAGCTCTGCCGCATGGGTGCGTAGTCCCTCCGACGTTTATTTTTCAAATCTTTTTCTTGTTCTAATTTCAAATTCAGAGATCGAAAAGGGCCAGACATATTCGTACCAAAAAAAAACCTCTTTAATGAATTCTGAGAGCGTTTCAATTATTATTATAAAATGTAAGTTAGGATACAAATATTTTACAGTAAACAATTATAATTGCCTATAAAATACCATATTTGAGCTAAACATATTGATAAAAATAATTCAAATTATACTCGTTTATTGATTTTGCATTATTATTTTGCGAATCGTTCTAAAACGATTAGTTTTCTATAATTTTCATATTTTTCAATGTTATGACACCTACGTCAGGCTGTCAAGCTGTCATTATTTTTTTCTTCTAATTTTCTCTCTAGTTTTCTTACTGGCTTAGTCCATGAAGGTTACTTTTGATTTATATAATTTGAATTATTTTTATCAATATGTTTAGCTCAAATATGGTATTTTATAGGCAATTATAATTGTTTACTGTAAAATATTTGTATCCTAACTTACATTTTATAATAATAATTGAAACGCTCTCAGAATTCATTAAAGAGGTTTTTTTTTGGTACGAATATGTCTGGCCCTTTTCGATCTCTGAATTTGAAATTAGAACAAGAAAAAGATTTGAAAAATAAACGTCGGAGGGACTACGCACCCATGCGGCAGAGCTGATCTGGAAGCGCTCAAGGAAACATCTCTTCAAGAAAAGTCTTGCAAATTGGTCTACATACATTTCACCCTGAAATCATACTCTGTCTTCACGGCACTACGTTTCTTGCCAGGAGGACCTTCCACTTCTAAGTCCTGTCTGGACTGTCTGAGAGACTGGGAAGCGGATCTTCAGGCCTCAGAGCTAACGAGGCCTGACGTCTTCTACATTGCCTGTGAATTTATCAAGATTTATCTGGGAAACGAATCTGGATGTTTCAGAACTGACGGACGTCTCGTACCTGAAAGCCGTAACACTTCCTTTGTAAATATTTTCTTTTCTGAGAGCGCTAGGTAGGTTAGGTTATTTTTTTTAATTATTTTTCTGTGTTTTACCTCAAATTATATATTTTTAACTTGTCTACTTTCCCTTTTATTTTAATATTTAGTAGATTCGTTACAAGACCTATTAAAATGAAGAATTCTATTGCTATGATAACACTAATAAGTAACGGTTTATTCATTATTGTACCTGGAACAAATTATTATTATGTAACCAAACATTTTTCAACTCACCTGGTAGGTAAAGATAAAGATAAAGATAAAGATAATTTATTTGTTCAAAACATGAGTATACACAACACATGGCATGCAAGATGTTACATCAATAATATAGCAGACAGTCATGTTTTGCCTGAATGGCGTACAAATAAGAGAAACAGGACGCTAGACAGCATCAATTAATTTTAAAATTGTCCATTATACACATTTATAATTAATCATTTAAATTAGAGCATTACTTGAAATTAGGCGGTATAATAAAATAATGTCATAAGCTCATCATAATAATACAATAGAAATAAAAAAAAAATCAAATGTCAAATCAGGTATTAATAAAATTAGGATGTCAATAAACAAGTCAAATTAAATTGTCAGATAAGAATTCGTCAGTGCTATAGTAAACTTTCTCTAATAAAAGGCCTTTTAATTTATTTTTTAATTTGTCGGTACTGTATTCCCTCCAATGTTTTGGCAACTTATTGAACATAATTGGCGCCATACAGAATACACTTTTCCGCATTAGTGTCGTCTTGGATCTCGGAATACATAGCTTAGTATTGTCGCGTCTGTTTCGAACAACTTTATCTGACACTAAGGGGAATAAGTGTGGGTTCGATTTGACGAACATAATGGTCTCCAAAATGTACATTGACGGAAGAGTTAATATTTTGTATTCTTTAAAAAATGGTTTGCAGCTCTCTGTAACATGAAGTCCAAACATAGCCCTCAGGCATCTCTTTTGTGTTTTGAAAATCATACCCTTGTTTATTGAATTTCCCCAAAAAATGAGTCCATATCTTAAGTTAGAGGACACTAAGCCGTGATAAGCCGTTAGGTAGGTATATATCAATACATTCAATGCAAATCTCTTTCTATTTCTATGTAACCAAACACTGTCCCAAAGAAGTTATATCAACCAATCATTGTACGAGGGTGAAACTGAAAGTTCTTAGAAAATCAAAAACTGAACAAGCTAGCAAGTTATTAGTTTTATTATATCTTTTCAAAATAATGTCCATTTACATCAAAACATCGCTGCATCCGATGGAACCACTAAGAAAAGCAATTTGCCCACTCGTTCTTAGGGGTCTCTTCGACGGCATTTTGAAACGCAGTCACTGCTTCCTCGGCGTCTATAAAACGTTTTCCTAGAAGTTTTTCTTTTATTTTCGGAAATAACTAAAAATTGCAAGGTGCGAGGTCAGGGCTATAGGGCGGGTGACCAAGTAATTCCACGTCTGACGTCACCAAGTAGTCGATTGTTTGCTTGGCGGTGTGCGAAGAGACGAACTTTATCCAAGACAAGTGGCAAACAATAGTTAGTGTACCACTCTGCAGTAACTGTTTTTCGATCCTCTAAAACAATTGTTCTGTAATGACCTGTCCTTCCGAAGAACGAGGCCACCATCTCTTTTCCCACGCTTCGACCTCTCTTCACTTTAGTTGGCAACTCCTCGGAAGGAAACACCCAGTCAGCAGACTGTCTCTTAGTTTCAGGATCATAACAATAAATCCAGCTTTCGTCACCCTTAAGTATGTTAAACACAGCATTTGAGTCTTTGAACCATTTCATGACACCAATCAACACGACGGAGTTTTTGAGCCTCTGTCAAATTATGAGGTATCCACTGGGCACAAAGCTTCCTGATGGCTAAATGTTCGTGAAGGATTTTGTGCCCTTGACTCATACCGATGCCTAAGCTTGTCCGAATCTGCTGATAAGTCACTCTTTTGTCAGTCTCTATCATACGCCACACAACACTGATTTTATCTTCAGTCGTCGCTTCAATTTTCTCGCGTTAAGTTCATGCTGACGTAACACAGACAATTTTTAATTTGCCGCCAAATCGTAAACCAATGACAAATTAATAAAATACATACACAATAATATTGACAAAGAGTTCCATTTTCAGAACTTATTTTTTTATTATATCTTTTACAAGTGGCCAGTTCTAAAAACTTTCAGTGTCGCCCTCGTATCCTTTGCTCATTAAAATATAAAAAAACTACAAACTGCAATTTTTGCTTTTTTTTCTAAGTAATGGTGATGTGACCTTATAAGCTGTATGTAAACAAAAGTAGTAATTGTGACCCAGTAGTAATGACCCCGACATACGAGTTGTAGGTCGTGGGTTCGAACCCAGGTAGGCGCTTTAAATTGTGTAAATAATTTCATCAGCACCGCTCTCAAAACGGTGAAGAAAAACGTCGTCAGGAAACCGGCATGTCCTAGAACCAAAAAATCGAAGACATGTGACATCTACCAATTCGCACTGGGCTCGCGTGGTAGATTACAGCCCTCTCCCTCTCGAAGAGAGGAGGCCTCTGTCCCAGCAGTGCAGTGGGAACATTGTAGGCTGATTATGCTAAACAAAAATCGTATTTTTACAATTTAACTACCTATCTTTATTACACTGTACTATAGATATATAAAAACTTCTTGATAACTTAATCAACGAAATAGTTAAACTATCAAACATGAAAACTTTCGCGCCTGTATTTTCCGGAATCGCACCGCAAGGCGTTCCTGAGCCATAATAACACAAGCAAGCTATTTGCATCGTCGAATCATGTTGGATGTTATTGCTCATACTCCCCCTAGAGGGAAAAAGGGAGAAAAAGCCAACCACCTGGTCGTAAAACGGAGTAGCTCACACAAGTTTACGAGCAATTTATTTAGTGATGTTTAGCAAAATGCTCTCTTTGTAAGCAATTGTGCTCGTTGTGCACAGTTCTGTTTATAGTTGACTTAAATGCTCGGTTTGATGAGATTGGAACTGCAGTAGAGTTGTGATGGTTTGGTGTTTAGAGATTTCTGATGTATCTCGACATTTTTGTCAAAACTTAAACTCAATAATGGAGTACCTACTAGAGCTTATGTCCATAAAAATAGAACTCGTTTTAACACAATGTCCACTTGTGCATTAAAACAACTACAATTTCAACGCATTAATATTGGTAGGTATTTATATAATATAATTGATTCAAATTGGTAAAAATAAAACTATCAGTGCTTAAGTGGAATCTTTATCTGATACCTCATCATTATCATCTCCCAAGCCTTTTCCCAACTATTTTGGGGTCGGCTTCCAGTCTAACTGAATACAGCTGAATATCTGCCCCCTACCCTCTCCCAGCCTAGCCTATTGATACTTTGGTACCTATATTATAATATATTAAATCATGTTATAATAGTTATTTAACGCAGCATTTGAGAATTGAGAACCAAAATGTGGGTATTTCTTCCTAAACCATTATTTCCTCGCTCTTAGATTTAAGCTCTACAGCTGTCCAAGTGAACGCTAAAGATAATACAAACTTTGAAGCAACACCACACAGCGCTCCAATCCGATTGGTCAAATCCTTTACAAACTTATAAACAGCACGCCTGCACTCGCACTAACACGAAAGATAATGTCATATTACAAACACACAATTTGTACATGTGTGTGTGTGTGTGTTTTGGTCTTAACGACCCCTTTAGACCAAAACAAACACACACACAAAATTCGCAAACAAAAACAAAAATAATCTGACACAAGACAGGCTGAAACATTTCGGTGCTCTACCGACGGCAAGTTTAGTAGGTCACAACAACTTGGGCGCTACAGATAACGTAGATTAATGAGCGCAGGATATGAAGTCTCATGTTGAAAACTACATTTTCGTTGAGATAGTTGAAGGTGGTGTGTTTTCTTGAGTGTTTTACTACTTTACTAAAAAAAACATTATAAAGTATGTCTGTAGATTATTTTAAGTTCCTTTTACTATTTTAACTATATAGGTATAGGTAATCGTTTGAATTTGAAATAGTTGGTGGCCATCTTCTAGAAACATTATTTCCATAAACTTTGAATCCGAACAATATATTATATTGATTATTTTCTTTATATAAGTGTCAACTGCTCGTAAAGGGACTTTAAGCAAATCTAATAAAAAATATTACGTATCCTAAGACTCACTTGCCACAATAATGGACAGCAAAAAGTCAAAATTGACAGAATACATAATACTGCCTAATATATTTACTGGATAAAATACTTAATTAAATAGTAACAGTGCATTGTGGTATACAACAACTGGCAACGAAAACTTACTTTATCACAAACAGTAATTATTATTTCTGTAGTAAACACTCGCAAAACGTCTGCGAAAACAAATTTAAAGAACATATCCATAAATCATCAGTTTCATAACACAGTGTTACAGCTACAAGAGCACTTCTTCGACCTTTGCTAACTATGCAAAAAGGTCCAACAAGAAGATTACAAGCTTATAGCCAACCGACTTAGTTACAGATGTCAACCAGAGGTTAACTCGGAGACCCGTAAAATTTCCCTCCGTTCCGTAAATGATGGGCAAGATTATTAGCACTATACAGGGTTATTTTAAATTGGCTAGGTAAACTCCGCAGAAGCAATGGGTAGAAATAAAAAGATATGATGTTTTTTTGGGAGGTCAACGTCCGCTTTTAGTGTTGTTACTTGAAGTATGAATTAAGAAAAACTGTTTTCTTATATTTTATCATGTTTAGATACCCATCAAGTCTATGAAGGTTACATACACAAAAAAAAAAATCAAATGACTACATTCACTGCGGTCGATGACCACACAAAAAAACATCAAATTAATAATATTTTTTTGTTTTGTCATGTTTAGATGTCGATACGCATTATGTGTGCGGAGTTTAGCTAGCCAATTTAAAATAACCCTGTATTCTAAAGTTTAGACAGTTATAAAAGCCAATACGATTTCGCTATTACTTGGGAACGGCAGTAACATTCCTCGTAGTGTGACATTAATTCTAATAAAAGTTTCCACAGTTACAGAACTCTAATTGGAAAATGTGAAGGATGGGCTTTCCAGTTGTCAGTGTTAGTAGTTTTAGACGCGTTAACGCGACACTATTAAATTGAATTCAGGCTGCGACACAAATTGCGAAGCGAGTGTCAGACATTTGTGTGCTGTCGGCAGTGGGACCATGTATTTAAAAAAAAAACATGCATTTGTTTTCTCGTATAGTAGTCTAAGGTTACGTGAACTAACGCCATTTGAATGTCAAGAAGCCAGTCTGTTGGTCTCCAGCTATAAAAGGCCTCTTTTTGGGTAGGTAATGCCACTTGTATAACAAATACAAATACAAAATACAAATAGTTTATTTTCTTCAACAAGCTTGTACTACATACTAGTGATAAAAGTGTCCCTTTAAGCAAGTAAATGCCTGTACTAGGACACTCTCCTCTTCCGTAACTTAAATTTACATAAAGGACACAAGAAATGCCACTGTTTACTATTTATAATTTATGACAGTAAAAAAATAAAAAAATTAGATTAAATATAACTTAGTGTGCGTTTTGTGTATGTAATGTGAGGTGAGGTGGGCATAATTATGTGATCTGTGTTATGGGATATATGTTTTTGTAGGATGTGTGTGTGTGTGTGACCTGTATGTGTGTAATTGTAAATGTTGTGCATGAGAGTAAGTGTGTGCATGAATGAGTGCTGCAGCAGGGCCTCAGTGTCCTCATATGATAGTGGTTTTATCCATTGGATTACAAGTTTTTTGTATTCTAGAAATTGTTTGGTGTAGACATATATTTCTTTATTTATTTTATTATAGAGTTGAGATGACCGTTTCTCGTATTGCCTGCTACAAAACCTGGTTTTTGTTTGAGGAATCGGTGCTATAATATCTCTCCTCCTTTTTGACTAGATAGCGGTATCATAAGGCAGCTCTTTGTGTTTTTTCAAAATAGTCTGAACAATGTAAAGTTTTCTCACCGAAAGCAAATCACTTATCTGATAAAGACTCTCGGTTGTAAATCTAATCCTTTAAAAAAACATGATTTTTATTAGGGCTCGTTGAACTCGTTCCACAGTAATAAATTTGGATTTAGCTGCCCCTCCCCAAATTGGGATGCAATACACCAAAACAGACTGCACTAAAGCAATATAAATATCCTTTAATAGATTTCCAAATGGGTCTCCGGTATCAGTAGCATTTTTTGGAACAACATATCTGTGTTTTAAAAATCCAGCTTAGTTTACGAATCCTACTTGAGACCTGCTCAAGGTGAGGGTACCAAGATAATTTCTGGTCAATCATGACACCCAAATATTTAGTTTGGGTGACCTTATTGATGTCACAGTCACAGGTTTCGTTTTGAGTGTCACCACATTTGTGAACTTTAATTGTGAGCTCCCTATCTGGTTGTGTGCGATTACATATACTAAAGCATATATAGTTAGTTTTTGAGGTGTTCAACGTCAGTAGATTATTATTTAGCCATATAGAAATTTGGGCCATACCACATGACGCACTTTGCTGTACGTCATCCCAGGAACTCCCCGAGAAAACGACAGCCGTGTCATCTGCATAAGAAAAGACTTTGGCGTTATTAATTTTCATATTACAGAGGTCGTTAATATATATTAAAAAGAGTGTGGGTCCCAAAACACTACCCTGGGGCACGCCGTATAACACTTCTGCATCATCACTGACGTATTGCCCCAGCTTAACCCTTTGCATCCGGTTAGAGAGATAATCTTTAAGCAGGTTGAGTGAAGTTCCTCTTATACCAATGTTTTCTAGTTTGTTCACAAGGATTGGCACAGAGACGGTGTCAAATGCCTTTTTAAGATCTAGAAAGATGGTTAAACATTTATTATTACTATCGAGTTGATTGGCAACTAGCGAGCTTAAGGCGGTAACTGCGTCTTCGGTGGATATATTCTGCCTAAAAGCAAATTGTGTTTTGGATAGTGTTTTATATTTATGTAAGAATTTAAGAAGTCTACTTTTTATTAATTTTTCCAAGATTTTCGATATAGCTGGAAGGACAGATATCGGCCTATAGTTGTTGAGATCGTCTCTGTCCCCACCCTGGTGAACCGGGGTAATAATAGATTTTTTAAGGGAAGCTGGGAAGACACCATCTCTAAAACAGAGATTTGCAAGATGTGTTATAATTGGGACAACCTCCTCACGTATATGCTTTAAAAATCTTGTGGGGATATTGTCCCAGCCAGCGGCACTATCCGACTTTAGGTTCATCAGAATTATGTCTACTTCATTGAGTTCTGTGTCTAAGAGTACAAAGGAATTAGTTTGTGTTGACAGTCGATCAGGTACATAATTAGGGTCATTATTTGCGCTAGGTTGAATTTGTTGGGCCAGCTGTTTGCCAATATTTACGAAATAATCATTAATACAATTAGCTGATTTAATAGGGGTTGATTTAATATTAGTTAGTTCAATGTTTTGGCTTTTAGATTTATTTATGTAGGTTATTGTTTTAATATTTTTCCAAAGCAATTTATTGTTTGATTTTGACTTAGCAAGTAATTCTCGATCATGTTTTCTTTTCATTTTTTTTATGAGTCCGTTGCAGTTATTTCTATACCGATTGTATGTTATTTTATTTATTTCGTTGTGTGGGTCACTCCTAAATGTCTTTTGCAATTTATTCCGATTCTTAATACAACGAAGTATGCCTGGGGTTATTTATGGTTTAATTATACGTTTACTGTTTGGAATTTTAGCTGTGGTAGTGTAAAGATTAATTGTTTCAGTTAGTTTAGTAATGAGTATCTCCGTCAATAAATTGGGGTCGTCGCAGAACAATAATTCCGCAAAATTTTGTTCACGTATTTGCTTTAAAGCTTGCTCGAAATTTATACGAGTAGTGGTTTTATTTGCAACTTGTGTGTATTTTTGCTTACGCAGTGACATAAAAGTAGTGTAGTGGACAGTAACAGTGGTATGAAGGATAGCGATAAATGCGGACGCCTTTTTTTTGGTAATTTTTATCATAAAATGATCCAAGCAATTCCTTTCCCCAGTGGGTCTGGTATGTCCAGGGAGTATACCATGTAATGACAACATATTTAAATAGTTCACTCTACCTAAAACAGATTCTGTAATACAACATATAATAAATTTTGCAGGTTGATTTGAGCCAAGAAAAGTTTTCATTCGAGGAATCTACATACCGTAAGCATACAGTCGAACTAAATCCAGCGAAATATCAGTCACTGTTTCTAGTTTCCATGAAATCGCGTTCGAATTTCGAGCAAAAACAGTGACAGGGGACCATCCCTCTACCAATGACCCAGATATTTTCCCAGAACTCCCTTATACAAAAGACGACAAACATTTTGGAATAATCACATGAAATAGCGCACATCATTATTGTTTATCACATAATCCCGCCTTTATAAACAAAAACAACATAATTTTCGTAAGACAAGCGCCAATACTGAATTATACTCCATCGTTCACAACTTTTGTGAAACACGAACTTACACGCGGATGACTTAGATTTGTGTAAGTAGGATAGGATTATTTTTATTTATATAAATAAATACTTAAATGAGCATAGCCTTCGGTTTACTATTAATCAAAATATTAAAAGAAATAGTCAAAGTTATAAAAGAACAGTATAAACAGCCATGCAAATATCAACACCAACTATCAAAATTAATTAGAAGCACCAAATCTTCGAATGTAAATCGAATCCTTGTCATCCATCGAGACAATCCTATCCAACGACCAACTAATCTAAGTTAGAATCACTCCAGTATTCAAATGTTACCGTGACCACAGCCGATTATAATGATTAAATCCGGAATTAAGGGTCCTACGTCTTCTGGACCTCTATAACGCGTGATTGGGGTACTTTCGGACCCCAACTTTGTATAATGTGTCGGGTGCGAAGTAATTTGTATGGCAATGAGATTAACATTGAGCAGGATTAGGCGATTTTAATTTTCATTTGGTTATATTATAATTTTAGGTTCGCGTCCGTATGATGAAAGGGTTGCCTAGCCCTTGCAGTGATTTAGAGGGAAATTGGGGTAATCATTTGCGGGATTAAGAGGAACAAAGTGTCTTGGCAGATTAATATGAAACTATTTATCGGATGAGGATGAACAATGGCCATCTCGGCAAATAAATGACTCTGTTCATCTAGAACAGACTTCAAATGAAATTCACGTATTTTTTTGCATTCCTTAAAATTAAAATAAATAAATGATTCTCAATCTAATTATGTTCAATTAAATTCAATTTTTATTATTTTCATTCGATCGTAACGTAATTTTTACCAGAACTATATTTGTATCATTATATTATTACTATAGCAAATCAATATTATGTCACCGTTTCACTTGTTACTTAAAGTTGCTAAGGTTGTATCTTTAAAATACTACTAATTCTGTACATTGTGTTTTTTAGGATAGATGAGTTGTACCAACATTAGTTTTTTTTTTTTTTAATTATTATTTATTGTTTAATTAGCAACCCACCTCTATATACTTCGCACGGGTGCAATGTACTGATGCACACGTCAACATCCCAATATTCATATGGTTAAAAACAAAATGCAGTATGAAACTGCCAAGAAACTGGGATGATCCCAAATAATATAGTCACAAAATATCGTTCTGATCATCGCCGTGTGAACGGGCCTTAGAATTAAAAAACAAAGTGATCTAATGTCTTTGGTCCCACTATTTTGTTGAACTGAATAATATATGAAAAAAATGGTGAGTCCTTCTCCATTTGTGGAGTTTGGAGTCCAAATACTTAATTATTAATGTTTTTCAGCCTAAACCACAACTTTATTAATTCAATTTATAAATTAATTTCAATAATCGCAGTTCCTTAATAGCCGAGGAAAGGTAATTGACCCCCGTCAGTCATGGCGCCACGCCGCGCGCCATCAGCCATAATTATTTTGCTGCGCGTAAATTTAAATCTGTGATATCTTTGAGAGTTTTCATTTAAATGATGTGATGTCCAGGCATATTTTAATCTTAATTAAATTGATAAATTAATACCATATTTTATCGGATTAGGATTTATAATATACGGGTCAAAATAGCTTCGGAAATAAAAATACATTTAATGAAATTCTGAAAGATAAAATGGGTTAATCCGTAGAAGATAGAAATATGCTATATCGGACTTTTCTGTTGATTTTGCTAAGATATAGAATCCAGTAGAACATAGGTTTTATCTATCTGTAACAGTTTAGTCAGCACACGCAATGTAAGCGCTCTAAAAGTGCATTTTTCAGGACTTGACAAAACGTCAAGTTTCAGTACTATGTTTATGTTTAATATAAAATAATTATATATATAAACCTTCCGGATTACATTCTCTAAATTATGTTGAAAACTTCATCAAAATCCGTTGCGTATTTTAGAAGAACAACGAGGTCATACAGACAAACGCGAAAAGCGATTTTGTTTTATAATATTTAGAGACAGAGATAGAGATTAGAGAAGACATTGGCAAGGTTTATACTGGTTCCAGTTTTAATTCTAACTGTAATCCTACCTAATTGAAATTCCAGGCACGCCTAGACTTTCAGATTGAATTCTGTGCCTACATAAAATCGTACACTTACAGTCAGCAAAACGTGTTGCGAATTAACGCTTTTTTGTATTCCATTTAAATTATGCTCCATTGTGATAATTTTTTGTGTGGGAATATTATGCTTGTTATTGAAGGTGGGAGGGAGTGGGCTGTAATCTGCCACGCGGGACCAGTGCGGGTTGGTAGATGTCACATGTTTTCGAATTTTTGGTAGTCTGAGTAGAATACCTCCTAGGATATGCCAATTTCTTCGCGATGTTTTCCTTCACCGTTTTGACAAAGTAGTCATAGCCTATATAGTGATGTGATCGTCTGCCAAGTCATAGGTACACCCTATTTATAAAAGTGGGGACAGAGCCAGTGTCACTAACTACAGACCTATCTCGGTACTCACTATTCTTTCTAAGATACTTGAAAAAATATTGAATTATCGACTTCTCAGTTATTTAAACACTAATAAAATTATTGCCGATAATCAATATGGTTTTCGGTCTGGCAGAAGCACAGAAGATGCTGTACTAGAAAAAACTTAAAACAATTGCTGTTTTTCTGGACCTCTCAAAGGCATTTGACACTATCTCTGTCCCTCTCTTGCTCACGAGATTGTTTCAGATTGGGATAAGGGGGTTACCCCTGGATATTTTTAAAAGCGTAACAGTAACCGTTCTCAGGTTGTAAAAATTGATAACCACACAAGTGAAGAACAGTTTCTCACCTACGGAGTTCCTCAGGGCAGTGTCCTGGGGCCCACCCTCTTCCTTGTTTATATAAACAGACTCTGTAGACTGTCCCTAACAAAATGCAAAATTATAACATACGCTGATGACACAGTCTTACTAGTTCATGGAAGTGACTGGGCAGATGTTCGTTTTCATGCAGAATCTGCCTTACGAGACATAACGAATTGGTTAAATAACAACTTGCTCATCCTAAATTTGGAAAAAACAAAATTCATAACGTTTGCACCACGGCTTATATCACAACCAGATTCCTCTTTCACACTAACTGCCCATAGTTGCCTCTTGAATACAAGTGCAGCCTGCGACTGCGCTACAATTACGCGTGCTAATGATATTAAATATTTAGGAGTCATTATAGATAGCACTATGACCTGGAATGAGCAGATTGAGTTGTTGGTGTCACGTGTTAGAAAATTAATATTTGTGTTTAAAAACCTTAGAAACTCCGCAGATTTTCACACGTTAAAAACGGTATATTTTGCACTTGCGCATTTTGTGATAACCTACTGCATTACTGCGTGGGGATGCTCTGGGAAATGCCTTCTACTTCGTCTGGAAAGAGCACAAAGAGCCGTTCTAAAGGTCATGGCACATAAACCTATTCGCTTCCCCACACACGACTTGTATGTTCTTTGTGAAGTTCCTACTGTAAAACAAGCATTTGTGATAAGCACATTATTACGTAAGCATACTGAAATAGAATTTGACCCTAATTTAAATACTCTTAAACGTAGAGTAAACAGAATATGTCAGACAGAGACAGCTAAACTGGTAATTGCGAGAAGACACTATAATTTTTTGAGTCCAGTTATGTACAACAAAATTAATGAGAAATTAAACATCTATCCGCTCTCGTTACGAGAGTGTAAACAAAAAGTTGGAAAATGGCTCCAAAACCTGACATATGAGGAAATAGAGAGCCTCATACAAACCTAAAACAATATTCATATCACATCCCCCGCTTTCACTCACACCCTCTCTCTCTCACACACACACACACACACACTCTTATACTGCTAATTAATATCTAGTTTTAGTTTTATTCGTTATTATTATTATTATTTTTTTGTAACAAATTTTTTGATAAGAAACTCAGTTCTATTTCGCTCCTGGAGTGGGCGCTAATAACTGCGACACAGTTATTTAACTAACGCAGTATTAACGTACACAAAATATGTAAGCTATGTTTTTGTTCCAATAAAATATTTGAATTTGAAAATATTTGAATTTGAATAGGTCTCGAGTTTGAACGCAAGGCACGCACCTCTGAAATTTCGGATTCATATATAATTATCACTTGCTTCAAAAACGGTGAAGGAAAACATCGTGAGGAAACCGGCATGCCTGAGAGATATTTTTCGAAGGCATATAAAGCCAAATCAGAGGCCCATGGCCGGCTTTAAAACTCTGACACCAGGTTAGTCACTGACGACACGAAAAGAAGAAGTCCGTTTTGAGAGCAGTGGTGATGAAATTATTTACACAAAGTGCCTGGATTCGAACCAACAACTCGTAAGTCGAAGCCATTACCACTGAGCCGACACAGCTCCCTTTTTAAAATAAATGTCTTTATTTTATTTGTATCTTGGAAATACAAACAAAACAACAAAATTTAATATCTAAGACCGAACTGAAATAGAGAGCGTGGTGGGTCGAAATCGGCTTATTATTATAAGCCGGCTCCAGCTTTCTAGGGAGTAAGGATTTAGGGCTTATAATTTAGGGCAACGGTATTTTGCTTGGGTCTTGTGTAAAATCGATAGGCAAACCTGCTTGTTTATTGTAAATACATGTTTTATTAAACTTCAAAATATACACAACACACATATTTATAAAGTTAACGTTGTGTTACGTAAATTAAATAAACGTTATTAAATAGTTTTGACTCAGCTTATCGAAGTCAACTGCTGGGCATAGAGATGTCTCTTAAATGTCCCGTCAAATGATCGTCTAATAGAAGCCGTTTGCATGTAAGCGGTCAACGGTTCTCATGATTATATTTTACTAGCTGCGCCCCGCGGTTTCACCCGCATAAGTTTCGATCTCGTAGAAATATCTACGTGGAGGTCGGAAATTATCCCACGGAAACGTACTAACGGGATAAAAAGTATCTTATGTTCTAACCCAGGTCACGGTTCAAATTTCATTCAAATCTGTTCAGCCGTTTTAGCGTGGAAGCGTAACAAACAAACTCACTTTCGCATTTATAATATAAAAAGTTAGGATTGTCGTTTCAAGTGTATCTTTCTGATGAATAATTGCCGCCGGGTCATACGACATTTTTCGGATTAAGATTCACCACAGGGGGTAAGCAGAAACTACCGCCACCTGCTACGTACTTTGCTTACTCCTTTTGCTTCATTTACGTTCATACATGGTCATACACGCACGCGTGAATATCCAAATCCCTTAAAAAAACTTTTCTCATTTAAATTTATTTTCTTTCTTTCTTAAGAAAAATCTACTAGGCCTTGAGAGGGAACAGGGCCTGCGATTCTCCATACAAATGTATTCCCCTTTTTTCTTCCTGAATAATGCATCTAGAGGATTATTTTTTTTTTCATAAATTCAAAATTTGCGCAAAAAGGAAATAACGACGTGACTACATCACGTAGTTATTTCTTTTTTTCAGCAGCTTATTGGTAAAGAAAATATGACCCTCCAAAAATTACGAAAATGCCCCATTTTTACCGCCGTGATTAGAGGAGTACCGGACAAATTCGAAAAGTTTTTAACATAAAAGAAAACGATAGGAACTTAGACATGCTATTTATTAAAATTTTCTTGTATTAAATATTGAATCGGTTCAGTTTTCGAGGAGAAAAAAGGGGAATACGAAACGTCGATTTCGTCAATTTTTTTGTGATATAATTGGTCTGAGCTGTAGCTATCCCTATCGCACTCTACGGGGGCAGACTTGAGGTAAGACGACGGCAATAGTTTCTTCAAATACCTATTTTTTTATTCCTCGCAGGCCCTGTTCCCTCTTAATGTTAATTAGAATTGATTACTTCTCTCAAGAAATTCTTACTTATTCATTATCGAAAATGCTGGCTTATTTATTACAGTAAAACGCGAATGTTAATTGATGCTGTAAACAAAACTTTGAATAACAAAATCATTCACCATAAGATAATTCACTTGTTCAGCAACATATTCTTGATAAAACTTTCTAACAACCAAGTAATCAACTTCATGCAAACAGCAATTAAAGGCCTAACAAACAACCAACATTTGCTTTCAAAGTAACTAAGAACCTTTAATACCTACATCAAGTGTTTAAAACATCTTGATTAAGTCCCGAATTGTAGTGAATTACACGATTCGTGTGAGGGATCTTCGGAGATATGTTTAGGGATGTGCGGATTCGTCTTCGGCGAAAAGTTCGGCCAATTTTATAACCGTTTCATTTTTCTTAATAGATTACTGGCATTGTATGTGTGTTTAATTAGTCGGTAAGAATTTCTAATAATAAGAATTTTAAAAAGTAATGTGCCTTGTGTCCCAGCAGTGGGGACATAAATAGGTGGCCTATGATTATGCTTACTGTCCAAATTTTTGAGGCGCTGACTATGAATGGCAAGTCGTGATTTTGATCCCATTTATTAATTATTAGTAAATAGTAAACCTGTTTTATAACCACTCCAACTAAGCCAAACGTGCAACGTGTGTGGTTCCAAATCATCCAACATTGCTCGCAAACCTTTACCGCTGAGCTTATGTCACTTGATATTTATATACAGCATACAGTAATAAATATTTATAAATATTTTTGTGAAGTCTTATGTGCTATCTTGATTTAAGAATAAAAGAAGCACTTAAAGTACTGCCTACGTGTTACGCTCGTGAATTGGATTCTTCCTGCTACATACAAAGAATGTGAAGTATTTAATCTTATTCAAGGAGGAATATAAAAGGATTTCGGAGTGTGATACTAAATCACGGCGCACGCCGATGTATCAGTTTGATTTTACTCGATCGCTTTTAAGAGTGAGAATGATTTTTCGATATTCTTCGCAATTTAAGAGAAAGTATTGAAAATGTCAGGAAATAATATATAATAGCAAAAAAAAAAACGGGCATCAAAAGCAAGCAAAGTAACTTAATCAAAGCTGTACGAGTATCTGTACAGTTGCAGTTGGTTCATGCAGAACCATATCAAAATAGCTGTATCCACCATCTGAGTTCCAACAACTGGCCCTAGATCGGCAGCTGATCCAATCAACACCTAGCGTTCGTTCCCAGCCCCGTATCTCGGCCTCGGCCAATTCAATTATTGCCCTTCACTATCACTCGCCCACAAACACCCACACGTCATTCTAAACAAACTAGTTAAACTGAAGCATTTATTTAATTAGTGAATTGCGTTCACCAAAACTTTTAGGGATAAACAGTCCTTTGTAAGTGGTGAAGATTCTAGTAAGATAACGTGGTGTTTAGACGCCATTAGATGGATCAAGCAGATTACAATGATTGGTTTATGCAGTGGAAGTCCGTTCTCGATTGATACAGAAACAATATCGGAGAAGCTTTTGATTGTAAGGTTTTTTACTCATAAAATATAGGTGTACTATGGCAGTTACACACATTAGGATATACGTTAGGTAGACATTTTAAAAAAGTAACGGTGGAGTTTCTTGCCCATTCTTCTCCATGCGAAAACTACCTTTTGGAAGGGGCGACTAGAATCATTTTTTTTTTTTAATTTTGACGTTCTAAAGTGCCTTTAGGGCCTATTTGAAATAAATGATTTGACTTTTTGACTTTGAGTTTAATTATCGTGGCAAAAAAAACATTAATAAAAAAAAACATCCGTTTTTATTCAGATGTATTATAAATGCAATAGTCATAGATAATCCAATATCGAAACGAAACGGAAATTTCTTGGAACGTTTTTGATATTACACAGTCTAACCGAGTTCAAAAAAGAAGCAGGTTATATATGGTCGTTTATATGTTTTTTTTTTTAATTATTTTGTAGATATTTTCGTCAATTGTGGACTGATTTTGACAATTCTTTTGGTATATTTGATTTGGTAGAGGAGGCTTGCGCGGTGGTCACGTATATTTTATTTTATTTTGCTGGGGTAGTTTTTGATTTAGCTTCGATAATACGTATTTAATGCACTTTGTGTATCTTCATGATGTTATAATGCTTCCTGTCACTGTTGTTTACATAGCGCGTAGTGATATACGAATTGGTTTGGGGTAGGTACCATAACTAAATAGTGAAACACACTACAAAGTGAAAAAATAATTTGAATTTCGGAAGTCGGTGTCTTTGGACCTGTGTGTTAGTTTATTGCCATCGATTTCCGAAGTTTTCTCTACTCTGACATGGTAATCTAGTACGTGATCGTATACGTTATATAAACCAACGGAAGAGCAATTGCGTGTCCATATTCAAAGAGACTAAGAAACTGCTGTGTAAACTACAATAGTATTATCACAGCTCAACTACGTCTATCTATCATCTTTAGCAATATACTCCCGTAGCTCCTTGAGACTTATGTTATTGCTGGCGACTGGCTTACCCGGCGGTCCATTTACTTAATTTCCTGCGCTCACTCATTCTGTATCATTTGTACCTTGCATTTCTACTCACGGTACACCACTTTACGTTACATCAAGCAAAAAACTTGCATTTCGTATAATACCAACATCAATGATTTTCGACATTTTTCATTTCAAGTTTGTTCAATTATTCAAGTGTTTTATACTCCGTTCCTAGAAATAATACAAGCAAGAAAGTTCTTTAATTAAGAAGTATTTCTTAAAGGATTTTGTTCAGCAGCTGAGAATTCTGCAACATGTGTTACAAAGAAAATGTTCCCAACTTAGCATTCCTACTTATGAAGCGTCTTTAATTTCAACTGTAGCTTATTAAGATCGCAAATCTTGGGAATATCCCTAAACAATCCTCATAATTTAGGTGAAATCAATCCGACTCTCGAGGACGCTTTAAATGATGCGTGCAAAGATTTGTTTCCGAAACATCTTAGCGTAGTGGCCTCCATGTATTTACATACATTTTTGCGTTTGGCCAACATAATACGCTTGTTTGGTTTAGATACATGAAAATCCGTATTATTTCGTATTTTATGGACCGTACATAGGAGAGGTTGGGGAATTATTTAGTGCGTCCCGGTATTGCCCGTTTGTGATACGGAAATTTTCGGGAATTGACGATTTTGCATGAATGCTGAATACTGTCTTCTAGTAGCCTTCTAGTATTAACGTTTTCTAACTTCTGAGAAATGTTGCAGGCTAAAGTGATGTAATAGGTACAGTAATATTGACTATTATAAGTTGGAAGGATTCTGTTGCCGTTTTATGCTAAATTGGTGAATGCTTTTACAGCCAGTGTTCCTACTTTATAACGGGTGTAAAAATACCCTTAACGAAGCAGAGTCACATGTTTTTGCTTTTATTATGTTTTTTTTTTGTACTGGACCATAACTGGGAAATTTCTGGTTACGGAAATATTTAAGGTCAAAGTACCAACGTCTTTGGTGTTTTTTTACAAAAATATGTTATAATTAATGTTATAACTTAACTTTAAATACTCTCACGATCCCTGTACCATTGGATGCACCCATATGCACAATTCTTGTGTGACGTTGCGCACAACCGTAAACAGCGAATTTTTCCATCGAAAATAAAAGGTTTCTCAGCAATTATTTTCGCACGAAGTTACTTCGTTCGATGTAGTATGCGTAGTGAGGGCTTCGTGAAGGGTCTTGTTACACCCTGTATGTTATCACTCCTATTCACTTTCGCTACACCTAAGGGAGTGAATTTCCTAATTAAATCTACTCATTGATATCGTGGATAGACCACAAAATGTATATTTATTATTTTATCAATATTGCTTTGATCCCAGCAGGCTAGCAAGCTGAAGTAAGAGGCCGGTCACGTAAGATTCAGGAATTTATAAATATTGGACCCAACGGTCGATCGCGTCGCCCTCTGGAATGACAAACGCTGGCTAACACTGCTCAAATAAAGTGTAGGACCCAACATATACGATGTTCTAGGTACTGAAAGATGTCCCTTATTTTTTACACTTAGGGTTTATGTAAGAAATGATAATATTGAGGTTGATAAATTAATAGAAGTATGGAATCAAAAGGTTGGATTGTCAACTTAATTAAGTCTACTTATTAAAATTCATACTGTTGGTATAAGCAAGGCACAGTATAGCCTTTAAGGCAAGGTATATTACAGGAGTCAAGTTCATACCGCCATCTCCGTCTGGCCCTGCCGACATATCATTTGCCATTAAGCGGGAACCACTGGGTCGTAAGTTTGGCGCATTGATCGCCTGACATGCGGCAGATGTGTCCAGCCCAATAATAAATACTCATTACTGAGCAGTAAACAAATAAATCTAGATACATATAATGTGTTTATAAAATGATTATACAATATACTTAAAATGGTTTCTAAAACTTTACCTTTCTAATAATAATAATAAATTTTATTTCAGAATTACTTCCATATTTGTTAGTAACAATGTTCTTAACCTAGTGTATGGCGCTGGGGCCGCAGCGTACCCGCGCCATTAAAGACGCACTTCGCTTTCTTATGACAGCGTGAAAGCCGTCCACGCGCGCCTCCGCGAACATACCACTCGCGCTGCAGTACCGCGGCAACCCTATCAGCACCCTGAACGCGTTATTATACTGTACACGCAGGGCGTCGTATGTCCTGACCTTCACTTGTTCCGTACACCGTGCGAATCTGCGAGCCAACATATTACAGCGAACAGACAACGCCCTGCGTTCCCTATCCACATCCATATCATCTTTTAGGTCATCGGTGACCCAGTGGCCCAGATACTTGAAATGAGTGACTTGGTTTAATGGTGTACCATAGAGTGAGACGGGAGGTACCACTATGACCTCTTTTCTAGGTGCTTTAAAAACCATAACCTCACTCTTTTTTACATTGTATCTGAGCCCATGAGCCTCCGCGTACTCTTCACAAATACGGAGTAACTTGCGCAACGCACCGATTGAAGGGCTGAGCAGCACCATGTCATCCGCGTAACTGATGTTATTTACACAAACACCGTCTATATGACACCTTTATGACACCTTTACTTAACTTTAATAAAATAAAATTTTCATCATCGTAATATTATTTTCATAATTTTCTAGGGATTGAAAAACAAAACATAACGTATGATTTATGATATGAAAGATATTTGAAATTCAAGATATCTTGAATTTCAAATATCTCACTCTCACTAGACATTTTTGAAAACTTGTAAGTAAAAGTAAAGTAATATTTTAGCAAAGTACCTATAACATCAATTTTCATATTGTAACTTAAAGATCAACACATTTTCATTTCAATAAATTATTTTCATTTTCATTTAAATAAATACACCGTCTTTTATTCGTATTTGAGAAAAAAATCCGCGACCCGAAAGACAGAAAAACATGTTACGTGTTGTGAATGACAGAATTTTGAAATTACAAAACAGAAAATAAAGAAAAAACTTTTAAAATTGTACCGGTCAGGACTTCCGATTTCGTGTTGACGAAAATCTTTGCTGGTTTCAAAAGTTTTGGAGCACAATATTATATCAAGATGGCAAAGATTTTGTTGTTGTTGAAAAGAAAGAAAATACATTAAATTTATTTAACACAGACTAATAATTTTTCAATTTATACAGCAGATAAAAAAATAAAAATAAAATGTGTAAAATGCGATGTAAGATTAGCAGGGGAGTGTGCTTCACGGCTGCGCCAAAAAAGCCCAGAACAGCAAAACTGCCACACATTATAAGTGCCTGAAGCTGGTTTTCAACTGGACCTTAGAGTGTGATGTGACGGATGTAAATCAGTTTTATAACGTGTGTACGCATACTTAAATAAAATAAATTTGTATCAGATAAAAAAAATAAAAATAATAACGATTATGTAGGTACATAAAATAGTCTGATTGTACATAAAATTGCAAAACAAAAGAGTGTAAACAAATGAGTAAATGAGACGGACGCATGATAGACCATTTTAATATGTAAATAAAGATATGCTTCGAAACGAGTCAGAACAATAAACCAGCACCCTAATTACGTCGATCAATCGGAATTTGAATCGTTTTGAAACAAATTGCTAATCCATTGCTTCACAGGTTCGAAAAATATATCTGCTCAACAACGTAAATGACGCAATTAATGTTGTTATCATTGTCATAATTTATTAATCCGTGCACTTCATCGCACAATACGCATCAAGCAGCCGAGTGCTGCGTACTGATCACGAACAGTTTGCAACTTTTTTGTGTTTTAAACTTGTCTAAGTTTGCATTGAGATTGATTCAATATGGATGGTCATAAATAACGTACATGTAATATGAAAGTCAGCTAGACATTGTTGGCGAAAGTGGAATAGGAAGCAAAAAAAATGCGTACATAAACGAAGAAGATAAGGATGAAAGGTAAGCGCTAGTCATTATTAGTGATATTTGCAGAAAAAAGTCATCATGAATTCTTTATAGTGTGAAAGGTACCTGACAATTATTAACTACCAACTATGGGGACGACAATTATTAACAGAGCTTTTATACATATGATACCTACTTACCTACATTTAACAGCAAAATTGAGATATCAGCAGTCACAAATACATGGTCGTGTTATTATTAGCTATCGTAAGATTATCCTTCACCAACGCCATCATTATATTTGACAGCGCAGCAAGTGGCGTCGTCTAGTTTTTTTATGAAATTACTGGAATCACCGAAAATATCGGATAAGAATGACACCGGCTGGTGACAGTCACAATAGCAGAGCGTCACATCGATGGTTACGTAGCGGTTGTCTTCTGATGACAGAAGAGGATGTGAGTCGCTGTCGTCAACGATGAACACAATCCTGATGATATTGAAACTGCTGAGCCACTAATACAATGACCACGTCTGATAAAGGCTATACTGTGCCATTATATTGAGTTCAAACGTCCTATCTATAGGCCTACCGCTTAACTGAGACGTTTCCTGAGGTAGCTGCGCGGTGCGGGCGGGGTCGGAGACGTGATGCGAGAGCTCAGTGATTCGTCAACTTGTGACAACTGTCACCCCTCCCGCATCGGGCAGCTACCTCAGCAAACGTCTCAATTAAGCAGTGGTAACTGTTTCAACAGACCACTCCTAAATTCATTATAATTCTTTGGTTTCCTAAGTACTTTATCATTGTTACAATTTGAACTAATTACGCAAATAGAATCAGAATTCATTGTATATTGCCGATAGCCAAGTGAAATTCATCCCGATTATACATTCTGTTTGATCAATATTCCGTTTGATCAATATCAATATTCCGTGTTAAATTGTTCAAAACAATGCTAGTCCGATTTTGCCATATTAATTCTAAATCATTATTGTTAAGCTGAAATCAGCATCATGTTGTATTGTTAGTTGGCATATATTATAGATTTTGGGATATATAATACGTAGTTAAACTATTATTATAGATAAAGGTTTTTTAACCTATTATGAAACAGCAGATGGAATTAAGTGTGTACCTTTACAGGTATGGAGTTTGATGGCATCAACGGTTTCATGGTTATACCTTGTTTTTGTATTTTTTGTAATTTTAGATAATTACATAATTATTACGGCAATGTTTGTCTCATTTACTTAAATACTAAAGAATGCTGACCTGTTACTAGTTCCAGCTTAAAACGTTCAGCTCCTTAAGTTCTGAGTTGAGCTGCACGATAACTGACAAATAAGTGCACTGACTGGACAGGTTTACTCAAACATGTGTGGTTCTTTCCTCAAAAGACCATTTCAGACACGAATCTATATGGTCTTCACATGATCTGACCAAGATTACGACTGGACTTAAACGTGACTGTGACTTCTGAATTTGTTTTGGCCTTTCTTTGCAGAGTAGTCAGATAAGAAACGCCGACCTCATTTTAAATATGATTACAAACGTACTTACAGAAATATCGTCATTCTTTTTCTTAGCGTGTCGATGGCAATCTAAATCGGCCCAGAATTTAACTACGTGTTCGACGCCATCACTAGCGTCTATCAGTTCCCGTAACGTCCAGCTGACAGGACACGTAGGATATGATAACAAGTGTCCCATCGTTTGTGGAACAGCACCACATTTACACTCCAAGACGGAGTCGTCTATGAAGGTCCATCTGAACAGATTTTCCTTGCTTGATATAACCTCGATCCGGAGTCTGATTAAAGACTTGCACCATTACTACCGTTAATCATTTTAATCAAAGTCATTTATCATCATAAATTATTTGTCAAATCTTCATTTACCACGTTGACATCTTTATTTTTCTTCTCACAATCTCCCAAAAAATACAAAAACTAAGTCACAAACCTTTTACCAAAACCCTAATACTTACCATTCTTCGAGACCCATTCAACCGTACACAATAAATTCCCGGTCATTTGTCGATATATACTCGTCGAATAACCAACCAGAAGCATCCCCACGCAGAAGATTAATCGACCGTGAGAAAAATGAAAGAGCGATGTTACCTTACGAACGTGTCGCCATTTATTATGCGAGTGTTCCATTATTACTGCGTACATGCAGGCTGGAAGAACGGCCAGCAAAATAACGGTCAAGGTCATAGAAAATGTTTTAGGCTGAACATTGTACGGGTTGGGATTTCAAATCCGGGCAAGTACCAATGTGACTTTTAACTTAGAAAGTTTCATGGACATCACTAAGATCGGTGAAGGAAAACATTGTGACGAAACCTAGGCTTATAAATGCACGTATGCTCCAAAGGGATAAGCAGAGGTGTACCTATAGTATACCCGTATTTCCCCAGTAATGTTTAAGTCTTATGTAATAGGGGCGAGCCTATTGGCACAAACCAGGCACAAATCCAGACTCCGGGCTGCTACTGAGAAATTTCAGATAGAAAAGCCCAATAACACTTTGCTCGACCTGGGAATCCAGGACCTCATGCACTGCAGTAGTGCTGGCGATCACTAGATCAACGAGGCAGTCTTATAATTAATACAAGTATGATATCGCCAAACTTTCTTGAGCAAACGTGGTGAGGCTGGGATTGTTGGGTGGCAAAAATGTTCACGGTCGAGCGGTCGTTGGAATCTGTTATTGACATGATCTACCAATGCAGCTGTTTTGAGTAGTTTTTATGTGTTAGTAATATTAAAAGCTATTTATATTTTTGAAATTAATAGGTTTTGTTATATTTTAGTGAAGACCAAAAACAAAACATGTTGTTTTGTTTTTGTCTACAGAACTACAGAAGTTTCATGAACAATGGTTTGTTTTTCAAAACTTTTCGCACTGTTTAGTATTCATGTTGAAGAGTTAATAAGGGGGGAACATTTTAATTTAAATGAGTACAAAATCAACTGTTCAAATTAATGTTTTATTCTTTATTAACAAAACGTTCAAAAAGTAAATACTACTGCTAATATTTATTGCAGACGTTCATCATTAATAAACAACGACAGCAACTATCCACTATGGTAAGTGTAAAGTTTCATGAATATCCTTGAAGTAATCGAGTTTGTTCGTGCTCACTGGCTCAAATTTTCGCGGTTTGCATTATGAGGTGAGCAAAATTGCAATTGAGATCTGAAGTTTTGGTGACAGTGTCGGAACTTAGTGCAATGACTTGTTTAGCATAAAAATATACCAAGGAAGAAGCTTATAGATAGATCCTACATTTTATTTCTTTCCCTCTTACATGTAATTAAGAGTGCTTATCCTAAAAGTTCGCAAATAGCTGTCAAATATTTACCTGTTTTAATTAATTTGGCAATATGGGAATATGAAATGTGGCTAACTAACTAACCCTAACTAAAATATTGATTACGAAATGCAATAATAAATTAATATCGTAACACCGAATATTGCCATATTAATCAAAACAGCGAAATATTTGACATCTATTTGCGACGTTGCCCACTTTTAGAATAAACGGTCTTAATGTCGATATGTTGCTGTTTTCACAAGTAGCTTAAAGCAAGTGGCTTAAATAAGTTACTAGGTCTGATACCTGATTTATACAGATTCAAATAATTTATTTGTTCATATGGATTAAATTCGGAAAAAAGGGATTTCCATTATTAACGTTGCTTATCATTCTGCCAAGCCTTGTGTCCCACAAACAAAATGCGCATTCCCCAGCCGGAGAACAAAGGTTGATATAAATTCACACTAATATTCTTTGCGTTTATCATCGCTTTGTTTCCCACTACAAACCTAACTGTTATTGCTGCTACAATTTTTATTGGAGCCAATGTTTTTGTATGAATAAAAAGGCCTCTGATTATTCTAGGTCCCTTTTGTAATGGATCGACTTCTTAGGGTGATTTGTCATATTCTTTTTTGTGCCTTTGTCGACGATTCTGAAAGGTTTTGGAGATGTAGATGCGGATTGTAAGGAATAATTGTGTGTATATTATATACACACGATATATACCTATGTTGAAAATATTGTGTAATATAACTTGTATTTTAAGAGTGATGCCGACTAACTTGGTACTATTTAATAGCACTTAGTCTAATTTCATGAAAATCAGTATTAAGAAAATAATTCCAATTTCGTGTGTCTTTTCATTATTCTGGCTTTAACTTCTTAGTAGGACACAATCTTGGATGTCTTTATTTGATTTCTAAGACCTAAAACGATAAGCCAGAATCATTTAGAGAAAATTGTCCGAGGCACAGTACAAATATTCCTCACAGTTTGCTAAGCGAAGTTTGCGTAGGACAGAATTAATTTCTTCATTTTGTTATTCTGGGGCGTAATTTGGAACTTAATATTGTGTCTTTAAATTACTTGTTTGAATGAACAAACTACAAGAAGTTTGTTCTCATATCTATATAAGCTACTCGTTTGATAACATTACTTCGTTGGAATTTAAACTTAAAATATTAGGTAATGACTGCCTCGTTGATGCAGTTATCGCAAGCGCCCATGCTGAGCTTGAGGTCCTGAGGTATTGAGTGTTTCCATCTGAAATTTCTCAGTAGCAGCTCCTAGTCTAGATTTCTGCCCGGTTGATGGCAATAGGCTATCCCTATGAGGGGGACATGGGACTTAAACATAACTGGCGAAATGTGGGTGTACTATAGGTTCACCTCTGCCTAACCCTTCGGAGCTATATAGGTGCGTATTAGAAGTCTATGTTTTCCCACAATGTTTTTCTCCTGATGTCTTTTATTCTTCCAGTGATGTCCCAGATAAACTTAGAAAGTATATATGAAAAATACATAAATACTGAAAAAATCACATTGGTACTTGTCCGTATTTGACCTTCGCTTCGGGGAAAATACAGGCGTGATATTATCCTATTCTATTAAACGAGCAATATTTGTATAAACATATTTGTTATCACGTTCTCGAAAGCGGCTCTAACGACTTCAATGAAAGTTGCAATATAGGGGTTTACGGGGGCGAGAAATCGATCTAGCTAGGTCTCATATCTGGGAACATTCGTTTTCTCCGTATTTTCACCCGAGCAGAGTTCAGTCGCCCAAAGTTTAGAGTAAGATGGCTACCTTAGAATAATGACATAGCAGCATGGAATGAGTAAGTACCTACTATCATGCCAGCATGGAATTAGTATGTACTATATATGGAATCAGTGTGAATTATCCTGTATTATCAAATGAGCATTCTCCATTTACACCCAAACAGAGTTCGGTCGACCAGATACTGTCATGTAATATTAGGTTCAGTTTAACCTTAAATTTTGTCATTTCAAAACGAATTAACAATTATATTTGAAACTTTTCATTGAAATGTGCCACTCTAAAAAATATTTTAGTAATAACAGATTTTAGATATTCAATAGTTTCTCAAGGGGTTAATAGATTTAATAAAATTTTAAGATAGTCTCAGTCTATTGTGTTCAAAAGCTTTTTACTAGAATTTTTATTTGAAGTAAGTAATCGAATAAAACTAGCTTTTCTCGTTAAGTGCACACAATACCTCGCGATTTATGTCTCATAAAATAAAATAAAAATCTTGACAGTAGGTGAACGATGAAAATGGTTTTACTGAAGAAATTTGAATACATCAAAGTCTATAAGTACTTAAAGACATAAGCAATGAAGACCTATCAACAAAAGACAAGATGATTTGAGTTTTTTTTTTCTCTGGACCAAAATTGAAGTCCATGACTAGTGACTTTTTAGGCTTAAGAATGAAGTTAGTGGATACTGGAAAAACATAAGGAATACTAATACAAGGTCGAGTCATAGAATAAGGATGTTTAGAACACTCTTGCTCCGGATATTAGTCTACAGTTACGGGGCGTATTCAGTACATTCAAGACGGCATGCGTTCTGCGTTCTGTGCTCGATCATCATACAAATTGAGGGTCCTGTTTAGGCTAGGTCAACTAAGGTCTTTGCAGTGGGGATAGAGAGACCTCCGCTGCAAAGACGCATGTGGAAGGGGGATTACTACTATAGTAGTATCAGCGCACTACAAAATAAAGTACATGAGTAGGAACACTTCTATACGGATTTCTTATTCTATGGTCGAGTGTAGAGAAAAGTGCTCGCTCAACTTTTGATATATTGACCTCGATATTATGTACGACTAGGATACATTACGTTTGCTCTGCGTGGCTTAGAAGCACGCAGACTTTTGGTGCAAGTTACAAGAAATAACATTTCAAGTCTCTTTGATGTTCCCCACATCAAAGAGACTTTAAGTGTAATTCTGGAATAAAAATATATCTATAATAATGTCAGTGGTACGTAATAAAGCTATTCTAAAGATTCATGCACATACGTCAGTCCCGTCCATCCATTCACGTCCATTAGTCCCGTCCATTTAGGGAAGGATGTGAACAGATAGTCGGCAACGCCTATTTCGTTCGTAGTAATGTAAGTTTTGACTTGCCGGTGACGCGACGATGACTGACGCGCCGTGACTGATATGTGTAGCCAACGTCCTACAACTTCTACGTAACTATATTTTTTGACGTCACTGGTCGGTAACTTGACGTTGACGAGACTGACGTGTTTGCATGAACCTTAAAACAAAATATAGCAATGAATTATTTCTGAGAGTGTAACTGTGTTTATTAATCTAGCGTTTACATCTTGACAGAAGACGAATAAATTCAAAAGCCAAATGCTGGGGCCACATCTGCGTCTATCGTGTCGAAGCTTCACATAGTGATACGATACACGCGATAGTGGCGCGATAGTTCGGGCTGCGTAGCACTTATCGCTCGGGTGGCGGTACATAATAAGCGTGGCGCTTGATCGAACTAGCGTTGGTTATTTCGACTATTGTTTCCGGACTACGTAGATGCTATGTCGAAATAATGGACCTTGGATGATTGCACGATAATTTGTTAACATTATGAAGCCGCTAAAGTGACCACCGCGCTTCGTATGTTTTGCTCGCTAAAAAGTTATCTAGTGCGATAACTTTTAGCGAGCGAAACATACGAAGCTTCGGCATGCATTGCTTTGTCACGATAGATGCAGGTGCGGCCCCAGCATTACAATTTGACGCTATACCTCTCATAGTACGAAATCGCTCACCGCAAAGGCACAAAAAATGTGATATATGTTATTGTCACCATGCATTATATTAAATGTGGTTCCCCTAATGAATACTACTCCTCTGAGGATTACAGGTGTAAGAGGAACACACACTCTACTGCTGATATATTACTTTTAATATTATACACGGCCAGGACACATTATACACGCACTCTCCGTCTTGAAAACACGAGAGTGGGTACAAGTTATGGGAGATATCAGAGTGGTAAAAGATGAGCATACACATAATAAACGAAGACTAATAAATAAACTAAGCTAGAAATCGTCGCGTCAGACTCCGTAAAAAAGGGCGGGCCAAGCTGAAAAATAAAACGACCAATGGTCCACATTAGCTCTGGATTGCCAGCACTAGGACGAGTCATGGGGAGAGGTCTTTGCCCAACTGTGGGATGACACTACTTTTTTTTTTTTTTTTTTTTTTTGGGTGGGAAATTATCAAATAACTTCTCCCGCTCTGGGTGGAGCGGGAGGGCGTGTCAGACTCTTACTGACTAAAACCCACCCGTGTTCCTTCCGTTGCCTTTACGTTGCCAGGGGCCACGGTATCCCTTTCGGACTTTCCCGCAACCCCGGCAGGCATCGGTCCTATCGGACCCCTTCCGTTGTGCTGACATCTCTTTGAGGCGCGCGTGGAACACAACGCGCCGTCGACCCGGGCCTGGTTCTTATCGGACGGCGAGCTACCCATTGCTCACCGTCCGCAAGCCCGCGCCTACGGTGGCCGGGAATCGGCCTGCGATTCCCGACGCCCAGGGCGTCTCCTGCGGCGGCTAGGGGCGTGAGGGCGCGAAATTTGCCTCTCCCTCACGCGTTCTGCCTCCTCCTTCGCGAGCATTACTGCTTCGCAGAAGGAGGTGACGGCCTCCCATGCCCTCTCGCTCCGTACCATGGCCTGGACTAGGGCCGGACGCGAGAGATCCCCGCCGCCGATCGCCTCCACGAGGACACGGCGATGCTCTGCCCAAGCCGGACAGACCTCCACCGTATGCTCAACCGTGTGGGATGACACAGGCCTAACAGTAAGAAGTAGAGTCGGTGTTCTGTGAACTGCCGTTAAACTGTTGAGCTTCTAAAAGTGCTCATTCTCAGCTAATTCTGTTATTTTACTTTTATTTTTACAATGAGCTTTAACATTCGAAATATTATAAAAGTTATACGCTGATTGAAGTATTTTGTAAAAAGAATATAAGCGAATATAATCAAAAAAATAAATAATATATGACCTTAACTGTCACTAACGAGACACAATAGAATTTTTATTGATTGATTGATGTTTAAAGGTCTTTATTAACAGAAAATGGTTAATACAAGTTAACAAAAAGATCTTATTCTAAATGTAAACTAACATAATCCGAGCGATGTTAAATAGGCTAAATCACCTCTCTTAACATACAACATGTATGATTGTTGGTGTGACTACTAATTTAATCGATACATAATATAAGATTGTGCTGTTATGTAGGGTTTGCAGACCCACATTTTTAAAGAATTTTTATTACTATCGACTTCTAAAGGCAAATCGACTTCAAATTAGGCAGCTATTGAGCGACATAATTACATAAGACAGTCACCCAAAATGGCCGCCACAAAACACACAAAAATTATCTTTCAGCGTCAATAACCCAACCAACCCCTTACGTATTTCTTCCCGCTGGGTCCTCTTTCTTTGACCAACCCGATATTGTACGAATAATACGCAATACCTCACCCTGTTGATAAATGGACACACGTTATGTTGATAACATCGGTGATATGTTTCACGTTTTCCCCCTGTCATTTTATTCTTGGAGGATAAGCTGCGATTTCATAGCCATTGGACTTTGTTGAAGAGTTCATTCAAAAATCGTGGCTTTGATTTAGAAAATATTAATTCCAGAGTGAAGACTTGAGATTTATGTGTTGTATAGTTTATCTGGTATGTTTATGTATGTGTGATGTGTGTGCGGTTTGTGGTGTGTGTGAGGGTGTGTGTGTGTGTGTGTAATTATTCCTATTGTGCGTCGTTTGATTCAGTGTCAGGTCAGGGTATTTATATTAATTAATCGTTCTGAGTCATCATAACCAGTTTTACAATATTTTCTTTGTTATTTTTTTATAACTGAATGAGGTACTATTTTTATTTTCACAGAGCTTGCAGACCGTATTAATGAGAGTAAGCTGGGGAGTGTCGAGCTAGCAATGAAGTGTTGTCGGGTGTTGGGATTCTATAGTTTCTATTACTTATGATTGATGTGTAGTCGGGTCTGCTTTTAATAGTTTTGTGAGTTTTGGTGCAGGCAGAAAGAATAATAAAAAGCTCTCGTTTACGTTTACGATAGAGTAAGTCAGTAGAGAAATGGTATGGCTTCTTAAAAGTTACTTTAAGTAGCGATCTCTGTGCTCGTTCTACTTCAATCAAGTAGGTATTTCCAACACTACCCCACAAGCTGACGCAATACTAAATTGTGGATTGACCAAGCGGTAGATAAACTGTTTGTAGTGTGTTTGTGGGTAGACAGTCTCGTGCTGTACGCATGGTGTGAATGAGTTTTCTTATTCTGCCAGAAAGGTTGGATATATGTTGCTTAAATGTTAGGTGGTCGTCGATAATAATACCGAGCTATTTAATGGAAGTCGTACGTTCAAGAGGAGTACAGTCACAAGGGGAAGCGGAATTAATGCTAGAAGAGTGGTGATGCCGTTTGAGTTTTAGGTTTTCCGGAGGGTTTGAAGCGGCGGTCTTGGCAAAACAATATTATTTTGTTTTACTTCCATTTAGCGTGAGGAGGTTTCTGTCCAGCTTATTCGCGATTAATGGCAATCCCTCTTCTGCTAGACAGTGCGTGGCAGCATCTACATCGCCACATGCGAACTACGCATCAAAGACCTGACGTCACACAAAATCCTGACGTCATACAAATCCTGCATCGCGCAATTAGAATTCACCGCGTCAACGACATATATAAGACTATCCGACATCAACCATTGCGCAGTTGCCCGCCAGACACGACACCCGTCTGGTCGGAGGATCCTCCCTTTTCTATAGAGGATGAGTGAACTTAACACCCTGTTCCTCATACCGTAAAAGTGTACATATATTCCCACGTTTTCCCGTCAAATATGACGGCTGTATCATCTGCATAAGTTATAGTCATATGTCAGCATTATCCAAAGAGAGTTTTAGTATATCGCTAATATAGACAATAAAAAGCGGGAGACCAAGTACACTGCCATGTAGAACTCCGAATTTAATGGGGAGTTGGTCACTAGTAAAAGGGCTTACTTTTCTATACTGTGTCTTTTGATTGAGGGTTTCGTATTTTTTTTTTTTATTACTGCGCGGTGAAGAGTTTTGTTCATTATTGTATTAATTGTTTTATTTTACTACTTGTCTCGCATTATCATCTGCCTAGCCTCGTTCCAACTATGTTGGGGTCCACTTCCAGTCTAACTGGATGCAGCTGAATACCAGTATTTTACATGGAGCACCTGCCTTTCTGACCTCCACAAACCAGTTACTGGGTATCACGATACCCCTTGGTAATACTGGATAACTCATCTTGCGTCAAACTATTATTCATTATATAGTATTATTATTTATTTATTATATTATTTTGCTCATACCTAGTTACCCTGATGTGTAGTTTTACTTGAAGCTTAATACTCATGTTACAAAGCGTTGTCAGAATCTGGCTTGTTATCTATATTAATTAAATCCAGCCTCAATGGGATCATTTTGAGCGACTCGATTGGAAGGTCTACTTTCAATTAGTCGTAATAATAGTGTAGACTTACTATTCTATTTTGATATATTTGATCTGATTCTGTCTGAAGTATGAAACATAACTCTTATAGAAAAGCGTGATAATCTTTCGATTGATCTTGGTGCGTAGGCGGTCTATGATATTATATGTTATAGGATTAGAGGATCAATGAGATGTCTATCAAAAAAAGGGATTCATGTAATAGATTCTATCAGAATTCCTTTTCTATGAATGTAAATATTAGAATGTACGATAGTTATGTTTGAAGAAATTCAAGCACGTGTAGTTTTAAGATAATTTTTAGTACGTTTATGTAAAAGTTTTGATACGTCTTTAAGAAATTTTCGCCTTTAAGATTACTAGCGAGAAGAAAGGTAAAGTTTTTCTTAATGTTCTTGATTTCTTTTAATTTTGTTTAATGCTTATGCTACTTAAAAACAGTTTCCAACTTCCTTCTGAGCCACACTATGGAAAACTTAAGTAGTTATTTCTATTCTAACCTCATTTAAAGCCAGTTAACCGTTTATTCCATTGTTAAGTCTTCCGTTCTAATATTACACATCAAAAACTAAACAATTTGCACTAAATAAAACCTCTGAAGTTTAAAATGCTGATATTGCGGAAAGGTTAATTCCGCCTATTGTCTGCATGAAAATTGCATTCCACTATTTCTATAAAAAGTCCAAATTAACAGGGTGAGTTTCGACAATGGAAATAGGATCAAATGTTTCAGGTAGTAAGTGTGTTATTTGGAGTGTGAAAGATAATTTTGTTTTTTGAATACAGTTCGTTTGTTTATTAGGCGTTGGACACACGAGGTAAATTCAGACATGTTGTTCTAGCGTTAACTCGTGGTTTTGCCCTGAAGTTATAGCTTTGTTAGTTCAGTGTTTATTGTGCTAATTTTGTGATGAGGAAAGTTTATTTATTTCTGTATTGCGATTGGATGCAACGGTTATTGTTCAGTGAATGTCAACACGTTATTATCATTAATTATTCAAAGCGCGTTGGTTTTTAAATTAGTTCCCTAAGGTGGTTTGTTTAATGCTTTGTTATGAAAATAAAAGGATTCAGCATCATCTTAAAACTCTGGATATATACTATCCACTAGGTACATTAAAAATAATATACGATAAAAAAGATCATATGCAAACAATATCTAGCAGATAAGTTACCTCGAAATTTAAATTAGATTAGTTAACTGGAGGTGAAAGGCTAAATAATTTTGTTAAATAAATAAAGATAAATAAAGTTATTTATTCTTTGTATTTCATATTTAAAGTTAGCATAGTTTTTCTAACAAGTTTACTGAAGCCAAATACTGTCTGTTATTCTGAATCTCTCAAGGAACTATTTAAAAAGATTAATATTATGACGGTACCTTGCCAATTCATGTATGAAAATATTATGTATGTGAGAAAAAATCTACATATTTTTAATAAAATAAGTGATAGACATAATTTTAATACTAGAAATAAACATAAAATAGATCAACCATTTTTCAGACTATCTTACATACATCTTTTATGGGGTACTGTGTTAAATGTTACAACAGAATACCTTGTGATATATTAGAATTAAATTAAAGAAAATTTAAAGCTCATATAAAAAGAACACTTTGTAAACAAGCATATTACAAATTAGAGGATTATATCATATAAAAATGCTTGGAAACATGCTGGTCCTGCTTCATAGGACAATTTAGAATCTAGAAAAAATCTAACTGGCTGCTAATTTAATTGTATAATATTATTTTATAAAACATCGATTTTACATTCTGTGACTACTTCAACTTCAGTATTTCTTGTTAAAATGTTAGGAATATCGTATATTTTTACAATGTTTGTAAATATGTGAGCACCATGCATCTATCACATAATTAATAAATTTGTCAGTCCTTCATTTTTTATTTTTTTTACCAATCGTGGTATAGTAATCTTATTCTAGGTGCATCGTCTTCATATAGAATTAATGTATACAAGACATTGTGAAAACATTTTAAAAGAGTAACGGTGGAGTTTCTTGCCCATTCTTCTCCATACGAAAACTACCTTTTGGAAGGGGCGACTAGAATCAATTATATTTTATTGTAAATTTTGACGTTCAAAAGTGCCTTTTTGTGCCTTATTGAAATAAATTATTTGACTTTGACTGTGACTTTATTCTACATATGTAACATAACATCACGCCTGTAATTCCCGAAGGGTTAGGCAGAGGTGTACCCATAGTACGGTACACCCACATTGCGCCAGTTAAGTCCCATGTAATAAGGGGCGAGCCTATTGCCATCAACCGGGCACAAATCCAGACCTCAGGCTGCTACTGAGAAATTCCTGATGGAAACACCCAATAATACTTTGCCCGACCCGGGAATACAACCCAGAAAGTTTATGCTCAGCAGTAGCTCATACGACCTCTAGACCAACGAGGCAGCCTGTTATTGTAATAACACTTATTTAGGTATTCGTTCTGTATCTTATTCTTAGAACGAATCTTATATTGTCATGAACCCTTTATAAAAACATTTTCCAACATTCTTACGCATGACTCATAATCATATCAAAAACAAGCAGATGCTTTGATGTAACTTCGTCTTTCGTCGCTTTCATGTCACTCCTTTGACATCTTTTAACTTTGTTGCCTTACCAACATAATTATATACTATATCCATTCAAAAAAGCACTCTACTACTCATCTACAAAGGTTATGTTGGCAAAATCGTGTATGTTTGTAAGAGAGTATCCGTCGTTTGTCTATCAGTATCCTACCCTTCGTTTTAATGCAATACAGTTATAATGAGGATGGACGCAAGGACTTAGCCTTGTTTATATGAAAAGCTCTTTGAATTTGCGACGTTTTTGAAACAAAACAGAAATAATATTTCTTAGAAGATGATAAATCAACGGCAAGCCATGTTGTAAGATATCGTGATTTAAGAATGTGTTGTTGGTTTGATCTTTGGGATTTTATTTGGAATTTACCCGGAATAATATTTATAAACTGTTTGATTTCTGGTAAAATCTTGGATAATTCCAAAAAACCTGGAATGGGCAATATGGCTTTTCATTTCCATGAATATCAAAATAATGAAGTAAAAATAAGTAGCTGCCTTGAGCAGAATATTTAAATAAGAAAACGAATGTTAACCTGTAGTAGAACATTCATAGGTATACATACTAAGATGGTTCTACGAATTTTGAAACGGAAGATGGTACGTGTATTCCCACGCTAATAAGGGGTAACTAGGTCTCAAATACGCAACCTCAAAGGCACGTGTCGTAACTTTCGATGTTCATACCGAGATTTGGAAGTACTAACTAGAAGTTTGACAAAGGGTAATAGAGCATAGAGTAGGTAATGAGTTTGTTGCTGAATGATCGGATTTATATCACTTGGTACGATACGTTCTATGATTGGCTATGGTTATGTAGATCGTAATGTTGTTAGACAAACAGACAAAGATTTTCTAAAAGATAGTCAATAACTCCCTATTTACAACATGATCAATAATGGCTATAATAATGTAGATATTGTGAAATCTCACCAATATAAAGTTAGTATGATAACTCATCTAAATGTCGGAAAATCCGAAAACAGTAATATGGGTCGAGAATCAACCAAAATAAATAACAATAACTACTTAAATATAAAAACTTGTCCATTCATTCATTAAAATAAAGCTATGTACAGAATATACGAACCCCTATCCTTTTGTCCCATTTAATTAAACGAAATACAAATTCCATTAACATTTTTCCTGAAGAAATTTAAATTAGGTAGACAAGAAATAAATTTTCAAGAAAACTGTTGCTAAAATGACAGGCGAATTGCTACAAATATAACTTGGTAATAGAACAAAACAAATTACTCCGGCCTCTTCCTGAATTTCCAATTCTAATCTGTCTGAGCATTATTATGGAGGCAAGGAAACTTTCCACTTAGCACGTAATGAAGGCTGGAAATTAAACTTAGAGAACTACTGGAATATTAATGTCAGTCATTGTTATCTTCAAAGAATTTACCTCCAGTGATGAATTCTATTTTCGGCGGAAAGGTCTTTAAAACAGGTGCTGAGATCAAAGAAACCGGGCGGCTATTAGATTAATTAGGACAACTCAAAATAGTGCTACGCAGTGCTGAATTTGAACTAAGAAAGTAAAAAACCTTTCCTTTAAATTACAAATAGGTAATAACGCAAAACCTTTTTGGATTGTCTTTGCATCGCCAACAGACACTTAAATCTGACATCTATTCGATCCTTGTACCATTCGTCCTCTTCCATTATCATCCCGATTTTTTCCGTACATCCACTTTGATCAATAACCTCTTCTTCTTTGTAAGTGGGCGTATCAAAAAAACTGACGAGACACGTTTCCTGACGGCTGGAGGGCACTTGGACACTGACGTCAAACTTGCGGATCTTTTAAGAGCCAACTCGTTTGGCTTCAAAGTGAATGCGTCAGCGTTTGCGGTCCAGAGCTTGAGGCCTCTCGATTCGCGTCATCCAAGTCAAAACGCGCTGTTGTCACGTCGCCGGCACGAGTGGCTTTCATGTTCTGATTTTTGTCACGAATTTTCTGAACAAGGCATTTTTGTTTTGACGTATTGACTACGAATCGATTGATATAAATGTCGTAGGTATATATCTGCACCCTCGTTCAAATACCCATTCTGTTTGATATCAAAACTGACAATGATGTTGAAGCGGTAGAAACGTCACATAAAGTAATGAAAGCCAGTGGCAAGTGACAACAAATATCTGTCACTTTACATAATATCATAACAACGATGTCACGGGTGAAAATGTTTTCCTACAGTTGACTCATACATAAAATTCGTATAGCAACCAATCCAAAGATTTGATATTTTTGCTCACGAAACATAACGGAAATAACTTTTGATAAATAGTATGTCAAGACCCCAAATTACGTTTTATTACAATTTGTTTTGAACCCGAAAATATCTGGTGATTTATTGAATTTAATTTCCTTTATTTCTGAAATTTCGTTTGCTACCTTATTTGAATAACGTTTACTAATAGATTTGAATTTTCTCTTGTTACAGGTACTGAAATATCTTGGTGAATAATTGACTAGATTTAACAATGAATAAATCTTTTGTTTAGACGATTCAAAACAAGGCAATGTCGAAATTGATTTATTTATTAGTGAAAATCTTCGTTAAGATTTGTGTTCATTTAATGTTCATTTAACCTACATATTCTTCTGTTTTAAAATAAAAATCACACACAAGAACCTAAAAAATTGTTAAGCTCAATTAGCATAAAACCTGTTTTTTATCATAAGCCATCGCAAATCTACTTTTAGACCGCTCTTTAATAGAGGGTCCTCCGAAGAAAATTAACCTCGCCCACTTCCTACTAAGAATTGACACTCTACATCACTTGGCGACACTGAAAAATCTTGGGCCTCATTCTCACTGGTCGGAGCGTATCTACACAAATATTTTATTCCCCGCTGATCTAGGAAAGGGAAAATAAAATTTGTTTTGGTTGGTTTCGCTATGTTTAGTCTTTAGAGATAAAATGTTGTTGTATTTGGGGAAAATGCTGTTATTACTAGATTCCTTTTTTTTTATCACAGAAAAATAAACAAGACCCCTTGATCTTTGGTCGTACAACCATAATATCTAAGCCTTAAATCAGAAGCTTTGGAAAAAGTAGTAAGATAAAATATATTTACTCCATACATCACGAAACATCAATAATTCTTCCAGTACTTACCACAGACAAATCCAATAAAATATCGCACATACAGCTACGTCGTTTACCCCTAAAATATCCCATTACATTGGCACTTTTCCCTTTTCAACCCAATAACTATTTCGCAGAAATCCCTTAAAATCCCGTCTGGCTGCTGTCCAGTTTTCTTTCTTTCTCTGATTTCTTTCTTTTCTTTCCTAAACACTTTCCTGAACACGGAATGTATCGAACTCGAGAAAAATTATAATGAGGTCACGTGCTTCGCTTTTAAGTGAACTAAATTCAATCGTCTTATAGGAAATTGAATTTCGGTTTAGTTTTAAAGTTTTCTTGTCGGTAGGAAATGTTTTTGTAGATTCTTTTAATTTTGTTGGTGTTGTAGTAGTGTGGCTTTTTGTTGCATTGTAAGTTTCTTTTCTATTTCACACGGTCATCCAATCTTGGCTACCGAAATGAAAACTCGCCTGTTTAATTTTCTATTCCAAGAAGTGTATTTTGTCACCGACACAAAAATGTGTCCCAATTTTCCCTTTTAACTTATTGTTATTGCCACTACTAACAACATTATTCACGAAAGTTTTCCACATACACAAGGCGTGCAAAGCCTGCCTCCTTGTTAATTTATAAACGAGTTAACTTATCGACTCCCGCTCCACCGCTGCTGCGCCGTGAACTGGGGTTGTTGCCTCAAGTGCCTTTACGTCAGCTAACAAACCGAGGTGTTCGGCTTCAAAATTCTACGTCAGGACTTTTGAAACGCTCTCCAAGGCGACAAGACGCCTACTTTATATATTGGAGGCCCCAATTAAAGTATATTTTCGGGTTCAAAATAAGAGATATTTTTACGGACTTCAGTAGTGAGAGGTTTTGGAGAGATTTGCCACAATTTGTTCTTGTTTTCATTGTACCGATATTGTTTTCTTGATAAGTAAACTGGGGTAATTATGGAGGTGCCATTATTGAAGTGAAACGGTCTGTACCTGAGAAGCAATATATAATATATATACTATACCTAACAGCAATTCATTAAATGTAGACGATATACAATCTAAAGCTTAGCTCATTATTATAATCCTCATTGTAGTCTTGTCTGTGTATCAAGTTTAGGACTTAAACTCATTGTTGCCGATTTAAGATTATGTGTGTACAATATAATATCGAGACTTAATACTAGACTAGTTTTATAAGCACTTTAGAAAACCGATCATCTCTCGGTATATAAAGCAGAAATAAGCAATATCATAGAAGTATTAAGTCTCTTGAATAAATCAAATTTAATAACGATTTAGGTTTCATGAGTTCTCTGAAATAAGTTTGAGGAGATAGCTCGATTTAGTATTTGTACTTAAGAACGCTACTAATGGTTTATGTCTACTTCAATTTTCACCTTTGCATTACCAACATAGGTGTTCGTTTATTTGTTAACTTGGAGAATTCATGTGAATTATTAATGCTTATTCACGATATTATGATACTTATTTTGACAGAAACATTAACTTAAAAAACACTTCTGTATCTAAATATTATCTATCCAAAAGGTTCCACAGTAATTAGTCTAAGAAGAATTTGCTATAGGTAAGCAGAACTATTGGCAGATGATACAGTGAATAGTTTACTTCTTAGCAAGCGGGAGAACTTATTGAACTGAAAACTTCTTTAGCGGCGTTGTGCACTTTTTTTGTGATGGGTAAAAAATGTTAAACTCGCGTCAGGACACGTGACCTGATCGAAAATTCGTAAGATTGTCATGTTTGTGTACGATAGCGCAATAAATGAATATTGTATTTTACCACATAAATGATAGTACTTTTATACTGATAATTAAAGCAATTCGTGCAAATTATTCCACAACCATTCCAAAATATCAAAAATGCACAACGTTAATATTCAAGTTTTCACTTCTGCCGGCACTCCCGAAGTGCAACCCGTTTTTTTTCTTTTGATGTAACTCCTGTTTACAACACCACTGGTACTTACCTACCTACTTGATGTTCCATCTTACTTGCTTCTTTAATCCAACTGCAACTTCTTTTCTCATTCAGTGTCCTTACACTCCCTATACTAATTTACTCACATCGTATGAGAATACGATAGACCCGTAGTAAGGGTTTTGTATTTTTACGCTTACTAAACAGTACCGTTTGTTTTATCTCAGCCTCCTTATGCTCGAATTTACGGAAAGATTAAGCATTATATGCTCGGATTAACAATAAATAAGTTTTTGGCTTTCGTTTGCTGTATTTGAGTTCGTGGGTTGGTTTTCTAACATTGAATTCTAGGAATTCATGAGCAAAAGTGAGCTGAATACATATTAGATGTTTTGAAGTCAATGATAACAAATCATAGTTCAAAGATGAGTTGTTTTCTTGTTTGATGATTCAGCTTTAAGCATTAATGCTACCATGTTTGGCTTTGTATTTATCAAGAATTTATGAGTTATGATAATTATACACATATTTAGACTTTTATTGGGCTGTACTCATATAATAACCCAATATATTAGTTTACTACTAACTTACTACTTCTACAACATTGAAGAGGCATGTTTTTGTCGTTGGAGCATTTTCCACTTCTCTCTATTGAGTTCGTTATTTCTCGGGCGTCATTTAAAGTATCCTCATTTATTATTTTTAAGGATCCTCGTCAAAATCATTTAAACCTTCACATCGGAGATGGCTGGCATTATCTGACGTGTGACGAACACCATTGTTCCTACAACCCTTTGGGATTAGCCTCATGGTTGTTTGCTCGTTAATGAACACCATTTTAAACACCATGAAGTGTTTTGTCCCTCGTCCTTTTATATGTATGAATCGTTGGCTATTATTGCGTAATTATTATTCCTAAAAATTGTTTCTTCAATGTGTTTGAGTGATTATTCAGAGCTAGACTAATTTTGTCGTTAGAAAAAGAAATATTTCTAAAAAGATCTTATCAATATTATTATTAAAGATCTTATCGATATCAATATGTAATGTTTTGAGATCGTGAGATCTTTTCGCTATGCTGCAAAGGAGCAAGCCAAGTATAGTTGGAATAATATCGCTTCTTCCAAGCAATGCTATTAGTCGTCTTTTCAGAATACACCCTTTTTCTGGAAATAATCATCATTCGGCTAAAATAATATCAACTAAAGTTAACTAAACAGTAATTAAACCACTCGGTCATAAAATTAAATACATGTGCTGTACATATTTTACATTTGAGCTTGTATTAAACAATGGGACCGCAATAAAATGATTTGCCAACGTATGTAACTTTAGGAAAAATATTTGTCATGCATTGTAACATACATAAAATGTAATGAGCGTTGCTTTTTATATTGGTGCTTCAAAACGAAACATAAAAATGTTGCATTTTTTTGAGAAATTATTTGTTTTTAAAAGGTTATCTTTGAATTTATTGGCGATTTTGCATATAGATGGTGGCCATCAACTTACAAACTAACTTTTATTATAAAACCTTTATATTGACGACATGGTTAGCGCAGTGGTTAAGTGATTGACTGCTGCGTTGCGTGTCGTGGCTTCGATTCCCGCACGGGACAAATATGAACTACAATTAGTTGTTCCGGGTCTGGCTGTTTGTGTATGTGAGTTTAAATGTCTGTAAACGCACCCAAAATACAGGAGAAATTCCTAGAGTGGGGCAACGTTTAAAAAAAAAACACCTCTATAATTCGTAAAAATGCACCATTTTCGCACATTTTCAATAGATGAATTACATTTTGAAAGAATTATTTCTCTATTAATTTGGTTTCTACGAAGTATGCAAACTAATGCCAAACTGAAACGCAAATTCCTATTAACTCCGAAAAAGCCTGCCTTTTCCATATCTGCTTACAATATACCCCACCAAATACAGCAACATCATTAGACACAACATTATCAATCAGCTGCATCTCTTTGTTAGTTAGTCGGGTAATGCCCTCGGGGCGTAGCAGCCCCATTTGGCCGTACAAATTAGCACCGTATACGTCCAGTACAGTCGTGATAAATTTTGTCTGTTTTTCTATTATGTGTGGATAGTCTACCATTGCTGTGTACTGACATTCATGAGCATCCTCTTTGAGATCCTTTTGTTTTCTGATTTTGGGGAAATTGTGAAACGTTTTTGCATGATGCGGAAGGAGGAATATACGTATATAACTATATCTGGAATTTGCTTTTGTGAAAATCCGTGTATCAGCTACCTACGTGAATTATTTTGTGAAACTTGATATTTTGCATGAGTATTAATATATATTATAGACTTGAGGAGCTCGTGGCTAAGTAATAATAGCCGCACGGGTCGATCTATCAGGTTAAGTTACGCTTGTCGGGGTTGGTCCATGGATGGGTAACCATCTTTACATGTCGAGACTCCTCAGCACGTTAATCCGTTGGTTCCGGCTGTCATTCGGTAATCTTTGACAGTCGTTATGGGTCGTCAGAACCCCGAAAGTCTGACAACCGGTCTTACCAAGGGGTATCGTATTCCTCAGTTACTGGATCGTGAAGGTCAGATAGGTAATCGCTCCATGTAAAATACTGGTATTCAGCTGCATCCAGTTAGACTGGAAGCTGACCCCAACATAGTTGGGAAAAGGCTAGGCAGATTGATTAATATTTATAGACAAGATCAAAATCTGTAAAAGGAAAATAAACGTAAATATTAATAGATATTAAAGAAATGTTTAAAGGTGAGTGCAAAATCATTAGCGATCTGGACTGGCTCCAGAGACTTTACAAACAGTATAATTCTAAGTAAAATAGTACCATAAGTACGTAGTATTTTCCACATTATAATAACGCTTAGCTTAGCGTACTTTAAATGGCAAAAAGAAAAGAATCAACCTACTGCTGAACTTCAAGCGCAATTTAAAAATAAAGCCGCTTAAAGAATATTAGTTTCCTATATTTATTTTATAAGTGGCGACATTTATTTAAACAATACAGCACAGGACAAAAGGAAACCCAGCGGAGCAAAATCCTTACAAATTCCTACAACAACGCTTATATTGAAATCCTCGACACAAAATTATATTCAACAAGAAAGTGTTTTAAACGTTCTCTTGTATAAATTGCATTGTATGTTGGTATTAATTCATGACACTGTAATGCAACATGCAAGTTCGTACAAAGGGAAGATAAGGAACAAACGTTATGCAGCTTACATGATCTTAACTGTTGCTAAGGTGCTCTTTTCAACTAAGTTAGTATGTTATTTTCAATAATATTTCCATTGAAATAATTAAATTATCGAAAGTTAAGTCCAGTTTGGAGAAAGAAACGTAATGCGTGGGACTATAGCATAGGTAACTAAAGAATTTTGTACCTATCAAAAACATCTGCCTACCCCGCAAAAAAAAAATAGGCATGTAGTTATTTCTTTATTTAAAATCTACAACAACAAATTGAAGTCATTTTCTAACAGCTCAGCATTGTATTGAAATGTCATTTTCACCCCTGTTACTTGTCTGCGAACTTTTAAAAAGCAATTTACTTTAGGCGCTGTTCTCAATAAATTGTAGAACTCCAATTTGTGGTGACATGACACTTACGACGATGTTATCGCCTGAAGTAACATACAGCATTTATTACTTAACCCTACGACCTACGCGTAACGTATGTGTAAGTACAACAAATTGCCAGTCAGACGCCGAGTAATATCAAGTATTGAAAATACTGTGTTCATGTGTCGTCTCTTTACTAGATGTTTTATTAAAATACGTGGTTTTTACGACGTTTATGTATATGGAAGGTTTATGTACTGTGGACGGCTTTCGGATAAAATAATGATGATCGCTTATGCTGTTTAAACTCGTATTTTTACAAGCTAACTAGTATTTTTTTTGGAAAGCTGGGGTTATTTCTGATAAAAGACGATAGATGATAAATTAATTACTAAACTTTGGACAAAATCGTGATAATGTAAAGATATGCTTGTGGGGTACATACCTCCATGCCTACATTTACATTGCAACACAGATACGTCAACAAGGTAAATAAAAGAACAAAATAAGTTTTGAATTGTCATAATTATATTGTCATCAATGTTTTCTCTCGTTTTTCCCTACTTGTTAAATTATTTCTTAGAACCTATGTGTGTTTATCGTTGACTGTAGCTTTCTGTTCTCCTTCTGAATACTAATAAACCCTAAACTGGTGACCCCGAGTAGAACACCAATAAAATTAGTGATAGTAAGTCCGAGCACATCGTCACAGCCGACAAAATACGTTACACAAAGCGCGTGCAAAGCGCGTTTCCACTGTGCACGATATTAACCGTCATTAAAGCTGCCAATGTACCTGTAACTGACCGTTCTCCTTTTGAATATTAAAAAACCCTATATGCTTAATATTTTAATAATAAAAAAGTGCGAATCGTGTCCTTATTTAAATACCGAACAAAGTTTAATTCGCAACGTTTGGTCACGACCCTCGTTGGTGTCGAGTGTGTCGTGAGAGTGGCAAAGTAAATTACTTCCCAAACACAAAATAAACACATCAAAAGATCGTAACAATGTTCAAGACGCAGTTAGATTATACGGTTGCCACATCTATCCCCCAATGGTGATTCGTTTCCCTGATTATTCCTCCAAGTTAGACAGGAAAATAATTTCTTTCATTTAGATACGGCTGTATACTGGTTTTTCTTCCACTCCAAGATTAGCATGGGCAATATTTTGCTCCTGAAAAGTAGATTCCATTATTATAATCGAGATAATGTAAATAAGGAATGAGGAAATGCAAATATCTTATGCTAGTTGCTCTGACCTTTTAAGAAGATATAGACCGTATGAAATATGCTGGCTTATGTAATAGTCTGAACGTTCCAAGAGGCTGTTTCACTTTCATATTGTTTGAGATAGCAATATGAATGCTTGCCGCGTAGCAGCGCTGTAGACAAAACACAATAACTTTTATATGAATTGAGATTAGGGTGTAGTATAAAATATCAATATTTTATTGGGTGTCTGTGTTAGTATTCCAGCCAAAAATATTGGATATGGAGCACGTAGAGGACGTGCTGTTCTAAATATTAATTACGTAAAATATAAGTCTGATGATCCTATGTTTTATCATAAGCACGACGTCTTTATAAAGACGAAAATTAAACTCCCAGACTTCTTTGTAATTTACAAAAAATAAAATTATGTTTTGAGACGAAAATTAAATTGTAAACAGGGGACTTCACGCTCCGTCTAAGCCATTTAGGTCACCAAAATGTTCGTTCTAAACTAATTTAATTTACCCAAGCCATTTATCTTCATACTCCTGATTTTTCGAACAACCAAAGTTATCTTACTTATTTAGGCTAAAAGTTTTAGGCTCATTAACATTAACGGACCAAGTGGGTCAGTTAGTAACAAAAGGCTAAGAGGGTAGCCGGGTAGTCGGGATAGCGTTATATTATTTTATTGGCACATTGCCAGCGGGAAGTCAGTTGCAGGTCCTTCGAGCCGGATCAGAATTTCGATGGCCTGAAGAGACGTCGCACTTATTATATTAGCGGAGGATGAAGGCTCTGCCTATATTGTTTTGTAAATGGGGAAGGAAGCTTCGTTTATTAGGAAATAAGTTTTCAAATTGCTGTTTTAAATCGGTCATAACGTATTATTTTATGTGAAACAATTTTCTCGTTGATTTTGCTGAAAATTATTTTTTTATTCTCGCTGTCTTTCTGTCTCTTTTACAGTTAATTTGCATGTATTTGACTTTATGCAGACCTTTAATTTTATTTTCATTCTGTCGGCATGAAAATAATTTATATCTTCTACCATTAACAGCTGAGAGAAACCCATGGTTTCCTGTTTACTTATTGAACTTTGAAAATATTTGAAATAATATTTATGTCGAAAGTAATTTAAACAAACTTCATTTATTACGGATGATCAAAAGCGAAAACAAAATATTAAAAGGAATCCCGAATGAATAAACTTAGTGAAACAAATCAATGCACAGTAGAATATTTCTGTTGTAGATAGACTTAATTGTACAAATGTTCAGGATGTGCAGGATTCTATGTAGGATGTTTTTGATTCGTTAGGACTCTTTGAAATTCAAATAGAGCAATTTAGAGCCGAGAATCCTTTGGTGGAAACGTTTTCAATCATCAGGAATTCTTACTTTTCCGGCTGCACATTGCTGTTTTTAATACTAAAAATACTAACAGTCAAAAGCCTATATATATTGCAGCAATCTAAAAAGTCCCATTTTATACTGAATGGTGGAGTGAATAAAATCGCAATATGAGCCACGTGCGCATCGCAACATGGCAAATTGAAAAACTAGCGGACCAAGCCGTGCACCCTGCGGGAACCACTTACTTTGACCACCGTGAAATAAAGTGAAACCCAACAATGAGCAATATCGATAGTGTCAAGACGAATATTGGGTTACTGTAAACGATTCCCGCGACATTGTTGCTCTGTTGTAGTGTGGTGGTTTGATGTTTTTGATAGGCTGTCAACTGCATTGATTGGATAGACTCGTGTAATAAATATATTTTCCTGGCAAACATTTTGATAAAATAATAATTCTGGATCTGATTTTTTTGTTTGTTTTTGTTTTTTTTAAGGACGAGATTATCGCATTTGCTTGCCCTGAAAATAACCTTGAATTAACTACACATTTTTGAGCACTATAATTTATTCAACGTTGCTTTTGTACAATATCTTTGAAACTGAAATAAAATAAAAATCTATTTCAATATGCACAAACGCAGTTTATTCAGTTTAAGTATGTTCTTTAGATCTGATCTAACAATATTCAGTAATTTCATAAAGAAGTGAATCCTTTTGATACGTTTGTCAGTCCAGTTTGGAAACTCTACGCGACGCTCAAAGGTGCATAATTCATATATTCCACACGTGCGGGTGCTAAAAACAACCCAACAGTAATGTAAAGAAATCTTAATTCTATCCATAGCAACTGAAAGTTCAAATTTGAATGAGCTTTTGAATCGCATATAGCCTAGAGTTGTTTGCAAACTGTATTAAATCTTGCTACGTAAATTCACGGTCCATTTTAGGATAGCAACGGCTTCTGGTGTTCTTTTTTGGATTCAAACGTTTGGAATGAATAGACACCGTAGGTACAGTTGAACTCAAATTGGGTTTTTCAGTTATTTTCAGATATGTGCAGGCTTTTTACATTCCTGGAAGGAGTGCGAAGGTTTTATAACTTTTTCACGGTTTTTATACCTATCTCTAGTTGATCGGTACTACTATGCCTATTCAGTTTTGTTTTAAAGTGTGTTTCAAACAAGAGCTTCTGTTTGAATATTAGTTTTTGTGACCACACTTTATTATGTTGTACCTATTTTAAATTACACAGGTAAAATATTACACTATTAATGCAATGTCCCTCGTTATCTTAACGCTGTTTAAGATAAAAACCATACCATTACATGTTTCCTCATAATCCCAAATGCGCAAATGAACTTTAATAAGATAGTCGCACAAGACAGATTTGTTTGCAGGCGAAGCAAAATATTATACGTTAAAATATAAAGGCTTCGTTCAGAGTGAATGCGCGAGGACTAGGGTTGTAGCGGACGCATTTTCGGTGTCAGTGCTTAGCGAATTGCTGTAGCGCCCATTGTTTCACCCTTTATACAGTTGTCTGTATAAAGGGTGAAACAATGGACGGTCGATCGCCTGCTAACTATGGACGCAAAGAGTGGTTTCATATATAATCTTTTAGAAATTGCACCCGCCTTAGCACCCGCTTCAGCTACTCAGTCTGGTCGAGGCCAAAAGAGGGTTTCACGTTGCAGAAACTTATAAAGACTCATCGCATATGGGTATCAAATATGAAATTTACACGTATTTTATCGCTCAAAGGGGTATACTCCTTGTGAATAATCTAGTATTAATAGATTTTCAGTATGCGATGACTGCAGACTTTGAAAGATATTTCTTTGGAGAATTCATGAGAATTTCTGCTTAACATAATTATTATTTAAAATCTTGTTGTTTGCTTGTATGCTGTGATTCGAAAATATGTACGTATATTTTTTATCAAATTCGTTAATCATTACTTAAAACGATTTCTTATTTATCAAAAATACTGTACGTAGGGTATGTATGCTCGAAGTATGACCATTACTGTTATACTTAAAAAGTTGCACAGTAAATTGAAGATTTCATCGTATAAATAAAAGTTATACAAAAATGACAAAAAAGTATTTTAATTTATCTGTCTGTGATGTTTTGTTTATACCTTTTTAGTTGACTATTTTGTCGTAGTTGGGTTTTAGTTTTCATAACTTTTATTTTTATTTAAATTATTTTGGGGTAATAATATAATAGGTTGGGGAAAAAGTTTCTTCGCATTTTTTAAGAAAATTCAAAACATTTTTTAACATAGTATGTTTACATTTAACTAAAGTATGTAGGTACCATTTTGTTCGATAACTTTTTGCCATCTTGTAGGTAGGGACATGATCCCATTGCTATAGAAATTTTGGGACTTCTGATCAAAATACCGCGACAAGTGGTTTTGGCAGTCCTCCCGTGATGTTAACCTGACACTGCCTAAAGAATTCTGAAGAGACCGAAACAGGTGGAAATCTGAAGGTGCAAGGTCAGGACTATACGGCGGATGCATTAACACCTCCCAGCCAAACTCTCTTAATTTTTGCTGAGTGGCTAAAGATGTGTGAGGTCTAGCGTTATCATGATGAAAAACCACACCCCTTCTGTTGATTAATTCCGGCCGCTTTCTCTCAACTTCTTGCTTTAATCTCATCAGTTGTTCGCAGTAGAGTTCAGAATCGATGGTCCTGCCTGGTGGTAACAGCTCATAATGAATAATGCCCTTCCAATCCCACCACACACACAGCATCACCTTGTTGCGAGTTAACCCGGGTTTTGCCACAGTCTGTGAAGCCTGACCGGCCTTTGACCACGACCTTTTTCGCACGTTCTTGTCGTACGTGATCCACTTTTCATCACCAGTTATCAGCTTCTTCAAAAATGGTTCGGTTTCATTACGTCGTAATAAAGAATCACAAATGAGTACACGGTTCATTAGGTTTCTTTCAGTGAGCTCGTGAGGTACCCAAATATCGAGCTTTTTTGTGTACCCAGTTTTTTTCAAATGCGCCAAAACTGTTTTGTGGTCAATTCCCAGTTCTTCAGCTACGTCGTAACTACTAATATGCCGATCTTGCTCCACTTTTTCAAAAATGGCATCCATTTTATCCGTAATAGGGCGACCAGAGCGACGTGCATCTTTGACATCAAAATTTCCGGATTGAAAACGCTTAAACCAAATTTGTGCTACTCTCACAGACACTGCACTAGGTCCATAAACATCGCAAATTTTTTTCGCGGCTTGCGTTGCATTTTTACCTTTTTTGTAGTAAAATTTTAAAATGTATCGAATTTCTTCATTAGATTCACTCATCTTGACAGTACGAAAAACAAATAAAAATCACACATTTTCCTAATTTGAATTTGGAATTATGTTCTTTAAAATTTAAACTTTCAATGATACCAAAACCAGCCAGATACACATAGTATAGCCAAAGAGATTTTATTACAAGTTCATACATACTATAATGCGAAAAGACTTTTTCCCCAACCTAAATACCTATATATTAAAAATGTGCTAATTAACCCCTTTCATTTGATACCCATCATGGAATCAATAATATATTATTTTAGTTGTTCGTGACTTTATGTCCTCTAGAGGGCGCCATATTCAATTTTATGAGACATCACATAGCCTATAACCAGCGGACGATCAAGACGCTTTCAACAATACCTCATTTGGAAAATTATGATGACCAGTTTAGAAATTATGAGGGAACAGATGAGCATACATACATACATCATAACCCTCCTTTTTGTTTTGCCGTAGTCGGGTAAACAAGTAACTCTTACAGGATTTGTAACTCACTTTAATTTATTTTCAATCTCTTTGTTCTTCCTCATCACATCATCATTACAAACTATGCATACTATATTTAACAGATCCTGTTCCGATGCCTTTATGTGATAACTCTTCAAGTAAATCAACCGTGACTAGCATAGCAACCGTACCGATTGGCCACGGTGCACCATTACCTAGATATTTATCGCCCCTGGCATCATTTCCGTCGTTTTCTCCATCCACTTCAAAGACCCACAACATCTTCAGTTGTTACGCTTTAATATAGTGTTGCTAAAGGGAGAACGTAAAGGTTTTTGCAAACGTTAGACATTTTATGAGTTGTAACTGAAAATACTTCACGGGTGTAGGAAAGGGTGTTAGCGTCGCCTACGCTTAAGTTAGTTTTAGTGTTCCAAACTTTGTTATATCTGTATTAAAATTCACACACCACTTTTGAAAACTAAGGTGGAATACTTAATCAGTAGAAGTTCTCTTGTTTTGTCAATCATACGTGACGACTATTCCTCCTCCTCGATTATACAAAAAAAAAAAAAAAAAAAGCGTAAATTTTCAAGTTTCTTGCGACCTGGTTAATGTCACTCAAAGACTCTGAAACTTCTTAGCATTGCACAAGGATTTGTCTTACAAAAGCCGGTGTACATCTAGCTCTCACAACTTTTCTGCGACAAATCGCAAGTTTACAACCCACCTAAACTTAGCTCCGGCTCGCATTACAGCCACATAGCGGCCACCTTTACAAACGGTCTTCGTGGTAATTAGTTTTGTACAATTTTAGACTTTAATGCCTCGCTTGTCATCTGTTAGCCTGATAATGGCTTCCTGTGTTAATTTATATGTGGCGAGATATAAATTATGATTATTTAGCTCCGCACTCGGGGTGTTACGTAAGTTTTGGAAATGGGACCTTTATTTTCTATGTAAGTTTGAAATTAATGTGCTGGGAGAGGTCCTTGCCGGCTTCATTTTATTTAATTTTGTGTTTGCGCTGGATTTAAAGTTAAATTTATAAAAATTGTGTTGCTTTACTTTGTGTGTCAGATGCGAAAAGGTACTGAATAATTACAGAGATTCATGGTAGCTAATCATTTTGCGCCTTTGCGTTATTATATTATTGCGTGCAACTCACTTTTATCAAGTTACGAGTTTTTTTAATCACAAATCATGTCAGAAAAGTATCTCGGTTTTTGATATTATTCAAAATGTATGCACATCACCAAATATTTTACCATTACGTTAGGACCATGCATCCATTGAAACAAAACTTATGTTTTTTACTAAGTCGGGATGTGTCGATAGAAATTAACTTAAAAAAAAATATCGTCTCCGTCAGTAAAATAAGTGTTGTGGAGGGTTAGTAGACCCTCTAGAACCCCCAAATAACCTCAAATTCTTTCTAGCGAGGCGGCACGTTTTCTAAACCCATCCCGATAATAATAATAGTTCTTGCCGTGGTATAATATATAAAGAAAAGAAAGAAAGAAAGAAAATACATTTATTTAGCACAGACTAAAAGGCACACAAGTAAAAAGAAAGAATACAAAATAAAAAGTGTAAAGTGCGTTGTAAGATACTAGCAGGAATGTGTGCCTCGCGGCTGCGCCAAATAGGCCCAGTTCAGCAAAAATGCCAGACAACTAGTGCCTGACGCTGGTTTTCAACTGGACCTGAAGTATGAGGTGACGGATGTAAATCACTTTTATACTGCAATGTGTGTATGTATACTTAAATAAAATAAATTTGTGTAAGATAAGATAATTTGTGTAGTTTGTGTATATTGTCAGCTAGCAGGTCTGACTGGCCAATGTCCGCTGAAGCCATGAAGTCTGTTTTATTACATCCACCTGCAAACATTCTATTATTCCAAAAACTTCTAAATAAACGAAAATGAACTGCAAACGATAAACACACTCACCTTTATCTGCCTTAAGTCAACTATTCCTATTTCAGGCTACAGGCGGGTCAGTATTTGAATATCATACAGCGAGCTATCCGGCTTACCGAATACGGTGACCGCACGTCTGACGTGCGCTGAATTATCCTGGGAAATGTGATTTATATCATTTTAAATTCAAATCCGGACTCGTGAATATTTTTAGTAGTATCAGTAGTTTTTGATGGGGCAGTGGACTTTATACTGTAACTTCTAATTGGTCAACTAAAGCCTCTTACGAGGCCAAAGGGTTAAATTTACCTTGCATCCAGGGGTGAAACATCGAGCTTCGGAAAAAGCCTGTCACACAGGTTGAACGAGACAAACTTATTTATTTAAGAACTTATTTTAATACTCGTTAAACCATATTTACCACCGGGCCAACCCCAATTCTTTTGAATAATTACAATTCTTTAAGGTACATCATTTTGCTGCCCTTGTCTCGTGTTAACTCGTTTTCTTTTTCCATTCTCCCCTGACAACCGTTATGCAAAAATTTCACTCCGTTCTCTTTCATAATCATTCTTCTCACAAGCCACCCATCTTTTCTTTGGCCTTCCTCTCCCACTCCATCCATAAATTTTTATATTCATCACTCATTCATCATACTCATATTCAGTAGGTACTGTACCATAATGAATTGTGATTATTCAAAAAAGTTTGTCACTCAATTAATTTTCTATAGTAGGTAGGTACTCTATCTTATTAATTACTATAAACACGCTGACAACCCAAACTTAAATCATATTCCCAATTCACGAAAACCCCATTTAAATTCAAAATATAATACAATGAATAAAATATCATACCATGTGCAAACACAAGTTGGGGCTAGACACGTCCGCGAGCGGATTAAACGTCCACGTTTTATTAAAATTTATGAGCACCCTACATTTTGAAACAAATTATGTTTCTATTAGTATAGTTCAGGTGTATAGTTTTACTACTTTGGTAGGATCATATACGTCCTTGTTTCCGTATCCTGTTTTAGTAACTTTAAAGCGTGGATATGGTTATTGAAATTTGGCACATGGGTAGACCATGACCTGGGATAGGACATAGGATACTTTTTATCCCGATATTCCCACGGGATCGAGACCTATGCGGGTGAAACCGTGAGACGCAGCTTGTAGTGAATACCTACAGCTCTTTTAGTTCAAGTTTTCAATAATAAAAATGTAAATGGATTTGATTTTGAATGACGATTTTAAGTCTTATTTAATTAATGATCACTTTGCAGGAACGGCCATAACAAATAATTATTCATCATCTCAGCTAAAAGACCGTCGCTGAACATAGACTTGCTCGCCCAATCATCACGGATTTCCACGAGCTTCACTAGGTCACCATTCCAGCTTGTGTGTGGACCTATTGAAAATTATTGAGTATAGTTCTCGATGTTTTTGGTTAGTATATTGGCGTGTGCTAGCTTTCATATGGCTATTAATTTTATAATTTAAATTATGTTTTGTGTTGCGTAATGTAAATATCATTTTGCATACTATTATATAGATTCATTTTTTTCTAACTGAACAGACAGCTGTGCTGCTGGGGAGTTTGTTGCGCCACTTCTTCTTCCCAGCTAAAGCACTAGGAAGTGGTGAAGGGGGGGCGTTTTGGGGGACTGTCTTTTGATGTTCTAAAAGTGCTGATTCTCAGCCTAGTTTGAATAAATGACTTTTGAATTTTGAATTTTTGAATTATTCAAATGACATACTTTCAATACTTATAATATCGTCAAAAAATGCATGACCCAGTTCCAAAGTGTTCAAATAAGTGTGCAACCGTTTTCGGCAAAGTTGTACAACAAATTATGATTACCTACCATAGCCTAGATTGTAAATTTAACTTCAGCAAACGCCCGGTTTGTTTATTACCTCATTACATAGCGTAACCACAGTACCGTACGCTTTACCTTCCATAATATGGTTATATATTATTTTATTAATTTATTCAAAATAATTACGTCTTCCTACATTTCAAATCAATCTTGGGTCGTCTATATTCAGTGGTGGTTTCATAAAAATATAAGGAGCAAGTCACATCCAAAACCCCAATTTCCTTTAAAGACCGGAATATCCAGACAACGTACAAATCCGCACTCTTTTCACACATAAAAAAGCCGAAGAAAATACACCAGTAATTTAAACTTAGTCTCATTCGAAAACCAATTCCGCGCAAAATAAGTTAAAACCACTTCATGGACGACTTATATCACTCAGCAAATCGTGGATATCTAAATAGAGTTTAATTCTGTCGGAGCTCCGAAGCGGTAAAGTAGATTTGTGAATTTGCATCACAAGTCCAATTGAGTTTTTTAAGGAATTGGTGCTTTGAATTTCCTGTTTCCTTTCAGTGGGGATTTTAAATATTGTTCAAGTTTTGGATGGTGAGTGAAAGTTTTGGGAGGAAACAGGTTTAGGATAAACTTTGTGAAGGGAAAAGGATGGTTAAATAGATTTTGGGAAGTTTAATAATTTATAGATGTAATTCCGTAGCCGACCGCAGGCGGCAACTGCAGGCAGTTTTTTTTATATGTTTGCCTCACTGGTTTCTATCTATTATATCTATTTGTATGAAGGCGCCGTGTCGCTAGCTACGGAAGATATTCCATAGAAATTCATAGAAACCAGTCGAGTCGCGGCGACACGTCGGCTGCAGTTGCCGTCTGCGGTCGACTACGTAATGGTACCTTAAGTGTATAAACATTTAATTAAATAAGATTTATCTTCAATTGTCAAGTCTCTATATTGCCATAAATAAGATAATAACATCGTTCTATCGTCTACATTTCTACGACAGTATTTTAATCGTTTGGTTACAAACATGAAGCGACTACCGTGACATTTTCACGTTTCTCATCTTCATGATTATAGATTCATGGCCTAAGCAGAAAGATTATACAGGGTGTCCGGTAAAGAACGGATAACATTGAAATAGCTTATATAAGACCTTAATGGCTGTTCTAAAAAATATACATATACGAGTATCTCAAGTAGTATTTCAAGGTTATCCATTCTTTACCGGATATCCTGTATCAGATGCATTCTCTGCAGTGTGACCTAAATAAAAAACCTGCTTATTTTACCCCATATTCGGCACATATTGATGAGCAGAAAAATCTGCGTCATACGTCACTCGGGGCAGGAACGGGTGCGACGGGGATACATCGAGTGCCAGCCATTCACTATCATGATTGACAGTCGATTGAAAGACAATTTTTTGGTGGCGTTTGGTCCATTTTGCTCACATTTTGTATGCATCCGAGGAGAATGGTTATTGGTCATACAGGAGAATGACTGCTCTCTGGCTTGATAAAGCGATCTTTTTTGGCTTCAAAAAGACAAATTGCTTGCAGGTAATAATTATCATGTTTTTGAGATCAACCTATCTGTTTTCCAGGTATTGTTACAAAATTACCTATTACTGCTTGAAATCATTAATCTTTTTACGTTTCTCCCCCTTGTTTTTGCTTCATAATAGGTATTGGCATGACGACTGAAGGCAAGTCGAACAAGATTCTATAATATACATTTTATGGACTAATTATGTGAGTTTTCTTGGCTTATGGAAAACTACACTTTTTTACTTTTTACCGTTTTAAGCATGCAGCCAATAAGAACGTGGAACGGAAAAGTTCTACATTGTTCTGAAGTATTTCTCGACCTAGTTTTGTAGTTTTCGCAACTTTCGAGTTTTAAAACTGGCACTTAATAATGTAGAGCACTTTTTATAAAATTATTGATTGATTCATTAATCGTAGCTTTGGCGTTAAAGATCCAGAATTATATTCCTAGGTCAAGTAAAGCATTATTTAAATGACTTGGAAAATTTGTTACAATTTTCCGAGTGATTTTATTAGAATTTAGATTGTGAGTGATTAGCTTGCTGTATATCTAGGTTTATCCACGGAATTTCGTCGATTTATTCCTCCATGCCAACCTGCTCGTAAACAGGCGTTGTGGGACTAAAGTTAGAATTAATTTACTTAATATATTAATACTGTTTGACTTACTACCCGATGCGTGAGTATAATAGCTTGAAATAGCTTAATTAATGATGCCGCAACAAACACCGCTAGGCTAGCAACTAACGTACGCTCGCGATGTTAAGCGGTTCGGTGAATTATTTATATTAATTTTGTTCGCAGAAAAAGTGACAGGGACAGGGATTTTCACGAATAAAGTTGGTTTATTGTTTATAAGTGGCAGTAATAGAATTGTGGTCTAAATTGAGGTACTTACTTCAAAGTATCGTTTCTTATCGTGATCATCATCCAACAGACTTCAAACTCTAAGCTTGTGCGCAAGTCTCATCCAGTTTTCCCCATCGATTTCCCATCTATGCATTTTCCGACATACAACTCGAGAGCTTTTAGAAATATCGGAAGCCGATTTTAAAACTTCAATCTGTCGGAACTCAAAACCGCGTCACCACATCGTTCATAGCTGTTGTAAATTTTCAGTATTCGGAAGTACGGTTATCCGAAAATCACAACCGTTTTCGCCTGTACAAGTGTATGAGCAAGCCACCGAGCAACGTTTCACGCGAAGTGCTTTCCTACGTCGCACAGAACAAACGCTCCGCCCGCTGTCTTATCGTTATAATACTAGTTTAAACTAGTTCCAGCCGGTTATACGGGCCAGGGCTGCTCCGGGTGGGCATAGTTTTAGTTTATGGTTTTCAGGTTGTAGAAGTTGGTATGTTAGGCTGAGCCTGTTGGTTTTGGGTTATTTAGGGTGGCAACGTACGACGTAATTAGGCTTTAGTTGCCAGGATGGGCCTAGAATGTCCGTTGGAATATAATCTGGCTGAATTTAAATTTTAGGAAACTCGATCATCGGTTATCAAATATGTGTCTTGAATAATAAAGCTATAATAATAATCTGCTAAAAGGCTCGTACAGACCAGCGCGACGCGACGGCGCGACGCGACTCGAACAATACAATTTCTAAAAAAACTTCACGGTATAACAATAACCGGTGTCGCGTCGCGCTGTCGCGTCGCGCTAGTCTGCACGAAGCTTTACACTTGTCTCTTGTCTGCATTTTTTTTACTTTAGATTGTTTTTTGACGTGACAACGTCTTATAAATTGGTTTGCCGGGTGACACTTCAAGAAACTGCGTTACGCTCCGCTCACGTTATGCGCTCACAATGAGAGCGAGTGAGAGGCACGCGTCCCTTCCACTCGGGCATGGTTAGCCCGCCTAAGAGCGAGAGAGACAGACATAAAAAGTGAAAGGCACGCAAAGTCGTTGTCACGTAAAACTTTCGCCCGTATACCGACTTTACAGGCAACCAATTTTTTTTAGAGTTCTATCTCTATTAATTCTATCTCCATTTAATTATGTGAAAAGTTGGTGGTTTGTGAAGTGTGACAGGTGACAGTGACAGCCCTATATGACTACAGTCAGTCTGTATGGTACATACATTTCCGCCGGCGCCGCGTCGAAGTTTGTTGCTCCTAGTTAATTTTCTTTGTGAAAATTCTCCTCTTAACTTCATGAGTGTTAATCTTTAAGATTGAAGTTTTAAAGTAAATCCTCTTCGTACGTAATAAGTATGAACTTCTGATGTTACTTACGTGATAGTTGTACGAAGAAATTATAACGGTTTAAGTATTTAAGTTTTAAACAAACTACAGTTTCGCTGCAGGAAGTAAACATATTCTTTGTGTAAGTACGCGTTTGTAGGAAAGTCACGTCTTGGTTAGCTTTTTTTAAGACGGTTAAGGAATATTACGTACAAAGAAAAGTAATAAAGAAACTGAACTTTCGCTTTTGCAGTTTACTTTATTTGTTTCAGAAAATATTGTGACGTTTTGCGCTATTATAGTTTATTTTGATCATGATAGTATTTACGCTCGTGTTGATTCAAATTAAAATGAGTGTAGATTTGATTATTTTATAAGATCAATTAATCCATAATCTGTTGAAATCCAACATTTGATTACATAGATATAATATATAAATAGATCTAATTGGATTACAGAGCTAAGCCGTAACACCCAGCAGGGATTTAGCTACGCAGGTACCATTGCTACTTTAGTATTGTAAATATTGGTCCGTCTACCATAATCCAGAACTGTGTCAACATACCAAGTAGGTACAGTAGGGACCACTGGCCAGACTTTACCGGCATTAGTAAACATGTCACATGCGATTCAAAGGAGGCTTTCAGTGAAAAAGTTAGTACAAACTCCAGTAGGTAAATACCTACGCTTTCGGACATTTTCGCTTCGGGCTAAAAAGAAAGTTTGTAGTTTTTCGTTTGGAAAGTTTAGTCTGCGGGCTGGGTCGTCGGGTCTTTTTTGGGATACGGCTAATGCCTAAATTGGCAGTCATTAGGGAATTTTGTATTGTATTAGATGTTTTGTTTGACTGTAACTTTTTAACAATTTGTTGTAGTTAATAATATCCTCGGGGGGGTCTTTTTTCAGATCAAAGAAATTTAGAATGTGGATAATTAAATTTTGTATTTATTGTTTTACTTAATCAATTTTCTTTATTGGAATACTCAATTTGTCTTATTTTATTGTATCGTCAGAAAATGTTTAGTGGGATCGCCTTGTTGTATTAGCGTTTGCAAAATAATGGAAATTTATTAATTTCGACTTCAAGGTTAACTTGTAAAAAAAGCTTTTCTCTGATTTGCTGTCAATTCGGAAAGTATAGCAACGTGATGTTCACAGTTTCAGTTATTTTGCAATCTACAAAAAAAAAAAAAATAGTTTTAAGCTTAAACAATTACAAATTCTTTACCATCGCGACTTGTATTGTCGTGTAGCGTGAACTGGATAACCGGATTACAGCGGCACCTGTCTGCGTAACGAAGGCGAGTGAGCACTAACATAGTTAAACAATGTCACGAGCGAGTGTTTTGCGAATTACTGCATCCGGCAGATAAGAATGAGATGGAATAAGACACTTTTTAGCCCATGCACCTTTTCTACTTTAGTTATTATGATTTTATGAGAGCTATCTTAAATTAATACTTAGTAATAGATTCGTGGAAATCGCTTGTCATAGTATGCGCATGTGATGCGGAGGGATAAATGTCTCGCTGATGGTGGCGAGTGTGTTGGATCATTCGGTTCCCTACAAAATGGTTGAGCTGGATGGTGCTGATCCACGCGTCAGTCATGTTCGTGAACGGGCGACGTCAGTTGAGACTGGTCATCTCTTATCTGCCATTGCTTATTTTTAATCGTTTTTGATTATTATTTTATTTTACATTGTTCTCACATATAGAAGCAACAAAAGTAATGTACCTACCCAGGATTTTGTAATTTCTATATTTAAAAGAGTGTCCTTGGAGTTTCTTGCCCGTTCTTCTCCATAGAGATCTACGTTTTGGAATGGGCAACTAGCTTCAACTTTCTGACTAACTGACCGACTCTTTGACAATTCAAAAGTGCCTGTAAATGGTTTAATTGAAATAAATGCTTTGAGTTTGAGTTTGAGTTTGAATGAAGAAAGTGTCTTGGGGAAAGTTTTGAGTATGAATGTAGATGGCTATAAAAGTAGGGAAAGACCAACAGGTAGGTACTGCAATAATATTACCAAAAAGTAATAAAATAATTATTGCAATTTTAAATTCACATTTTTAGTACCAAAATTACCCCAAATCCATTAAAAATTTGCAAATTTTCAACAGGGGTCATAAGTTAAAGGCCATTTATTTAGAAATTTACTTTGTTGGTTACTAGGCAACGGAAGGGGGTTGAAGTAGGAAATATACCTATATGTAGGTATAGATATTATATTAGTTACTTTTTTATTAATTGTAATTAAACTACTTTGTATAAAAGAGCCATTTTCAATAGGGTTCGTCCTATGGCAGAAAAGAAACTATAAAAAAAAAACTTACTCAATTAATTGATTTTCTGACAAGCTACAATGTTTTCAGGTTTCATACTTGACTGACGGGATTTTTTAAAATCTATTTTGATGTCGTTTTTTCAGGTGCATTAAATAAATTTTTGAAAAGTACAGAATAAATCTCCATTATATTATCTATACAGTTCGTGTCAACTAACTTAGTCGCTCTGAAGTAGGTTACAAAAGACTGCGCAGTAGTCAATCTTACTTATCAAAAAGTAGCGCGCATGCCAGTGCGCATGCGCAACTTAACTTCAGAGCGGCAAAGTTATTTGACGCGAACTGTACAATGGTATATAAATTAAGTAGGTTCTGTGTACTAGCAGGAGCGTAACTATAAAAACAGTTGCAGAAAGGAGGCAAAACAATTTTTTTTATCGCAGAGCACTCTCTAATGCTTCGCATTATGAGTCGTGCAATATAACTAATGAATTTGAAACATTGAAACAAATAGTTTTGACAACTGCGCGCACAGATTGCATCTGCGTCGCTTGAGTCGCGAACGAAATGTTGCCATTTTAAATATTATATCATTTAGGAAGTATTGTATTTACTTTATTTTATTTTTGATTTTGTTATTTCACTATATGCTGCACCGGTTGACGTCATCACGTCACCGCCGGCTGTCGCTGAAAACCAGCGCTGGGGATCTGTCTCGCATAGGGTCGCAGCATTATGCTGAGCGATGGCCGTTTTGCGTGGACGTGACGCATATTTTCCCTCAATTTGTTATTTTCGTGTTTTTTTTTCTTTGCGTCATATTTACCGCAAATAAACGTATTTTCTTTCTTTCTTTCTATTTCACACAATACAACACAAAAGGAAAACAATGCCAATTGTAGCCAAAATATTGTTTCTTAATTAACAAAATTGTACACTGTAACCAAAGATGCTGTTTGTGGTTATGTTGTAAAATTCATACTTGCTACACCATAAATTCAAACTGCCACAGTGTTGGACCGCAAACTTTGGCCCTGTGTATTTGAATACTAAGAATCCTATAGCGTTTGGCAAACTAACGGACGTGCTTCTACAGTGCTCGTTCATAATGAACTTCTTAAGAGCATCGAGATTCTAACAAACTTCGTGTTATTTGTATGGCAAGTCTTATTCAAATTGTTTACTTTGAAAACTTTATACGTGGCTTTAATGTTGACAGTTCTTGTACAGATTTCTACAATAACTTCAAATTGCACATTAGCTGATTAATTTCTTCTAGATCTAGAAGTGAGGAAACTTTTGGAAGATGAAGCACGTACGCTGTTTGCATATTACTTGAAGATGTATGTCACAACACATAACATCACGCCTGTGATTCAAAAAGGGTTAGGCGGAGATGTATGTACACTATACACCTGCCTGACCCGGGAACCAAACCCAGGACCTCATGCTCAGTAATAGCGCCTGCGCCCACTAGACCAACGAAACAATACAGTTATCATTCTTCTTCTTTTCGTATGGTTAGTGATTAACCTGGTGTCAGACCAAGGGCCTCTGACTTGGCTCCACATGCCATCGATAAATACTTCTCAGGCATACCAGCTTCCCGGGTCGACGGCGCGAGTAGGTAAGTATTGGGGGGTTCGGATCAAAGGAGATCCGACTCCCCCCAATACTTACTCTATTCGAATAGATGAATGCATTCAAGATTCTCTATTCGAAATGACGACTGTATTAAATTTCTCTATTCAAGATCTCTACTCGAAATGATGAATGTATTCTAGTGACTTACTTTATTCGAATAGATGAATGCATTCAAGATTCTCTATTCGAAATGACGACTGTTTTAAATTTCTCTATTCAAGATCTCTACTCGAAATGATGAATGTATTCTAGTGACTTACTCTATTCGAATAGATGGATGGAAAGGACTAGCTATACCCACTTATGTATTGTGATGCTAGCTGACTTCACAGCAATGACGCTTAATGCAATGGGTAAAATGAATGAGTACCTATATGATAAGAAATTAAACAAAATATAAAGATATAAAATTTTATTTACATTCTTTTATACATTTTACTTAAAATATCACGAGTACTTTTGTATATATCATCATTAAATATATTTTCGACAACATATTGGGCACATACACTAGCCTCACAGTTACATGATGCATTCTCTTGGAACTCCTCCACGTCATAAATTTGTAAGCGTATTATTTTAGATCTTCTACCCTTATTAGGTTTCTTGATAAATGAATATATAATATCATCACCTCGTCTTTTATTACCGCTGCTACGAGGAGTATTTTCAAATTGGAATAGTTGAAACGGTGCGTTTCTTTCCGAATACTCGCTTACTACTCTTTGACGCATGGTTCTCTCAGGATCAGCTGGAGGCGGAGACAGTGGCGAGTATCCGGAGTTAGGGATGATAAGATCACCAGATTCCTGAAACAAAGCATTATAATAACATTTTGTAAGTTTATTAACGATAAACATACGTTTTAATATGAAATAAAAATTTGAATCAGAAATTATTAAAAGTACTTATTACAATTATTAATTTAACTTTGTATTAATTACTCAGATTAATTATTTTACTTACCGACATTATCAGGCAGGAGTCTCACTTTGAATGTATTTTCAAGTATTCCGTTCTGATTTATATTCTTTATTTTTTTTTGTCACTAAGGTTCATAATAAGAAGTTATATTTTTGATTCCTTTTTAGTAAAAGTATTTAAAGAATTTCAGCTCGTCTTACGTCCACGTGTCGAGTTGTTTGTATAAGCAACGGTAGGTACACACGAGCGGGTAAACCGCCTATAGCTTTGTGACAACAGCGTAAAAATAATATTTTTATTATTTATCGATAAATACCAACAAATGTAGTCTTTAACATCTATAAAATTAAGTCTAATTTAAAAATAATAATGTTGCAATGCCACTTCCCTAGTTCAAATCAATATGGTACTAATGTAATTTATACGTTCAAAACGCTACGGTTCTAACGCTCGTCTAAATTGATCATTGATATAAAAATGCTATCTTAGCGTTATTTTAATACTATTTCTACCTGCGGTTACGCTTGTATAAAATTTACTTTATTTAGTATTCCTAGTTCTTTTCAAATTAACCGACTGCAAAAACAAAGTTCTGAATTTATGAAATATCTCAAGACTTCATCTGCGAATCAAGTTTTTAAGTAGCCTATATCCTTTCCCAATATCTATCTCTGTGCCAAATTTCATCAAAATCGGTTCAGTGTTTTAGACGTAAAAGTGTACCTAACAGACAGATAGACAGAGTTACTTTCACATCTATATTATTAGTGGGGATTAGATGTTTTAGGTACAACATACTTATTTTAGTCATGTGTAAGCAATTTACCTACAAATTTGGGTACGGACAACGTGATTTTAGGCCTATTAGAAACTCAGCCTCAACTATCTCCTCTCGAAATCTTCGATACTCCTGAATTTATTCATAGAATGTTATGTTATTATTGTTAGTAGATATTACAAGTGTACGAAGTCCTAATGATGAGCTTATTTTTTCGTATGTCAGCAATTTACAAATTAGGATATCGGTGACGTGATTTTACACCTATATAAACGCATCTCCAACAAACTAGACTACCATTTCTTTCTGGAAGTCTCAGTGCTCCTGAATTTCTTCATCAATTACATATCAAGAAAAACTTATCAAGACTCGAAATGTAAGTACTTCTCATTATTTCACTCTATTTTTAATGTTTATACTTTGTTTTTTTTTTTTCTGAAATTGTTTTAACTTTTTAATGAATATGTATTTGTCTATTAATTCATTTTATGTATTCATTCATTTCTTCTATTCTTTTAGTTCATCTATTCATTCATTCATTTCATCTATTCATACATTTCATCTATTCATTCATTTCATGTATTCATTCATTTCACCTACTGATTCATTTTATCCATCGCTTTTTTTCTTTCATTCGTTCTATTCACTTATTTCATTAATTAGTTGTATTCATTTCTTTCATCAATTCGTTCTTCTCATTAATTTCATCGATTTATTCACTTCATTTATTTCATGTTTTTGTTTTATAAAATAACACAATGAAATTACAAGCAATTCTGTCCATAATTGAATAAACTTATTTTCATATCTGATCACCCAGTTAGTGCTTTAAAATGTCCTATATGTTAACTATAACATTGTCTTATCTATTCAGGTCGAAGCAAGTAGCAAGTCATCTCTTCTCATCTGAAGACGAAGCCGATCTGCAGCAGCAGCAGCAGCAGCAGCAGCATCAGAAAAGCAATAAGGCGTCAGGTTCATCTAAATCATCGGCACCTGTGAAGAGACTGGCGGAGGGACAATCATCGAAAACAGAAGATAAAAAGAAGAGGAAGAAAGCTTCTATCCACCCCATCTCTCCTTGCATGAAGCCTACAACGTATGAACTGTTTGGCACCGACAGCGATGATGATCAGGAAGAGGAAGCCGTTGGAAGCACTCAGGGTAAAAAAATACCACCACTGCTTTCATATTACACCCGTCGAGTAGCAAATGGCTTGTCTAGGCAAAGTGATAATAAAAAGTTAGGGAGATATTATGTTGAACTAAAAATTTACGACTGTGCAGAAATCGAACGCATAGCACCCATAAATCGCTGGAGGCATTCGATTATAACTGTAAAAAATCGAACTGATGACGGGACGCCTGCATGGCAGCATTTAAAAGAATTTTTAAATAAAACCCGTCAGGAATTTAAACAGAGCCCTATAGATTTTGTCAGTGCTTATTATTAATCTAATTGGATGTTATGAGTATAATAAATATTTGTATACACTACATTTCTTATAATTAAAATATTAATTTTGTAACCTTAACATAATTATTTTTTACTCACTTAAATATAGGTATGTAGACATGGTATACACTACATTTCTTATAATTAAAATATTAATGTAACATTAACATAATTATTTTGTAGCCACTTAAATATATGTAGACATGTAAGCATATTATATTTTTGTTTTATTTGCAGTACGACGCTCGTCTACTCATCGGAGACAATACAATAATAATAATCCAGAATTAATAGAATGTGATAAATGTCTAATAAAATTACCGCTAAAAAAAATCAGATATCATTTGAGAACGAATATTCATAAATGTAATAGTTTATTACGAACCAAATTTGATAATATTTACATAATTGCCAATGCATTCAAAAACAGAATCGTAACATATCGTTTAAATCCTGCACAAGGTGTTGAATACGTTACTCCTGAAGCATTTTTGTGTCAGAATAAAAACGATATCCTGAAACTCATAGATATGTCCTTAATAAAAAATACTTGTATCAAGATAAATTTCGAATTGTTTGCTTACTTTGAGTTACTGAAAACAAGTGAGCAACAAATGAAATCATTTAATACGAAATATGAAATTGTTTGTAATAACACGAATATTAATGATATGTATACAAATGTAATTGAACTTCTAAAATGTAAAATGTCAGAATTCGAACACAAAGAATCTGGATGGTCTTATATTTCATTGAGTCATCTTGAAATCAACATTAATAAATATTGTCCGTTGAGAGGAGGGACATATTTAGAATTACCAACAAAAATTAAAAATACGAGAAGTTGTATTAATATACAAAACAATGATAATTATTGCTTTTTGTGGAGTATTGTAGCAGCCTTATATCCTAGTAAGTTAAATGTTTGTCGAACCAAATCGTACCCACACTACAGTTCTGTATTAGATATCAAAGAAATGTCGTTTCCAGTTTCATATCAAGACATAGGAATATTTGAAAGAAACAATAACATAAGTATAAATGTTTATGGAGTAGACAATAAGGGTGAAAATGTGACCGGTCCTCTATATTTAACAAATGACAGAAAAACCACTCATGTAAATTTGCTATACTTAGAAAGGAAAGGAAAACATCATTATTGTCTTATTAAAAATCTGGCGCGATTAGTACGACGACAAATTACAAACCATAAAGGCAATTTTTTATTATGTGAATCATGTTTACAATATTATAGCAGCGAAACCAAATATAAATCTCATATTTGTTCTAAAGTTTTATCAGTCTTACCAGAAAAAAGTACTAGACTCGGTTTTAAAAACTATGAAAGAAAACAAAAAATCAATTACGTAATTTACGCAGACTTTGAAAGCCTATTGTTAAATTGTGACGAAAAAATGTCTGAAAAAACGTACAATTTAAAAAAACATCAACCCTCGTGTTTTGGATATTATATCTGTTGTTCACACGATTCAAGTCAAAATAAGTTTGTTACATATAGAGGTCCGGATTGTGTAGAAGTTTTTATTAATAGATTAATAGATGATGCGAAGAAAATAACTAAACTATTGTCGAATAAAAAACAAATGAGACCTTTAACAGAGGAAGAGCAAATCATATATAACAATACTAGTACTTGTCACATATGTGATCAATTACTATTTGATGATAAAGTATGTGATCACGATCATATCACAGGCAAGTATAGAGGCCCTGCACATGCTCATTGCAATTTAATGTTTAGAGTATGCCCCTTCATACCTATAATTTTCCATAATTTGTCGAGCTATGATTCTCATCTGTTTCTAAAAGAGTTAGTAAAATATGAAGGGCATATTAAAATTATACCTAAATCTAAAGAAAAATATTTGACTATTACTAAATACATACATAACGAGAATGACAAACGTCCTATTCAAATAAAGTTCATAGATTCATACCAGTTTTTAAGCTCAAGTTTAGATGCTTTGGGTAAAAGCTTATCAGATCATGATTTTGTTCATTTGTCAATGGAATTCCATACTGAAAACATTAATTTGCTCAGAAATAAAGGTGTTTATCCTTATGATTATATTAACACGTGGGACAAGTATGAAGAAACAAAACTACCCGAAAAAATATATTTCTATAATACTATGAAAATGGAGCACATTACTGATAAAGAATATAAACATGCAAACACTGTGTGGAACAAATTCAATGTTAAAACTATCGGGGAGTATACTGATTTATATATGAAATGCGATGTTTTAATATTGTGTGATGTATTCGAAAATTTTCGTAACATAAGTTTAAAATATTATAAATTAGACCCTGCATACTACGTAACAGCACCAAGTTTGAGTTGGGATGCTATGTTACTTTACACACGTGTTGAGCTAGACTTAATTGATGACTTAGATATATATCAAATGTTAGAAAAGGGCATACGTGGTGGACTGGCACAATGCTCGCTACGTCATGCAAAAGCTAATAACATATATTTACCGGGTTTCAATGATTTAGAACTTTCTAGCTATTTGATATATCTTGACTGTAATAATTTGTACGGTTACGCTATGACTAAAAAGATGCCTATTTCAGAGTTTAGATTTTTGAATCAGGAGGAACTAAATAGTTTCAATATAATGAACGTGTCGGATGACAGTAACTACGGCTTTATATTTGAGGTGGATCTTGAATATCCTGATAACATACATGACTTTCATAGTGATTTACCTTTCGCTCCAGAAAAATTTAAGCCCCCAGGAGGAAAGACACCTAAACTTATAGCTAATTTATATGATAAATTTAACTATGTAATTCATTATACTCATTTAAAGGAATGCTTGAGACGTGGCCTTGTCCTGAGAAAAATACATCGTATTCTTACATTCAAGCAAGAAAAATATCTAAAAAAATACATTGATCTAAATACTAGTTTACGTCAAGCGTCTAAAACTACATTTGAGAAGGACTTTTTTAAACTTCTGAATAATTCTATTTTCGGCAAAACGATTGAGAATAAACGTAAACAAGTAGATATTAAATTAGTCACAAAATGGAGAGATACATATAACGCTACCAATAAACAACTTGGCGCTGAAAAACTAATTTGCAAATCTAATTTGAAATGCGTTTCTATATTTTCTGAAAACTTTGTAGCTATTCAGCTAAAGCCCGAAAAAATCATGCTTGATAAACCAATATATATCGGCTTTACTGTTTTAGAGTATGCCAAGTTGCATCTATATCAGTATCACTATAAAATAAAAGAAAAATATATGAATAATGTAAGACTTTGTTACACCGATACCGATAGCTTGCTATATTTAATTTATACGAAAGATATTTATTGTGATATAAAAAATAATTTGAAAGAATTTGACACGAGTAATTTTGATTTAGATAACCCTTATTTAATTCCTCGAGTAAATGCAAAAGTACCTGGATTATTTAAAGACGAACTGGGTGGAGACGTGATTAAGGAATTTACAGGTTTAAGAGCAAAACTTTATTGTTTGCTAGCTTCTAAAATACAGATAAATAAAGCAAAAGGTATCTCAAACTCTGTGACAAAAAGACTAAAGATGTCACATTACAATAAGACATTATTTAACAATGAAACTAGAGTATGTAAAATGAATTTAATTCGTTCAATAAAACATGTACTGTATTCACAACAAGTAAGCAAACTGGTGATGAATAGGAATGATGATAAAAGATATGTTCTCTCAAACCATATTGAAACACTACCATGGGGTCACTATAAAGTAGTATTGTAGATAGTTATCATAGAATTATATAATATTGTTATTAAAATTGTGAATAAACACATATGTACTTATTTTATATGTTGTTTTATTTAATACGTAGTTTTACTTTGAACCTATCAAAGTAAAACTTTATAATAAAATACCTAAAAAGGTCTGGAATAATAAACGCTAGTTAATTGTATTAATGTGCATTATTTGGTAATGAAATAATTTCCTTTAAGTATATCATATTTCTAAAAACGTGTTTATATTAATGTCTCACTGTCCTTTCACTTATTTTATTGTACTTAGATACCCATTTAAAAATAAAAAGTCGAAAGTTACTTAAGATAACCTTAGTTGTATTCAGTTAGATAGTTCAGGTTGTCAATACTAACAACCAGGCACAAACGCTTTTAGATTTTAATAAATGTAATAAATAAAACACAATTTATAATATATTTTTTTTTAATATACTCAACTTACTGTCACAGTAATTATAATGAACTCTAAATAAATACAAACATACACATACCTAATAAATAACATTCAAAATTCATATTATGAAGTCGAGCTTAACTTTTTAACTATCTTACCAACTAAATGCTCAGTTTCACTCATAACATCATCATAATCACTTCTCACTAAGTACTGTACATTCACGCTTGCACTATCAGGGTCAGTGTCTATTTCATTCATATGACGACCATCCAAATCATGAATAATAATTTTTATTAGTTGGCGAACATGCCCTGACTCTTTACGCATGACAAAGGATTTATTTTTAAAAGATTTTGATTTATTTTTTTTCTTCTTTAATTTTGGTTCTTCTATTTTTTGCTGTCGGCTCTCCTCACACGCACTTGCCGCTACTTTAGCGTACCGACTCTCTCTATCTTGTGCATAGTAGAACGGATTTATAACTGGATCTGAGCCCTTAATCAAATTCTGAAAAACAAAGATTAATTGTTGTGTTATACCTATAAAGGCGTCAACTGTGTATAAAGTGAATTGATAACAGCGATAGTCATTTAGATACTTACGTTACATTGTTGGTCACTTTCATCTAAAATAGTAGTATAGGATGACGATTGTGACATGATGCTGTAAAAAGAGTATGCATTATATATTTTTAATGAGATCAAATAATAAAATAATTAAAAATTACTTTAAAATACCGGCGAACTGTGGGTGTACATTGGTACACCTCTGCCTAACCCTTCTGGGAATACAGGCGTGATGGTATGTATGTGTGTGTGTATGTTTAAAATATGTATGTATATTTACCTTGACAAAGTTCTTAAAGAATACTTAAACGAAAGCGACACGAAACGACCTACTTATGGAAAAGACAGCAATGAAGTGAAGTGATTATGGTGACACCTTTTGTCTCCACTATATACATATATATATATATGCACGTTAAATCGTTTTTTTCATTAATCGGTAAGATGAAGTTGATCAAGCAACCCATATCCCTCAATGTTAATAATATAAAATTAAGTGACTCCGTTCACCACATCAGACATAGCGCTTTATTGCCAAATACCATTCGCTGTATAATATGCGGTCCATCAAGCTGTGGCAAAACGAATGTTATGATTAGTTTACTGCTGCATGAAAACGGACTCAAATTCAGAAATCTTTATCTTTACTCTAAGACTTATTTTCAACCAAAATATCGTTTTTTGACCGAAGTACTAAAAAGAGTGCCACAAATTAATTTCTATGAGTTTAGTGATGATAAAGATGTAATTTCTCCGAGTGAAGCTTTAGCAAATTCTGTATTTATTTTTGATGATGTTGCGTGTGAAAATCAAGTTAATATCCGTAATTATTTTTGTATGGGTAGGCATAAACAAATCGATTGTTTCTATTTATCTCAAACCTATTCTAAAATTCCGAAGCAATTGTTACGTGACAATGTTAATTTTCTTATAATATTCAAACAAGATGATGTTAATTTAAAACATATTTATGAAGAGCATGTTAGTTCTGATTTACAATGGAAAGAGTTCAAAAATCTTTGTCAAACTGTTTGGAGTAAACCTTACAATTTTCTACTTATCAACAAAGAATCACCATTAAATAACGGAAGGTACCGACAGAACTTTGATAGTTTTTTTAAATTTGACTGACTTTTTATACATATAAGACATTAACATGTAAAATCAAATTCAGTATAATTAGATCTTTAGCTGAACGCAGTTGTTATAATATAACATGTCGAAAAATATTAAAACAGAATTAATTAAGTCTGTAGACTCCATAAAGAATAAAATAAAACAAATGAAGAACCAGGAACATACAATGAACTTGTCACTTGATAAAATGTTAAAGCCTGTCACAGATCCCCTTAAAACTCTAGTTGATTCGAATATAACTATGGAAAAAATAAAACATTTAGAAAATACAACACTCGCTAATTCTGGAAATATTGAACTGGAAGACTTTAATACTAGCTCATCTACAAAGTTTGAAGACTGTTACGAAACAAAACTTAATTCTGCACAATTAGTTAAAAATGCTCCTAAAATGGAATTACCAGAGGATTTAGAAATTTCATTGGAGGGTCATGATATGTATGATATATATGATGGTATAAATGTACCGTTTGGAATAAGAAGTGAAAACAAAACTTTATTTATGGGGGATTCAGTAGTATCATTTTCTAAAATTGACAGTTTGGATAACGATAATGTCATTTTGATTAAAATCGGTGATAAATCCTACAATTTAACTCCAGGCCTGAAAGAACTTTTACTTCGAAAAAAGCCTGATTTAAAATTAATATCCGGCAAAGATAAACTTGTCTACAAGGATATATTGCATTATACAAATGCTCATAAGAGAGATTTCGATCCTAAAGGTCAAATAAAAGGTGATAAAGGAATAAAATATCGTGAAATAATCAAACCATTGTTTACCGAATCGTCAAACGATAATATTCTCACTAAACTTGGAGGAAACTTGCCAAAGTTAAAAAAATACAAAAATAATACTGACCTGGTATATTGGGACGACCCTAACGAATTGGTTGAGAGACTGAAACTATTAATTGCTTCAAGAGATGCTGGCAATACAAACCATGATAATGAAATTTTATCGATAATTGAAGAATTAAAAGAAGCTGACATAATTAAAGAATAAATAGTAGTAATAACATTAATTTTCATTTAGTATCATCACTGGATTCAAGACAAATACATATATGCTGAATTCTAAATATGAGTAAAGCCGATGTGGTGAACGAAATTCATAAAAATGCAAGGGTAAACTTTCCACGAAGACACGTTATTATAAAAGATATAGATGATCTTTGGCAGGCAGACTTAATTGATATGCAATCTATTTCTAAAGAAAATAAAAATTACCGATTTATTCTCGCTGTCATTGATACATTTTCGAAATACGCTTGGGCCTATCCTTTGAAAAATAAAACCAAAGATGATGTATGCAACTCTTTTAAGATTTTGTTGCATAAAGGACGTGTTCCCAAAAATCTGCAAACTGACAATGGAACAGAATTTTATAATAATAAGTTTCAAAAACTTATGAAATCTTATTATATAAACCATTATTCAACCTTCTCAACAAAGAAGGCATCAATAGTCGAGCGATTTATCAGAACATTTAAGTCTAAACTGTATAAGGAATTTAGTTTAATAGGTAACTATAACTGGATAGATAATACTCTTGATAATGTTATTTATAAATATAATCACACCTATCATCGGACAATTGATGAAATTCCAGCAAACGTGGGTAATTTTAATAAAAAACGCATATTGGAGAGATATTTCAGGATGGTAAAAACCGATAGTATAAAAAGCAAGTTTAAAGTAGGTGATTATGTACGTATCAGTAAGTACAAAGGAACGTTTGAAAAAGGATATACCCCTAACTGGTCGACAGAAATATTTAAAATTCGAAAAGTACAATATACAACTCCTATCACCTACTTAATTGAAGATGCAATCAGAGGCCAACCCATTTTAGGTGCATTTTATGTACAAGAGCTACAAAAGACAAAACATCCTAATTTATATCTAGTCGAGAAAGTTCTTAGAAGTAAAGGAAATAGAGTTTTTGTAAAATGGTTAGGTTTGCCTTCTTCTGAAAACAGTTGGATTGACAAATCGAATATTTATTAAGTGTTCAACTCATGATGCATCAGTCTTATGGAGGGTATTGGAGAGAGCAGTCTTCTCAATTGGCTTATAAATAATTTACCATTTGAATTACATTTACCAGGATACAATTATTGTGGACCTGGCACTAAATTAATTAAAAGGCTTACACGCGGAGATAAAGGCATTAATAAATTAGATGAATATTGCAAAGAACACGACATTGCCTATCACAAGTCTTCAAACTTAAAGGATCGCCACAAAGCAGATTTACTTTTGTTAAATATGGCAAAAAAACGAGCAGTTGCCCTGGATGCGAGTGTAGGGGAAAAACTGGCAGCACGATTAGTAAGCAGTGCTATGTCAACAAAAATTAAAACTGGTTCTGGCCTAAAAAAAGGTAGCAAAAAGTGTTCTCCAAAAATGACATCTGGAAAAGGGTTGAAAAATAAATTTAAAAATGTAATTAACAAAACAAAAAAACATATAAAAAAATTAAAACCTAAATGCAAAAAAGTGGCGATAGAATTAGCTATGGCCGCTACCAGAGAATTAGCTAATGATTCATCCATTAAACTTCCTCGTGTTATTCCTATACCAAAATCTGGGGGAGTATTACCTTTGATTCCTATTTTTGCGGGTTTATCTGCGGCAGGCGCCCTAGCAGGTGGTGCAGCTGGTATTGCTAAGACCATAAATGAATTCAAGATGGCAAAAAAGTTGTATGCTGAATCGAAGAGGCACAATGAAAAGATGGAGGCTCTCTGTATCGGAAAAGGACTACACCTTAAACCACATAAAGATGGGCTGGGAATTTTCATATCAAAAGAAAAAAACTAAGATATCGGCTACCTAAACGAGCCTTGAGTAATTTGGACATTTTGAAGTATGGAAATAATATTCCCTATTTTAGAGGTGTCTTTATGAGAGATGAGCTCCCTAAATACCCTTTTAAAAAAGAATGTGGAGTTATTAATTTGGATAGCTCTAAAAATCCTGGTTCTCATTGGGTAGCCTATGTAAAATACAATGATTATGTTGAGTATTTTGACAGTTATGGAAATCTTAAGCCTCCAAAGGAATTTATAAAATACGTGGGTTCTGAAGTTCACTATAATTATGATAATATTCAGCGTGATCATCCTTTCAATTGCGGACATCTTTGTTTAAATTTTTTGAAGAATTTTTGGTATAGTGAAAGAATAAAATAAACTGAATCTTACAAAAGCGTTCAGTATACAAGCATGTCTACGACGGTTACCATCTCTGGAAATAAATCGGAATTGGTTACATACTTTCAACCACCACTACATTTATCTGATCAATACGAGTGTGGTTTACTATACTTTTCAGTATTAAAATCAAAACCAAATATTCCCGTTATTAACAGAGGTCTGTCTGTAATCAGAATCGAATGTGATCTTGTTCACGGTTCGTACTGCAACGGATTACCATCGCATTTTATTCATGAATTTGTGTCTGATACTACTCCAGGTCATCAGTGCATGGAAATACCCCAAAATGTAATTTACTTTCCAGTAAACAAAAATATAATTTCATCCATATCTGTTAAGATTGTTGATCAATTTGGTCAGTGTATTAACTTCGGAGAGGAACAAGTTCAGTTACGTCTCCATTTAAGAAAAACAAAATGATCGTATATTATAAAAACACCCAAGCAAATGAAAAACGTCTTAGTTCTTCTGCAATTGCTAAGGTGCAAAGACGTAAGAACAAAGTTAAGAAATTGACTAAAGCAAATAAAGATTTTCTGAAAGCCTTGGGGTTTAAAGTATGAATATACTACAGATTACTGAATTACCGCACTTTGACACTTCGATCGAAAGTTATGAAGTCCATTCATACAATCCCTACAATAACAGCTTTAGAGAAAACGATGAAATCAGAATTTCCATACACCAACAAGACATATACGTACTACCATCAGCCAGTTCAATTTATGTCGAAGGACAAGCAAAGCTCATCGGTAAAGATGGGAATCCGATCAAGAAAACTGTTACGTTCACTAATAACCCTGTTCTGTCTTTGTTTCAAGACATCAGGTACGAAATAAATGGTATTGAAATAGACCGCATAAAAAACTCGGGAATAACGTCCACAATAAAATCATACATCTCATTAAATGAAGCAGAAAATAAAGTTGCTGCCCTATGGGGTTGGAGTTTAGAAGGATTTCAAAGTGATGGGCATTTTAGTGCTGTGATACCATTAAATAAGGTTTTAGGGTTTGCAGAGGATTACAATAAAATAGTGATAAATTGTAAACATGAACTTATATTGAACAGAAGTAACACTAACTTAAATAGCGTTATCCTTACTGATGATATTGTTCATTTTGAAATAGACATACAAAGAGTTCAGTGGAAGGTGCCACACATAAAAGTATCAGACCGAGAACGACTGATACTTTTAAAACATTTAGAAAGAGATAAACCTATTCAGATGGCGTTTAGAAATTGGGATTTATATGAGTATCCGTTACTACCTAAAACCACAAAGCATTCTTGGTCAGTTAAAACTGCTTCACAATTGGAAAAACCCAGATATGTAATATTTTGTTTACAAACTAATCGAAAAAATAATAAAACTAAAGACAGTTCAGTATTCGATCATTGTGAAGTAACAAACGTTACGCTCTTTTTAAATTCACAATATTATCCATATGAACCTTTAGGTTTAAAGTTTTCTGAAAACAAATATAGTATATTATACGAAATGTTTGTGAAATTTCGTCAGTCGTATTACAACCGCCCAGTAGACCCGTTGCTTGGCCTAAAGGAGTTCAAAGAAAAAGCCCCTCTCTTTATATTAGACTGCTCAAGACAAAACGATAGCCTTAAAACAGGTCCAGTGGACGTGAGGTTGGAAATTGAATGTTCTACAGCAATACCAGATAAGACGACTGCATATTGTTTGATTATAAACGATCGACTTGTGGAATACAAACCTCTCAGCAACATTGTGCGCAGGTTATCATGATTGCTATTGTGGATATTCAAGGCTTTAAAACAGAAACAAATGAATTTATAATAAAAGAAATCGCTATATTGTATAATCAAACATTACAAGTGTTTTTAATTAAGCCACCATTTCCATTTGAAAAATTAACGAAACAAGAAAAAAAACAAGTTAATTGGATTGAACGTAACAGAAAGATATATTGGTGCGAAGGATTTGTACCCTATTCTAATTATCAGAATTTGGTTATAGATATTTTAAGAGATAAATGTATCTACGTTAAAGGTTCAGAAAAAGTGTTGTGGTTAAAGCATATTTTAGAAAATAGTAATTGTAATATATTCAATTTAGAAGATAAAGGTTGTTCTAGTTTGATAAGTTTATACGATCAATATAAATATTCTCAAGATTTGTTTAACTGTATTTATCATGACTCTGTATGTGCTTTGAAGAATGTATTGTGTTTAAATAAATGGTGCTTTGATAATAAAATTTTTAAATAAATATTTTCTTGTTTAATTTCTATAATAAGTTAAGACGTATTTTCGTCCCCTCCCAATCATTATCCTGTACAATCATTATAAGATGTGGGCGATAGCTGAGCGATGTCATTATACTTTTATAATTTCCTGTATTAAGAACTAAGAAGTAAGTAAATAGAACATGTCTCAAAATGAATACAAACCTCGATATGACATGTATAACACGTATAAAATGCGAGAATTTTCATTCAATTATTACTGGGGGACGATTAATTCAAAAAAAAGATTAGTGATGGAAATGGCTGACGCTGGATTCTTTTATTGTGGAAATAGTATAAATGACAAAGTGGCATGTTTCTCATGTGGAGGGGTTATAGAAGATTGGGAGATTTATGACGATCCTTGGATGCAACATGCTATTAATTACCCTCAATGTTTTTATTTGAACGCTGTGAAAGGAAGAGATTTTGTAATTAATACGGGTATCTGTATGGCAGCATTCGACCCACACCATTACAATGAGAAGTTTCCATCTTAATTATATACTTAAGTACTGATTTTTTTTAAATGAGTAGTATTCAAAAGTAAGCCATAGCCCAACATCAATTTTTATAGATTAATTTCAATAATACTAACCTTTATTTGAATGAGTAGAGAGTTAATTATAAAAATATTGATTGATCATTTCATTATTGAATAGAAAGATCTGCATTCATCTATTCGAATAGAGTAAGTCACTAGAATACATTCATCATTTCGAGTAGAGATCTTGAATAGAGAAATTTAATACAGTCGTCATTTCGAATAGAGAATCTTGAATGCATTCATCTATTCGAATAGAGTAAGTATTGGGGGGAGTCGGATCTCCTTTGATCCGAACCCCCCAATACTTACCTACTGGCGCGTTATGTTCCACGCGCGCCTCAAAGAGATGTCAGCACAACTGACGGGGTTCGCTAGGACCGATGCCTGCCGGGGTCGCGGGAAAGTCCGAAAGGGATACCGTGGTCCCTGGCAACGTACAGGCAACTGAAAGAGCACGGGTTGGTTTTAGTCAGTAAGAGTCTGACACGCTCTCCCGCTCCGCCCAGAGTGGGAAAGTTATTTGATAAAATACCAACCAAAAAAAAAAAATACGTGTCTGTTTCCTCACGATGGTTTCCGTCACCGTTTTTTAAGCAAGTGATAATTATATAATATGCACATGAATCCGAAAAGTCAGAGGTGCGTGGGTTTCGAACTTCTTTGGGTTCGAACCCGAGACCTATGACTTGGCAGTCCGACGGTCACACCACCAGGCTATCACTGCTTTTATAATTATCATTAATTACTTTGAACCCATCATTCACTAATTGATAGACTAGCAAACATATTGACTATTAATGACCTCGCAAATTTCCAATCTTATAATCCCAATGTTCCAAAATTAAACGGTTGTCAACTGACAGTTTAAAATCATCAGCAGCTTCGTTTGATATCTCGTAATTTTCCTGCTTTCTGCAGTTACATAGGATTGACCAAAACAATTGGTAAATGGTACCCAATCATAGAACATTTTGCTTTGTCCTGCTGCCTCATTGACTAGCCGTTCCTGCGGTTGACAGTCAATCATGTTTGAAGTTTAGATCGTCTAGCTCGAATATTGTACTAGCAATGAATGCTTGCAAATGTACCTACTATAAATTCTGATGATATTTACAGACCATTCTGTAAACATAATGTAAATTAAGTAGAAAAGATTTTACATCAGTGATTTACATTTGCAGCAGTGGCCTGTATGGAAAATTTATTCAAATAACAAAAAATATTGCACCAATTATTATAAGTTTTGACCTCTTTTATTCAAATGACCTTTGCATACTCAGGTAAAACATCTCAAATACATAGAAGTTCTGTATATTCAGTTCGTTTAACATTGATATAACACTTAGCTTTTTAATGCTTACTTTATTTTCAAGCTTCTGTATTAAAGACTAGATTTAAAAACAATATTTACCCAAAAAAAAACAAACAACACAATCCCTAAGTTCAAAAACTAAACCTTTGTATTCACCAAGTCAACAGCTAAAAAAACAAAAGACTGCGGCGCCATTACCAAAAAAAAACTCAGCATAAGCTGTGGCAACATCAGCTTCTAGCCGAAATACCTTGTAAAAGCACATACCAATCTAGGAAAATGTGTCCTTATGCGAGTCCAGGCCGCACGGTGCCCGTTAGTGAAGCAAACAAGAAAACCGCATCAGAATTTCAAATGCCCCTTGATCCTCGGCTTTGATGTGACGAAAAGAATTTGGATAAACGCGTTCGTTGAGTAAAATGGTCTTAAATGTGAATTTATGAGCGAGATAAAATTGTTTTTGAAGATGTTTTTATCGTTGCTGTCTTCTTGGATGGATCATGCATTTAATATTTTCTTTAAGTACGTTTTGTTTTCATTTCATACACTGTTAATAGTTTCATATTTTTATGCTGGTTCATTGTTAACGACAGATGTACATGTACAACACTGTTTATGAAATAATTCCAGATCAACCAGGGATGCTTTTCTATTACTATTCTATCACTATTCTACTAGGAAAATTATCTTTACCTTAATTAGTTAGTTACTCTGTTTACCTCAACAAGAGGAAATACTATAACCTCAACCTTTTCAGCTCTTTGGTCCAGTGAACACCTACAAACATTCTACTACCTTTTTTCTTTCCACCTAAGAAGTAATCTTTTGCAGCCAACACACAAGACTTTTAAAAATAAACCCGTCATGGCCATAAAGTGTATTGTAAACTTCAAAAAAGTACCAATGTTGTAATACTTTGAATGCTTTAACTGGATATTACTGGAGCAATAAGCATTTTTTTTTTTACGTTCAGACACTGGCTGTACAGGTCCCGTTTTTGTCACGAAATAAGGTTCCTGCCTTTACACTAAGGCTTATGTTTTGGGATTCCTAAAGGCTGTGGAATGAAGAGTAGGCGATAGAGCTTTTACAGATATTTTTTTTTATGTAGGGCCCATCGTTCACTATGCTACTCGTCACGTGTTACAAATCCAAATCACCTTTGTCAATTTCCCTAGCCTTTTCCCATCTATGTTGGGGTCAGCTTCCAGTCTAACCGCCTATCTGACCTCCGCCAAATTTCACTATTTGTGCATTTCTATTGCCGTTATAGCAACAAATAATAAAAATTTAATAAATTAAAAATGAAAGGGTCCAAAGTACAAAGTTTATTGTATCCAAAAAACTTTGGATTTTGAAAAAAAAAAAACTAACCCTGGCATGTGGGGTGTCATTGTCTAGAGCTCTTCGAGTTGAGAACAAATACTTTTTTTATTTTCAATGATGAAATATCGTATCCCGTAAACCCGTAAATGTTGTCAGTTTTAGACAATTTTTGTACGAGCTCTGTCTCATCAACTAAACAAGTAAGGAATTTGAAACTTCTGTTTATCATGTACCATTTACTATACAGGGTGGCAGGGACATCGATGCAAAAACTATTACCATGGATCCAGTACATGATTCTGAAACCACCAGCGTTGAAACTTTAGAGCCGGTTATTAAAAAAAAACGGCGGTCAAAACGTATGGAACAGCAGTTTTTTTTTTAAATTAACAATTTTCGCGTCGATTTTCGGCGTTATTTTAATATGGGTGATTTTCTGCAACTGCTAAAATTACTTTGTAATTCATAGTATCACTATGAAACACAAATTTATCTTTGCGATTTTCATTACGGTGAAAAATAATAAATCAAAAATAATAATATATCTTCATTTAGTATTTTCATTTATTTGCTAAATAATTCACGGTGCTACGGAACCCTTTGTGTGCGAGTCCGACTCGCACTTGGCCGGTTTTATTAAAGACTTCACTGTTGACGGTCTTTATTGAACGTAAAAGTTGTTGAAGGTAAAAGAATCCAAAGTTAAAATTGAACTAAAAGTAAACTTTAATTCGCTTATAGTCGTTGCTCACAATATAACGTTCCTTACCAAATTAACGTCAAAGACATTTCCAACTTACAAAAACATTCCAGTTACAGAAAAATAACCTCTTTTGTAAGTATAGAAAACATTTACTTTGCATACCGAATCCGTTCAACCAGAAAAGTCCTGTAAAAATAATGTCTCCAAATACAACTGTTCTGACGTTGAATAAGCTCCGTGGTTCCACTTAGTTTGGACAATAGGGATACGTTTGATTTGAATTAAAACGCTTGAATACGTGCCGGAACGAGAATCCAGGAATTTACAAAAAAATTATGCAGTTCCCTGGAATAGAAAAAGGTTAGTTATAATGTTTCTTATAGTGTACTACTTGATTTTGTGTTCTTTTGTGCAATTTTCTTTAGGTTTTTTTGTTTCAGATTGTGTACTACTCTGGTTCTGATTGTCATGCCATTTTAGCTGTTATGCTAAAGCCGTTAACGTGGTCCTGAGAGACTTTGAACAATGTTTTGAGCTAATTAAAACATTATCTACTAATATAACAACAAAAATGTCTAACACAGCAAAATGATCAGCAAAAACCACAGTTCTACATAGGTATATTCCTGCAAAGACGTTAGGCATTATCCATCCTCCAGAAATCATGTTGTTTTGTTTTGAGCACAACAAAAACAAAACAACATCAAACCTCTTCTCTTTTTGCTGCCTGCCTTAACAAGCATACAAAAGCCTCTTGAAAACAGACGTAACATAAATTACAGTATTACTAGTTGTTCTGCGACCGCGATTGTTTCGGTTTTGAAAGCGGTTAGCGCGTTAATTTCACAACGCTTCTAATTACATATTGCAATTGTAGCCAGGGTTGGTGGGCTGTAATTAGAAAATATTATTAAAATTCGAAAATAAGAACAACAATAACATTGATTTTACATTCTATGATTACTTGAACTCACACACTTACCTATTAGTATTACTTGTTATTTTTTTTTAGAATATCTTATAATTTTACAGTTATTGTAAATAAATATGTGAGCACCATGTATCTATCACATGATTAATTTATCTGTCATTGCTTCATTTTTCATTCTTTTTACCTATTGTGGTATCTTAATCCAGGTGCATCGTCTTCACATAATTAATGTATACAAAATTTAGTAAAACATTTTAAAAGAGTAACGGTGGAGTTTCTTGCCCATTCTTCTCCATACGAAAACTACCTTTCGGAAGGGGCGAATAGAAATTATTCTATTTGCCCTTTCCTTCTTTTATGTGCCTAATTGAAATAAGTTATGGCAGTGTATAGAGTGCCGCTAGCGGTACTCTATCCCTAACGAATAAAGCGCTGCTAGCGGCATACTAGTGGCGCTGCCTCGGCCCGGGTAAAATGCCGTAAGCATTGCATTGTCTTTGTCACTGAGTCACTGTCTTTTGTTATTTTGTTTGATTGTTGAGGTTCGTTCGCTGTAAAACACCACATTCCACAGACTTCCATTTTAGATAGGGTACCACATTTCCAAAACATTACATTCTCTTGAGCCTAAACGGACCCTGGCACCAGCTGGCTGCTGCCGCAGCACCGCTCGCTACACTCACTCGACTCGTGCGTTGTGTGGTCACCGTTCTAACCTAACCTAACCTACTTTTCAGAAATTTTCATTTGCTACTTAATTGTTCGTAAATTCATTCGTTGTAAACAAAAACGAGCAATCAATACAAAGGGCGGCGAACTAACCTCAACAATCAAACAAAATAACAAGTGACAGTGATAATGACAATGCAATGCTTACGGCACTTTAGCCGGGCTGAGGCAGCGCCACTATTGTGCCAGAAATAGCGCACTTCCATAAATTATTTGACTTTGACTTTGAAGAAAAAATAAACGATGATGCAAATATTTTAGAAATGAGAAAACGGTCTACGAGATAACTTATAGATTGGATTTCAAATGTGGTTGACAGAAAGACCTACCTGGAGAACTATTAGTCGCAGTGATATATAGATGACTTGAAAGTCTTAGAAGTTTTCAAATTCAAATTTGAATAATTCTCTGAAAAATATTGTTGTTTCGACTTTACTTTAAAAGTTCTAAGTTGTTTCAAAGTCACCACTACTTACCACGGCTGTCAGGTAAAACATACATTATTACCTGCAGGTATTTGAAGTAACTAATGTCCATCATTTTCCAAGAACATTGTCCATTTTTAGGGTTCCGTAGTAAACAAGGAACCCTTATAGTTTCACCATGTCTGTCTGTCCGCCTGTCCGCGGCTTAGCTCAGAGAGTCTTTGTACTAGAAAGTTGTAATTTAGCATGGGCATACATATTAATCACGCCAACAAAGTGGTGAAATAAAATAATTAAAAAATGGGGTAGTTACGTAAAGTGGGGATGTTTTTTTTTTCTCATCTATCCCATGTTGTGGGCTGTCCTTGAAAAGTTCGTTCAAATATTGTGAGTTTGTGAAAACCATTTAAGAATTCAGGGATCGGTTAGCGAAATAGTAAGCTTTAAAGTGCAATTTTTTGTTAGAGTCTAGTACATACTGACATGTGAAAAAAATCGCGGTAGTAGTATATATAACGAAATTAAAAGGAAAACTATCAGAGCTAAGTAGGCTTTACAAGTTAACGAGTAATAATTGACCAACTAACATTTGCGGCTGCAAAAGCATGTTCTCCCATATGGGAGAACATGTTTTTCAACTACAAAGTTAAGTTTGTTCTTGCGATAAATTCATCTCAACTACGGCACCCTTCATTATGCGTGGTTTGACACGCACTTGGCTGGTTTTTTAAACTCACTTTGATGCAGTTGCCATCATCTATGTGTCTCTCTTGTCGGTACACGTCTTTCAGTACAACTTTTTCAGTATTTATATTTTTGCACACATATAAACTTGGTTTACTTTTAGCAATATTTAACAAAATATTTCATTATAATTATATAATTATGTTAATATAATAACGTTATATACTTTAGACTTCTTGAAAACAACCATTAGGTTCCGGGGCTCGAACTAAACTCACTTAGAAGCTAAGCGACGCGAAGTTCCAAACATCATATTTCCATTCCGTTTCGTTAAAAAAATTACTTTTACGGTAGGTAACTGTCAAATGAGATACTTTTAAACATCATGATTACACTTTTACAAAAATCATTTGAGGCAAATCAAATACTTTTAATTTTATATTTAGTATTTAAAATCACTACAAATCTTATTAATATTTGGAAATCATGACACTCTTGTTTGTTACGTCATAATTATCCAACAGCAGAATTCAAATTTCCTGAGGCCTTATTATGAAGTACTAATGCCATCATTATTCCACTGCGTAAAAAGGATGGTGCTAGCGGCCTTGTATAATAGCTCCGTCTCTCACTCACACTGGAATAATGGTGGCATTAATGTCATAATACGGCCCCTGATACCTATATTTCCCTGGTCACCTCTTACGACAAACAAAAGTACCTACCTACGTTCTTATAATAGTACCTACCTAGGGTTATAGTAACTTTGTCACAGTGTAATTTAGTCCCAAGCTTTTAAATTATATTTTGAATGTAAATTGGTCACAGGTACTTTTTTACAGGCATAATTACTGACAAACTTTTGTACAGACAGCAACAAACTCGGTTCATATTTTTTAAAAGTAATTAATATATAAATTATTCAGAAAATTTAATCGCAGCCCTAACCATGAGCACGTCCCGTACATTCAGTTGTCGGAAGCACGGCCGCCGCCTGCCATGCTATTTCGTCCTACATACTTCTTCTGTTTATTTACCTTTGATTGTTCTGCCCGTACCCATTTTAATGGCACGTATGAATTTAAGTGTTTCCTGCTAATGTTTGATGATGGGAGTTATAATTAGCTGGATTGGTTTATTAAATAAAAGTTTTTTGTTTGATTTAATCGTTTAGAGATAATATGGATGAGTGAAGTCTTGAGTTCAGTTGGTATTTAACTTGGGTTTAGTTTAGTGGTCAAGTCTTGGAAGGATTTCAAATCGAGATAACAAATAGGTATACCTGTAAAACTATAATAATAATAATATTGGGTGGTAGAGTCTATAAATTAGTACTAGGTACAAACTTTTTATTTTTTATAAAACGTTGCCCCACACTAAAAATTTCTCCTGTGTCCTGGGTGCGTTTACAAACATTTAAACTCACATACACAAACAGCCAGACCCGGAACAACTAATTGTAGGTCATACAAATATTTGTTCCGTGCGGGAATCGAACCCGTGACACGCAGCAGTCAATCGCTTAACCACTGCGCCAACCGTGCCGTAAAACTAAAAATAAAGGTAAAAAAATGTAGGTACCGTTTTGTAAAAAGACCCGTTTGAAAACATTTAGTTCGTATTCGTTCGTTCAGCAAATACACAGACGAATTTGTGAAATCAAAACGTTTCTCTACAAAGACTGTAATAATGCAGTTTCAAGAATGCCGCACACAGTGCTCGGAAAAGAGAAAAGGTATTGAAAACTGAAACCTCCCTCACATTGTAGGAATGATACGAGAACTGAACAGTTACGGTTACAGATTTCTGTATTTTTTTGTATCGTTTTATAGTATTCGACACACTGGCTGAATCAGAGGTTCAATTGGTAACGTTTTGTGACTGAAACATAAAGACGGTTAATAAGGCATAATAATCTTGAATCACATGCGATCAGACTTTCTGCATAGGATATAATATTGAGATCATAATAATTATATTGTATCGAAACATAATGGTGTCCTAACTAATATTATAAATGCGAAAGTGAGTTTGTTTCTTTGTTTGATACGCTTTCACGCTAAGACGACTGAACGTATTTGGATGAAATTTGACACATGGGCAGACCAAGGGATAGGATACCTCAGGAGACGCCCTAGGCGTCGGAAATCGCAGACCGATTCCCGGCCACCGTAGGCGCGGGCTTGCGGACGGTGAGCAATGGGTAGCTCACCGTCCGATAAGAACCAGGCCCGGGTCGACGGCGCGTTTTGTTCCACGCGCGCCTCAAAGAGATGTCAGCAACTGAAGGGGTCCGATAGGACCGATGCCTGCCGGGGTTGCGGGAAAGTCCGAAAGGGATACCGCGGCCCCTGGCAACGTACAGGCAACGGAAGGAACATGGGTGGGATTTAGTCAGTAAGAGTCTGACACGCCCTCCCGCTCCACCCAGAGCGGGAGAAGTTATTTGATAATTTCCCACCCAAAAAAAAAAGGGATAGGCTACCTTCTATCCCAATATTCCCACGGGATCAAGACTTATGCGGGTGAAACCGCGGGGTGCAGCCAGTTTCATAATAAACGGTG